>JAQSUU010000029.1:0-1200000 GCA_038087645.1 Saccharum hybrid cultivar R570 | reverse complement strand
GAACCAAAAACAGCAAAGTTCACAGAAAAATAGAAACTAATCATGCTTGTTTGATAACTTGATTACACTATAATTGAAGATTATACTGTACAAGAATGATGGAAAATTCAGAGATTGACTGAGAACACTACTTCTTATATGTTAAATATCGAAAGATTCAATTAAAGTTCATTTAAAGTTGCCTTCAGATGAATCAATTGGGATGGAGACAACAAATAAGGTCGGAGGTCAGTGTCCATCTTTGTCAAGACCAACAGGATGAGGATATGACCATATACCATGGGCGGTAGTAGCGGGAGAAACATTTCGACGATGGAGTAGTCGCTACAAGAGTACCAAGTAGAAGGCCACCATCTGCAAAAAAAAAAACTGGATGCCGGAGCAGAGCGGCATGTTCTGGACTAGAATTGGAGACTTGAGCCTCGACTGCTCACTGCAGGAGCAGAGTAGTAGATAGCAGATTAGCAAAAAGGCTAAAAGCAAAGTAGGGCAGCACCTGGTGCCCACCGCACCCATAGAAACACAGACAAAATAAAGAACTATGTGATTTAGAACAGAGTACATACATAAAAAGCATGATTATATGCAGAAAAATGCTACCTTGTTTTTTGCTTTGTTGAATGAATATATTTGTCCAATAGGGGTGAAAAAACTACCTAGGATCTTACATTAATTTGCCTAAAAGAAATGAAGGTCGGTAGCTCAGATGCGGCGGTGAGGTGAAATGCATGCTATGATAGAAAATTCCTCTGGGACTACAGTGATAGTACACTTGCAATCATGTTTGTTCATCGTGATTCAGAGTTCAGACTGAGCAGTTTGAGTTTTTCAGTGACCAAAGTGTTACTTAACATGTGTCACCAGCTCCAAAACAACCAACAGATAATACAGTACGTAAGCTGTAAAAAAATTAGAATGTTCTAGGATAGTTCTGCAGAAATTCAGTTCAATCTAAGTGCGGCAATACATTCAGCCACCACTACACGTAGGCATGGAACAAAATTAAAGAGATGGTTTCGCATTAGACATGACTTGCCAAGTGAACAGAACATGAGGTACCGAACAAAATTAAAGAGATGTTTAAATCAACTGAGTTGAGGACGACCAAGCCTCAAAATTTTTCAACTTTCTTCAAAAAGTTCTGCTCTGGTTTCACAGAGGTCATAGGCATATTTTTGGTGTTGACACACATAATTGCCAGACTAATGGTATTAATTTGCTTACTGGGTTACTAATAAATTGCTTGACTAATAATTCAGTTGTTTCGTAGGTTCAGGGCAATCAAAAAGTAGTGTCCTACTTGTGCTGTAGATTTTCTATCTCCAAGTATTTGGAGCACAGGGGGACATTACCTATGTTGGGTTAGTTATTATCGATGCATGTCACTGAGGAAGAAAAAAATCATAGTAGTCACTGACCAACTCTTGCCATTTCAAATTTCCATTGTATCATTACTATTATAGATGCATAATACATGCAAATCATGATTGCTTAAAGGTGCATGATTGTATCATGAAATTCAAAACAATGACTGCAACTGAAAAAACTATAGGCTGAGTTATAGCAGCTAGCTAGTGAATAAAAATGATTAAATCTTAGCTGAGAGCAAGGAATGATCACATAAGCATATCAATTCGGTCCGCTGAATTGCTGCTGGTAAACTAAAAATTGCAGAGAGAAACATTACCTGAAGTCTTGAACTGTTGTTGGACAGCTGATGTTTTTGCAAAATTACCAAGCACTCAAAAAAGCTAGAAGGTCAGGAAAAAGGATAGATAAAATCAATACAAACACCAAGTAGCTGCAAAGAAGCTATGGACAACATGGCAAGCTGATGCTCAAACCTGAAGAAAAAGAGCTAAGCTATGTAGTGCCAAAATGTTGCTTATGCTGGTCAATAGTGGCTTAGCTGAGGTTGTAGTTGCTATGACCTGCAGATAAGAATTTGAGTAACCAATCAACAAAGAAAGTAGGGATTCGAGAAAGCACAACAAGATGCATTTTCTGAGGCAATGTTTTAGTGGATTGCATTTTCTTAGGCAATTTAAGTGTCACTCGTTAAGCAACAATGTCTTCTTAAATAGGCAATTTATGTATTCTGAAAAAACAAGTAGAGTGCCTATGTCCATTTGCAACCCACGGCCCCACCCCTAGTTTATTTGCAAAAAAACACAGCTCTGCTAATTATTAGCAGCTAACTATTAGCTTTATGGATCCAAACAGGGCCTAAGGGTAGAGAACAATTAGAAGCCAGATTATAATTGTACTGTAAAAGGTATTAGCCTAGCAGGTCAGTGGTAGCAGGAGGCGGTAGGTCAGATGAGTTCCATTTCTTAGCCACTAAAACCTGCTATTGTCTGACCAGGACATGCACAAGTCAAATTACTTTTGAGTTGTAACATGTCGGTTGCCACAGCCCACAACAATCAACCTTAGATATGTTAGCTAATATAAATAGAAGGCAATATAAACTTAAAGCTGCAGCTTTCAGCAGCATCTAAACAATCTATCTAGCTCATTTCAGTTAACGTATTTGAGGTGGTTCAGATACAACATTGGTGTTCAAAATTGAGTACAATAAAATATTTTGTGCAAACAAAACATCGTGTCAATGCAAATACTTTAGAACCAGGTGATGAGAACATGTACATACAGTTCTACGAAGATATTTGGTGCTGTAGAGAACAATAAGGGAATCAAACGTAAAATTATCAAGATATGAGCTAGACCCTGGACGCTTTACTGAAAATACCTCAAAGAAATTTAGTGTTAAGCATCTGTTAGGCAAAACAGTGTTAAGCATCAAGCAATAGTATGGTTTCAAATTAGGCAAAACAGTGTATTCAATTAAGCAGTAATAGTGAGGTTACTAGAAATGGTGGTCGATAGCTGGCTCAAGCAGAAATGGTGGCACATGGTTCACGTTTAGGTGGGCGAGGTCGGCCGTAAGGCGAGATCGACAAGTGCCTATGTGGCCCTGATCGAAGGAGGGCCCGGGATAGCGACACGGTGAAGAGCACCACGCCAGCCAGAGATGGTGTCTGGCGAGCCTGTTGCAAAACCCAGGAAAGTACCTGACTCTCAACACGAGCATGCTCCACTAGTGTTATAGCATCACCAAATAAGTCCACTAGTGTTCTAGCATCACCTACTACATTCAATCGGCATCTAGTAGACTATCCAAATGTTTTTGGTGCTTTTCAATTAGCCTAATAAGCTGGATCCCTAGTTAAATTTTACGAAACCCTAGTCAAATTTTACACATTACAAATTCCAGATCTGTGCTAATCCAAAAGCATTCCCAATCAAAATCAAATCGTTCATTCTACAAAATGGATGTGATATCAATTTGCTAAAAATACAGAGCACATCATGGATTCAAGGCAGGACTAGCAGCAGGCATCTAAGCATGACCACCAAAGCCACTGAAAAAAACAACTAAAAAGTTGATCCGCTCGGGCAAGACGATGGTGGAAATGACTAGAACACAGCGACATCCACACCATAACGAGCAACGCAGGCTCCAGATCTCGGCTCCCTGTACCCCACGGGAGCTCGGAATTCAGACCAAGCAAACTAGCCTACACTGACCGGGCACCCTTAGTGGTTCAAAACCACATGGGGGTGTCTGGACTGCGCAGACCGCCGGGGCAGGAGCGGCACGACCCTAGGGATGGGATGGGAGACGAGATCTGAGGGTTACCTGTGCGATGACAGGCTAGGGCATGCCGGAGCCCTTGAAGAAGGTGATGGCCTCCTGACCGCTGATCCGGTCGCCATGGTCCAAATCAGTACCGCGGAAGTAGTCGTTGAAGGCCGTCGGCGTCCCCGACGGGCAGGAGTCGTGGAAAGGACCCCCCGCATGGAAGAGAGGAACATGGGTCATGGGGGGAAAGGAGGGATAGGGGAGGGGGAGGTGGGGCGGGGGAGGGGTGGCCGCCGGCGCCGGAGAGACGGCCAGCGGCTGCGGCGGTGGCGGGTTGGTGGAGGTCGTCGCGGCTAGGGTTGTTGGCGCGGCGGCCGGCTCAGCTAGATCTGGCTAGGGAGGGGAGGAGGAGAGGTAGGTGAGGGGGAGCGTGGGTGGGGTTGGGGCTGATGCCGCCGGCGAAGGGGCGGCCGGTGGCGAGGCGGAGCCCGTCGGGCTAGGGGATGACCGCGACGGGGGCGAGTGCCTGTGCGCGTAGAGAGAAGAGGGGGAAATGGAGATGGAGACGATGGGGTGGCTCTTCACTGGGAACACGGCAGGGGGGTGTGGCTCTTCACTGGGGATGGATGTGCAGTAGATGGAGCGTGCATGCGTGTTGGCAACCGCACGCACATTTGTAACAAAGGCACCGTTTAGATGCCAAAAATTTTGCCAAAATTTTCAGATTCCCCGTCACATCGAATCTTTGAACACATGCATGAAGCATTAAATATAGATAAAAAATAAAACTAATTACACAGTTTAGACGAAATGGACGAGACAAATCTTTTAAGCCTAATTAGACCATGATTGGATAATATTTACCAAATAACAACGAAACTGTTACAGTAGCGTTTCGCCAAAAAATTTGCCAACTAAACAGCCCCAAAGTCTTTACCAAAATATAACTATATTTACTTTAC
Source organism: Saccharum hybrid cultivar R570 (assembly GCA_038087645.1). Classification (NCBI taxonomy): domain Eukaryota; kingdom Viridiplantae; phylum Streptophyta; class Magnoliopsida; order Poales; family Poaceae; genus Saccharum; species Saccharum hybrid cultivar. The sequence goes on along the minus strand of JAQSUU010000029.1, from coordinate 1,195,392 downwards.
ATATATAATACTCAAAGTTCCTGCTATAGCAGGTCTTCCAGATACTGGAACAGACACCTTATGCTCACTTCATCTCCAGCCTAGACAGGTGCATTTACTTTCCCATAACATTAAGCGAAGACTCCCAGCAGCAAGGAAAAGACAACATCCACAGAGGTTGGCCACAGCACCAGCAAAACTAACTAAGGTGCGGCCGTATTTTCAAATTTACTGTTTGCTGTTTTCCTTCTTCCAGTTTCTTCACCTCCTATGAAACATGTATATATACTCAGAAATCTGCAAAAGTATTTAAAATATCCGGCTAAGCCACTTCGCTATGAAATGCTATTTGATTAAGCGGTTTTGCTAAAGTATAGATGATAGAAAAAAGTGAAATATGCACAAAATTCAGGAAACATCACGCCGCAGCCGCCGCAGCCACCGAGAGGTGGGAAACAGATAGGTTACGTTCTTGGACAGAAGTGGCTTCCCATATATGCCTCTGTCTTGGGCCCCCACGCGAACTGATTTCGGCTCGATAACTGTTTTGCGGCGCTAACAGATTATCCATTTAGCGGATATATGTATCGCTAATCGCCGTCGAACAAGAAGAGTAAAAAAAGAGAGCTTTTTTTATTGTTTTCCATGGCGAGAGCACGCTAATCGCCGCTACTAATAGGTCTCTGATCAGCTAACGGCACATGTATCCTTGAGGCCGATGACTGATGGAGAGTTTATCCATCAGTCACCACGCTACTCCGGCTGGACCTCCTCGGCAATGGCGCGAACCAAATCACAGCTAGCTAGCTAGCCCGACGGCCGGCGAATATGGAGGCACGTGGGCAACAGGGATCGGAGGGAGAAACCAAGGAAGAAGACCGACGGATGGATAGGATCATGCCAACCGCAACAGCCTTTGCTGCTGTGGGAGAGGCAGGCCGGTATACAAACAATCGGTCGAAAGAATACAGAAAGAAAAATGAAAGAAGGATTATGGGTGTATACTATACACAAGACTATTATATTACTAACAAAAACGATGACATGGCTGTGCATCCCCAACCTGTCCCCAATATTCTCGAGGAATTGGTATCTTTCTGCCATGGAAAGAAACACCAAGAGGGCAAAAGGTGGGCTTTATGTATCACTCCAACTATCTGCGTCTTCATCGTCACTTCCCACTGCCTGTTACATATGATGAACAAGAGAGATCAGCAAAAGGCCAACATTAACATCAAAATGGAAGCTAACTTGTCGCAAATGAAGCCGAAGTTAAGCGCAGAGAGACAACCTGTCGGATGGCATTTGCCTTTTCTATGACAGCGGCAACCTTCAACGGATGTAAAGATGCCAGAGAGAAAATAAGTGGAAGGACATTAATAATTTTTAAAATATATCTGGGTTCCTGATGGACTTCTTTTTCGATCGGGTCTGAATCCTTTGAGTTAGGCTAGCTTCGTTGTGGACTGGACCAAGTCCATACAAGCCTTTTTCATTTTCTTTCGTTTTTCTCTTTTTCTATAAAAAATAGAGATCTTGCAAAATTCGTAAAAACTCAGAAAAATACCAAACCAGTTTTAGCTTCATAAAAATGTGATCTATCCATAAACGTTATAAATCTTGTTAGATTGTACTTTTTTATTAATGTCCCAAAAAACTTTTTTTTATTAAAATATAGATTTATGTAATCTAAACAAATGTATTTGTGTAATTCCTGATAAGGGCCGCCGTGTGAAAAATCAACTCCCGTCATAATTATTGGCGGACAAACAAATCCTTGACACATCGACAAAAAAGTTATGGAGGTTGATATAACGCGTCAAAAAAGCTACAAAGGTCTGAGTCAGAGAAACACATGTGTAGTATGAAAAAAATTAAATTTATGATATATTTATATCTAAATAACTATGCACTTTGTAACGGAAGGAAAAAATATGCCAAGCTGTATTTTAATTTGATACATGTTTAATAGGACATTGTTATTTATTGACAGCATTAACTTTATATTATGGATGTGACGGTCATCATAAAATAATTTATAAAAGCATAAAACATAAGATATGTATCATTCACGTTATCGTTTTGCATGAATGTTTAATAGTATTTTCTCTCGTTGCAACGCACGGACATCTTTACTGGTAAATATAATAAGAGTAAAAACAAAGAATAAATAAGAGAACATAACCATTTTAATCTTTGACTCCTTAAGAAACAAAAATTTTTACCACTAAGTTAACTTAATTTTTTTACTCGAACTTATGACCCGTGCTACAACTCACTGCGTATTGGATCCCGTTGCAACGCACGGACATGTTTGCTAGTGAGAGTCAAGAACATAATTCCTGAAAGAAGCAAATAAACATTAGAAAGTTTTCACCAAGGCTTCATCCTTGATGGAAGCATATAAGGTTTTTACCCGTTTTCATTCAGTGATTAAATGCAGTAGAAACCAAAACATATTCGCAAAAAAAAAAAACGAAAACTAGAAGACGATTTTTTTTCTGCTCGTTCCTATCTGTTTTAATCCCCCACAAGTAGCTCTGGGGTCCTGCACGCGTCGGCGCGTGTTGCTTCCGCGCCACCGAATCGGATTCATCGTGATAGCTGATAAAGCGCGCAGCCGCAGCCACGGTGCATGGCGTGCACTCGTGCCGATCTGGCGTGGGGTCTGACAAAGCCGGCCCTGCGTTTCCCCTGATCCGTCTCGAGTCTGGACTCGTTGCACTGTCACGTTACCGACCGAGTCCCAAGAGGCTCCAGAGTTCAACAAGCACACGCGAAGCCTAACCCTGATTGATTCCCGGAAGCGGGTACTATACAAGGCAAGCTAACCGCCCGCCAGCACTGACGCGCGCGAGCTTTCCACGAGCGGAAAAGCCTGAGCAATCCCGGAATGTCGTCGATCGACCAAGCGCCGCCGCGTCATAGGACGACGACGGCGAGGGTGGGCGCATCGCCGGCGCCATCCATCCCGTCGATCTTTCTCATAGCGATCCTCGCTCGCACGGGCGACCTCACGACGTCGTCCAAGCCCATCCGTCGCGCCGATCTCGACGATCTGGACTTCAGCCTCTTTCAGGTGTGTTTGCACGAGACGGATTTGTCAAAACCATGGAACCTTTCTAATGATTCTGTAGTGCCAATACGTTTTTTTTCCCGAATTTGTAGTACCTATGTTATGTTAGTGTTTGGATGGGTGAAAAGTTTTAATCGGCTGGGTTTAATAATACTTAGATGCACTAGAGTATTTGTAAAAAAAAACTTGTCACATATGATTTTGTATAGTTTTTGCCTATTTGATGGATATCTTTGATCAGTAATTTCTGTAGAATATATTAATAGCATCTTTTAAATTGTATTTAGTTTTGCAATACTTTTCATAAAAAAAGTATTTTGCAATACTACATACACTTTAAATATTATCAAACTACATAATTTGAAGGTCATTGATGTCTGTTAGTCTTCAAGTTATATAACTAAATCTTATATACACAAAAACATGTTTTTTCTATGAGTAGAGGGACAATATCTGATGATGTGAAACATGTTTGTTTGTGAATATTATCAGCTTTTAATTAGTAGTACTATTCCCTTCGTACAAACATAAGTGGGGTATGAGGTTTAATACAATTTACCACATGTTTCCTTAAATTTCATTATTACTATTAAACACTTTGATTAGACTCTTTTTCCCGAAGAGATATACACTTTAAATTTTAATCAGTAGTATGTGAGTCTTTCCATATCCTCTTATTATATCCTCTCTAATCTAAATTATTAGATGTTTTGATTTTTTTTAGAAGCATAGTTTTTGTTATACACTATATCTAGATAGTATACAGTTAAATAATGTATTTAGAAAAGTTAAAACATCTTACTATAATTTGGAACAGAGAGAGTATGTCTTTGGCCTTGTTTAGTTTGCCGAAGTTGGCGCCGGCCGATTCACTGTGAGGCATTTTGTTTTTATTTGGTAATAATTGTCCAAATATTAACTAATTAGGCTCAAAACGTTCGTCTCGCAAAGTACGACCTTACTATGCAATCAGTTTTTGATTTCATCTACATTTAATACTTCATGTGCCGGCATTTTGATGTAATGGAAATCTTCTTTTTCTATAGTAGAATTTAGAGGCAAATTTGGGGAACTATACATGGCCTTTATTAAAAATTCTACAACTATTTAGATCTGATCACTAATTTCGAACAGGAACGGGATGAAACCGAGTTCTTCTCCCTCGAGGCCTCGACTCGACGCGAGCACGGAGGCCACAAGACCTCGCTCGTGCATATATATTCTGCGACGGCGGCCGCTAAACCAGTATAAAAGGTTGGCGCGTCGGCACGCTTACAGCCTCGACAAGCCATCCAGAGGCAGCAGCCATGTCCTCGGCGAAGCGCCGACGCGTGGGCACATGCGGGCTTACAGCTTCGACAAGCCATCCAGATGCAGCAGCCATGTCCTCGGCGAAACGGCGCCGACGCGTCGGCACATGCCGCCACGGGACGACGACGGGCGTCGGTTCAGAGCCGCCGCACATCCCCGACGACATCCTCATCGAGATCTTTGCGCGCTCGGACGCCAAAACCATCGTCCGCGCCGCCGCGACCTCCAAGCCCATCCGCTGGGCCATCCTCAGCCTGGACTTCCGCCGCCGCCGCCGCCACGCGGTCAGCGCCACCGGTGGCGGCAGCAGCGGCTTCGACCCTGACCTCCTCCTCGGCGCTTCCTGCATGTTCTGCTCATGGCCTCGCAATGCTTTCTTCCAGGAGCAACGCCTTCCCTTCACCTTCGAAACCGAATGTCTGGGCTGGCTGGAGCCCATGGTCTCGCGCGGCTGTCTCGTCGTCCTCCACCGACGCAGTACCATCTCCGCTGAGCTGCGCGTCATCAACACCCTTACCGTCCGCGTGACCCGTGTCCGTTCCCCTAACATCTCTGCTATGTACCCACGAACCTTGCTCGCCGTCGGCGACGCCGGCCGCTCCTTCGAGCTCCTCGTCGCCGACACGAACCTGGTGACGAGGATCTTCTCGTCGGAGCGCGGAGATTGGGGCGACGTCGTCCACACCCACCTCGCGCCCAACTTCATCAGCACCATCCCGAACCGTTGCTCCCCGCCGCTTGTCCTCGGAGGCACCACCGTCCACTGGCTGTGCAAGGAACAGTGCATCGTCGCCCTGGACGTCAGCACGGCAAGCGCCACGGTCATCGAATTGCCACCCCGATGCTTTAGCCAGGTGGCGAGGTGCCCCAAACACACGGACAAGGGGCTCCTGGCTTCCTCAGCGGATGGAAGACTGAGCCTGCTCGTCGCCAGGTCAGGTGGCATAAGCATGTGGTCGCTGTCGGCGTCCGCGCCGGCGGCGAGGTGGACCCTGCAGGTCGTGGTCCAGAGGCACGCCATCGCCAGGCAGCGTCCGGGCTGCGCCGTCCGGTTGTTGCGGTTCGGCGAGCGGAGCGGCGCCGTGATGCTGCAGGTGGGGGGAGTGGGGCTTGTCCAGATCGACCTGGGATCGAGGGAGGCACGCGTCCTCAGCGACGAGTTCAAGGAAATCGGCAAGTACCCACACTCCGGGCTGCAGCTGTGCTTGCATGAGACAGACCAACCCACTCTGTTCGAAAGCGTAATCAAGAACATGAAACATTTCTGATCATGAGCTTGTAGCTATCTGATTCAGCGTCATAAGGGCTCGTTCGGTTACTTAGGAATGAGTGCCTCGAACGAATCGCAGTTGGAATGGTCCACTAATTTGTATAATGTTGATAAACTAGAATAGTTCCTAGATCCATTCTATTTGATTTAGCATCTTATGGAATGGTTCACTAATTTGTATAATGTTGATAAGCTAGAATAGTTCTTAGCTCCGTTCCATGCTAACCGAATGAACCTAAACAAGTGTCGATTCCACTAAACAAGTGTCTGTTCCATAATTGTTTGTGCAACTCACTAAGAACATTTATGAAAAGGTTGCACGACTAATATTTCATTGGTGTAAAAAAACAATTGCAACCTCGATAATGATACATCCCAGATGGATGTCGTCGGTTTATTTTCGCACTCACTCATCCCTCCCGCGCCCCTTCCCCCAACGTGTCATCTCCACACCCACCGCATCCATGCCTCAACGCTCCTCTCTCCCCTGCGCCACACCCCCACGCACGTCGCACGAAGCCGCGCGCCCCGCTACCTTCGTCTCCCTCCTCGTGCTTCGGCGCGGCGAGGTCCCCAGCGTGAGCACGAGTTCTGACCCACGCGGCTAACCCCGATGACCCCCTTCCTCCTCTCTGTGCGGCCACCCCCGGCCTCAACTCCGGTGCGAGGACGGGCGTGACCGCGGCGGCGTCCCTGGCGCAGGCGCGCGTCCCTGCTCCGGCACAGGACTGTAGGGTTATGAGGGTACTACGCTAGCCATAAAATCAAAATTTCGACCTCATAAACCAGGATCTACTGCTAGTTACAGATTACGGAATTACCACTAGACGCGTAGGTGCAGCGGAAGCAACTCGATGTAGTCGAACGCGTCGTAGCAGTGCCGTGCAGTTGCGTGGTCGTCCGTCACATCCACCCTCCGCTTGCGGATCGTCCCTCTCGTGCGGTTCGTCCTTGTGCTCCAGATGTAGCACCTCCAAGGTATCCCACACGTACGGGGAGGAAGCGTTGCGCCTCCGGACTGCTAGGTCCGCGAGGAGCAGTAGACGTGAACATGGGGGGTTGACGGCAACTGCTAAATTGGCATGATCTCACTGGCCGCACCCTCTCCCTCTCTTATATAGGCGCCTCTAACCAGCTCCAAGTTGGAGGCCCAATTAGAAAACCCTAAGCCTAGTCAAATTCGGGTCCAACCTGAATTTGGGTTTCCGGCCCCTTAAGTGTGTGACCCTATGGGTTCATGCACACGTAGACGTGACCCGAGTACTCCTACTCGGCCATTAGTTGATAGTGGTATCTAGTAAGACGTGTTAATTCCTATGTGTACGCAAAGATCATATCAGACGAACTACCACAAACCATATACATGTTATTCCTTTTGCCACACAATATTTGGTCCAACTCATAGGTTAACACTTAACTTAAACACAACCATGCATTTGTTGATCCAATCATTAGAGTGTTCCATCAATATCTCTCTCACATAGAGAGAGGCAAATTTCATCTTGATTGTCTATGTCTCACAGCAAGTTTCTTGATAAACCCGAAGACCACCTTTATAACTACCTAGTTACGGAGTAGCGTTTGATAGTCTCTAAGTAGGTCATTTCACATCTTGAGTACATACAACAATCTCAGGTCTAAGGACATAACGTACATGATGTGAATCAAGACAATAACAACATCTCACGTTGGGTCAATCCAGCCTACATGTCACACAAGTGCCCACATTATTAGTTTGACATCTGTATGTCTATGACTTGTGAAACATAGTCATCAACTAATAATATGTTGATCTAATATTCATGTGCATCCTAACATGAACTCTGATCAGGGACCATTCTAGAATAACCATACAAGTAAAAGAGTTTCACAAACAATTCACATAATTGCTAATTGACACAAGTTGTCTTTAATGGATATTCAATGGACTCATAATGTCATGGATACAAGGCAATACAATCATCTCTATGATAACCTCTAGGGCATACTCCCAACAGGGACGCATAGCTTCAGCATGGGCGACCGGCACAGCCTCCGCCCTCCCCTATGTTCCTCCTTCCCCCACTGGCGTCCTCCTCTGAAAACCCAAGTTTGGTTTTGATAATTAATGACACCAAGTTGCTAATGCCATGTGTTAAGTGTTTTGAGTTAGGCATAAGCAACACATGTGATGAAGGTGTACGTGGCAAGGAGTGGTGGCCACAAGATCACAAAGAAATGGTGCATAGACATGAAATGTCGATCATGGTGGAGATGCACATAATATGATAGACATGATGATCAAGTGAAAGAGAAGGATCTAAGAGCGCAAGGCAAAGGTATAACCATAGGGTTTTTCTTTTGCCGGTCTAAGATGAGTAGAGAAGTGATTGACCGGGTTTAGGATACATAGCCGACTATCAAGAGGGGCAATCAATGTTAGCTCGGGAATCAAGTGCCACTAGATCAATGTCTTGAGCATATGCATTAGGATCTAGTTGAGAGCTAACATAACGCCTTGGAAAATGTTTGTGAAATGCTAACACACATGCACATGGTGGTGTACACTTGGTGGTGCTAGCACATTTGCGAAGGCGGTGGAGTTTAAGCGGTAGAGAGGGGTTTGGGTTCCTCTCTCCCTCCCGCCGAGCTTGCGAGGCGGGATTCGGCGCTTTTTGGAGAAGTGAAACGCCTATTTTCTACTGCGCCAGAAGTCGGAAAAGAAACGGAGGCGAATGGAGGTCACTGCGTTGACCGGACACTGCATCGGACGCGGTCCCGGTTTGACCGGAGCGTCCGGTCAGCTCAACGCAGCGCGCTTAGGGTTTGTGACCGGACGCTGGTCTGGCCTGACCAGCGCGTCCGATCAGTTCTCCTGTGCGCAGAAGAAGAGCGCGCGACCGGCGCGTCTGGTCCCTCAGGGAACCAGAGCGTCCGGTTAGGCGTCTAGAGAGGCAGAGCGAAACGGAGTGACGATCGGACGCGCGGCGCGTCCGGTCACGTGCGATCGGACGCGTCCGGTCTCAACGGGAGCGTACTGGAACGCGACCGGACACGGGCACTGTCGCATCCGGTCAAACGGTTGAGCGCGTCCGATCAGGGCAACGGCTAGTTCTGACGCGCACTGTTTCTTGCTGTCGTGTAGTGACCGGACGTGTCCGGTCACCCTGACCGGAGCGTCCGGTCAGCGCGATTTTCGCTGCGTCGTCAGTAACGGCTAGCTATGTACCCCTTCGTTATAAATAGAGGGTGTCCGGGGTTTGAGGGTAACTCTTGCACATTTTGAGATATAGAGACATCCTTTGAGCTAGAGAACAACCCCTCCACTCATCTCTTTGCATAGTTGCATATCTTGAGTGAGATTGAGTGAGATTCAAGTGCATTGCTTGAGAGTTGCATTCTAGAGGCACTTGATCTTCGAGTTGCTGCGGATTTCTTGTTACTCTTCCGTGTTTCCCAACACAGTAGACGGCTTGGAGCAGCGGAGGTGATTGAGCTCGCAATTGGAGATTGTTGGAGCCTTCACCAAGTGTTGTAAGGGGTTCTTGATCCTTCCCCGCGGGAGTTCGCAAATTGGATACTCTAGTGGAGCTCGTGGCTTGGAGGATCCTCATCTTGTGTGCGGTTGTGCGGCGCCCGCCGAGGGCTCGACTCTTGATAGTCGATTAGCTCGCGAACCGACAAGTGGGTGTATCGCCACAACGAGGAGTAGCTTGCCGGGAAGCAAGTGAACCTCGGTAAAAAATCTTATGTCATCTCTTTGCCGAGGATTTCTCTTGTGGTTGATCATTGTGATTGATTCTTCGAGTGCATTACTTCTCTACATCGTTGGTATAAGAATCAAGTCACTTGCTCTTTACTTTCTTGTACTAATCTTAGTGTAGCTTTTATCACATAGGAGTAAGTAGCTTAGTGACTTAGTCTTGTTGGTGTGTACTAGAGATCATAGCCTTGCTTCACTAGAATTGTATAGGTGGCTTGCATAGTATAGTTGAGCTAGAGCTAGATTTAGCTTAGCCATATTTTATACTAACGTGGTTGTTTAGTGAAGCTTGTAGAATTTTAAATAGGCTATTCACCCCCCCTCTAGCCATTTGGACCTTACAAGTGGTATCGGAGCCGAGGCACCGTTTATTTGAGGCTTAACAACCTACGGTGAAAAGGAATGGCTCAATTAAGCTTGCACATCAACAACACCAAGAAGGCACCTCACTTTGACGGGACAAATTATGCATATTGGAAGGTTAAGATGACCGCACACCTCAAGTCAATCAATAGAGAAGTGTGGAAGGTCACCGAAACTAAATTTGAGGTTGCTAATCCGGAAGCACCTACACCGGTGGAAGAGAAGAAGCTTCAATGCAATGACATTGCCATTAGTGCTCTTCATGAGGCATTAGATGATAAGACATTTGAGCAAGTAAAGAACATAGAAGTTGCACATGATGCTTGGGCCAAGCTAGAAGAAACATTTGAGGGCACCGAAGGCACAAAGACCGCTAAAGCATATATCTTGCAAGAAAAATTTTCAAGCTTCAAGATGCAAGATGACGAGAGTGTACCGGAGATGTTTCATAGATTGCAAGTCATTGTCAACGAGCTCAAAGCTCTTGGTGAAAAAGTCAAGGACAACCAATTCTCTACGAAGTTCTTGAGAAGCTTGCCCAAGAGGTTTGATACATTGATCACAGTGCTAGTAAGGACTACATTGAAGGATTCAACTCCTCAACAAATATTTTAAGAAGTGATGACCGATGATTCATATAGAGAAGATGATGAGAAGGATGAGTTGGTCAAGAAGAAGAAGGAGAATGAGAAGAAAGATGATGAAAAGAAGAAGAGTGTGGCATTCAAAGCCACCACATCCAAGGGCAAATCCAAGATTGAATCATCAAGTGAAGAAGACTCAAGCTCTTGTGATAGTGATGACATTGATGAGAAGATGGCTCTCTTTGTTAAGCAATTTAGCAAATTCATGAAGAAGAAAGGCTATCGTGCAAGAAGGAGGAAGAACTCATCTAAGAAGAATAAGCATACCATGAGATGCTTTAGATGCCATAGCAAAGATCATCTTATTGCAAAGTGTCCTTATGATAGTGATGATGAGGATGCTATCAAGAAGGAGAGGAAGAAGCAAAAGAAGAAGCAAGAAAAGAAGGAGAGCTCTCATAAAAAGAAGAATGATTCTCATGTTGCTACATGGGATAGTGATGATTCCTCAAGTGATGATGAGGATGACTACAAGAGCAAGAAGAAGGGACATGCTAGCATTGTCATCCAAGAGAAGGTCTCCCTCTTCGACACTCCATCATGCTTCATGGCTAAGGCCGCTAAGGTATCATCCGATGATGAGAGTGATCATGATAATGCTAGTGATAGTGATAGTGATGAAGAAGAATTCACTAAAGATGAACTAATCACTATGCTAGAAGATTGCACTCAATATTTTAAAGAATCTATAAAGGAGTGCAAGGGCTTGCTTAAGGAAAAGAAAAACCTTATGCAAGAACTTGATGAGCTTAGGGCATCTTATGAGAGTCTAAAGGAAGACCATAAGAAGCTTCAAAAGTCTCACACTAAGCTTAAAGAAGCTCATTCCTCTCTAGTTGAAAAATGTGAAAACATGCCAACTAATATTGAGAAAGCTAAAACTTGCAACATAGGCATATCTTGTGATATAATTGATGAATCTTGTCATAAGCCTATTGTTGTTGCTCCCACTAACCCTTCATGTAGCGCATCTACATCATCCTCATCTAGTAGTGACGGTTTCACTTGTGACTCCACACTAATAGTTGAGAATGAAAATCTCAAGAAGGAGGTAAAAGAGCTCAATCACACCTTAGCTAAGGCTTATGGTGGTGAGGACCGCTTGCTTATGTGTTTGGGTAGCCAAAGAGCTTCTCTCTACAAAGAGGGATTGGGCTATAACCCCAAGAAAGGCAAGGCCGTTTTTGCTCCTCACAAGACTCGTTTTGTGAAGAACAATGGTAGCTATTACAAAAGTTACAAGCAAGTTGGTCACATAGAGCAATATTGCATGAACAAGAAATCCAATGCTAATGTATTCTCAATTAAGTTTGATTCTTTCTATATACTTACCAAGGGTACAAATGGTGTTCATGCTAAGTTCATTAGTGCACCATGGATGGGCTCAAAGAAGAAAGCCATTTGGGTACTAAAGAGCTTGGTCACTAACCTTAGAGGACCCAAACAAGTTTGGGTACCTAAAAAGAATTGATCTTGTCTTGTAGGTCAATTACAAAGCCGGAGGAAGGCATTGGGTGCTTGATAGTGGGTGCACTCAACATATGACCAGAGATTCTTGTATGTTCAAATCAATTGATACAAGTCAAAATGGTGGTTTTGATGCTATCACTTTCGGCAACAACAAGAAAGGCAAAGTCAAGGGGCTTGGTAAAATTGCTATCTCAAATGACATGAGCATATCTAATGTGTTGCTAGTTGAGAGCTTGGATTTCAATCTTTTATCCGTGGCACAACTTTGTGATCTTGGCTTCAAGTGCATATTTGGTAGTGATGATGTTGAAGTCATTAGTGTTGATGGATCAAATTTGATATTCAAAGGATTTAGACATGGTAGCTTGTACTTGGTTGACTTCAATGATAGTGAGACACAATTGACATCATGCTTGCTTAGCAAATCTAGTATGGGATGGTTGTGGCATAGAAGGCTTGGTCATGTTGGAATGAAACAATTGAACAAACTTTTGAGGCATGACTTGGTTAGAGGCTTGAAAGATGTGACTTTTGAAAAGGATAAACCATGTAGTGTTTGTCAAGCCAGCAAACAAGTTGAAAATACACATCCTAGTAAGAGTGAAATGAGCACATCAAAGGCATTTGAGTTATTGCACATGGACTTGTTTGGGCCAACAACATACACTAGCATTGGTGGCAACAAGTATGGTTTTGTGATTGTTGATGACTACACTAGATACACTTGGGTGTTCTTTCTCTATGATAAGAGTGATGTTTATGATCTATTCAAGTCTTTTGTCAAGAGAGTGCAAAATGAGTTTGAGACTACCATCAAGAAGATTAGAAGTGACAATGGTAGTGAGTTCAAGAACACAAGAATTGAAGATTTATTTGATGATCTTGGTATTGGACATCAATTCTCACCAACATACACTTCTTAATCCAATGGTGTAGTTGAAAGAAAGAATAGAACTTTGATTGACATGGCTAGATCAATGCTTAGTAAATACAATGTGAGTCATTCATTTTAGAGTGAAGCCATCAACACGGCTTGCTATTGTAGCAACCGTATCTATTGCCATGGAAAGCTTGAAAAGACACCATATGAGCTATTGAATGGAAGAAAGCCCAACATTGCATATTTTAGAGTGTTTGGTTGCAAATGCTATATTCTCAAGAAAGGCACTAGATTGAGCAAGTTTAAAAAGAAATGTGATGAAGGGTTCTTACTTGGTTATTCTACCACAAGCAAAGCATATAGAGTTTGGAATCTCACTAATGGCACCTTGGAAGAAGTTCATGATGTTGAGTTTGATGAAACCCAAGGATCTCAAAATGAAGATCAAAACCTTGATGATGTGAGAGGAGATCAATTATTAAATGTAATGAAGAACATGGACATTGGTGATGTTAGGCCAAGGCAAGTTGATGATGATGATACTCATGTGATCAACCAAAGTGTGCAAATTGATACAAATCAAACAAGCTCTAGTGGCTCTCATGATGAAGTGCAAGATCAAGGTCAAGCTAGTGGAAGCAATCAACTCCCAATACTCTAACCTACTAATATTGCAAGAGATCATCCATTGGACCAAATCATTGGTGGAATTCAAAGTGGTGTTCAAACTAGATCAAGATTAGCATCCTTTTGTGAGCACTACTCTTTTGTGTCACTTGAAGAACCAAAGAAGATAGAAGATGCATTGAAAGATTCTGATTGGGTAAATGCCATGCATGAAGAGCTAAACAACTTTACTAGAAATCAAGTTTGGGAACTTGTTGAAAGGCCAAAGAACTATAATGTGATTGGTACTAAGTGGGTCTTTAGAAACAAGCAAGATCAAGATGGGATGGTTGTGAGGAACAAAGCAAGATTAGTGGCACAAGGATATACTCAAGTTGAGGGTCTTGACTTTGGAGAGATATATGTACCGGTTGCAAGATTGGAGGCAATTAGAATCTTATTAGCATATGCTTGTGCACACAACATCAAGCTCTATCAAATGGATGTCAAGAGTGCATTTCTCAATGGTTACATCAATGAAGAAGTTTTTGTTGAGCAACCTCCCGGTTTTGAAGATGACAAGAAGCCCAACCATGTTTACAAGCTCAAGAAGGCATTGTATGGTTTGAAGCAAGCACCTAGAGCATGGTATGAGAGATTGAGGGACTTTCTTCTCTCTAAAGGGTTCAAGATGGGAAAGGTTGACACCACTCTCTTCACCAAGAAGCTTGGAAATGACTTATTTGTGTTGCAAATCTATGTGGATGATATTATCTTTGGATCAACCAATCAAGACTTTTGTGAAGAGTTTGGAAATATGATGTCTAATGAGTTTGAGATGTCTATGATTGGAGAGCTTAGTTACTTCCTTGGACTTCAAATCAAGCAAATGAAGAATGACACTTTTGTAAGTCAAGGAAAGTACATCAAGGACATGATCAAGAAGTTTGGATTGCAAGATGCTAAGCTAATGAGTACACCAATGGGCACAAATGATCAATTAGGTGTTGATGCTAGTAGCAACATGGTAGATCAAAAGCAATACCGGTCTATGATTAGAAGTTTGCTCTATGTCACCGCTTCTAGGCCGGATGTGATGTTTAGTGTATGCAAGTGTGCAAGATATCAAGCTTCACCTAGAGAAAGTCACTTGAAAGCAACCAAAAGGATATTAAGATATCTTAAGGGCACTCATGATGCTGGATTATGGTTTCCAAAGGGGTCTAATTTTGAGTTGATTGGATATTCAGACTCTGACTATGGTGGATGCAAGATTGATAGAATGAGCACAAGTGGCACTTGTCAATTGCTTGGAAGGTCCCTTGTTTCATGGTCATCAAAGAAATAAAATAGTGTTGCACTATCTACCGCCGAGGCCGAATACATTAGTGTCGGTAGTTGTTGTGCACAATTGCTTTGGATGAAAGCTACCTTGAATGACTTTGGAGTAAAATTCAAGAATGTGTCTTTGTTTTGTGACAATGAAAGTGCTATCAAGATGACTCAAAATCCTGTTTAATATTCAAGAACCAAGCATATTGATATAAGGCATCATTTCATAAGAGATCATCAACAAAAGGGTGATATTAGCATTGAAAGCATTGGCACCGAAGATCAACTAGCCGATATCTTTACAAAGCCACTTGATGAGAAGAGATTTTACAAGTTGAAGAATGAATTGAACATACTTGATTTCTCCAACTTGAAATGAGTGCACCCCCACATTCTTAAAATGACATGCCTCTCCTCCGACATAGCAAGGTAAAGTTGTTTGGCATATCATCCATACTTTGCTAAGGACATGTTTAGAACATATAGATATATTTGCATGACAAATAGGCTCATTCATGAAAATCAAATGAGTTTAATGTATATATGGTACCACTATTGCTTCTATGTTTTGATTGATCTAGTGGTAGCATATGACATGTTTGTGGGCTTACAAACCTAGTGTTCAATCTAGAAAATGAGCTCATGATGTGTAATTCAACATGGTCAAGATAACCCTTATACTTTATGAGGTGTGAAGAAGCTTGTCCTTGGATCAAACCGAATTACATATTCTAGGCAAGTGATCTAGATTGAACCATAATTTGGACTCTCTCATATTGAGTGACTTAATTCTCACTAAAATTGGCACCTTTTTGGTGATTGTTGATAAAGGAGAAGAGAAAAGTCACAAAGATAGAAAAGTCACAAAGATAAAAAGTTAAGTTACAAAGGGGGAGAGAAATCAAAAGTTATGACATTAGAAAGAGAGAAACTAAAATTGAGCACACAAGTAGGGGGAGCAAGCTCATGAATGTTTTTGTTGCATTTGTATGTGCATTAACATGATGAATTGTTGCATTGCGAAGCTTAAATTCATATTCATGTTTGTTTGGTGATTGCTAGAAAATATAACTTGAATGATGTTTTGTTAAGAGTAGCTTTACAAGTGGTATCTAGACACCTTTGCTTATAATGTTGATCTCACGGGGTACGTTAGTGTTTGTGTTCTTTATAAGTGATGAATTACAAGTGGTGTCTAGCTACATCGATGCTAAGGATGATATATAAAGGCAACTCCGATTGGTATCACGCATCAAAGGTCCATTCTATATACCTTAGCATCAATTTGATAGTAGTAACTCTTCCAAAATTCTAATCCATACATATGTGCACAATTGAACCAAACTCATGGAAGCACATATGTAGTGGGAGTTAATACTATCGAAATTGAAAATTGATTTTATTTCATATCTTTGTGATAGTTGTCATCCATTACCAAAAAGGGGGAGATTGAAAGCCCAAGTTTGGTTTTGGTAATTAATGACACCAAGTTGCTAATGCCATATGTTAAGTGTTTTGAGTTAGGCATAAGCAACACATGTGATGAAGGTGTACGTGGCAAGGAGTGGTGGCCACAAGATCACAAAGAAATGGTGCATGGACATGAAATGTCGATCATGGTGGAGATGCACATAATATGATAGACATGATGATCAAGTGAAAGAGAAGGATCTAAGAGGGCAAGGCAAAGGTATAACCATAGGATTTTTCTTTTGCCGGTCTAAGATGAGTAGAGAAGTGATTGACCGGGTTTAGGATACATAGCCGACTATCAAGAGGGGCAATCACGGTTAGCTCGGGAATCAAGTGCCACTAGATCAATGTCTTGAGCATATGCATTAGGATCTAGTTGAGAGCTAACATAACGCCTTGGAAAATATTTATGAAATGCTAACACACATGCACATGGTGGTGTACACTTGATGGTGTTAGCACATTTGCGAAGGCGGTAGAGTTTAAGCGGTAGAGAGGGGTTTGGGTTCCTCTCTCCCTCCCGCCGAGCTTGCGAGGCGGGATTCGGCGCTTTTTGGAGAAGTGAAACGCCTATTTTCTACTGCGCCAGAAGTCGGAAAAGAAACGGAGGCGAACGAAGGTCACTGCGTTGACCGGACGCTGCATCAGACGCGGTCCCGGTTTGACCGGAGCGTCCGGTCAGCTCAACGCAGCGCGCTTAGGGTTTGTGACCGGACGCTGGTCTGGCCTGACCAGCGCGTCCGGTCAGTTCTCCTGTGCGCAGAAGAAGAGCGCGCGACCGGCGCGTCCGGTCCCTCAGGGAACCGGAGCGTCCGGTCAGGCGTCCAGAGAGGCAGAGCGAAACGGAGTGACGATCGGACGCGCGGCGCGTCCGGTCATGTGCGATCGGACGCGTCCGGTCTCAATGGGAGCGTACTGGAACGCGACCGGACGCGGGCACTGTCGCGTCCGGTCAAACGGTTGAGCGTGTCCGGTCAGGGCAACGGCTAGTTCTGACGCGCACTGTTTCTTGCTGTCGTGTAGTGACCGGACGCGTCCGGTCACCCTGACCGGAGCGTCCGGTCAGCGCGATTTTCGCTGCGTCGTCAGTAACGGCTAGCTGCGTACCCCTTCGTTATAAATAGAGGGTGTCCAGGGTTTGAGGGTAACTCTTGCACATTTTGAGATATAGAGACATACTTTGAGCTAGAGAACAACCCCTCCACTCATCTCTTTGCATAGTTGCATATCTTGAGTGAGATTGAGTGAGATTCAAGTGCATTGCTTGAGAGTTGCATTCTAGAGGCACTTGATCTTCGAGTTGCTGCGGATTTCTTGTTACTCTTCCGTGTTTCCCAACACGGTAGACGGCTTGGAGCAGCGGAGGTGATTGAGCTCGCAATTGGAGATTGTTGGAGCCTTCACCAAGTGTTGTAAGGGGTTCTTGATCCTTCCCCGCGGGAGTTCGCAAATTGGATACTCTAGTGGAGCTCGTGGCTTGGAGGATCCTCATCTTGTGTGCGGTTGTGCGGCGCCCGCCGAGGGCTCGACTCTTGATAGTCGATTAGCTCGCGAACCGACAAGTGGGTGCATCGCCACAACGAGGAGTAGCTTGCCGGGAAGCAAGTGAACCTCGGTAAAAAATCTTGTGTCATAGATTGTAAGTCTTGTGTGCGGTTGTGCGGCACCCGCCGAGGGCTCAACTCTTGATAGTCGATTAGCTCGCGAACCGACAAGTGGGTGCATCGCCATAACGAGGAGTAGCTTGCCGGGAAGCAAGTGAACCTCGGTAAAAAATCTTGTGTCATCTCTTTGCCGAGGATTTCTCTTGTGCTTGATCATTGTGATTGATTCTTCGAGTGCATTACTTCTCTACATCGTTGGTATAAGAATCAAGTCACTTGCTCTTTACTTTCTTGTACTAATCTTAGTGTAGCTTTTATCACATAGGAGTAAGTAGCTTAGTGACTTAGTCTTGTTGGTGTGTACTAGAGATCATAGCCTTGCTTCACTAGAATTGTATAGGTGGCTTGCATAGTATAGTTGAGCTAGAGCTAGATTTAGCTTAGCCATCTTTTATACTAATGTGGTTGTTTAGTGAAGCTTGTAGAATTTTAAATAGGCTATTCACCCTCCCTCTAGCCATTTGGACCTTACATCCTCCCCCACTCTGGCAGCGCCCCTCCCCCCACCAGGAGCCCCCAATGCCCGCAGATCTAGCGACCATGGCACTCCCCGTGTCGGGCTCTCTCTCCCTCTCCTATGTTGCAATTGTATATTTCAAAGAGTTAGGTTTGTTGCATTTGTTTCATATGAATGTTGTAAAAGTAGATCGGGGGATGTTGCACATATTGTATACATTGCAATTGTTTCAGAGGCATGTTGTAAGAGTATGTTTTCAGTGTTTCAGATGTTTCAACGGTATATTTCATCTTTATTTTCTGGATGCACGTTGCATTTGTGTTTATCTAGATGTTGTATATGTTTCACA
Organism: Saccharum hybrid cultivar R570; assembly: GCA_038087645.1. Taxonomy (NCBI): domain Eukaryota; kingdom Viridiplantae; phylum Streptophyta; class Magnoliopsida; order Poales; family Poaceae; genus Saccharum; species Saccharum hybrid cultivar. Next base: position 1,176,776 of record JAQSUU010000029.1, on the reverse strand, counting down.
CATATGTTGCATGTGTTTTATTTGGATGTTGCGTATGGTTGCAATGGTTTTCAAGTGTGTTTTTTAAGTGTTTCATAAACATGTTTAAGTATTTCAACTGCCTTCAGACGTAAATTGCAACTGTTATATTTAAATGTTTCGAAAGTAGATTGAGTATTACATCTCTTCTCTCATCTTTTATTGTATTGTCTCTTCCGGAGTCGGCAGAGCATCAGTACCAACGAGTGATGACGGGCGATAGACCATAGGCAGACCCAGGGTCGGGGTCCGCCGACCCTGGGCACCTGCCCTGGCTCTCTACGGTGAGTCGGCGACCACCTGACACAGGAAAGCAGAGCCAGTGCAGCACCGCAGCTCTGGAGAATGCAGCGTCTTGGTTAGCAAGTCGACCACTACCTGCTACATAATCAATCACTTCGTTGGTTCTCAAGTCTCACATAGCGACAAAACAAGCAGCCGATAGTACTCTCGGATACTACCATGTAGTAATTCATAATTATTTGTTTTATTTTTACTCATAGTTAAATTACCATTCTTCGACGGTCTCAGAAACACGTTTAAAAATGTATCTAGCGCATACCTGTGAGCTTACATAGTCTATATTAGACTTTTGGTAGCAATTTGTTAATGTACAATTTATTTTATTGTCATAATTACTGAGATAATTGGTGATATCTCCTTTTCCTTGCTCCATGATTGGTGGCCTGTCCGGCCCGGCTCCGGCTCCAGCTCTGTCTCCTTCAAGCATGGTAACAAGTAACCATTTTTACTTTTTTTCTTAAAATGAATAGGAGCAGGTAAAACCATACTTTTTATTTTATATCAATAGTCGATATGTTTATGTGAACTTGTTCTTCATTCTTATGTTCGCCCAGGCTCTAGAAAATTTCTGGGTCCGCCACTGCGATGGGCGCGGGAGCTGCGTGCGTCGGGCAAGCGAGGGAGCTCCATATGAACGGACGCCGCCTCTGGAGCGGGAGGCACTAGGCGGAGGCAGTGGCGGACCTAGGATTTTTGCATAGGGTATGCCACACAAAAATTTTCACATGCAATTTGGTAAAAACCTACCAAATCGGTAAACAATTGTAAATTCACAACATAATTTGTTATGCAAGCACTAAATAACATAATAAATCTTAAATTTACCAAATTACAATATAAATAGTTCAAATGCAATATTGATAGTTTGAAATATATTGACATAAAGAGACTTAATCATCCGAGTTCTTAGCCACTGCTTTCTAAAGGACATGAGTGTCTCGATTATCTCATCTTCATCCACTTCTAAGAAAATATCCCGCTCAATAAATGTGACTATACGTAGTGTCATCTATATGAACAATTCCAATGAAATGTTCGTATGGTCTTACCAATTTATCAACATAATGCAAGCAAAGAGCTAGTTTTGTGTGTGTGTGACATGTCTTCTAATATTAATCTTGGGCAAACTAGGAACCAATCTCTAATCTAGCTCTCAGTGATCTTGCCTAATCTCCCTTAATAAACAAATAATTATTGATGAACAATTATGTACGTAAGTTTTTCATCTACAAAATTAGATGATTCAAACACAGCGCGGCTGGGCAACAAATCTGATGGCCTGTGGCTCAGTCTGGGACTCTGCGGCTCTGCGCAATTGATTTGGTCCTCATGGCGTGAGACTGCAGCAGCCAGCTGCCTAGAGGCGCATGGCACACATACGCAGTGCGGCATGGCCGCATGGGAATCCAAGCGGAGACTGGGAGACATGCCTTGCCTTGCGTGCATGCAGCCATGCAGACTACGTTTACGTTCTGAAGCGGTGAAGCGTCAGCCAATACTTCTCCGTATATACCATAGCTGTTACTTGAGCCCAGAGTATGCCGGGGACCACCCGGCATACCCCCTAGGTCCACCCCCGGGCGAAGGGGACTGCGTACATCACAGTTTGGAAGCAGGGGGCACAAACGTATGGTGACGTGGGCATGGCAGACGCTCTCCTGTTGCGCGGGCGCAGCCTACGTGAGGGGGCACGACGGGTGCGTCGAATGGGAGTCGTGTCCGGACACAGGCCTAGGCCCGGACGTCCGGACACTAGGCTTGCCGTTGCAACCTGTTTCCTTCATTTCTTCCATAAGGTAACAGGTTAAGAACCAAATATATGCAGCAGGGAGATTGGCAAAACCTCTCCGGTGTTGGCAATTTAAGGGCTCCTTCGGATCGAAGCTGAAATGTAAGAAAAACGTAGGATCGGAGATCCTAAGGATTCGGTACTGTACACCCCTTTGGATCGCAGGAAACAACCATAGGAAAAACGGAGGAAATCTTCCTCTGCCAACCATTCCTGAGGAAAAACGGAGGAAATCTAACATCTACTCCGACCTCTTTTTTTTCCATTCCTTTGTGTTGGATCGAGGATAATCACGTAGCTCAACACAGTTCAAGCACGGCATGACGAAGACAAAAAAAAAAACAGAGGAGCTCGACGCACTGGTCCTGCCGCCTACCACCGCTGCAACTCGTCGTTGGCCACCCGCCCGGCCGCAAGCTCGAGCTCGTCGTTGCTTGCTCGCCAGCCGCATGAGAGCTCGAGCGCCTCATCGCTTCGGGCTGCTGCACCGTGCTTGCCGCTCCAGCTGCTTGTCGCACCGTAGGTCGTGCGCACGCATGCCGCATTTGCCAGCTTGCGGCACCACCGCGCCATGTTTGCTGCTCAAGCTTGCAGCCTCGCACGGTCGTGCGCGCATCCTGCCTGAGTGCCTGCTGCCTGCTATCGACTCTGGGAGGCAGGGCTAAGATGAGCGGACGAAAACGATGTGGGACTGTGGGAGGGGATAAGATCGAGTTCTGCTGATGCAGATGTGGGTGGGCATCTCACAGCTAGCTCGGGCTAGGGTCATTGAAGTTCTAGAAAAAACATTCTGTAGTGGCCCACTTGTAAGTGACTTGTTTATAAACTATCTTTGCAATTGTTTCTAATGACGTTAGCAAACAAATATGTTGTTGGCTAGTAATATGACAGGTGATTTAATTTTCCCAAGTTTTCCATTCCTACTAATTTCCTATGCCCCATCCAAACAATATCCACTTGTAATTTCCTATGGGTTTCAATCCTTAGTTTTCCATATGCAATCCTATCCAATTCCTGTGTTTTTCCTATTCCTATGTTTTCCTATCATACGTTCCAAAGGAGCCCTAAGTACAATTCTTACAATCAGAGAGGACACAACCAATACAGGGTCCCTGGCTTATTAGTTTTTTAACCCGAAAGAAGATACACCATCAGTTGTGTGGTATATCTTTCTGGGACGAGCCAGAACATTAGCAGGCATGTTCCCATTAGATTAGTAAACACGTGCTTTCGGTGGGAAAGACTAAACTTCATCGTCCAAGGTATTCATGTGAACAGGCCTGTAGGCTAGTCTAACCTTCTCGTTCTCCCAATACCTATAAGAGTATAATTTTGTCAAATTCCATATTCATTCATTAGATTAAATCAGCCACCCAATAATAACTCAAACTAGAATTGAAGGGATAACAAAGATAAGACACTAACCCTAGGGTGTGCTTCATCCAGTTCTCATCATCTCTTGTCTGCAGCAACAAGGGGAAAGGGAACATTACCAGAAATGATCATATGATGTGCAAGTAAGAGAGCACAAGGCAATAAAAAGGGAAACAAACCGAAAAATCTTCACGGGCATGAGCTCCCCTACTCTCTTTGTGAGCCTCTGCTGAATACATGGTTATGCATGCATTTATTAGCAGGTTTTCCAATTCTATGGTCTCAATCAAGTCTGAATTCCTGTGGAGATCAAAGAGAAATATGACCTGTAAGTGAAAAACGTATAAACTGAAGATGACACACTGTTTACTGGTGAAAAGTCTACCATATGAGACTTCTGTCACTGATCTTGACATCATGGAAACTCTCCCATGCTTTGCTAATCAGTTCACAGCCTAATAAGACAAAATAGTCATATGTCATACATACAGTCTTCAAATTTCTTGCATGAAATCTGGCATGCTTGCTCCCTACTACTGATAGCTATTCTGATGATTAACATAGAAAAATTGAGGGCAACTCTACATATATTCATACCTTCCTCAAGAGTTTCTTCTGTGCGGAAAACTGCAGCATTGTTTTGCATAACCCGTTGCATGTTGAGACGAATATTTGAAGTAGGTAAAGATCCATTTGCATTCCTCAACTTATCCAACCAAGCAATAGTATTTTCTCCGACACCTTTTCCAAGAGGTTTCTGCTTCTCTCCTAGAATGTGGTGCAACAAGGAAATAAGGTACAAATAGTAAAGTCAATAACAAAACACTATTCAGCAAAACATGAACTTGCCTGGTTTGGATATCTCAGCAGCCCTGTTCGCACAAGCTCTGCCAAATACAACTATATCAAGAAGTGAATTTGCACCAAGCCTGTTAGCGCCGTGAACGGATGCACAAGCAGCTTCCCCAGCAGCCATGAGACCAGGAACAACTGCATCTGGATCACCACCCTTGATATGCAGCACCTAATGTGCAAAACAGCAAGGCAGACATCAGACATAAACAAGTATTTGCTCAAGTCAGATGTCCATAGTAATGCTAGTATTGTCTATTCAAAGCATACCTCCCCATGATAATTTGTCGGGATACCACCCATGTTATAGTGCACAGTAGGCAAAACAAGAATCGGCTCTTTGGTGACATCAACACCAGCAAAAATCGCAGCAGTTTCAGATATAACAGGAAGCCTTTCCTTGAGAACTTCTGGAGGAAGATGGTTGAGGTGCAGGTAGATATGGTCCTTCAGCGGTCCTGAGACAAAGTGAACATCAAGAAACTATGAGAAACAAAAATCCAGGTTGCTGGCTTAAGCCTAAAAATGAGAATATAGACATACCTACACCACGGCCCTCCCTAATTTCCATTGTCATCGATCTCGAAACAACATCACGAGATGCAAGATCTTTAGCAGTTGGAGCATATCGTTCCATAAATCTCTCACCTTCACTGTTCCGAAGAATACCACCTTCACCTCGGGAACCTGAACAAAAAAATACCAATGCCATAGGAATTTCTGAATCCAATTAAGGACGTGCGATTTAGTGCAAACACAGGAGTTTTTAAGCATGTCATTTATGTGTCCAAACAAAACAAAAACAAGTTACAATAACAGAACCTTCTGTTATCAGGCATCCAGCACCGTAAATTCCTGTAGGATGGAACTGCACAAACTCAAAATCCTGTAGTACAAATTGGACAAGGATAGTCAGAACATACAGTAAAGTAGTTAAAACAACCAGGTTTCGGCCACAGAAGACTGACCTGAAGGGGTAATCCGGCACGTGCAACCATAGCGTTGCCATCACCAGTACATGTGTGAGCTGAAGTTGCTGAGAAGTAGGCTCTACCATAACCTCGTTGAGATGAAAACAAAGAAATGGCTATGGATATTCCGTAAATCAAAATCAAACAATCAGTACTTAACACAGAGACACAGAGAGGTTCTTACTCCGGTGGCTAGAATTGTATTTGCAGCACGAAAACGATGAAGGGTACCATCCTCCATGTTTAGCGCAATTACCCCTTGGCAGGTGCCTGAAAAAAGAATCTGCATTGATCAATAGAGTTGTAATAGGAAGCCATATTATGACTACAGAAAAGCAGCAGCAAAGAGCACCTCCCCCCGACCTAAACACACACACCAAAAAGAAAAAGAAAATCAATGAGATGGTAATCCTAACTGCAGTTATTAAAAGGGATCCTTAACCAATAGTTTCCAGCATTATAAATTTTTTTTACCGAAAAGACTGTGGGGAAGATCCCCACAGTGCCTCAAACTTTTATAAAATTTTCAAAAGAGAGTTACAGAGCAAACCATATTAGCAGTTAGCGCCACTTGAAAATAATGTGTAAGCTGTTGAACAACTGAACAACCACAAAAAATTAAACAACAAAAGGAAGGAATAATTAAATGATGAATCCAACAGAAAGTTTAACATAAAACAGAAATATTATGGTACCAATGGTAGTTTTTGAAGAAAGTAAACATCAATACCGAGTTTCCTGAACAAAGCCAGCATCAGGTTGTGACCACATGAACAAAATGCAAATACAATAGCAAGGAAAATGAACAATGTATCACATTTTAAAACCCTTCTTTCTGTTTAGCCACACATATTGGGTCTTCCATGACACCAGAACACAACAAACTAAAAAGAATGTAGCAACAAAAATAATAGAATTATATACCTTCATTGTCCATGAGAAGGTCCAGTGCAAAATATTCAACAAAAAACTGAGTATTGTGCTTCATTGCTTGACCATACAGCGTGTGTAGCATAGCATGCCCTGTTCTATCAGCTGCACATGCACACTGATAAGCCTGCCCACCTGAAGATTACATATAGGCACAAGAAAAATGGGGGAAGAGTAAGAAAGTGCAACAGATCCATACTTAAAGTATCAAGATAAAAGTGGAACGCAATAACCTTTTCCAAAATTTAAGCTTTGGCCACCAAAGGCTCGTTGATAAATTTTTCCATGTTCGGTTCAGGAAAATGGTAAGCCATAGTTCTCAAGTTCTATAACAGCTTTTGGTGCCTCTCTGCACATATACTGAATAGAATCTTGGTCGCCTAGATGAATATGAATAATATGCCAAAGGGGTCAAAGAAAGATCATACCAAAGTGGATAAAATATTTAGATATGACGAGAATATGATAGGGTTTCCAAAATCTTATAAAAGTAGACTAAAGATCCATTTTCTTGAAACTTCACCATGATTCATGAGTGCCTTGAAAAATGTCTTTCTATAGTAACTTACCCAACCAGTCACTTTGACTGTATCATACATATGCCATCTCCAGTCATCTTCACTCATGTTGCCAAGAGCAGCATTTATGCCTCCCTGCCATTGTATGTGTTAATGGCACACAAGTAAAACTCTCAAGCATTCTCCAGCAATACACAACAAAAAACATACTACACTAAGTATAGATTCATGGCTGAGATTTAGGAAGGGCTGTTAGCTTTATGCATCTCCTACAAGGCTACTAAATTTTCTTTACATGCTCAGTAACTTTATTTTTTATGATATGAAAAGCGAACAATGGGGCAAACTAGGTATAGAGCATGACAGCAAGACAACAGCACGATTTTACAAAATAAAATCATCAATATAATATGCACCATAGGCGTGAGTCTTGCAATCATGCTGCAAATTCTGAGCAGTATTCATGAACTAGATGTCTTGTACAATGCTGAGTGAACAAAACCTGGCCCTCCCAACTGAATATATAATAATTAAATAGCAATCTAAAAGTAGCCAAACTTATGCACTTTCAGTTTTAGGCTCACTTCATATTTTAGATGCCATACAGATATATCGAACCACAATAAAACTCTACCAGAATTTGAAACTACAGGGCATTCGGGGGCCCTTTCTGAATGAATACCAATTCTAGACTGTGTCATTCTTCCTCGCATGGTAAGGTATTGCATCAAAATGACAAACTAAGCATCTCCTTTTAATTAGCAACAACACTACTTAAAGCTTAAAATGTTACTTAGTTGGGCATACCAAGCACAGATGCATTTCAAATAGGGATTGCATCGTTAGACACCTTATATTGCCCATTCATTCATGCTTGTAAAATATAACCCATCACATTCAATTAACTTTTGCATATACAATTAACTTTATCACAGAAGAAAAACATTCTACTTAGTTTGTTTCTACACTGATGTCAGAAATTTAACTTATTAGCAGCATTCCGTTACATACATCATCATAAAACTCCCTCCTAATACAGCACTTACATGGTTATACACCAACATTACCACATCAATGAGGGCATGCGTGGCATTTTACTAGATATGATTGAGTTTTTGCAAAATCTAAGCATGCCTTCTAATTAAAATCATTCAGATTTTCAGTCAGTACTGCATATCAAGTGCACAAGCAGATCTGATTAAAACTGTGGCAACGGAAAGCAGATGTTCTGAATTCCCATACCTGAGCCGCCACAGTATGTGATCGTGTGGGGAAGAGCTTGGTGATGCAAGCAGTGTTGAACCCATGCTCCGAGAGGCCAATCGCTGCCCTAAGCCCCGCACCTCCGGCTCCCACCACAACAGCATCGTAGGTTTGATCCACCATCGTGTAGGACTGCAATTACAGGTGTAAACCCCAGTCAACAAACTCAAGAATTGCACACTCAGAACTGAATACCCGTTATTAAATGAACCGTCTTATAACATCATCGCAAGCTTTTATGGTAGAAGTTGTGAAACTGGACGAGCTACGACACATGTGATCTGCGACTGTGTAGTTCAATTCACTCCACAAAAACAGGCATTCACCGTAACAACCTAGAATAGGGTTAGAGTCATGCTAATCGACGACAAAACCATCGTTATCACGACCACCGATCAAAAATAAAGTAGTTAAAATCTATATATACTATAAAGACAAACCTCACTTAGCTAATTATCTTGAACCTCCTTGCGTCACGTTATCCACTTATCCTTTGCAATTAACATAGACCCCACTAAGCTATTATCTTGAACCTCCTTGTGTCACGTCATCCACTTATCCCTTTCAATTAACACCGGCTGATCATGTGTATGCATGCACAACAGTAGTTTGTCTTTCAAGTTCATGTGTGCAATATAATAGTAGATATATTTAGTTGTCCACATCAAAATGCTAAAATATAGATTCCTCCTTCGTATCGTCTACGCGGGGAGGTGACGTGGTGGAGACGGAAAGATACCGTACCGAGGTCGTGGAGAAGAGCCTGGAGGCCGAGGCGGCAGCCTTGACCTTCTGGAGGCCCCGCGACACGCAGCCGCGCCACATCTCGCAGATCAGAGAGCACCACTCCTCGTCCCTCGCACGCGCGTGGAGGTTTTGGTTCGGTCGTGTGGGGAGGGAGAGGGAGCAACAGACAGTGGGAGAGCTCCGGTGGGGCGGCGAGGCGAGACCGCGAGAGGGTGGGCCGGTGGGGTAGTGAGGTGGGCGGTGGGCCACCTGGCCCTTCTGGCCTTCTGTCTTTCTGTGCGCTTTTTTGGGTTCGGACCAGGGACTGGAGCCAAGTTGGGCCTCCCGAGTTTTACGATCGGTACACGGTCGTGCTAGATTTTCCTTTTTTATTAGAAAATATGTCGTGCGTTGCGGCGGGAACTTTAATCATTCCTGGCTCTATGGATCAATTCCTTGATCCATAGAGTGAATTGGATCAGGTATGGCTTCAACCATGCTTGCTTATCAACCATGCTTGTTTATGGTTTTATAGATGCAGCACATGCCATATGGCCATTGAGATGGAGAGGTTTAGATCAGTTTTGTAAAGTTGAATAGTTTGTATTGTTCATTGTAGTCCTTTTGTCTTCTAAGTTCTAAGTGCATTGGTGCAAATATAATTTAATAGTAATTTGCTGGGGTCTGTGTATTAACGGGATTGTTAATCTATAGTGGGGATAGGTTTTATAAGAGATATAGATATAGATTTAGGGTTTGAGTTTACTAATTTGGTGATATCTTTGTAATGACGTGATCATTGTGGGATGAGATAGAATCTATAGAGAGGATTAACTTTATAAAAAAAATAAATATAGATTCAAATGCATACGCTACTTTTTCCAGTATCCTCAGAGATTTTTTTACTCCTCTACCCACATGGCCACGTTGCTCTATTCCGAAGGTACATCACGCCCTGGCAACCACTATCCAACTCATTTCATCGGCATCGACGGACAACGGCCTCAGCTTAGGCCCGGTTTAGATGCCCAAATTTTTCCTAAATTCTACTACGTAAAAAAAAATTCTCCATCACATCAAAATACTGGTACATGTATGGAGTACTAAATGTAAATGAAATAAAAAACTAATTGTACAGTTTTGTTGTACTTTGCGAGACGAACGTTTTGAGCCTAATTAGTCAATGTTTAGACAATCTTTACTAAATAAAAACAAATGCTACAGTGCGCTACAGTGTAGCACAGTAATTTTGCCGGCGCCAATTTGGACAACTAAACGAGGCCTTAACCAATTCGATATCACCGCTTAATAAAATGTACACACGTGAGTGTCCTACACGTGCTGCAATAACCGTGTGCGTTATTTAGGTTATTAAACACATGCAAATGCAACTAGGAAAAAAAAAGAAGCAAACTCTATAGGGTAAAATCCATTTTCTAACCTACAACTTGCACGACACACCATTTTTCATTCCTAAACTCATCCTCCAACTTTTGAAAATGGACAAATTTAATCATGCATAAAGCTAGTTTTAAAATAATTGTCTATTTCTAAAAACAAAAACTAATTTAATATCTAAAAATCATAAGTCATTTATTTAAATAAAGATAAATACAAAAGTAGTATCATATTTTTCTAAAAATGGTGTCTATCGGTATGAATCGATTTAGATTTATTTGGGAGTTATTTATTTTTGTTCCTTACTGCTGAGACACTAAGAACATGAATAAATAAGATTCAAATAACTTTAAATAGAGCTCCAATAGATAAAATGCTTTATATAATAGACTAGGTTTTCGTTATTTTGAAAAGAAATAGAAAATCATCTTTGCAACCAGCTATAGTATGTCTGCTTTCAATAGTTTTGTAGTTAAGGATTGAAAAGTAGACTAATATGCAACAATTTGAAGGTTAAAAATGGACATTACCCAATTCTAGTGCTCTCATAGGAACAAGGCACAATAATTGCAATAAAAATATTGTATTGTGCGCAGATGATATATACTGGCTAGCATTGGCATTGATGATTATTGAAATGTAAAAAAAACTTCGACTTCGCTTTTGGGGTTAATAAAAGAAACTTTGGGAAAACTAAGTGTAGCACGATAGGTTAACTTTAGGTAAAGTCTTTCTTACTCTCAAAATCTTGAGTAAAAATTGTTTTCTATATCTTTGTATCCTTAAATAACTTCTTCTATATCTTGTGCATACCGTAGAGAGTCATCTTTATTTTTCATCTTTGGCTAGAAAGAAATCCGGAAATGAAGGATGTCTATATTTGAAGATCTAATTTTAAAAGGCTATTAGAGGTTTTTTTTATATCAAAATCCCTATTCCTATAAATTAGAAAGGATATAAATAGTCTCTTGAAATTGATCTTAGATAGGATCTATTTATCTATGTTTAATTTTTTAACTTAGCACGGGTACTTGATTTTTATGAATTTATTGTAGTATGTAATGGCGTTATTTCTTTAGTGATAAGTGATGTGCATTGATAGATGTATATGCTGGCTCATTTTTTGTGAGGTGCTTGTAGGGTTAAAATTTTTATGTTTATGTTCATGGGTGACTGTTTGTACCTTCGTGAGGTAAGTAGGTAAGTGTACGTACATGTTTGTGGATGTATGTCTCAATTGACAAAAGAAAAAAAAACCCTCTAGAATTTCTTACGCCCACATTATCAGTCGATCGCACATGGCTACCAATGATCAGCGTTATATATCCGGACCTTGTTTAGATTTCAAATTTTTTTATTCTCTCTCCATCACATCGAATCTTTGGACACATACATAGAGCAGTAAATGTTGGTTAAAAAAATAACTAATTACACAGTTTGATTATAAATCACGAGACGAATCTTTCAAACCTAATTAGTTCATAATTAGACACTATTTATCGAATATAAACAAAAATATTACAGTAGCCGAAGTTGAAAAGTTTTGCAATCTAAACAAGGTGTCACATGTCATGCCATGTTCTGCACGGAAGGGGGAATGCAATTTCGCAGGCCGAGGCCGAGGCCGAGGCCGAGTACAACTCGAGGGTGGCCCGAGCTCGGCGGCTATCGACTGTCGGCCGCCCTTCCCGCACCGTGGTCTGCGGTTTGGCCGGTCCTACGGCTGCGGGGCCTGGCCGTCGGGCCGTGTTTAGTCCCCAAATCGGGGAAGACTAAATTACTGTTCGGCACTGTAGCATTTTTGTTTTTATTTGGTAATAATTATCTAAACATTGATTAATTAGGTTTAAAATGTTCATCTCGCAAAGTACAATAAAACTGTGCAATTAGTTTTTAATTTCATCTACATTTAGTACTTCATACATGTGCCGGCATTTTGATGTGACGAGAAATCTTCTTTTTGTATAGTGAAATTTGGGGAAATATTTGGCATCTAAACAGGGCCCGGGTCCCTGTCAACCGAATATCCAATTCAAAGGGCGGGGAGCGTACGTGTACCACCGCCGCCGTCTGTCCGCCGCCCGTCCACCGTTTCTCATCTCCTTCCTCCAGCCCACCGCCCACGGGTAAAGGCAAGCAAACGAGCGGCGAGGCGGCTAGCCGCAATACAAAATCCGGAGGAACTCGCAGGAGGCGAAAAGCAGATCCGCCTCCCCGATCAGCGATCGCCCCTTTTTGGTAGGGTGTTAATCCGTCCCCCAATCCCCCCCCCTCGCGCCCCTCAAATTTTTTTCCCTCTCTCGGTTTGGTCGCTTCGATCCGCAGCCTGTTGGTACCATAGCTCATTTTTTTCCTCTCTCGGTTTGGTCGCTTCGATCCGCAGCCTGTTGGTACCATAGCTCAATCCGGTGGTTGGTTGGGTTCGTGTTTCGGAAGGAATTGTTTGTGATTATTAGTGATTCCGTTGTTTCCGCGGCTGTGGATTGATTTGGTGTGTCGCCTCTTCGTTGGAGCAGACTTGTAGCGGAAGCCATGGCGTCGCCAGCGCTAATCTGCGACACGGAGCAGTGGAAGGCCCTGCAGGTGCGTGAACCCGTCGCCGATCGCATCGCGGCGAGTCCTATGCTCTGATTAGCTCACTGTTTGTTTCCGCTTCCACTCGTGCGGATGCAGGCGCACGTCGGCGCGATTCAGAAGACGCACCTGCGGGACCTGATGGCCGACGCCGACCGATGCAAGGCAATGACGGCGTAGGGACTCACGCCTGTGCTCGTGGAATTTCGTTTCCTGCGTGTGCGTGGATTCTGTTTGCTTAGCTGAACTGAACGGTGTTTGGTTGCAGTGAGTATGAAGGGATCTTTCTGGATTACTCGAGGCAGCAGGCGACTGGTGAAACCATCGAGAAGCTGCTTAAATTGTCTGAGGTGACGCCTCTGTGGCCTTTTTTTGTATCATTTTGAAGGTGGGGATTGCACTTTCCTGCAAGGTACTAAATAGCGTATTGCGGATTGGTAGCGGATTGACGTCGAGGTAGCGGATTGCGGATAGCGGGCGATATTGCGGACGATAAGTTCCAATAGCGGCACCCCAATAGTCTCATATAATTTTAAGCACATATATCATGAATAATGAGTATAAATAATTTTAAGTGCATATATCATGAATAATTTTAAGTTCCACAGCCGATGCGTGAGTTTTGAATTTGGGGTGTGAGTCATAGTGGGCTGGACTAATTAGGGATATTTGCTTCCATGCTATTGCGGCCTGCTACGCGCAATTACGGCCGCAATATCGGCCCGCTATTCAAAATTGCGGCCGCAAAGTATTAGGATGCAAAGTTCAGAACGCTACCTCATAGCGGTAGCGGCAATGGACCGCTACCGCTATTGCGGGTGCAATTGCGGCCGCTACCACCGCTATTTATTACCTTGCTTTCCTGTGGTAATTTGGGATCTGTTTGGTTTGTTATAGGTTGCCAAGCTCAAGGAGAAGATTGAGAAGATGTTTAAAGGTGAAAAGGTATCTGTGATGATCAGAAACTGCTATTCAATTGTTCCATCACAAACGTTCATTCTATGTAAAGTGTGCCAGCCATGGAACATTGGGTACTTTTTATTTCCTTATGTATTTTATTTGTCAGTTAGTTTGTATATATTTACTTTTAAATCTTGCCATTTTTTCTGATGCATGATTTTGCACAAAAAAAATCCCTAGCATGTTTTATTTGTCCAGTTAAATTACTCTAATAAATTTGTAACATAAGTTGATCGGTTCTGTCAGATAAATAGCACGGAGAACAGGTCAGTGCTTCATGTAGCTCTGAGGGCTCCAAGAGATGCAGTTATAAACAGTGATGGGGTGAATGTGGTCCCTGAGGTTTGGTCTGTTAAAGATAAAATCAAGGAGTTTTCGGACACTTTCAGAAGTGGATCATGGGTAAACTTTCAGTCAATTTTTGAACTAATTAAACGTGGCATAACTTCAAGATTGACATCTGGAACTGCTTGGACAGGTTGGAGCAACTGGAAAACCATTGACGAATGTTGTGTCAGTTGGAATAGGTGGTAGCTTTCTTGGCCCTCTATTTGTGCATACTGCGCTCCAGACTGGTAAACTATTGAGCTCTTCAGTTCTAGGTTCCCTAGAAACTTCTATGCTTTTTTAAACTGACATGCCTAGAAAATATTGTCGATCTTCAGATCCAGAAGCAGCAGAATGTGCGAAAGGCCGACAACTGAGATTGTAAGTGTGTATTTTGAAGCAAGCTCATTATCATGTTTTAAGTGAGCATGGATCTATTGATTATTTGTAACATCTCTTGTATTGAGCATTAGTTTGATGAAAGGTGAATGGTTATCTTGTTTGTGTCTGTTGTACACGTGTACCTGGTGTGTTGACACCTATGCTTCCATGGTCTTCACATAATATTGCGTTGATGTTAATAAACTTAACTGAGTCTTAATTCAGACATCATTAATATCTCCTATACTTTTTAAGAGCTCTTTTCACTTGTTCTGAAAACTTCTATTTATGGACCTCTTTTAGAAAGTGGAATGAAACAAAGGTCCCAGTCTCTACGCATTGTGTTGTTTACTGTGTTGTGTCTATGTTTCATATCATATACATGCAATCTTTATGTTATTCATCCAGTAATTCATGTTCAATTTTTTATCAGCCTTGCAAATGTTGATCCAGTTGACGTTGCACGGAGCATTAAAGATTTAGATCCAGAAACCACTCTGGGTAATCACCTACCCTCACTTCAACATAGATTCTTTATATGTTACTGATGAATATTTTCTGAAGATTTTTATATTTCTTGTCTAACAACTTGCAGTGGTGGTTGTATCAAAGACATTCACAACAGCTGAAACTATGTTAAATGCTCGAACTCTTAAGGAGTGGATCGTTTCTTCTCTTGGGTTAGTTTAGTACCTGAAAATATTTTGACACATCATCTCAACTTATTGTGATTTGAGTTATAAAAATCGTTCATTCAGGCCACAGGCTGTTGCAAAACATATGATTGCTGTCAGTACTAATCTTAAGGTACTTCTGAACCTTTTATTTTCCACCAAAAGTTTACTGAACCTCTTCTGTGCGAAGATGAATCATATTTAGATTTGAGTTGAGATGCATGAAGTATTTCATATTTACCACATTATCTAATCTATTAGAATATTTTAAATTTTATATTATTCCTCAAATGTTTTGATTCTGACATGATCAATTTCCTGCTGTGCCATTTCTGTTTACAAAGCTTGTGAAGGAGTTTGGAATTGATCCAAACAATGCTTTTGCCTTTTGGGACTGGGTTGGCGGCCGTTATAGTGGTGAGTTATATTTCTGCATATGAAAATTACTGGCATAGCTAGTGTTCTATTTCATAACCATAGTTCAATTATGCAGTTTGCAGTGCTGTTGGTGTTCTGCCATTATCTCTTCAGTATGGTTTTCCAATTGTCCAGAAGTATGCTCTCTGAACTTATATTTAGTTATTACATCCTACTTCGGTAAATTATAGTACGATGCCACTCAATTTGAATTGGTAATCCTTTTATGCTTTTGAGATAAGAACACGGATCTTAAATGTGAAGTAGAGTGATGGTGTTGTTGGAGTGTGCATGTATTAGGCCCATGAGGCTAGGCCCATGTGGCCCATGTATGGTACCTATATAGTTACCCTTCTAGGGTTAGCCTAAATCAACAGAGAATCATCTTCTAGCATGGTATCAAGCTGAGTTCTTCCTCTCCTCCCCCAGCCGCCGCCCCTCTGGCTGGCTGGCGCCGCCGCTGCCGCCTCCATGGCCGGCCGGCCCCCTCCTCCCTCCCCTTCCTCCTTCCATGTCTTCCCTCCCCTTCCCTCCATTCAACCCTTCCCCCGCCGCACGACCAGCGGTCGCCGTCATGTTCCCCTCTTTCGCGCTGGCGCACTCCTCACTCCCGTTCCCTTCTCGCCGCGCGCTCCCCACCCAGCTGCCCCGCCGCCTCGCCCCCAAACACCCGTCCCTTTGCGCTTACGGTCTCCTCGACGGCGCGCTCCAGCGCCCGCTCCGCACGCCTCGACGCCTCGCCAGGGCTTCAACGTCCGCTGTGGTCCCGCCGCACGGAGAGGGAGGTGGTGGCACGGCGGCGGGGCGGAAGGGCACGGGGTACCGGAACCGGTTCCTGGACTTGGCGCGGCTGGGGGCGGTGGCGGAGGGCGCGGCGGAGGCCTTCTTCCGCAGCGAGATCCGCTGGCGGCTGGCCGTCCTCCTCACCGAGCCCCCTACGCGCCCCTCAGCACCGACGACCCCTCCGCCTCCAGTAGAGGTGCTGTGACGGTCGGGCTACCCCCAGCCTGGGTGGATGTTTCTGAAGAGATATCTGCAAACATGCAGCGGGCAAGGACGAAAATGGCGGAGCTGGCTAAGGCACATGCCAAAGCCTTCCACTCGCCCTCTCCCGCCGGGCCCCATCTGCCCCCTCCTGCTGCTCTCCACCATGGCGCGTCTGGTGCCAGCTCTGCCCATGGGCAAGCGGCATGGCCTGGCGCCGCTGCTGCCCTTACTGCTGCCGCCCTTCCTGCAGCAGAGACAGCAGCCGCGGGCGTGGGCACGCTTACCGCCGCTGGACTCCCTCCTCCTGCGCCTGAACCGGTTGGGGTTGCCGGGGATGGACCTCTGGCGGCTGCCACTCCACCGCCGCCAGGTCTCCACCCGACGCCCCCTGCTGCTGCTCACCCGCCGTCTGGTGTCCGCCCGCCACCTGGAGTACCGGGTGTGGACCGGGGACGCGGGCTCCAAGTACGCCCCGCCGGACAACCTCGCCTCGGTGGCCTCCGCTTCCGGCCAGGATCCCTCGGACCCGCAGCTGCCCTTGCGGCCCTCGCAGCTGCTGCCCCTGCTGCATGGCACGCAGCCACCCTTGCCGCGGCGGGTGGTACTACAGCCGGCGCGGGCACTGCTGCCGCTGCTACTGATGCGGGTGGTGCTGCTACTGCAGGCGCGGGCGCGGCCCTCGGCTCGGCCGCCGCCGCCGCTGCTACCGAGCAGCCCGCTGACGCCGTCCACCTCCCCGGCGCCGGTCTCCCACGGGCCGCCACCGTCGCGGCCATACCTTTCCGCGCGGCCGCGGCCGCGGGGGGCCAGGCGCCTTGGCCTACTCCTTCAGCACCACCGCCAGCCCTCCGCCCGCAGTTCCTCCTGCCGCAAGGCTGCGATTAACCAGTCCTGATTGGATCGGCGACTCGGGCGCCACTTTCCACACCACGCCCGATGCGAGTCTACTTCTCTCCGTCCTCCTCACCCTTCCTGTCCCTCTTCCATCATGGTCGCCAATGGCACCTGCATCCCTGTCTCCTCCGTGGGCACTGCCAGTTCCCACGGCTCCTTTCATCTCCCTGATGTTCTTGTGGCTCCTGGTATGGTTCACAACCTTCTCTCTATTCGCCGGTTCACCACTGACAACTCTTGTTCGGTTGAGTTTGACCCCTCTGGCCTCACCGTGCGGGATTTGGCCTCCCGGGTTCCTCTGCTCCGATGTAACAGCACTGGGCCTCTCTACACCCTTCGGTTTCCGGCGTCTGTTTCACCTTCTTCGCCTTCCTCGGCGTCTGTTTCACCTTCTTCGCCTTCCTCAGCCGCTTTCGCCGCCACTCCTTCCACCACTTGGCACCGTCGCCTCGGCCATCCTGGCCGGGATGCCCTGATGCAGCTCAGTCGTAGCTCCGACATTCGGTGCTCTCGGCCTCACAATGATCACTTGTGTCATGCGTGCCAGCTGGGCCGTCATGTTCGCCTTCCCTTTTAGTCCTCTTCCTCACATGCCACTCGTGTATTTGATCTTATTCATTGTGACTTGTGGACTTCTCCTGTTCTCAGCATGTCTGGCTATAAGTACTACTTGGTGGTGGTCGATGATTTCTCCCATTATTCCTAGACTTTTCCCCTGCGTGCCAAGTCCGAGGCGTTCCCCACTCTTAGCCACTTCTTTGCTTGGGTATCTACTCAGTTCGGCCTCACCATCAAGGCTGTCCAGTGCGACAATGGCCGTGAGTTCGATAACTCAACCTCACGTGCCTTCTTCCTTTCTTACGGTGTCCACCTGCGCATGTCTTGTCCGTATACCTCCTCTCAAAACGGCAAGGCAGAGCGCATGATCTGCACAACCAATGACATCATGCGCACCCTTCTGCTCCAGGCATCTCTACCTGCTCGCTTCTGGGCTGAGTGTCTGCACACCTTCACCTATCTCCTTAACCGTCTTCCTTCTACTGGCTGCCCAGCTCCCACGCCTCACCACGCTCTATTCGGTACCCCTCCTCGGTACGACCACCTTCGAGTCTTCGGGTGTGCGTGTTACCCTAACACCGCCGCCACCGCTCCCCATAAGCTGGCTCCCGGTCGACCCTCTATGTCTTTCTCGGATACTCTCCGGATCACAAGGGTTACCGATGCTTTGACCTTACCTCTCGCTGTGTCCTCATCTCTCGCCATGTCGTGTTTGATGAGTCGGCATTCCCTTACTCCACCACCTCTCCACCCACACCTCCCGCTGACCCTGCGGAGGCTTCCTTTTTTCCCACTGACCCGGTGATTCTGCCACCCTTCTCCCTCTACCCTGCAGGTACTGCTTCGGCGCGCTCTCCTGGTGGTCCCGCCTCGCCCCTGCCGGACTCGCACCAGGACCTTTCTCCGGTACCTGACACGGCCGAGGCAGCCCCGGAGCTTCCACCCTCGCTCCCTGTGGCTTCGCTGCCTCCCGTTGTGCCAGATGCTGCTGTTCCGATCGCGGGACCGAGCGCACCGACCCCACCTCCTCCCGGGCGCTTCGGACTCGTCTACCAGCGCCAGCGGGAGCCGAGTCCGCCCTCACCTCCTCCCGGACGCTTCGGCATCGTCTACGAGCGCCGGCGTGAGCCGGCTCTGCCGCTTTCGTCACCAGCCCGGTCGTCGCCGGTGCATGCTCCGCCGGCCTCGCCGCGCTCTCGCGCCGACCCGCCGGTGTACCACCCGCCTCTTCTTCACCGGGACCCTCGTCATACTCACCCGATGGTGACAAGGCAGGCGTCTCGCCCGTAGGCCCTCACCGCCGCCGCCTGCGAGCCGGGGATCTCTCCGGTACCCTCTTCCGTCCGCGCGGCCTTGGCGGATCTTCAATGGCGCCTAGCGATGAACGAGGAGTACGCGGCCCTCCTCGCCAACCAGACGTGGGACCTAGTGCCCCGTCCGCCGGGCTCCAACATTGTCACCGGCAAGTGGACGCACAAGAGGCGTGCTGATGGTTCCTTGGAGCGCTACAAGGCTCGCTGGGTCCTCCGCGGCTTCACTCAGCGGCCCGGCATTGACTATGCTGAGACCTTCAGTCCCGTGGTGAAGCCAGCTACAGTCCGCACCGTCCTCTCCCTGGCTCTCGAGCGCTCCTGGCCTGTGCATCAGCTGGATGTCAAGAATGCCTTCCTCCATGGCACTCTGACTGAGACGGTCTACTGCAGTCAGCCGGCCGGTTTCGTGGATTCTTCTCGTCCTGACTTCGTCTGCCGGCTCAACAAATCTCTCTACGGGCTCAAGCAGGCACCCCGGGCTTGGTACTCTCGATTCGCTACCTTCCTGCAGACTCTTGGGTTCACGGAGGCCAAGTCTGACACCTCCCTGTTCATATACCACTATGGGGGCGACACTGCTTACTTGCTCCTCTATGTGGATGACATTGTTCTCACCGCCTCCAGCGAGCCTCTGCTCCACCGCATCATTGCCTCTCTCCAGAAGGAATTTGCTATGAAGGATCTTGGGGTGGTCCACCATTTCCTCGGCGTCACTGTTGAGCCCCGACCTTCAGGCCTGTTCCTCCACCAGCGGCAGTTCACTTGTGACATTCTGGAGCGAGCAGGGATGACCGCCTGCCAGTCCTGCTCTACCCCGGTTGACACCCAGGGCAAGCTGTCAGAGGCTGGGGGTCCGATGCTTGGGCCAGCAGACTCCACCGCCTACCGGAGTCTTGCTGGCGCGCTCCAGTACCTCACCTTCACACGGCCGGACATCACGTATGCCGTCCAGCAGCTCTGCCTCTACATGCATGCTGCGCGGGAGCCCCACCTGGCTGCTATGAAGCGGCTTCTCCGGTACCTCCGTGGCACCCTTGGCTACGGGCTACTCCTCGGCCGGTCCTCCACTGCCGAGCTGGTTGTCTACACCGACGCTGACTGGGCGGGCTGCCCGGACACCCGCCGGTCCACCTCCGGCTACGCTGTCTTCCTCGCGGGCAACCTTGTCTCTTGGTCGTACAAGCGCCAGCCGGTGGTCTCACGCTCTAGTGCCGAGGCGGAGTACCGTGCCATTGCCAACGGCGTGGCCGAGGCCGAGGCCGCTTGGCTCCGCCAGCTCCTGGCCGAGCTTCACCGCCCCCTCGCCAGGAGCACGCTCGTCTACTGCGACAACGTCAGCGCGGTCTACCTGTCCACCAACCCCGTGCAGCACCAGCGGACCAAGCATGTGGAGATAGATCTACACTTCGTCCGCGACCGTGTGGCCATCGGCGACGTCCGGGTACTTCACGTCCCGACCACCTCCCAGTTTGCGGACATCTTCACCAAAGGCCTCCCTTCCTCGACCTTCTCCGAGTTTCGCTCCAGCCTCAACGTCTCCAGTGGCTAGTTGTGGCTGCCGGGGGGGGGGGGGGGGGGTCCTGTGCTTGTTTTGCACTTGTTTTCTTTCTTGTTCAGCCTAGAACTCCGCTGCGCCGGTAGTTCAGACTGCGGGGGGGTGTTGGAGTGTGCATGTATTAGGCCCATGAGGCTAGGCCCATGTGGCCCATGTATGGTACCTATATAGCTACCCTTCTAGGGTTAGCCCAAATCAACAGAGAATCATCTTCTAGCAGGTGTTATTAAATATTATTGCCATCCTCTAAACAAAACTAGAAAAAACATTGAGGTAAAAGGTTACAACTTCTATGGTCAATGTCTATCAAAGTCGACTGCAAGTTAACAATAAGATGAGTAGATATTTTTTTTTGAAATGGAAATATGGTTCCATTACTCAACGACCGCACTCTCGGCGGCATCCATGGTCTGAATACAAATTGGGAGATGATTCACAATCGGATCATCATCCTCCCCAC
The DNA here is from genome assembly GCA_038087645.1 of Saccharum hybrid cultivar R570. Lineage (NCBI taxonomy): Eukaryota > Viridiplantae > Streptophyta > Magnoliopsida > Poales > Poaceae > Saccharum > Saccharum hybrid cultivar. The sequence goes on along the minus strand of JAQSUU010000029.1, from coordinate 1,155,534 downwards.
ACACACATCCCAGCACCGCTAGAGCATGGGCAATGCCATTACAAGAACGAGGAACAAAACTAACCATAAAGGCGACACAATTCAAATGAGCGAGCTCTTGGATTTCTTTAATCAGGCCACCCGTCACAGTAAGTTCCCAGCTTGTCGACTCCACTGCCTGCTTCACCTGCATTGCGTCTGTCTCGAGCTGAACCCTAGAAACACCCATGTCGATTGCTGCCTGCAGACCTTGCAGACACACAATAACTTCGGCTTGGAAAGAGTCCAAGACATGCAGCAGTTTGCCTCGCCCAGCAGAGATCAGATCACCCTCCTCATCACGAATGACATATCCCCACCCGCCATTGCCTGATTCAGCATGAAAAGATGCATCACAATTCACTTTCAAGAAGCTCGGAGCCGGTTTCTGCCACTTCTGAATTCTCCTTGCCGCAGCCTTTGGTTCTTTAGCTGAAGATAGGATGATCTCGCCCACATAGCCTTCAACCATATTGGCTATTAGGTGGATCGGCCTTCTTTTCCCTTCCTCTCTGATCTTATTTCTCTCTGACCACCACATCCACATCCCAAGGGCTATCCACAGTTGTGGTCTTTTTGGTAATTTCAGAATATATCGCACCACCTCTCGAGCCGATGTAATCGCAACAAGGTGGTCGCTGTGTGCCGACAGACCAAGTGCTGTCCAAAGCTCCCCTACCTTTTCACATTTGAAGTATAGATGTCCCCCATCATCTCCTTTCTGGTTACACACTACACATCTGTTGTCAATGTCCATGCCTCTGACTTCCAAGTTTGATCTGGTGTAGATATTTGTGACAAGCAAATACGAGAATACTTTGGGAAATGTGTGTTCAAAAGGATCTTGCTCTTGATTTCTCAAAACAAAGGAAAATGCTCTTTTTGTACCTTTTATGATGGTAGATGAAGATCCGATCTCATTCCGTGTGGTAAAATGCTAAATATGTTGGCGTAGTGCAGTATTGTTTCAGGATGTGGGAATTAATGTAGGGTTGTGTTGGATTTGTTTTTTTTTTGTTTGTAACAAGTAAACCCTCGAATCAAACCATCCGAAAGGTGTGGTTTGGACAGTTGGTCCTTAAATTTGAACCTCAAGTGGACCATATCTTCTTTAAATTTGCTTTGGTGTTTTTAGGATAATTTAAGAACCCCAAATAGGGCCTGGGTTAAATCATCAAATATCACAAAATCTAATAACTATGTCTTATTTGAAGTATTAATGAAAATGTTGGAAGCCAGAAAAAATCATTTTCAAAGTAAGATTGTAGATTACCAGTACTATCTTGACATTTCCTTTTTACCTTTTGAAGATTTTTGGAGGGAGCTTCCAGCATCGACAACCACTTCTACTCATCTTCATTTGAGAAAAATATACCTGTAAGTGGGTTTCATACAGTAGTCAATGATTTTAGATACTCAGAAAAATCAGTGTCACATGTTCTATCATTTATGGGCAGGTACTCCTTGGTTTGTTGAGTGTGTGGAATGTTTCATTTCTTGGTTATCCAGCTAGAGTAAGCAACTATTCCGTTTCTGTGTTATTTGCAGTTACAGATTAGTTGTTATTACACGTCCTGGGTAATTACTTTTTTCTGTTGAATGTGTATTCTAGGCAATATTGCCATATTCCCAGGCACTTGAGAAATTGGCACCACATATACAACAGGTAACTATGTTTTGTTTTAGTACCATCTGGACATTCTCTTTTGGTTATTTTTTAGTCGTGACATGCTGACATATGATTATTATATGTTATAAAGCTTAGCATGGAGAGTAACGGGAAGGGTGTTTCCATTGATGGCGTTCCACTTCCCTTCAAGACGGGTGAAATTGATTTTGGTGAACCTGGAACTAATGGCCAGCACAGCTTCTATCAATTAATCCATCAGGTAATAATATTTCTCCCATATACTTGGCAATGTTATCAAGTTGTTGCTAGTTAACTAGTTTGTACTGCTTGATCTAAATTATGATAGAGAGTTTCCCTATAAGATGAATTGGCCAGTGGGGGATGTCACCTAGCCACCTAGTGTTCGATTCTCACCTTCTACCTATTAAAATGCTAGGGGTGGATACCTCTTGCGTGGTCCCACCTAGTCGAGTTTTTTTTTAATTTTTATCTACATTATGTTGTGCCAGACAGTCTTTACCTGTATCATATATGATGAGAGTATGCCATAGGGAAATTTTACTTCATGTTCATTATCTCAGAACTGCTGAAATGAACTGTCAGTTAGATCTTGATGACATTCAACAATAACCTTCATTTCCTTATTTGTCATATGTTTTGAGCTATTCTGTTATCATCCTGTCCATATTTGATATTTTTGTAACTTTTGCTTGCTTGCACTTCACATGTGTCTGTGCTAGGATTCTTGATTACTTTTAAGTTAGCCAGCATGTTTTTTTCAACCTGTATTGCTGTCTTGTTGATAATGATAATTTCTCGGAGTAATGTTGAAGACTGCCAAATTTGTTCTGGCTTCTAAAACATGTGAAACAAAATTTGAGGATAGGTCTTTCCATCTATTGTCAATTTGTATATTTATTTATGGACTATGATATGATGTGTTGAAACATACAGGGAAGGGTCATCCCTTGCGATTTTATTGGTGTTGTTAAAAGTCAGCAGCCTGTTTACTTGAAAGGTATGTCCCTAGTACATCTGTAATTTCCGATGTTCTTGTTGGCATTGTAATAAATGTAACTCTACAAATTCCTTTTAAAACACTTACCATATACATCTGTTATAGGGGAAACTGTGAGTAATCATGATGAGCTTATGTCCAATTTCTTTGCCCAGCCTGATGCACTTGCTTATGGAAAGGTACATATTGAATGGCTAGAACAAAAGTTTTGTGCATACATGTGTTTCGTACAGTTTTTTGCTTTCTTTACCGAAACTGACTACTTTTCAGACTCCTGAACAATTGCACAGTGAGAAAGTTCCGGAAAATCTTATCCCTCATAAGGTGATGACAGTTCATTTATTACTTAAACTAAATTGATGCATTAAGTATTACACTTAGAGATATGTATATGTGTGTTTTCTGATTGAGCCCTCTCGACTATCCTTTTTAACAGACTTTTAAGGGCAACCGGCCATCACTAAGTTTGCTTTTGCCTACACTATCCGCGTATGAGGTTGGACAGGTTAGTCACAAGGACGTCATCAATACATCCTTTAAGCCAGTCGTTCAATCCGCAATAGGATTTTGTGCTAATTTGAGGAATTGACAATGCCTATACTCTTCAGCTTTTATCCATCTATGAGCACCGGATTGCAGTTCAGGGCTTCATATGGGGAATTAACTCGTTTGATCAGTGGGGAGTGGAGCTAGGGAAGGTATGTGCATGATGTTCTCTTTTTATTCAAAGGTCCAGTTTGTTTTGGGCCACCAACCTGCAAGTGCCACATAATTTCTTCCCGTGCTCACATGTTTGAACGTTGTGTTCTTGAGTCCTTATTTTAATTATGTTATCTCTGGAATTTGATGTTTCAGTCACTCGCTTCTCAAGTGAGGAAACAGCTGCATGGATCCCGAATGGAGGGAAAGCCTGTTGAGGGTTTTAACCACAGTACTTCAAGTTTGCTTGCACGATATCTTGCTGTACGCTCCTCCCACTATGGTCATTTCATAATAAAATCCGTAATAAAACTCTTAACATGACCATATCTAAAGTAAAATTGGGAGCACTTAAACTCCGTTTCCTTTGTGTAGGTCAAGCCACCCACCCCATATGACACTACCGTGCTGCCGAAGGTGTAATATCTCAGATGTTTGATATGCTAATTGCTGAGTTCTGACTTGGCAAAGGTTGAGCATAAGTCTTTCTTCCTTTTGGGAGTTGTTACAGCCATTTTGGCAGTGCTGTAGTTTTGAGGTTTTGAGGTTTTGTGTACTCCTTGTAAAAGAAGAGACAAGTTTTTGGGTGCTCTACCACATACCAGTGGAATAAAACGGATGTAAACTCAACTGCACTTATAACACCGTAATTGTGGCTTTTGTCTGTAGTTGGATAGCATTATGCTGTCGCAGCCGTGATTTATGTGCTTGGTGGCCCGAGCACCAACCTCGGTTCTTACTCGGTATGCAATTCGCACCGTGTACCACACTACCACTGTTGCTCTGACCTTTTCGATCTTTTAGCGCTGTGGATTCTTGCGTGCTGTGATCTGCTTTTCGATACAGAATAAGCGTATGTGTATCTGTTGATCTACACATTCTCCATGTGGTTGATGTCGATATGTACAGGTACATCAGCTCGCAGGTACATCAGCTCGCAGGCTGCGAGCTTACAGGCAACAGCTGGGATAAGCAGCTCACACTTCACAGACACCAAAGCAGGACGGTCGCGCAATCAACAACGGCGCGGCGAGCATGAATTGCAACGGTCCAGCATCACAGGCGTACACGGCGTAGCAACTCACAGCTGCTGCCTGCTACCGGTGCGGCTGACCCTTCTCCGGACTCAAATCGCTGGCGATCGTAGAAGGACGGCCGAACTCGATGGCCGCGCCGCTGTACACCGGGCTCGCCGTGGGCGCCTGCCTGATCCGCTCCATGTCGGACGTGTACGGCCCGGGAGCCTTGGCCTTGTACGAGGCCGCGACCGCCGTGCCGAACACCATGCTCTGCCCGGGCCGCACCCCCTTGTTGAGGTCCTCCAGCGACATGTCCCCCTCCAGCGCCCTCACGATCTGCACCAAAAACACCATCGCCATTCATTGCCGTCGCTTCGGGGCTGCAATCAGCACCGCTGGTGTGGTGGAAAGCAAACAAGACGTGAGCATTTTCCGTCGAATACGTACCTGGCTCATCTTGGGGCGCTTCTTGGCGGAGTGGCGCACGGCGGCCGCGGCGCTGGCGACCATGCGCGCCATCTCCACGGGGTCGTAGTTGCCCCGCAGTCTCGGGTCCGCGACGCCGTCGTAGTCGCCGTCGGCCAGCGCGCGCGACAGCGCCGGCCTCGCCCAGTCGACAAGGCTGTCCTCGAGGAGCGGGTGCGCAATGCCGCCAGCGTCGGCGTCGTCGATGGGGCGCCGCCCCGTCAGGAGCTCCAGCAGCATCACGCCGTAGGAGAAGACGTCCGACTTGTCCGTCAGCTTCCCGCTCGACGCGTACTCCGGTGCCAGGTACCCGAACGTCCCCATCACACGGGTCGACACGTGCGTGTTGTTGTCGGACGTCAGCTTGGCCAGCCCGAAGTCGGCGACCTTGGCTTCGAAGTTGTTGTCGAGGAGAATGTTGGCCGACTTGATGTCGCGGTGAATGATCCGGGGATGGCCTTCAAGTTCAAGGTCACATGACATGGCAAATGTAAGTTTCAGTCAGACATGACATGGTCGCATCACAAACCAAGCTGCTGATGGCAATTCGGAGGGTGGGTGGCTCACAGTCTTCGTGCAGGTAGGCGAGGCCCTTGGCTGATCCGAGCGCGATGCGCAGCCGCGTCGACCAGTCCATCACCGGCTGCCCTTTTCCTGCGACCCAAACAGGCAAACACGTACGTCAAGCCACGGCATTTGGAGATGTACACGTTGCAACGCAACGAGGCCAGAGCTGTCACTGTCACTGACCGTGGAGGTGGAACTCGAGGGTCTTGTTGGGCACGAACTGGTAGACGAGCACGCGGCGCGCCCCGGCGATGCAGTGGCCGACGAGGGACACGAGGTGGCGGTGGTGCACCCGGCTGATGATGTCCACCTCGGCCTGGAACTCGCGCTCCCCCTGCCCGCTGTCGGACTTGAGCCGCTTCACGGCCACCACCCTGCCGCCGGGGAGCACCCCCTTGTGCACGTACCCGAACCCGCCCTGCCCCAGCAGGTTCGCCGCCGAGAAGTTGCCGGTGGCCGCCGCCAGCTCCTCGTAGCTGAAGGTGCCCTTGCCGCCGAGCCCCAGCGCCTCGTGCGGGGGCGGGGGCGGCGGCGGCGGCGCGCCGTGCGGGCTGGAGTACGCGCCGGAGGTCATGTCGGGCGTTTGTGGATGCCAGCCACCCCCCGGCGGGCCGAAGGTGCTCAGCGTCGCCGCCGCCGCGCCGGTGTCGCTCCGCCACTGTGGCTGCGGCCCGGACGGGTAGTACATGCTGCTATTACCTGTGGTTGCGATGGCATTTGGGTGGGTGTCCATTAACGTCAAGCAACTCCTCAGATTTGTTGCTTCTCTCTTCTCTCACGGAGTACATCAAGATTCAAAAGCAAGCAACCAAGAGCCACGAGTAGATGCGTGCTTTACCTTTGCACACCGACGACGACGAATCCGCGTAGTAATGCATGGGATTGTGAGGCCTCTTCCTCCTCCTCGGCGCCGTCTTCCTCGAGCAGCACACGCAGGCGGCGATGAGGATGACGAGGAGCGCCGCGGCACCGGCCGCGGCGAAAACGATTTCCAGCATCGTGGCCCCGCCGCGGTGCGCAGGAGCCGCCGGTGGCGACCTGGCACCGTCGCCGGAGCCTCTAGACGATTGCCCCCGTGGAGAGTGGGGCTTGGCCGGAGCGCCATGGAACCTGGACGCCGCTGGTGGCGGCGAGGAGTCGCTGGGCCGTGATGGAGACGGAGACGGAGACGACGAGTCCGCTGACGGCGGCGGGGCGGTTGAATGAGAAGGAGAAGGGCTGCGTTTTGGCGGCGGCGACGGAGCCGGCCGCGGGGGCGGGGCTGTCGAAGAATTAGACGACATGACGTACCACGAAACGATCAAGTCTTGCACAAGCTCTCAATGGCCAGCCGCGCGGATGCGCTCGCTCATGTCCGCGCTTCCCCTACCGGCGCCGCGGCCCGTCCGGGGGAATGGGGATGAGGAGGAAGCAGCGACCGCGTCGCGGCTCCGCCCCTCCCGCTGCCGGACACGACACCGAAGTGTAGCAGCCGTCACCGTTCCCCGGGCATGTCCACGCACGCAGGTCAGGCCATTTCACCCCGCCGCCATCTCACGAGCGGCGAAAAATAGCAAGGCCGGGAGCCCGGGACGGGAGGGAGAGGATCCCCATTTGCCATTCCATTCCCCTGCTTTGCTCCCCTGTCCTGTGTGTGTTCTGTTTCTGTTGCCTTGTGTTGCGCTGTTGATCTTGGCGGGTGGTTGGTGTTTGCCTCATCATCTGTAGCTCGTCGGTTGTGAGGCTGCAGGATGCATGGCAGCTGTGGGGCCGCGTGACACGTAGGATGGATGACTAGCCAACTGTATCAAGAATCTTCTCGGACACATTCTTCAAAAAAAACTTCTCGGACACTATAAAGAAAAAGAAAAAAAAATTATATTTTACCCTCATCGTGTTGGTCCAATTTTGCCCACTCATAAAATCTGATTTTCATTCTCTCTCAACTTTTAAAGCTGCACCCACTCCGCATTACTCGCGATGGTAAATCACACTATAATATTAGTAGTTTAGAGAGATATAAATCAGACTACAAATACATTTTCCAAAAGTATTCAAATATTTTGTTCTTGAAAAACATGCAGTTAAAAAAAACTAAATTTTGTTTTAGCTTGAAAAAACATGAAACTAATTTTAGATTTTCCCTATAACACTGCGTTTATGATGTGTATCTTGGAATTATTTGAAACTTACTCGTATGTTGGACTTCTTTAGGTATTTATTTGTTATACTAGTATATGTCGTTATCTAAAATAATTATTAGTCTACGTTGATCATCCGGGCTACGTAAAAATTCAAGTTACTTTGATTACAACACAAATCTCATGTAACCACCTCATACTTATTCTATTTAGTTTGATCGTGTTAGTGTCATTTGATCTTATATATGACTATGAGTACAAAGCATGGACTGTTATCACGCAAGTCATGTGACCTTTTTTATGCAGTCTGGGTTGTAAGTAATAAAAGGAGAAAATTTCTTCTGTCTGTTTCTCATCCAGTCTCTCCACCGTCCACCCATCCCTCCAACATAGGGTTTATGGTTTGTTTTACTAAGAGTAGTAGTACATGAGGAATCAGACATAAGAAATATGAGTTTGGCTTAGTTTTTTTTGTCTCTTCTATGACCCAATCACGTCTTGTGCTCATATGAGTTAGAATAGCGTGTCTCCGGTCACGCTACGGAGTTTAATTCCAATAAGTATTGGGACAAATGATGCAAGTTGTGCATTCCATTGCAACATATGACATGTTTGCTAGTAAAGAGACAATGGGAGCATCTACTAGCAAATAAAAATCAAAATGGGGCCATAAAAGATTCAAATAACTTCAAGCTATGCACTAGAAGATAGAGAATGGTTTTTTTCAAATAAAATCTGAAACTGATTACATATTTTTCTTAGATTTTTTAATCACATAGATTTTCTAGGAAAAGATATCTAGATATTTTTTTTTGAAAAATGTCATTTGTAGTCTAATTTATCTCTCTCTAAACTATCGACTTAGTCTGATTTATTCTTTTGTAGCTAACGTGGCATGATATATGTGGCGTATGTTAGATAAAACCACTGTCAAAATCTTCTAGGTGTAAAATTGAATAGTTTTAAAAAGAGTTGAGGGAGTAAAACATTCTGTTTTTATTTTTTCCGAGGGGATGAGGGATAAAATCCGATAGCCACGAAAGCTAAGGGGTCAAAGGAACTTTTTCCAAAAAAATAAAAATAAAGACTAGCCATAGCCCATTTGTCATCAAGAAAGAAGAAGGTTCAAATTAAATGAAGTGAGTTCCAAACGCAAGTAGTTCACGGAAGCGGTCCTACAGTCTATGACACGCAGAAGATAGAATCAGAGAAGTGAGAAAAAGAAGTCACTGTTTGGTGAAGTGATGGTGTTAAAAGCTAATTTTGTGACTACGAGAATATTTTTTCCGAAAGAACTATCAACCATCGTAGTACTATCCTCGCGCTACACGTGTCTTCCTCTTCATAACGATGCTACAAAGTATCCTTGATATAGTCGACAATGGACGCCTCTCATTCCTTTCATATCTTATATCTTTATAGTTAGAAAGCGAATTATCACACTGTACTTTTAGTGGCACACAAGTTGCAATTTCACTACGAGTTTATTGCTCCACATGTCTTTTTCTACATTATTGCCATTCTCGTGTGATCATTCTCATTTCGCCTTTATGGGCCATCTCATGCTTTTTGCTCATACATATATGCTGACATTGACCTAAGCACTCCTGATTACTATTCTCTTCTCCGCCCATGTTACTTCTCCCTAATAACTATTTGATCAACAAGCTTATAGTTTTTACTATCACACTAGGGACCCTAGCCTTGCCTTTACAAAGCTGTTTGGTTCCCCGCCTCAACTTGCCAAGCCTTACATGTGGCACACCACAATTGTTTGGTTGGCTTTTGATTGGCATGCTTATATTTTGTATATTGTTTGGTTGAAAGTTAACCTTTGACAGCCATAGCTGATCCCCAACAAAAGCTCTCAGCAGTCTTGCCACACCTTGTGGCGTCGAATTCCTACGCCACGGCTTGTGGCGCGCCACATTCTGCTACAAGTGGAGTGTGGTAGGTGTCGTCTGTCATCCAAACAATCCCTACATTGTTATAGCCATCACATTCTAACACATAATATCTGCAAATAAGCTATCACATTAAAACACGAAGAGTGATTAGGTTTTATCACGATTGCAAATTTGCAACCAATATGAATGCAACCGGCAGGATTTATGCGCGACTTCTAAATATACCAATTTTTAGTGACTTGCATTCGTGGCATTGGCATATACCCCCACGTGGGGCTTGGATTGGATGTTTGGCTCACAAATATCAAGCACATCAATGAAAAAGGAGGTAAGGGGCACGAACATGAGTTCGGTTTCTTACGGTGAACCTACCAGCTCATTATCGAGTGTTCCACTCATTACGAGTCATTATATTCATTGCTACTTTGTGGTAGCAGACATATTTGTTGACATAAATGTCCCTTAAATCATATGGTTTGCTATTTCAGTTTTTTCTAGGTCAGTATGGACAATCGGTTTTAACCAATAATTCGGTTCAGTTTCTATAAATTTCGGTTTTCACGATATAGCACCCGATCGGTTTGTCACACAACTAGGAACCGATGAGTTCAGTTTTGGGTTTTTCTATTCGGTGTTCGGTTGAAACCGAGCAAACCGATCCCTGCAGGCATAGACAAGAGAGAGGGAGAACTAGAAGCATCTTCGCTGTCGTCCGCGGCCGCGTTCAGTCGCTGGCAGATGCGCCGTCGTCTATGGCGGGGACAGTGGGCCGCCACACCGTCGTGCTTGCGCCGCGTCGCCGGCCGTCGTCTACGGCCGCACAGCCCCGCCCACCGCCGAGCGCTGCCACCCACGCCCTGCCCTGCCCTCGCGCCGCCCTGCCATTCACCTCGCGCCGCCCTACCATATACCCCGCCCCCGCGTTGGGTTCGTGCTCGCGCCACCCCGCCGGGCGCCGCTGCGTGCGTGAAGACAGGGGAGGAGGCGAGGATTGCTCGTGGAGTTGTGGCCTCTCATGCGAATGGATAGGATGAGCCGGTGAGAGAGAGATGTGTTGGGCCGTTAAGGTTGATGTACGAGTGCGGAGATGGGAGGGAGACTGCCCTGTTTCGTCGGTGCTCTCTGTTTTTCGTGTGCTCAGTTCGGTCGGACTGGGAAACTGAAACCGAAGCCGATAGCCGAATTTCCCATATATTAAAACAGAAGTCGAAACCGAAAATCGAAAAAACCGACATTTTGGCTCGATTTTCGGTTAAAAAGTGGCCAGTCTAATTTCTAGGTGTTTATTGATATACAGTGTGCGCTCATGTGTTCATAGAAGTTGTATGATTGCATTTGATTGGCCGAATTAACATGTATCTAGATTTGTGCAACGCATCCTATTTATGTTTGTTTTTTTTTCCTAAGAAACCGTTATGCAGATTTGCACAACATTGCATTAGTTAGTACGAATCTAATAATATTAGACACTACACACTTCCACAATGCCATGAGCCATAAAAATAAAACCTTATTGCCTTCTTCACCTCGTACTAGAATATGGATGTGACACATATCGCATTGTAAGCAAGGAAGCATAGTATTACTAAATGCAATTTGCATGCGCATGACAACAAAATACTATATATTTTTGTGGTGAAATCTATCCACCCGATTTAAGACATCAATTTTATAGGGACTAGTATGCGAGTATATGTGGATGTCAGCGTCTGTAAAGTGATTCGAAAAGAAAATTATGTTATTCGAGCTGTGCTATATAAGATTAATGCGAAAGCTTCAAACCCTAATCAAGCCGTAAGTGTGTTGTTTATGGCCTTATGCCGTGTGGTCAGGTGTAAAAACTTTTTCATTGACAGTTTAAAATTACAGATAAGGTTGAGGGTCCGTATGCAAAACGCGCCTGTCACACTGCCATTTGTCACGAGAAAGCAAGCTTGTACGCGATCCCACGTCTCCTCGCCCGCCTCTCGCGTTTATTAGCTCGTAAACCCCACTCGCTTCTTCCTTCCCTTCGGCTCTTCTCATCCTCCGCCCAAACCCCAGTTGCTCCTCCGCCCTCTCGATAACCCCAAGTCCCCAACCACAGCTAGGGCCACCGCCGCGGCATCCATGGCCGCCGAAGACGACGAGACTGGAGACCGCGAGAATGCAGACCCCAACCGCTGCTCCACCGCAGACGCGCCTCTATCGCCCGAGAACACCGAAGGTGATTCCCCCGTCCCCAGTCCCCACCTACACTTTTCCCAACTTCCGCGTCCTCTCGATCAGGTGCTCGATTCGAGGCCCCGACGCTAGCCCTAGGCCTAGCTTGGTGGGTTAGCTTGATTTCCCGTTGGTGGTGTGGCGTGGTTGATCGATCTCTCTCTCGGTGCCTGCGTGTGTTAGTGTGTACGAGCCGGTGCGCGTGCGTGGTTCCGTGTGCCGTTTCTGGGGCTTGTGGTGTTTGCGGGGTTTGGGTGGGGTGGGTATGAAGCAAATTGGTGAGCTTGCGAAGCCTTTTTTTTTTTTTCCGGTTGTTTTATGAACGATCGCTTATGGTCTCTCTCAGACCGAAAGTGATTAATTAGTAGAGTGAGTTGGGTGCGTGTTCTGGTTTATGGACTTCGGATCGGTTAGATTTGATTGCAGCACTGCTCGTTACATGCTGTTTTTAAGTATTTTACATACTTTTTTTTGTCAGTAATGTCACAAAGATGTTAGATCTCGTCTCGTTGCTGATCGCTCTCAGGTCCTCTTTTTGCCGCTTATTTACTATTAACAGTTCTGCAGTGATGCTGGTTTCAGAGGTCTTTTGAAATCCACTCTACCAAAACACCGCTAATCATGATAGCTTACTTCTAGTAACTGATTTTAGGTGCAAGATCTTACCATGAACTACTTTACTAAATTAACTTCTTTCCTTTTTTGAAATGATATAATTGGTAAAATGCTTGTTTTGCTTGCTAGCTTCGAGCTTGATTTTTTCTGTATAAGCAAATTCACACTAATCATGATAGCTCACGTTGAAGTAACTGATTTTAAGTGCAAGATCTTACCACGAACTACTTTAATAAGTTATCTTGTTTCTTTTTTTTGAAATAATATAATTCGTAAATGCTCGTTTTACTTGCTACCTTTGATCTTGACCTTTCCTGTATAAGCAAATTCACACTTTTGCCTTAAACATAGCATAACCAGTATGCCCTGTTGCAGTGGTACAAATGTTTAAATTCTGTTAAGTTTCCCCCCTTCTCTTTTGATATTTATGTGTCGCTAATCACTATGGAGTGTCCTTCGTCGTACCCATAAGCAAAGTATTTGCTGGTTATAAATGGAGACCTGTTCTTTGTTTCTGAGCACAATGATTTTGCGCTTGCTTACAGTACCATTTTGTCTCTGCAGACAAACCGGACCTGGACACCAAGAGCACACTATCTATTCAGTTACTTCAGTCAAAACCGGGGGAAAACAAGGTGATGGCAGTTACTAGACAAGTGTTTATGAGTCCTTTGACTTTCAATCTGTATCATCTTGGTATCCAACTTTATGAGAAGTATTAGCTAGAGTAGAAAAGCATGGTCCTTAGACTCATGTGCCCTTGGATACAAGATCTGGATACATCACATTTTCTTTTAATGATCAAGCCCCCCTTTGGAATGCGGATTTTTTTCCTGTTTCCTGCATTTTCACGTGAAAATGAACTAATTCCTGAGGGGCCCGAAACCACTTTTTCCTAGTTGCACTTTCTCTCCCTTTCTCAGAAAGATCTTATGAAACTCAAACTTGTTAAATTTCTATTGGGTAGAACAGTTCTTTTTGCTAGTCTGGCCATGTTATGTAAAATGATATCAACATAGATTGCTGAATAATAGAATTGCTTTTAGATTGCTATTACCCTCAGATTACTCTTTCTGTATTAGTGATGTATTCTAATATTTTCATTTATTTGTTGCAGGAGCCTGGTTCACATGATATCCACTTTAATTCTGCAAACACGCCAGGAAACAGTGAAGAAAGGAACAATACTGGAAAGAAAAGAGATGTTTTCAGGCCTTCTGTGTTTGATAGAATAACTGGCCACCGTGACCAATGGTTCAATGAAGACACCAGACTGAATTCAGATTCCCATCGAAATCAAAGGAGGGAAATGGAAAAAGAACATAGTGATATGAACAAATTCGAACGACACTGTGATGACAACAAGCAATATCTTGATAGCCACCTGAGTCCAAAAGAGCGCTGGGTAAGGTCACCTAGTTACGTGAGAAACTATGACCAACGCCGTGATAATAACTGGAATTCTCGCTGGGGTCCCAGTAGTAAAGATTCTGAAAATTGGCGTGAAAGGTCAACAGATTCAGATAGAAAATATGATGCTCCCTGTGAAGAAGTTTTTTCTCACAGTACAGCTCATGGGAAAGAAAAAGATGGTAGCAATCATGAGAAGGTTAATGAAAGGGACAGTAATGTTTCTCGGTCGTGGAACTCCAGATATTTTGCGAGCCGTGGTGCAGGAGGAGGAAGTACATCTGATCATCTTTCCCCAGATCCACAGAAGTTATCTGCTTCATTTGGACACAGTATCTATGGGCAGGAAAGTGATAGCCCAAACTCTACAAGTTCTCACAGAAGGTTTACATCTGTTACAAGCAGAGTCAATAGTCGATCTTCACGCCCATTCTATCTTGGTGTACTTTCTGACAGGCCTGGTGGTCCATCTAGAAACTCTGTGAGATATAGCAGGATAAAATTGTTTGAAATATACAGAACAACTGATATTAGAAACTTTGTAATGCCGATAGATGATATCGATAACGATGAGATATCTTCATTGTGGCAAGAAGATCCTATGGATCCTTTAGCTCTCATTGCACCTAATGCTGAAGAAGTGGTAATTTCATTTTTATGTTGTCTTTACTGGCATAGGAAGATCTTATGATAATATGATGCCCTAATCTTTTAGTTTTGCTTGTGTTAATAGGTGATTTTGAAAGGAATTGAAAAAGGAGATATCACAGACAGTTTGGCAAAAGCTTGCAAAGATGGTTCTGATGACAAAAGTAATCCAGATGTGGTGGCATTAGAACAAACGAAATTAAGTGAGAAGCAGCTCCTGACTTTTGTTATCAATCTGCAGAAGCTCTTGAATTATGTGTCAATTGTTTTTTCCCCTCTCTTTATGCAGGTGGAAGAGAAGATCAGACAGGAAGCAGTGAAGATTTCAGTGGTGAAATGACCATTGGTATTAGAGGTATGCGATAGATCTCATGCATATATTGTGAATTCAATATATTTGGTTAGTATCAGCCTCATGTGTCAAGTTTTCCCAGGATTGCATAACAGTATTTATTTTATGCACTTTAAATACAGTCATTTCTTGGAACTTAGATGTATTCGTATTAACAGACATGCTCATGCTTGAGAGTGGTTAACTCCTACAGATTTACTAACAAAAATACTCTCGTTTCAAAAAAACTAACAAAAATACTTCTCTGAATGTATCCAGCAGAATATTTCTGAGGTTCCTTTTCTGTTACAACCATTTAAAACTCATAACTTATAACTACATGTTTCCTTATAGGATATTATTTGCAGGCTTTGATATACTTAAGATTGTTGCACCCTAGCAAATGTTCTGTGCATATTAACAAAATTTGGTGAACTTATTCAATCTATTTCCTTCCAATTTATTTCATCTGAAATTACAGATTTCCAGTAAAAACTGTGTATATAATATTTATAGATATCCCATCTTTGACGCATTTTGCCTGCATCTGGGACCCTTGGCCTTTGAAATTGTAACCATGATGTTATGCATTACTGCTTTATATTCCCACATAATTTCGTATACCTTATATTTACTAAATTGTATTATCTATGATATTTGTCTTTCCTAGGAATTCTTGGGGCTGCACATTTGAGCGAACACTTGAAGTCTGAGAAATCTCCTCCAAAAGGATCTGAGTCTATTGGTGGTGGTATCCATGGGTCATGTGCTGAATTTGGACATCAGCGCAATGTCTTGGACCAAGGAACTAAAGTGGGTGAAATGGTTGGTGTAGATGAAAATGTTAACCCAGAAAACCTCTCTCTGTACTACAAGGACCCAAAAGGGTGCACCCAAGGTCCTTTTCCTGGATATGACATCATTGGTTGGTTCGAGGCTGGGTTTTTTGGTATTGATTTGCTAGTTCGTGTTGCAAGTGCTCCCTGTGATTCTCCTTTCTTGTTACTTGGGGATGTCATGCCACACTTACGGGCAAAGGTAAGGGTGCCTCTAGGCTTCAGCAATACCAAACCAAGAAGTATGACAGAGGCCTCACATCTAGTATCAGCGTATCTTGGAACATCTGATTATGGATCCATAAACAAGAATGGCTGTGTAACTGAAGCTGAAAATTACTTTCTGGAGTCTCCAGTGTCTAGTAAAACCCAGAATCCCAGAGCAGAAACTAACGTTGTTACTGGAGGTTTGTTTCTCATCAATGCCATTCTTTATGCCCATTTCTTGACATTTTCTTATCTCTGTCTGTTTATGTTGTGCCAGTCATGATGTGATTGCTATTTTATTTTGATTTCAGGTATGAATGAATGCAGCCACAGTACATTTGGCAACCACTTTGTTTCCGGTGATGAGAAAGTGAATAGGATAAATCATCTTGAAGTACAGAAGGGGCTGTTAGAGAGGGAAAACACCTTTCAAATAGACGCTGATGTCATATCAGTTGCAGAGTCACAAAAAGAAGATTCAGTCCAGGCAACTTCGCACTCAACATTCTTCCCGCAAATGGTTGGCCCATCAAATGAAGCTCTCCAACCTCAGAATATTAACCTGCTCTCAATGCTGCTTCCTACAGAAAAAGGTCAAGCACCGGCTGCTAATTCTGGATTGTCACTTTGGTCAAATAATGCTGACTCTGGAAATCTGCAAGCTGTTATGTGTGGTATAGATCTTGCTCAAGAGGTACTGAATATGCGCCAAAATCTGCACAATTTTCAGCAAATAGGTATTGATGTTCAACAGCATTACTCTTTAACACAGAATCAACCAACTTTGGCTTGTTTGAACTCACAAATTACACAGCCGGAAAAGTTTCTCAGTGAAATATCTCATGATCCTCAGCTGTTAAACAACAATCAACAACAGTATCTGCCATCAGAGCTACACTTGCAACCCCTGATGCCTGGAGTACCTCAACCTCAATACTCTCTATTGAACAACATGCTACAGCTCAGGCAGCAGGAGCAACAGCAACTGCAAAAACAGCAGCAACACATGTCTCAGGCTCTACCTCATGATTGTTCCATGCAGCAGCTTTATGATCCTTCCCATGGGACAAGACATACTTCATTGTCATCTAGTGACTGTATGAAGCTTTGTCTTCAAAGAACACAACAGATTCTTGAACTTGCTCAGAAGTTACCTGGTCATGGTATGCATGATCTACAACTACCTAATCATGCAAATGTGAAATTGAGAGACATGGGAATTATTGGTTTGTCGGAAAGTTGGGCCCCTGCTCTAGCTCTACCACTGCCCCATGAAATGATGGGTCATGCAGCTTGGAAAGAATGTTCTGCTAGTCTCACACAGGGCTCTGCAGTTGTTGATGCTCCTTCACGGAAAGAAAGTATTGTAGACTTGCCATCTGAGAAAACTCTGAGTTCTGGTTCTAACGAGTATAGCAAGGTGACTGTTTTTGAAGCTAAAGGTTTTCCTCAATCATGTCAAGGTCTTGCAAAATCAGAAAGTGTAGCATCTCATATCTCCAATGAAGTTCATGAAATGGAAATTTCTTCTACCCATCCTCATTCATGGAAACCTGCTCCAGGTGTTAGAACTAAATCACTGTTGGAAATTCAAGCAGAGGAACAATTGGAAACACAGAGGGAAATAGCCCTGGAAAATACTGAAGTAACTACAACAGCAGCATCAGCGTTATCTATTCCTTGGGGTGGTTTGGCTGAAACTTCTGGGCTACAGTTTGGAGATGAGACTAAACCTATGCGTGATAAAAAAAATGTCAATATATCAAAGAGTAAGAGAAGTAAGTTACATGATTTATTGGCAGGAGAGGAACTGGTAAAGTCAAATGATAAAGATGCTGTTATCATAAATAGTGCTGATGATACATCTTTTCCTCCTCTGGCACCTTCTGTTATTCAGTCTGATGCTCATCTTTCCAGTCACTCCACTCCTAATTCTGAAGAGGATCTGTTTTGGGAGCTTTGTGAGCATGCAAAGCAAGATAAGTATGTTCTTAACTACAGGCTAAACTTTGTCAGCTTTTCTTCATTCTTTTTATTGAAAAATGGACCTTCTTGCCAAGCTTATACACTTTGCAAGCAAACTTATGACTGATATACATTAAATTGCACTGTAGCCATTTCTGTTTAAGTTGATCTGCAACTAAATCTCGCGAGTTTTGTTCTTATTTTCTTGCTTGGCGTGACAAGAGTTTTTTTAATAGACTTAGTCCATCATGTGCATGGACTTGTTAGTACTACAATTTGTAATTCACATCCATTACATATCCTCTCTGATTTTGAGTATGTTTTATCTGTTATATAAACTTGCTATAATGGATGCAGTAACATGCACGATGTGTCCTTGCACCTGTACTGACTTAAGAAAACATTTTTCAAGATTGAGGTGTATACAATATGATTTTGATCTTTCAACAACACAATTTTCTTTGGCCTGACACAAACTGTTGGCAATTCCTCGGTCATTAAAAATAAAATGTCATTCATATATCCAAAAATGGTATTAGTAAATTCTTCTTACTTCCACAATACTGTATTTTGTATATTTCCCAAATATATGGTAATAAAAATATAATGGTTAAAAGTAAATGTTCACCTAAATGTAATCAGTCAGTCACCTGTTGTTTAGACCATTATTGAGCAAAGTGGCCATTTAATCGGGCTAAATGGCCTAAACAGTTTAAATGGACACTGCTGGCCACCTTGTAGCATTTAAAAATGGTGTTTGAACTTTGAACGGGCTAAACGGCCGTTTAGGTGAACAATGGGTAAGGTGCAATATTCTGCTCTGAATAAAGGGTAAAAGGGGTAGCTTCATTTGTTTTACCAACAACAACAACAACAACATAGCCTTTTGTCCCAAGCAAGTTGGGGTAGGCTAAATAGGGACACTTTGATGTAACATGTTTAATATCAAACTGTTCAAGTCCTTGTTATGCATAGATTATGGGTTGCTTAGGCTGATTAGCTTTGTCAGTTCGATATACACAAGGTATAGCTGCCATTAACCCATTACTGTTTGTGAAGTAGCCTGTGTGTATTTTGATATTTGTATGCTACTCCCTCCGTTTGAAAGTCGTTTGTTTTGTCCCGAGTGAAATTTGTCTAACTTTGAGCAAGCTTAAAAATATATTGACATCTACAATATCTAATAAATGCAATATCAAAATATATAGCATGGTGTATCGAATGAATCTTGTTTGATGTTTTAGCATTTTTCTACAAATTTGGTCCAACCTAGAGGAGTTCGACTTAGGACAAAGCTACAAGGACGAAACATGTTTGCTTGGTTTCCAGCACTAAATTAGATGAATTCTCAGGTTATATTACTGCATATATGATTTTGTATTGTTAATCTCATACATGGATTTGGTTATTGATAAAAACAAGTTGGATTTATCAATGCTCATGCATTCTTTGATCTGCTGAATGTTCTTTTTAATAATGCATAACCAGGCCGGGACTCCAATCACCTCCGAGCAGGGCCAGAGCTTCCATGGTCAATACAAGATCTGCTGCATTGGACATTCAGAAGAAGGGGAAGAAAGGTAAAAAGCTGAGCACGTCAGCTTTGGGGTTCAAGGTTGAGAGCACCCGTATCATGATGGGTGAGATCGTGCATGCTGACGAGTAGATGGCATATAGCAGACTGGTATATATTGTTGATATATGTTGAGTTACGACGGCAACCAATTTGTTTACTGATGCACATAGCTTACACTTCGCATCACCGTTTTAGCACGGAATTTTTCTCATAGTGGACGAGCTTCCTGAAGATGGTTAGTAGAGCAGATGATTCCCTGTCACAGTTTGGCGTCTGAAGTGACGAGAATTCAAACTGAGCAACTGGCAAAGGATTTGGTCTTGAGTAGACTTTGGTTGTATGCATTATATTATAACTTGAAAATCGTATAATGTTTGTTGCTGGGCGGATTTTATGCGAAACTGGAGCCTGGAGGTTCCAGAGTCAGTGGATGTCAGGATTCAGGTTTCATTTGCGGTATGGAATATTGCAGTGCTTGGTTCTGACCATTCTTGAAACAGTGTATTGGTGTATAGTTTCCTGGAATCTGAAGTTTCTGATAGGATCGTTTTCGTCATTCAATTGCATAATAGCGTGAGAACACATGAAAGCATACTAATGATAATTGTTATGACCAAATGTTAGCGGCTTGACTCCAATACGAAGTAGCCGGAGGCCCGGGAGCCGGACAAGTCTGTAGCATCCAAGCCACTAGCCCACTAGATTGCCGTCGTCACTAGGCTAGATCTCCCGAAGGCTGATTAACTGGACCTTCTTTTTCACTTGGAAACAGGGGAAGAAATAAAAATATACGTGCAGACCAACCAGTGACATTGCCCAGAATTAAATCAAATTAAAATTAACCAACCATACTTTACCATCGAGTTACAGTCTGAGTTTTGCTGTATGAGATAACAGCAGTGCTAATCCGTCTGACTTTGGCAGCACCGCATCTAAAGAACAACAGTTACTTGAACACTTAAGCCAACCCAATAGACAAGAGAGAAACCATAAGAAACACGAACACATAAACGCAGATGATGAAGCTGATGTCGGCCAGGACATCAGGCTTGGCCACGGCGGGCTGCGTGACGCCAGTAGCCTGCCGCTTGGTGGTGGGACCGCCCTGCAGCGCCGACTCCAACGCCTGCGCGGCCGGCGCCGCCTGTCTCGCCAGCGCGCGGTCCAGCTCCCGCTGCGCGGCCTCGCGTCGCCCCACCTCCTCCATCGCCAGCGCACTCTCCGTGTTCCGCACCGCCCGCGCCGTGAACTGGGCTTCCGCCGTCCGCGCGCAGTCGCAGCTCCCCGCCGGACCACCACCCGGGGCCGCTGTGCCGGGCAAGTCGCAAGTGTCGTCAACGTCGTCGTAGGTCAGCTGCTGCTGCTGCCCCGACGACTCGAACGCCTCCGCCGCGAGTTGCCGCCGCAGGTCCTCCCACAACGCTTGCCTCTCCGTCTGACTTTTGCTAGCAAATCCCCAGCACTGGCTTTCGACGCCGCCGCCGGTCGTGGCTCTTGCTCTTGGCCAACCGTAGAGGCTTGTCCCATTGACATCAGCCGCAACCTCACCGTCGCCATCTTCCATGTCAGAATCTGTATCAACGTCGTCGTAGCCGCGAGCAGCGCGACCAGAAAACTCCGGCCTCCGGGTTCCGTGGCTCGGTTCAGCGTTGTAGCCACATGCCGCAGTAGCAGTAGCAGTAGCAGTAGCAGCCTCGTCTTCCCCGTCGGAACTGTCAATGTCGTCGCCGACAGCACAGTTCCTGGGCAACAGCATGTCAAACAAGGACCCGTCGTCCTCCTCCTCCACCTCCTCCTCATAGTCGATGGAGCCGTGCTCGCTCTCGTCCTCATAGTCGTCCATGTTGGCGCCGCATGCCGTAGCTTTGGGAAACAGCATGGCAAAGATGTCTTGGTTGCCGTTCTGTGCTAGTACATCAACAATGTCTTCTTCCTCATCAGACTCCAAGCAGATGTCATCTTCCATGTCAGAACCAGAGCTGTCGGTATCCATGTCATCGTACTTGCTAGGAAAGGACTCCGACCGCTCCTTCACTTCCCCGTTGGCATTGGCCGCAGCCTGCTCTGCGTTGGCGTCGCATGCCGTAGTAGCCCTGGGAAACAGCATGGCAAAGATGTCTTTTTTGCCGTTCTCCGCAACACGAACGACGTGACTGCTCTCCTCCTCCTCCTCCTCCTCTTCTTCCTTTTCCTCCTCCTCGTAAGTGCTATCGGCGTCTCCTCTCTCCTCCTCCTCCTCCTCCTCTTCTTCCTTTTCCTCCTCCTCGTAAGTGCTATCGGCGTCTCCTCTCTCCTCCTCCTCCTCCTCCTCCTCCTCCTCGACATAGCTCTCCGCGTCGTCATCCGAGTCCGCGCCACAGCTCTCAGGATCGTCCGATTCATCGCCAGAGCTCTCTACGTCATCCTCGTTGCCTGAGCACTCCGCGTCACTCTCCTCCTCCTTCTCGCCAGAGATCTCCAGGTCATCGTCGCCCTCCTCCTCGCCAGTGCACTCCGCGTCCTCATCTCCAGTGCTCTCCACGTCATCCGCCTCGCCAGAGCACTCCGCGTCATCCTCCTCCTCCTCCTCCTCCTCGCCAGTGTTGTCCGCGTCATGCGACTCCTCGTCAGAGCTCTCCACGTAATCCATCTCGCTAGAGCCATCTTCCTCTTCTTCCCCGCCAGAGGATTCCGCGTCATCGTCCTCCTCCTCCTCACTATATATCTCCGCCGTGTACTCCTCCTCACTAAAGCTCCCTGTGTACTCCTCGTCGCTAGAGCTGAACGTGTCCTCTTCTTCCTCGTCGCTAGAGATGAACATGTCCTCGTCTTCGTCCTCGCTAGAGCTGTCCGTGTCGTCCTCATCCTCGCTAGAGTTTTCCGTGTCGTCGTCGTCATCCTCTTCACAACTCTCAGAGTCCTCATCCTCCACCTCCTCGGCATCGCCATGCAAGACAGCAGTGGTCTCCGGACAGTTCACAGTCGGCGCGGCCGCTACGGCGACCGAAGGCGACTCGGCAGAGCTCCCCGTGCCACCGTGCTCGCCAACCTGATCAGACTCGCATCCCTCCTCCTTGCACGTCACCGTGCAGTCGTCTGTGCTTCCAGTTCCAGCCGCGTCGTCGATGCCAGCGCCTTGGATGATGGCTTCCCCGGCGGTGGCCTCATCGTCGACGTCGTTGCATCCGGGCATCAGCTCGCGGCCGCCACCGTCCTCAGAGGAAGAAGCGGCCGAGGCCGAGAACACGTCGGCGTAGGACACCACCTTGAAGGAGAACCCCGGTGGCGTCGGCTGCGGCACGGCCACGGCCGCCACCAGCGGTGGCGCCGGCGGGTCGTCGCTCACGACGACGCTGCAGTACTGATCACCGCCTTTGCGGCCTCGCCGCACGATCGTGAACCCGCTGTCGCTGCCGTCGTCGGAGGCGCTGTCGCTGTCGCTCCCGCCGCCAGCGCCGTCACCAAGAAAGATCCAGTCGTCCTCCATGGCCGCCTTAACTTCGATTGGTGAGCGATTTATACGTTGGAACTTGGCAGGCCGGCGAACTAGATCGATGGATCGATCGATCTGAAGGAACTTTTACGTAAGAGCGATCGAGAGCGCGCGGTTGGTTGATGTATCGCCGTGCCTTTGTGCGTGCGTATGTATATGGGGTAGGGTAGCGGGGATCCGGCCGCGGCCGGGGATATTCATGAATCCAACTCGAAGCACGTCTCGAAGCCGACTCCGATCCGTCATCAACAAATTAATAACAGATATGATTTGATGATCCGCAAACCGACTGCTGCTCGTTCTCGCGTGGTCGCCGTCGCCAGCTGGATCATGAAGTATTTGTCATCAATCATGACATCATCTGTGGCCTCTCATCCTGCACCAGAGCGGACAACGCCCGCCGTTGCGCGCATGCATGCCGCCGTGCACAAGAAATGCCACAGCTGACGCGCGGGTTTCAGTTTCACGTCGCGAGCTGCGAGCACGTGTGTCTTCCTTCCATCCCCCACACGGCCACACCGGCCCGTCCGACTCCACGAGACCACGAGTTGGGTTTCACGCGCGCGGCGCGTCGAGCCCCGGCGGCCAGTGCACCCGACTGCCTGCCGGGGTGTACTGTGTACGTGTACGCGCGTCCTCGGCGACACGTTTTTTTTTTTGCACACCTCCTAAAGTACAGGTGCCTGACCTGCTTAGTCTGTACCGCCGGTGACCTTGCTTGCTCTGCAGCCTGAAAAGAAGGCATGATGTCTACTGGATTGGAATCGTACAGCTAAACTTTCGCAAAAAAAAAAGGAATCATAACATCGCCTGAGGGTGTGTTCACTTTGCGAAAAGTAGGCGAAAAGTTACTGTAGCATCTTTCGTTGTTATTTGGCAAATTTTGTCTAATCATGGACTAATTAGGCTCAAAAGATTCGTCCCGACATTTACAGACAAACTATGCAATTAGTTATCTTTTTTACCTACATTTAATGCTCCATGCATGCGTCGAAAGATTCGATGTGATGGGTGGAAGAGGAAATATTTTGAGTTTGCATGGCAACTGAACAGGGCCTGAATGAAGAGAAAAAACAGGCACCTGGTTTTTAGCAATCCCTTTTTTTGTGTGTGTGTGTTCATTCAGGAACTTCTTGTTAATTACTCCCACAGGTCCTTTATAACTAGCGCACACCCATTTTTTAATTTATCCGTAATATCTGGCGGACTTAGGATACCGAGAGCTAATTAACTACAGAACCAGTTAAACGAAGCGTTCTCGGCAACGAAGCGGTGCATGCATTAGGGAGTCCCGTACCTAATTTTTTCCCACCAGCTCGGTTGCCTTTTTCACTAAGATACGGAGTGTTTTCTCTCGCTCCTTCTTTCTATTCCACTTGTATACGAGCGTTGACTGGTGGCATCCGTCGGTGAGGGAGACGACCAAGATGCTCGAGGCGAAGCACTGGTTCGCGGCGTCAACTACGTGTCGGATTCATTCGACGCAAGCAAAGACGAGGACAACGACGTTGAGGTTGAATCAACACGCCGGATTTTATTTAGGTTATGCTGGTTAAATATAAATAAATCTATAACTAAGCTATACATGATCGAATGAGTATGAAATTTTTACTACAGTTCAATCATACAATAATTAGTCCACCATAAAAATTTTATCACAATTGGACCGTAGAAACTACAGCCATGAATTATTCCAATTAATTACATAAAAGCATAGATCTAAAGCCACAGCAAAAACTTTGTACTAAAGCATACCATATTATATGTTCACTGTGTAGATCTACTCATGTAGAGTCCAACAAAATTGCATTTTCTATTTTATGATTTTTTGTGATTTACTGTAATTTTTCAAAGATTCAGCCGAAATAAATAAATAAAAAAAGATAAAATCGCCTTCAAAACTGGTTATAACAGGGCCAGGGAGGTAAGATGAACGGTTTTAAAAGTTGAGAGAGGTGTTTTGCCCGGTTTTGGAGTTCAGGAGGAAAAATAGGCTTTCGCAAAAGTTGAGGGAGCTAACGTGAACTTTTTCTATTTAGATCTGGTTAGAGTTTTTATTAAATTCATATTCCCCTTTCCTATTTATTAATCGTTGAGCTAACAATGACAGTATGATGCCAATCGAACTCCATCACTTTATTAATGTCTACACCTTTTTACAGCAGGATATAAAATAATATCATATTAAACAACCCAAAATATACCTATACGAGATAACAGACATGTACTATAAGTGTAGAAACACAAAATATTATGGAACATTTCAAAAATCATAGAGATGTTGACTTGTACATCAACCATTAACTTTTGAATAAAAACACATGTATTTGTATTACAAAAATGGTGAGAACCGTGGAACAATTTCATGGAATAGTTCATTATGTAACGTAGAGCAATGGATGTTTCCTACTATAAAGTAAAAAAAATACAGTTGTAAATAACATAAAACACATTCGAACTTGGAATAATTAAATCTTCTTAACCAAAATGTCATAGGTACAACAATGTTTTTTCCTGAAATAACAAAAATATAATTACAATATCCTATATCCCTTTGAAACCAAACAATTATATTATACTAGCAAACCAATATAATTATCATGAATGGAACAATCCAGAATATAATATGGAACAATGGAATTTTCTATTGGAACAAATGAAAAAAAAATATAACATAAAAGAGAGAGAAGAAGGGAAATAAAAAAAACTAGGGTGGCTTACGTTGGACCAAATGCTATTGGATATTTCACCAAATGTAGCGAATCTCTCTCACACACACACATACACAAACCAAACATAGAACTTGATCATGATGAAGTCCATGCACCTCTTCATGAGCTCATTGTTTCCTATGTAATGAAATCGTCACAAGCTTTTACACTATCTTTCTCAAAAGCATACTTCATTGCAGGTGCTTAGATCAAAAAAGATTGAGACATCTATCTTAGAAATAGAAATTTAAGCAAAACAGAGATTGATCCATGCATAACAAAGCTTCTTTTTGATGTTGGTGCAAGTTAGGAATTTTTTGAATTGCAACAAAAATGCTATTATGAAAGTATTTTTTTATAGTGAATCTAAAAAAACTAAGTTCAAGTTATTAACCTATACATTTTTTCTGAAACTGATGGTCAAAATAAAAAATATTTTGACTTACGACAAAGTTAAATTCGACATGCAAAAAGACATTATTATATGATTTTTTAAAACTGATTATCAAAGTAAGAAGGTTTGACTTATAAAGAAAATGGAGGGAGTAATAAAGTACAGTGGCGATTTTTAACTAACTGCTGGTGCAAGTTGGTAACCACGCAGTCGGGTTTTCCCATTCGGCCGGCTCACTACAACGGCAGTATAATGAATTAAATAAACCTAGTAAAAGGGCGAATTTGCTGGCCGCGCGTGAGGGGACGTGGTTGCACGGGATTGCAGGTTCGCGAAAACGTGTCTGTCGTCGTTGACGTTGACAAGTCCGCTGGAACCAACCTGTGCCGTCGTCGCTCCCTCAGGGCGCCCTATTTATTATCCTCCTATTTATTATATTTTACAATGTGACACTGTATTTATTAAAGAAAGAGAGCCAAAATTGAAGAAACGGAGTCTAACATAGACTCAACATCTACCCTCGCACCGATGTGCAAGAAACCACGGTCGTCCGCGTTGGAGAAGAATACCGTAGTTTCCATTGAGACTCTAAGATCCCCGTGCGCCTTCATCCCATGTCGCTGCCATCCTTCCTGCGCAATCCCCGCCCCTGCTCCCGCTCGCACCCCCGACCCCTCTCCCGCGTGCGCTCTCACTCGATCCCGCCCTCTTCCGCGCCTTGCCGCCATCTCCGGCGTGCGCTCGCGCCCTAGGCAAGATGCCGCCGCCGCCACCAAATTGTTCCAGCCGTGCGCGCAACCCCACCCTCCTGTCCTCCCGCCAATCTTCTTCCCTCTCCCGCGTGCAGCCCCGCCCTCTCCTGCCAAGAGCTTGAAATCGCGCGCGCAGCTTCGTCTCCTCACGCGCTGGTTGTAGATAAGGATCCCAGGTCCAAATCGAGGTACGACCCCTAAGTTTCATGACCTAGCCTCCCCAACTGAGCTCCTCCCCCAACAATTCCTTTGACTTGAACGAGGAAGCAACCACGTCTACTGTTCAGCCATGTACAATCACTCATGGACATGATCCGATAATGGAGGAGGTACTACAGAGGGATGTTGAGATACGTGATCGTGAAGTTCACAGGCAACTTCAATCTGATTTGATTGATCACATCTGGCAAAAGTTTGGGAATTGAACTAATTAAGTAGAAATGTTAATTTATATATATACTAGCCTGTTACATGAATACTTTCCTATCACTATATTATTGTGGTTCTGTTAATGTATTGTCTATCTCTTTTTCTTACAACAGAGTTAATTTACTAGCTCATCTTATTTTACAGGTTGATGATCAGGACTTAAGAATGTTGATGGCTTTCTATCTGGAGGATGCAGGCAGGAAGACTTCCAGGAAGACTTCTGAAGCCACGGCTTGAGATTATCTAAATATATACTATTATCTAATTATTTTGGCTTTGCTATCTATATTTCTATTTTTATTATAATGGACGACAATATCTTTGTCATGGCTGTTTAGGTGCATGCCACTGATATTTATATTTCTACTAGCAAGGCACCCGTGCAAAGCACGATGTGTGTTTTTTAGGGGAAGAGGGGAAAATAGAAATTATGGAACAGTAATGGGTCTGTGCTGCAGTAAGGAATCCGAAAACGTTCGTTAACAGGTATTTGGAACAGCAAAACCCGTTACTGTCACGGGGTTTAATGGGTCTGTACTACCGTAACGAACCTGGAAACAGTCATTAATGGGTATCTGGAACAGAAAACCCTTTACTGTTACGGGTTACTGTTTTTACCGGGCGGGTACTGTTCTAAACCCGGTACGGTGCTTAAAACAGTGGAGAACAGTGATCTGTGAGAGGGCCGGTGTCACTAACTTTTATATATATGATTAGATTCCTATTGTAATAGACGACAGTATCTATTGTTACTGCTGCTCGTGTTGCAGTGTTGTTGCTACTTGTGCGTAGACAGGTGTTTCTAGCACTTGTGCTCTGTTACAGGGCATTCTATGGCTCACGTTGCTACATATGATGGGGACGTACAGATGCTCATTAATTTTTTTTCTTCGGCTGTGTTCAGTTCCACCAAAAAAAACGCTATGAAAAAAGATTTTCCGTCACATCAAACTTACGATACATGTATGGAGTACTAAATGTAGATAAAATAAAAAACTAATTGTACAACTTTGTTGTACTTTGCGAGACGAATGTTTTAAACCTAATTAGTCAACGGTTGGACACTATTTGTCAAATAAAGCAAAAACGTGCTACAGTGCATTTTTCCTCCTTTTTCAGGGGAACTAAACACACCCTTGGTAGAAACTACTTATATAAACTTGCATTGACAAGATGTGTCGGTGTTCGGACCAAGGGGGTCCTAAACCAACGAGTAAATACTGCGTGACTCTTTCCTGGATGGTGATGCAAGGAAAACACACGGGGGTTTATCCTGGTTCGGGCAAAAGAAGGCCCTACGTCCAGCGGGGAAGGGAGGTTTGTATTTCCTTGCACCGGGGTGCTCGTGTAGGGGTTACAAGCAGGCGAGAGAGGGTGTCGAGCCCAAGTCTCAAAGAGAAAAAGGAGAAAGGTGATTGCTTGAGATGTTGATCTCTTGCTTTTGTTGCTCGGTCGGGTGGTTGGTTGTTTCGTCTGTCCGTGATGTTTCTTGTTCGTCCTCCGTCTCCTCTGGTTCGCCCTGGCCTGCCTTTTTATAGGGCGGGAGGTGGCCAAGTCGAGGGGAGGCTTGAGTCGTCGATTCCTGTTGAGTTGACTTGTTGAGTTGACTGTAGCGACGTGGCTTCGGAATGGCCGGCCATCCCTGGATATCCTGACGCGGTACGGGACAAGAGGGTGAAATGATCCAGAGTGCCAGGCCATACCGTCCTTCGAGCTAAGTCGAGCGTTGGGGCCGGGTCGAGGCTGGGTCGAGGTCGGATGGATAAGGCCGAATCCCCGGTATCGCGGGGGACGGACCTTGTCTTATCCTCCCTCGAGGGCGACTGATGGTGAATAGTGCGCGGTACGGTGGATACAGTGACGGCTTTCACCTCCCATCACGGGATGGGCGGTAAAACAGTGAGACTTGACGTGGGTATTGTTCCCGCGTTGACCCATGTCGTAGCCATGCCGGTCGGTGGTAGTAGGTAACCGCATTGAATGCTACGGCTTTTGTCCTGGGTAGGTAAAGAAAGGGCGTCGAGGGTCCGGAGCGCGGTCGAGGCGCCCCGTCGAGCGGGCCTCGCACGAGTCGGAGCCGGGGCGCGGTCGAGGCGCCCCGTCGAGCGGGCCTCGTACGAGTCGGAGCCGGGACGTGGTCGAGGCACCCCGTCGAGCGGGCCTCGTACGAGTCGGAGCCGGGGCGCGGTCGAGGCGCCCCGTCGAGCGGGCCTCGTACGAGTCGGAGCCGGGGCGCGGTCGAGGCGCCCCGTCGAGCGGGCTTCGTACGAGTCGGAGCCGGGGCGCGGTCGAGGCGCCCCGTCGAGCGGGCTATCTTTTCTACTGGTTTCGGTTTTTGTTAGTGTTTTGGCGATAGCTGTGGTACCCCCGTACTGTTGGTACCGACAGTAGCCCCCGAGCCTTTGGGTGAGTGTGTGATCACTCTCCCAGAGGTTAGTCAGAACTGGAGTCGTAGCGTCGTGATTTTTCCGGTGGGGGCGCGCGAGCGCACCCGCCGGGTGTAGCCCCCGAGGCCTCGGTGGAGTATGGAGACTCCTCCGAGGTCTTTGTTTGCGTTCGATTGGGGGACATTTCGTTGCGGTCAAGCCCCCGAGCCTCGTGCGCGCGAGGTCGATTAGGGTTCCGGCCATCTTTTGCTGTGCGACCCTCGCGCTCCTTTTTCGAAAAAAGGAGGACGGGTGTAGAATGTCGTACCACCCTCGTTTGGGCCCGAGTTACGACGACCTCTGGTGAGCTGCTTGCGGGGGAATTCGAGTGAGAACCCGTGCCCCGTTCGTTAGGGGTCGGCTAGTGGCCCGGAGGCGCCCTCAAAAATGCCAAGAAGTGGTCGTGTGGATCTCGATTCCCTTCGACAGGATTCGAGGGCTCGACGCCTTCCCCGGAGGGATTCCTACCACAACCTTCTCCTTCGGCCTCGAATACGTCCTGGGGTGCCTCGAGAGCGTGGCTCGAGCCCTTGGCCACGTACGGGCGCACCCTGGGTCGTCCCTAACTCTGTTGCTCGAGGGCAGCTGTCGAACCCTGTTCGAGGGTGTAGCAGAACCTCCTAAATTATATGGCCCACATGCACCTGTCATTGTCCCTAAGACCTCTGACAGCGATACATGCACACCAAATAACCTAAGAAGATCTGTCGGGTGCCCTCACAGGACCCCGATTAAACTACATTTAACAACCCATACCAGGATCAACAAAGGAGTAACTACAACATTACAACATTTGTACAAAACGTTACATCAGAGTGCGGAAGAATAATAACAATAAATTTACAAATCATGATTAAGTTAACTTTTTACAAACTTAACTTGTATTGCGGAAGTCGAGTAGAACTACAGAAGACAACTTAGGCAGAGCACCTAAGTTAGGAGAGGTCGACCAGATCCTATCGAACCCACCGACATGAACCCGGTTAACAGCACCAGTCGGTATCTGCAATAGGGGTTAACAAACCCTGAGTACGAGAGTACTCAACAAGACTTACCCGACTAAGACAAAGACTCCAAGGGCATGCTAGCTTTAGGGAATCAAGGTACGGGTAATCCAGAATCAAGATTTTCTTTTGCAGAAAAGCTTACTAGAGTAGATCCTTATTTTCAATATTTTACTTTTATCATTGATGGTTCATTAACCAACTCTATGTGATCCTAATCTAGATCAAAGTAATTATCATCAAAACCTTTCTCATTCTTTCTTTCATTCCAGTTCTTAACTACGATGCAAGTCAGGTGATCAAGTCTCCATAACCGAGGAGCAACGACGATTCGAACCGATTATACCCAGCTGGGGATCCCTAACATCACGACATATGTAGAACCGAATCTTGCATATATCAACCCTCATTTAGATCTCCCAAAACCAGAACGTGTCCATCGCCACCCGAGAGTACAGTACTCCTCGAACCCGACCAAATTCTAGCCCCGAGGGTACACGCTACTCTCGCCATCTCTCCACTCCCAGTGCGAGGTTAGACGTTCTCGTAATGGAATCACCAATATTTTGGGCTTACCCAAGGCATGAGGTTAGTTGCAAAGTCTCGAACACAACATGCTTACAACGAACGGACCTTAACTGACAAGGCGGAAACAATACATTGAGACTCCTTTCCCAATGCATGTTAGCAGTGGCCAAACCACCCGCCCGATCTTTCAAATTTATTCTTATATTTCAATATTCATTCGATATGCCGTCATGGCTATGTAAACATTTCATTTAAAAGCTTAACTTCTAAGCATAGCGAAGCATACTACGCATTTTCAGTAAAAACAGGTATCAAGGTTGATATCACAATAATCAAGGATGATAATGCAGCAATTAGGTTATCACTCAACTCCTAATTACTTAATGCAGTAAACCATAATATAAATAATAAAACATTTGTAAAATTCAAGGTAGGGTATAAATGCACCGGGGCTTGCCTTGCGTTGCAGCGGTGGTTAGTTTTCGTAGAAATCAAGTTTGACACCAACACCTCGAGTGTATCACCTTCTCCGAAGCTTGATCGACACCAACCTCGTCATCACTTGTTCACCACGAACCTTCTCACTCTCGTAGGCACTACACGTATATAAATGATGCGATGCTTAACATGATGGAATGCATGCCATGATGCATGATAATGAACAAAGCATAGCATAAAAGGGACATTTAGAAAGGATAAACATTAGTTATCTACTTGAGTACAACTTTCCTTCGCGGTACAGTTGCAATCCAACATAATTATTAAACAACATTAATCACATTAAGATGCTGTTAAGAAAACTACTTAACTTTACTTTTTACCCAAGAGGTTGCATCTAATAACAAATCTATCACAAGACCACTAAGTATTAACATAAGTAAGTTATTAACTCCTAATGACATATGCTAATTACATTAATCACATATCAATAATTCTTTAATTAACAAGTTAATCATGAACTCAAATAATTAATTAAAGTACCAAGGGTCTTTACATGTTAATGATCCAAGGTCATCACTCAATCCTAAAATCACACCAACCCTAAATTATGATTTATTCTAATCATATAAGCATCTATTAAATAATAAATAAAAGGCATGAAATAAAGTATATAATTAAAATTTATCAAAACAGTACCAATATTTTGGTGAAGATATATCTAACCATGTAAA
Organism: Saccharum hybrid cultivar R570; assembly: GCA_038087645.1. Lineage (NCBI taxonomy): Eukaryota > Viridiplantae > Streptophyta > Magnoliopsida > Poales > Poaceae > Saccharum > Saccharum hybrid cultivar. The sequence continues at coordinate 1,123,413 of JAQSUU010000029.1, read as the reverse complement.
ACATACTCGCAAAGTTTCATGATTTTTGGATACTTATTCTAATTTATAGAAAACATGCAAATGATAATTATTAATTAAAAGAACTAATTATTACTCATAACAAAAGTTTAGGAAATTATCAATTCATAATTTTATATGATAGAGCATAACATAACAAGCATACAATATTAATTTCATGAATTTAGCATCATTAAATATTTACTTATGAATTTACAAAGATTTAGCACTAATTGTATTTTTTTGAAAAAGAGAAAACCATTTCCCTTTCCTCAAGCCCGGCCCCTTTTCTTCAGCCCGGCCTCTATCCTCATCCGGCCCACTCGAGGCCCAACACGCGAACCCGAACAGGCCCAAGGCCACTGGCCCAAGACGTGCTCGGCCGCGTCCTAGCCGGCGGACGGCGGCGCTCCGGCTATGGCGAAGATGACCACCCGCGGCGACTCTGGCAAAACAGCGACGAGCAACACCATTCAGACACCTTTGCGAACCTGCCTAGCCTGGCCGATGGAAGAAAACAGACTCCGCCCGAGCTGCATAAGGACATGGCGGACGGCGGAGACGGACACGCCGGCAAAACGGTGTTCCGGAGGTAGCAGCAAGATAAATGCAAAATTGGTAGCGTGGTTGGCAAAAGGAGCTCACCACGAACACGGTTACATGCTCGGTTGTAGCGGAAAGGCAGCGGAGGTGATTCCCCATGGCGACGGCGGCTGCAGCAGAGCGGACACGGCGGCGGCGGTGCGTTCCGGGGCGACATGAGAATGAAACGAAATAAGGTCACCTCGGGGAGCATCGCGGATTCAAGAACAGCACAAGCGCTAAGAGAAAAGATGGGAGCAGCTCCGACGTGAGCTGGCCACGGCGAGCGTGCGTACAGCAGCGATGGCGGGTGCAGCAGGGAAGAAGATGACGCATGCCTGCTCAAGGCGATTTGAGCTGCTGCGGGATGGCTTGGCACGAGCGCAAAGGGGAGGCGAACTCGGCTGCGCGACCAATTGAGACGAGGCGCTGCAGAGGCGGCGAATTGCGACGGCGAGCGGTGGCGCACGACGGTGAGCTCAGGGGAAGAAGAAAAAGAGAAAACGGCAACTGGCCTGGGCTTTATAGGCGAGGGCAAAGCTGCTGCGGACTCTCTAGCAGCTACTCGAGCTCAACAGGTGGACAGCTGCGTGGCCACGCTCTAGAAGGGACGGGAAGGACGTCGGCGGTGAGAAAGCAGGCAGGCTGCTGTTGCTGTCGTACTGTAGCAGTACCACCTCATTTCTTTTTCTTCTAATTTCTTTTATTTTCTTCCAAATTTGCATAGCAACTTGAAAATCTCCAAAAACGAAAGTCGTTCAACTTTTCGAGATCTCCAACTTTGCTTTTGGGCTCATCTCCAAATTCCAAGTATTTTTGAAACTAGATTTTCAGATTTTAAATTGAATTTATGGTTAATAAATAATTCGTTTCCAATATTTGATTTTCAATTAGTGAATAATTTCTATTCAAACAACTCAACCAAGTGTACCATTTCAAATCATAAGTTTTATTTATGAGATTTGTTCTGATAATTTCTCCAAGTTTGAATTTTTAAAACTTGAATTCAAACAATTATTTTTAACATTAACATTATTTTATGCAACTTATAAATCATCACATATGCAACATATGAAACATAGCATTTGAAACATTTGAAACACCACATATGCAACATAGACATGATATATGCAACATAACAATGCTATAAATGCAACATATGATAACTATTATTGTAATATGAATGCATTTATGGCATAATACTTGATACTTATGCTTGATGATGCATCATTATCATATTTTAATTATTTCTTAACATCTAGGATGTTACACTATCCCCCTTAAAGAAATCTCGTCCCGAGATTTCGGGAACAACATAACCCGTGGGGTTACATAATGAAAAAGGAAATGTGTCAAGCACATTAACCTTGAGACAGTTCACAAAGTAACAAGGATTGGTTCAAGAATTACAACCGATTTCAAAATAATGGTTGTAATTAACAAGGTATTTAGAGAAATCTTAGAGACATGGATTACTCCAAAAAGAAATTCCAAGAGAGTCGTAAGTACGTCAACTACGGACTATAATGAATCATGATCATAGACCTTGCTATAGCAAGTACCCCGTATTCCCGTACAGTGATCAGCCATAGGGATTTCTACGATACTTGCTATACCATTGTTACTGATCATGGTACCACTATAGGGCACAATTGGAGCAACTTCAAGAAAGTAGGGTCTTCTGTTGAAACGAAAATATTCGCAGAAGAAATCAAGATTACAACCGCGATTTGATAATGGTTCCAACATCAAGGAGTAAGATAATTCAAAAGAAGTAGGGGGCATGAATTCCCAAGACATATTACAAACAGTGAGGGCATATTAGTCGTGGGACTATAATGGATCACGACCACAGACCTTGATACCTGCGCGCATCTAGCAGAAACCTGTGTGATCCGGACACACAAGAGACCCTAGGTTCCGACGCGGCACCATGATCACGGGACGTGGCACCACTATAGGGCACAACAGTGATAACCCTCGTCTCACAACATTGAGAATATAACCGAGATCAGAAGTCGGTCACAATCACAAGGCGTCTAGGGACTCAAAAAGACAACTTTGAATCCCTAAGGAGCGTCCAGAGAATGAAAACATCCTAGTTGTGGACTATAAGGAATCATGATCATAGACCCTGATAACAGCAAGTGTCCGGTATTTCCTTATGGTAGCAAGTCACAAGAAACTCCAGGATACAACGCTGTTCCATTGTCACTGATCATGGTACCAGCATAGGGCACAACTGCAGTAACTCATTTGACAATGTCAGTATTATAACCAAGATCAGAGATTGGTTATAATAACAAAGGATCTGGAGAGGTTAGAATTCTCCGATGAATGTCCAACGAGTGAAAACACATTAATTGTGAGCTATAATGGTTTAGGAGCACCGACTACGGTACCAGTGCATATTCTGGTGGAACTCGTGTGGTCATGAATCACAGAGTATTCCAGGTTTAACACAGCACCCTAGTCACGGGTCGAGACACCACTATAGAGCACAACTAAAGTAACTCTCGTCAAACACATGTAAATGATCAATATCAAAGTACTAGCATGTGTCAGGATGGAAGAAATCAAAACATGACACATGCATACATTGAGAAGTCAATGTAAGGAGTAGTCCCAGGTTTTACATGGAGTCAACATGGTAAATAAAGTGCATCCAGAAGTCCCCCAAGAATTAGAAACTTGTGGAGCAGTGATCATCAAAGGACCAATAGAACCTGGTACAGGACGAGATTCATCAATAGAACAGTTATAACGAATAATAACTGCTCCTCGAATATAAGGAGGGAAATTTTAATCATTATTTTATTCTCATTTTATGCATGATATGAGATATGCTCGTCCTATACGTCTTCTCAACGTCAGGAGTACTTCATCTTCATCATGTTAGTAGATTGTAGGACTTTACTTATACACTATCTTCATTGCACAAAACGGATTTTCAACAGGTACTTCAGTAGAGCTTTATCGGTGAAGTTGACTCTTCTCCTGACCTTCCAAAGTCGAGTTGACGAACTTCTTGAAGTCTTTTTACTTGAGTCATCAGAAATTCTTCATGAAGTCTTCTAGCAAGCAAGAAAATAGATAGAAGTCCATTTTTAGCTTGTTATCTTCAAAAACTTTTATATTGTAAATTCATTTTGAAGTTTTCAAATGTAATGTTGTAGTTGATCCATTGTATGAGCTCTGATACCACCTGTAGCAGAACCTCCTAAATTATATGGCCCACATGCACCTGTCATTGTCCCTAAGACCTCTGACAGCGATACATGCACACCAAATAACCTAAGAAGATCTGTCGGGTGCCCTCACAGGACCCCGATTAAACTACATTTAACAACCCATACCAGGATCAACAAAGGAGTAACTACAACATTACAACATTTGTACAAAACGTTACATCAGAGTGCGGAAGAATAATAACAATAAATTTACAAATCATGATTAAGTTAACTTTTTACAAACTTAACTTGTATTGCGGAAGTCGAGTAGAACTACAGAAGACAACTTAGGCAGAGCACCTAAGTTAGGAGAGGTCGACCAGATCCTATCGAACCCACCGACATGAACCCGGTTAACAGCACCAGTCGGTATCTGCAATAGGGGTTAACAAACCCTGAGTACGAGAGTACTCAACAAGACTTACCCGACTAAGACAAAGACTCCAAGGGCATGCTAGCTTTAGGGAATCAAGGTACGGGTAATCCAGAATCAAGATTTTCTTTTGCAGAAAAGCTTACTAGAGTAGATCCTTATTTTCAATATTTTACTTTTATCATTGATGGTTCATTAACCAACTCTATGTGATCCTAATCTAGATCAAAGTAATTATCATCAAAACCTTTCTCATTCTTTCTTTCATTCCAGTTCTTAACTACGATGCAAGTCAGGTGATCAAGTCTCCATAACCGAGGAGCAACGACGATTCGAACCGATTATACCCAGCTGGGGATCCCTAACATCACGACATATGTAGAACCGAATCTTGCATATATCAACCCTCATTTAGATCTCCCAAAACCAGAACGTGTCCATCGCCACCCGAGAGTACAGTACTCCTCGAACCCGACCAAATTCTAGCCCCGAGGGTACACGCTACTCTCGCCATCTCTCCACTCCCAGTGCGAGGTTAGACGTTCTCGTAATGGAATCACCAATATTTTGGGCTTACCCAAGGCATGAGGTTAGTTGCAAAGTCTCGAACACAACAGGCTTACAACGAACGGACCTTAACTGACAAGGCGGAAACAATACATTGAGACTCCTTTCCCAATGCATGTTAGCAGTGGCCAAACCACCCGCCCGATCTTTCAAATTTATTCTTATATTTCAATATTCATTCGATATGCCGTCATGGCTATGTAAACATTTCATTTAAAAGCTTAACTTCTAAGCATAGCGAAGCATACTACGCATTTTCAGTAAAAACAGGTATCAAGGTTGATATCACAATAATCAAGGATGATAATGCAGCAATTAGGTTATCACTCAACTCCTAATTACTTAATGCAGTAAACCATAATATAAATAATAAAACATTTGTAAAATTCAAGGTAGGGTATAAATGCACCGGGGCTTGCCTTGCGTTGCAGCGGTGGTTAGTTTTCGTAGAAATCAAGTTTGACACCAACACCTCGAGTGTATCACCTTCTCCGAAGCTTGATCGACACCAACCTCGTCATCACTTGTTCACCACGAACCTTCTCACTCTCGTAGGCACTACACGTATATAAATGATGCGATGCTTAACATGATGGAATGCATGCCATGATGCATGATAATGAACAAAGCATAGCATAAAAGGGACATTTAGAAAGGATAAACATTAGTTATCTACTTGAGTACAACTTTCCTTCGCGGTACAGTTGCAATCCAACATAATTATTAAACAACATTAATCACATTAAGATGCTGTTAAGAAAACTACTTAACTTTACTTTTTACCCAAGAGGTTGCATCTAATAACAAATCTATCACAAGACCACTAAGTATTAACATAAGTAAGTTATTAACTCCTAATGACATATGCTAATTACATTAATCACATATCAATAATTCTTTAATTAACAAGTTAATCATGAACTCAAATAATTAATTAAAGTACCAAGGGTCTTTACATGTTAATGACCCAAGGTCATCACTCAATCCTAAAATCACACCAACCCTAAATTATGATTTATTCTAATCATATAAGCATCTATTAAATAATAAATAAAAGGCATGAAATAAAGTATATAATTAAAATTTATCAAAACAGTACCAATATTTTGGTGAAGATATATCTAACCATGTAAAACATACTCGCAAAGTTTCATGATTTTTGGATACTTATTCTAATTTATAGAAAACATGCAAATGATAATTATTAATTAAAAGAACTAATTATTACTCATAACAAAAGTTTAGGAAATTATCAATTCATAATTTTATATGATAGAGCATAACATAACAAGCATACAATATTAATTTCATGAATTTAGCATCATTAAATATTTACTTATGAATTTACAAAGATTTAGCACTAATTGTATTTTTTTTGAAAAAGAGAAAACCATTTCCCTTTCCTCAAGCCCGGCCCCTTTTCTTCAGCCCGGCCTCTATCCTCATCCGGCCCACTCGAGGCCCAACACGCGAACCCGAACAGGCCCAAGGCCACTGGCCCAAGACGTGCTCGGCCGCGTCCTAGCCGGCGGACGGCGGCGCTCCGGCTATGGCGAAGATGACCACCCGCGGCGACTCTGGCAAAACAGCGACGAGCAACACCATTCAGACACCTTTGCGAACCTGCCTAGCCTGGCCGATGGAAGAAAACAGACTCCGCCCGAGCTGCATAAGGACATGGCGGACGGCGGAGACGGACACGCCGGCAAAACGGTGTTCCGGAGGTAGCAGCAAGATAAATGCAAAATTGGTAGCGTGGTTGGCAAAAGGAGCTCACCACGAACACGGTTACATGCTCGGTTGTAGCGGAAAGGCAGCGGAGGTGATTCCCCCATGGCGACGGCGGCTGCAGCAGAGCGGACACGGCGGCGGCGGTGCGTTCCGGGGCGACATGAGAATGAAACGAAATAAGGTCACCTCGGGGAGCATCGCGGATTCAAGAACAGCACAAGCGCTAAGAGAAAAGATGGGAGCAGCTCCGACGTGAGCTGGCCACGGCGAGCGTGCGTACAGCAGCGATGGCGGGTGCAGCAGGGAAGAAGATGACGCATGCCTGCTCAAGGCGATTTGAGCTGCTGCGGGATGGCTTGGCACGAGCGCAAAGGGGAGGCGAACTCGGCTGCGCGACCAATTGAGACGAGGCGCTGCAGAGGCGGCGAATTGCGACGGCGAGCGGTGGCGCACGACGGTGAGCTCAGGGGAAGAAGAAAAAGAGAAAACGGCAACTGGCCTGGGCTTTATAGGCGAGGGCAAAGCTGCTGTGGACTCTCTAGCAGCTACTCGAGCTCAACAGGTGGACAGCTGCGTGGCCACGCTCTAGAAGGGACGGGAAGGACGTCGGCGGTGAGAAAGCAGGCAGGCTGCTGTTGCTGTCGTACTGTAGCAGTACCACCTCATTTCTTTTTCTTCTAATTTCTTTTATTTTCTTCCAAATTTGCATAGCAACTTGAAAATCTCCAAAAACGAAAGTCGTTCAACTTTTCGAGATCTCCAACTTTGCTTTTGGGCTCATCTCCAAATTCCAAGTATTTTTGAAACTAGATTTTCAGATTTTAAATTGAATTTATGGTTAATAAATAATTCGTTTCCAATATTTGATTTTCAATTAGTGAATAATTTCTATTCAAACAACTCAACCAAGTGTACCATTTCAAATCATAAGTTTTATTTATGAGATTTGTTCTGATAATTTCTCCAAGTTTGAATTTTTAAAACTTGAATTCAAACAATTATTTTTAACATTAACATTATTTTATGCAACTTATAAATCATCACATATGCAACATATGAAACATAGCATTTGAAACATTTGAAACACCACATATGCAACATAGACATGATATATGCAACATAACAATGCTATAAATGCAACATATGATAACTATTATTGTAATATGAATGCATTTATGGCATAATACTTGATACTTATGCTTGATGATGCATCATTATCATATTTTAATTATTTCTTAACATCTAGGATGTTACAGAGGGCCAGCTTTCGCTCCCTAGAGACTTATTGCGGGCTTCGCACCCATTTTTGCGGTCGGGACCCCGAGCCTCGCACGCACGAGGTCGATCAGAGTCCCGGCCGTCTTTCGCGACCCTCACGCTCCTTTTTCGAAAAAAGGAGGAGGGGTGGAGAATGTCGCACTACCCTCGTTTGGGCCCGAGTTACGACGATCTCCGGTGAGCTGCTGACGGGGGAATTCGAGTGAGAACCCGTGCCCCGTTCGTTAGGGGTCGGCTAGTGGCCCGGAGGCGCCCTCAAAAATGCCAAGAAGTGGTCGTGTGGATCTCGATTCCCTTCGACAGGATTCGAGGGCTCGACGCCTTCCCCGGAGGGATTCCTACCACAACCTTCTCCTTCGGCCTCGAATACGTCCTGGGGTGCCTCGAGAGCGTGGCTCGAGCCCTTGGCCACGTACGGGCGCACCCTGGGTCGTCCCTAACTCTGTTGCTCGAGGGCAGCTGTCGAACCCTGTTCGAGGGCCAGCTTTCGCTCCCTCGAGACTTATTGCGGGCTTCGCACCCATTTTTGCGGTCGGGACCCCGAGCCTCGCACGCACGAGGTCGATCAGAGTCCCGGCCGTCTTTCGCGACCCTCACGCTCCTTTTTCGAAAAAAGGAGGAGGGGTGGAGAATGTCGCACTACCCTCGTTTGGGCCCGAGTTACGACGATCTCCGGTGAGCTGCTGACGGGGGAATTCGAGTGAGAACCCGTGCCCCGTTCGTTAGGGGTCGGCTAGTGGCCCGGAGGCGCCCTCAAAAAATGCCAAGAAGTGGTCGTGTGGATCTCGATTCCCTTCGACAGGATTCGAGGGCTCGATGCCTCCCCCGGAGGGATTCCTACCACAACCTTCTCCTTCGGCCTCGAATACGTCCTGGGGTGCCTCGAGAGCGTGGCTCGAGCCCTTGGCCATGTACGGGCGCACCCTGGGTCGTCCCTAACTCTGTTGCTCGAGGGCAGCTGTCGAACCCCGTTCGAGGGCCAGCTTTCGCTCCCTCGAGACTTATTGCGGGTTTCGCACCCATTTTTGCGGTCGGGACCCCGAGCCTCGCACGCACGAGGTCGATCAGAGTCCCGGCCATCTTTCGCGACCCTCACGCTCCTTTTTCGAAAAAAGGAGGAGGGGTGGAAAATGTCGCACTACCCTCGTTTGGGCCCGAGTTACGACGATCTCCGGTGAGCTGCTAACGGGGGAATTCGAGTGAGAACCCGTGCCCCGTTCGTTAGGGGTCGGCTAGTGGCCCGGAGGCGCCCTCAAAAATGCCAAGAAGTGGTCGTGTGGATCTCGATTCCCTTCGACAGGATTCGAGGGCTCGATGCCTCCCCCGGAGGGATTCCTACCACAACCTTCTCCTTCGGCCTCGAATACGTCCTGGGGTGCCTCGAGAACGTGGCTCGAGCCCTTGGCCATGTACGGGCGCACCCTGGGTCGTCCCTAACTCTGTTGCTCGAGGGCAGCTGTCGAACCCCGTTCGAGGGCCAGCTTTCGCTCCCTCGAGACTTATTGCGGGTTTCGCACCCATTTGAGTCATACCTGGAGATATTTCGTTGTCCGGGCGTGTTTTTTCGGGAGGCGAGACCGGCGCGTTATCGGCGTACGGTTACGACGTGGGGAGCGGCCACGTGCTCAGTTTCTGCGAGATATAAGGAAACGGTTAGGCGAGCGGTTTTATCGCGAGAAACTGCTCCTTACTTTTCGCGCGACCGTTGGGCTTCCGTCCGAGCATATAAAGCTAAGGCCTTGGGGTCTCCGTTCCCCACCGGTTACTTGCATCCCTGCAATCCTTTGCCCTAGCCATCCCCTGCCACATCGCGTTCTCCGCCCGTCTTGCCGCAGCCACCGCATCCTTTTCTCCCATCCCCTCCCGACGACATCGATGGCCGGAAAGAGCCAGATCCTTCCCATCGACGACTGGGCCGCCTCCTCGGTGACGGAGAGGAGGTTGGAGGAGTTGGTCGAGGACGGGCTGTTGCGGCCGAGGACGAACTCGGCGCGGCCGGAGTGGGTGGCACCGCCCCCCGCCCACCAGGAGCCAGTGCCCCCCGAAGGGTACGTGGTGAGCTTCGTCAGCTTTCATGAGCGGGGGTTCGGCGTGCCGGCGTCGGTCTTCATGCGTGCGCTCCTCCACTACTACCGGGTGGAGCTTCACCACCTTTCCCCCAACGCCGTCGCGCAGGCTGCCATCTTTGCGGCGGTCTGCGAGGGCTACCTTGGGGTGGAGCCACAGTGGAACTTGTGGCTTCACCTTTTCAAGGCCGAGCTCTTCGCCAAGAGGGCAGGGGAGAAAGGCGTCCTGTCCGCGGCCCGAGTGGGGAGCTGCGTGCTGCAAGTGAGATCGGGTCGAACGGATCTATACATCCCGGCCCGACTCATCTCCTCGAACAGTGGGTGGCACGAGGGTTGGTTCTACCTCCGCAATGATGAAAATCAGTTGCCGAGGTACACCGGCCGCGTGCTGACTGCTCGAGAAGAGCACTGGTCGTACGGAGTGCCCGAGGCCGAGAAGCCGCGCTTGGATCCGTTGCTGGCGGCGCTGCAGCAGCTTCGCCTTCGGGGCCTGACGGCTGCGGCGGTGGCTGCGGGCTTCCATCGCCGCAGGGTGATGCCGTTGTGCCAGCGTCGTCTCCGTCTGGACCAGATGACTCCGGAGGCGAACCTGGAGGGCACCCGGATGTCCCACGAATCCCTCACCCTTGAGGAGGTTCTCCGGTGGGCTCGCCGGATGGTCGGGAACTTCAAGGCGGAGGAAGCCAATCAGGTTCCCATGAGGCCTACCGAGGGGTGCGAATCCGTGGTACGTATCCCGGGGCTGAGGTATTGCTTTTCTTGTTTTTCTGTGGATTTTGCTGATGTGGTCGAGGCCGGTGTGTAGGATTTGTCGGCGTTGCGGGAAACGCGCCCCCCAGTCCCGGAGGACCGGCCCGCCCGGGAGGCTCGACGCCTGCATGCCTCCCAGAAGAAGCAGGCGAAGGAGACGGCCAAGAAGCGGGCGATCCGCAAGGCCAAGAAGGCGGAGGCGTTGAAGAAGCGCCGGCGCCAGCAAGCCATCGATGGAGTGCCCCTGTCACCGTCGCCTTCCGAGACAGTCTCGGGGGAGGACGATGGCAGCAGCGATGAAGATGAAGATGCCCTGTCGCGATATGAGATCGCGACCAGGCTCGGGGATCTCCCCGACATTCGCCCCCTGCTGGAGCCCATCGGGGGGAGGTCCTCCTCGGTCGTCGTGGTCGAGGAGGTCGAGGGGAAGAAGGTGGAGAAGGGATCTGGCCCCTCGAGGGGAGGGGCCATTTTACCCCGGACCCGGCGAGAGGGGTCGTCGGGGACGTCCGCACCAGCCGGGGCCTCGCAAGCTCCGGTGGGGGCGGAGACGGTGGTACCGGCGTCGTCATCAGCGGTGGCGCCGGTTGGAGTAAGGACCCGAGGCCAGCTGGCCTCGGGAGCGCAAAGGGCGCAGGGCGGTGTGTTGGCCGGGGCTCCCAGGAGCGCTCGGCCTGCTGGTGAGGCCGCCGCGGGGCCACCAGCGGCCGTCCCGGGAGGCTCGAGCCGCGCAGGGTCGAGGTACCTGGTGCCGATTTCCGGGTAAGTATCTCAACTTGGTTGTCCTGCTTTTCCCAAAGTCCGTCGGCTGACAATTCTTCTCACTTCGCAGGCTGAAGCGGAAGGCGGAGCCAATAGGGCCTACCCCTGTGAAGTCGCTGCGAGCCAGCGCCGTTGTCCTCAACCGGACGGCGGAGCAGGACGCGGCCTGGGTCCGTCAGGTCGAGGCAGCGAAAGGGCGCCTGCGACATCAGCAAGGGTCGGCCGACGCCGCGGCGGTTGCCGGCCCGGAGCCCGCCGTCGAGGGGGCCGAACCGGCAAAGGCGGCGGCGCTTGACGTGGTCGAGGCGGGGCCCCGACCGTCGGGGACGGCCGAGGCTGCCGTTGCGGTCGCGACGAGCGAGGCACCCGTCCGCGACGCGGAGCGGGCGGGTGCTGACGTGACCAAGGAGGAGGTCGCGTCGGTGCCGGGGCAAGACCCGTCGGGAGAGCCAGCGGGCGTGGTGGAGATCGGGGCGGTCGAGCCCCCGTCCGGAGCACCCGAAGAAGAGACGCCGGCTCCGGCGGTGTCGACGGTCGAGGCGAGGGTACCGGAGCCGTCGTCGGTCGAGGTGCCGGCTCTGGTGGCGCCGGCGGTCGTAAGCGCCCGCTCCCACGCTCCCCTCGACAACATCTCCCTGGACAAGGGAAAACAAACGATAGGGGTCGAGGGGGGTGAGGTCGCGGACCAGGCCGGTGTCTCGACGGCCGTTGGAGAGGCGGATACCGCGGGCGAGGCCGGTCCTTCCGCGGGACCGGGAGACGCCCCGGCCGGGTCGTCCTCCTTGTGGCCCGACATCGCCGCGCTGGCGATAGCGCGGGTCGAGGCGGAGCTGCCAAAGTGGGGGGGGCCGTCCCTTGAGTTCAGGGACGCTACGAACCCCGACGCCGAGCCCGTCTTTGTCCTTAGCGACAAAGACGAAGTGCACCGATGGGAGTACCTCGAGGGCGTCCGCCAGCATCTCGACCGGTTGCTTCGAGTGGCGTCCGGCGCTGTGCGGAGTATGGGGGATGCCACCGAGGTATGATCGACCCGTCGGCTCGCTTGATAGGCTGTTTTTTCTTCGGATTTGTGACCTTTTCGAATTGCGTTCAGGAGCTGAAGGAGTACTCCCGCCGCAAGTCACTCTTCATCCGGGACGAGAGTGGCGTGTGGGGCGCGCTGTCCCAGCAACGGGTTCTGGTCGAGGAGGCCCAGAAACGGCTATCCGATCGGAACGCCGAGATGGCTGAACTGCGCGTCGCATACGCCACATTGAAGGAAGAGGCGGCGCAGGCATGGGCGGCCGAGGCCGTGATGCGCACAAGCCTGGACAAGGCTCGGGAGGAGGCTACCTAGGCGCGCAGGGACCTCGAGCCCTTGTCTGCGCGGGTGAAGGAGCTCGAGGAGGATGTCTCCCAGGTTGGCCTTCAGCGCGACGCCTTCCACGCCGAGATCACGACGCTGCAGGGAGCCGTCCAAAAGAAGGACGCAGCTCTCGAGTCTGCTCGGCAGGAGGTCGAGGCGCTAAAGGCGGCCATCCGTGACAAGGACAACGCCTTCCTGGGGCTCGAGCGAACATGTGGGGGGCTCCGCGATGAGGTCGTGGGCCTGCAGACCCACGTCGAGGGTAAGTGTGGTTGTTATAGTCGCGACGTTGAAGGCCCCGCGTTGGGCACTAATTTGTTTGTCGTGTTTCAGAGCTGGAGAGAGTGAACCGAGAGGCCCAATCGTGCGCCAACTCCTTCCAGAGCCTCTTCGAGGCCGAGGTCCGGAGGACCCAACTTCTCCAGGGCGCGATCACCACTGTGTGTGATGGCCTAGGGGTCGAGCCCGACACCGACACCGGGGAAGATGTTCCGGGGAACTCCTTCGTCCGACGGATGGTGGCGCTGGGCCGCCTTGCCCGGGAGAAGATACAGAACGGCCTCCATCACGGCGTGAAGAGGGCGCTGGCCGTCGTCCGTTCGGGGTTTGTGTTTGATATGAGGCTCGTTGCCGAGGGCTTCATCACCGACCCCGATCGGACGGACGAGGAGAACGAGGACGCCTGCGTGGAGCTGATCGAAGCCGCCGAAGAGCCTGGGAGTCGTCTGGCCTCGCTTTTTGAAGCCGAGGTGGTTCCTCCTGCCGATGACGAAGGCCTGTGAGCCAAATCTGGGCATGAAGGCCCATGTAATAAGTTAGTATTTCGAATTTTGATCGCGGTGGCCGCGGAGGCCTAAAAGACTCGAAACATAAACCGGTTCGTGGTTGATTAAGTTTTACTCGAGCTTTTCTTCCCTTTATCGCTCTGATCGCGTTCTCGTGTGATTTACTTAGCGCGCAGCTGCATCCTTCGGCGTAAGGGAGCGAGTGGAGGTACCGTAGCCCGGAGGCGTAAGTGATCTCGCGGCTCGACTGCCCTCGAGCTTCAGGGTGATGTTGCGGCCTAGTAGATCGTGTGAGAGCCTGATCTAAGCGACAGGGGGTATGTTCTTTTTTAATTTTAGGAACCGTTGTTTAGATCTTCTTAGCGTGAAGGCGTACCTCTAAAAGGCGCAAGGGTCGAGTGGAGGTACCGTAGCCTCGGAGGCGTAGGTGATGCTCCAGGCTCGAGAGCCCTTTCGAACCTTAGGGTGCTCTTTCAGCGAAGTCGATCTAAGAAACGGTTCTTAAATTTAAAAAAGAGCGCAAGTTTTTTCGGTTTTTCGGGGACCGGGGGTTCCCCCCTTGCCAGCCCCCGAGGGAGGGTCGACTCTGGGAGTGCAGGGTCGATCCTTCCTTATTACGAAACGAGAAATTTTAAACATCGCTGTATTCTTTATTGAGGAAAAAGGAAATACAGAGCCTCGAGGCTTTTTAAGGAAAGAAGCGACGTAGCTGCTCGATGTTCCAAGCGTTGGTGAGGATTTCGCCCTTCTCGTTGGATAGCTTGTAGGTGCCCGGCTTTAATACTTCTGCGATGATGTACGGCCCTTCCCATGGTGGTGTGAGCTTGTGCCGTCCCTTGGTGTTCTGGTTCCGCCGTGGCACCAAGTCACCAACGTTGAGGTCACGCTTGCGGATGTATCTGTCGTGGTAGCGTCGGAGACCCTGCTGGTACCTGGCAGAATGCAACAGAGCCACATCTCGGGCTTCCTCGAGCTGGTCGAGGGCGTCCTGTCTTGTGGCGTCGTTGTGTACTTCGTTGTATGCCTTCAATCTTGGGGACCCGTATTCTATATCGGTTGGTAGCATAGCCTCAGACCCGTAGACTAAGAAGAACGGAGTGAACCCCGTGGCTCGACTCGGCGTTGTTCTTAGGCTCCACAGGACCGAGGGTAGCTCGGCAGCCCATCTTTTGCCATGTTTGTTTAGTTTGTCAAAGATTCTGGGCTTAAGGCCTTGTAGAACCATGCCGTTGGCACGTTCCACTTGCCCGTTTGTTTTTGGATGAGCCACGGCCGACCAGAGCACACGGATGTGGTGGTTGTCGCAGAAATCCAAAAACTTCTTGCCAGTGAACTGGGTGCCGTTGTCCGTGATGATACAGTTGGGGACCCCGAAACGATGAATAATGTTAGTGAAAAAGAGTACAGCTTGTTCGGACCTGATGCTGGTGATAGGGCGGGCCTCGATCCACTTAGAGAATTTGTCGATTGCGACGAGCAAGTGGGTGAAGCCGCCGGTCTTCCTTTTCAGTGGTCCGACAAGGTCGAGCCCCCAAACGGCGAACGGCCATGTGATGGGGATAGTCTGTAGGGCATGTGCCGGAAGATGAGTCTGTCTCGCATAGTACTGACAACCCTCGCAGGAGCGTACTAGCTTGACAGCGTCGGAGACCGCGGTCGGCCAATAGAATCCTTGTCGAAAGGCGTTTCCGACAAGGGTTCGAGGCGCAGCGTGGTGACCGCAAGCCCCCGAGTGAAGATCGCCGAGCAGATTTCTGCCTTGCTCTTTCGTGATGCAACGTTGGAGGATACCGGTAGGGCTACGACGGTAGAGCTCCCTGCTGTCGCCCATGATCACAAAAGTTTTGGCCCGACGTGCGATCCGTCGAGCCTCAGTCCTATCCGAGGGGAGGTCCCCATGGATGAGGTAGTCGAGGTACGGGACGCGCCAATCAGGCTCGAGGTCAGGTGGTGACGTCGAGCCTTCCACCTGCATGGCTTCAGCCCCGATCGAGGGGGCTTCTGCCTCAGGTGGAGGGTCGAGCGACGCCCCATCGACCCCCTCGTCTGGCCTGAGGTCGACGGATGGGCGCTGAAGGTCTTTCGCGAAGACGTCCGGTGGAACCGTGGCTCGACCGGACGCGATTTTTGCCAATTCATCAGCGGCCTTATTATACCTGCGCGCGATGTGGTTGAGCTCGAGGCCGTGAAACTTGTCCTCGAGGCGTCGTACTTCTTGGCAGTAGGCCTCCATCTTGGGGTCGCGGCAGCTCGAGTTCTTCATCACCTGATCAATCACGAGTTGAGAGTCGCCTCGGACGTCGAGGTGTCGGACCCCGAGCTCGACGGCGATTCTCAACCCCGTGACGAGTGCCTCGTATTCGGCGACGTTGTTAGACGCAGGGAAATGAAGCCGGATGACGTATCGCATGTGAACCCCGAGGGGTGAGATGAAGAGCAAGCCCGCGCCTGCTCCCATTTTCGTTAATGACCCATCGAAGTACATGGTCCACAGCTCCGCTTGGAGCTGTGTAGGAGGGAGTTGTGTGTCAGTCCACTCGGCCAGAAAATCTGCTAACGCCTGTGACTTGATAGCTTTTCGCGGCGCATAGGACAATGCCTCGCCCATAAGCTCGACCGCCCATTTGGCAATCCTACCCGAGGCTTCCCGGTTCTGGGCTATCTCTCCCAAGGGGAAAGAAGAAACCACAGTAACCGGGTGACCCTCGAAGTAGTGTCGGAGCTTGCGCCGTGTCAAGATGACAGCATACAGCAGTTTCTGGATCTGTGGGTACCGACACTTTGTTTCTGAGAGCACCTCGCTAACGAAATAGACCGGCCTCTGGACGAGCAAGGTGTGTGCCTCCTCGGCCCGTTCGACAACCAGGGCAGCACTGACAACCTGTGATGTCGCTGCGACATAGAGTAGGAGTGGTTCCCCCGGGGTCGGAGGGACGAGGATCGGTGAGCTAGAGAGGGTGGCTTTCAGTTTTGTGAGAGCCTCCTCAGCCTCGAGGTTCCAGGAAAAATGGTCCGATTTCCTCAAGAGACGGTACAGAGGGAGTGCTTTTTCGCCGAGGCGCGAAATGAAACGGCTGAGTGCCGCCAAGCAACCTGTGACTCTCTGTACGCCCTTGAGATCTCGGATGGGGCCCATTTTGGTGATCGCAGAGATTTTTTCAGGGTTGGCCTCGATGCCACGTTTAGATACGATAAACCCTAAAAGCATACCTCGTGGGACGCCGAAGACACATTTCTCTGGATTGAGTTTGATGTTTTTTGCTCTGAGGCACTTGAATGCAATGTCGAGGTCGCTGACCAGGTCGCCGGCACGTTGGGTTTTGACCACGATGTCGTCGACGTAAGCCTCGACGGTCGACCCAATGTGCCCCCCAAAAACATGTTGCATGCATCGCTGGTACGTTGCCCCCGCGTTCCGGAGACCGAAGGGCATCGTAACGTAGCAATACATGCCGAATGGGGTGATGAATGAAGTCGCGAGCTGGTCGGACTCCTTCATTTTGATTTGGTGGTAGCCGGAGTATGCATCTAAGAATGAGAGAGTTTCACATCCCGCGGTGGAATCAACGATTTGATCAATGCGTGGCAAAGGAAAGGGAACTTTCGGACATGCTTTATTTAAACCAGTATAGTCTACGCACATCCTCCATTTCCCACTCTTTTTTCTAACTAAGACAGGATTAGCTAGCCACTCGGGATGATGAACCTCCTTGATGAACCCGGCCTCCAGCAGTTTGTGTACCTCCTCGCCGATGATCCTGCGCTTCTCCTCGTCGAAGCGGCGCAGGCGTTGCTTCACCGGTTTGGCTCCGGCCCGGATCTCCAAGGCGTGCTCGGCGACTTCCCTGGGTATGCCCGGCATATCCGAGGGACTCCACGCAAAGATGTCGTCGTTCGCGCGGAGAAAGTCGACGAGCACTGCTTCCTATTTAGGATCGAGGGTGGCGCTGACGCTCAGCGCCCTCCCCTTGGGATCAGCGGGGTCGAGGGGTACGAGTTTGACGTCTTCGGCGGACTCGAAGCTGCCGGCATGGCGTTTTGGGTCGGGGATCGCATTGGCTAGTCCGTCGAGGTCTGCGGCCAGGATCGCTGACCCAAAAACAGCCTCGCCGTGCTCGACGCACTCGACGTCGCATTCGTAAGCATGTTCAAACGAGGGCCCTACAGTGATAACACCGTTTGGGCCAGGCATTTTGAGCTTGAGGTAGGTGTAGTTCGGGATCGCCATGAACTTGGCGTAGCCTGGGCGTCCCAGGATAGCGTGGTATGTTCCACGGAATCCGACCACTTCGAAAGTGAGAGTTTCCTTTCGGAAGTTCGCCGGCGTGCCAAAGCAAACAGGCAGATCGACCCGCCCGAGGGGTTCCGCCCGTTTCCCTGGCACGACTCCGTGGAAGCCCCCGACGCTAGGCTGGAGGCGCGCTCTGTCGACCCCCAGGAGGTCGAGGGTCTGAGAATAGATAATGTTGAGGCTGCTTCCGCCGTCCATGAGCACTTTGGTGAGGCGTGTGTTGGCGACGACGGGGTCAACGACGAGTGGATAGACCCCCGGGTTGGGGACGTAGTCTGGGTGGTCATCACGGTCGAAAGTGATGGCCACCGCAGACCAATCAAGGAAGCGGGGTACTGCCGACTGTACGGAGAAGACCTCGCGCCGTTCTCGCTTGCGCTGACGCGCGGAGAGGCAGGTCGAGGGTCCTCCGTAGATCATGTAGCAGTCGCGGATCTCGGGAAATTCCCCGTCCTTGTCGTCACCCTTAGGGTCCTCCCCCTTGTCGTCCTTCTTGGCGCCGGCACCCCCGAAGTACCTGCGCAGCATGTGACAATCCTCGAGGTTATGGTTAGTGAGTCCCTTGTGGTAGGGACACGGCTCTTTGAGCATTTTGTCGAAGACGCCCCCACCGGGGGGGCCTCGAGGTTTCTTGTGCTCGGTAGCAGCGACGAGCTCGTCGGCCGGGGCCTTGAGCTTGCCCTGCTGGCCTTTCTTCTTTTTGCGGTTGTTTCTCTTGGGGCCTCGGGTGGAACCCGCGGGGTCGTCGACCTTCTGCTCCTCCCTTGCCGGCTCGCCGCCAAAGATCGCACCAACCGCCTCCTCGCCGGAGGCGAAGTTGGTGACGATGTCCATCAATCCGTTGGCAGTGAGCGGGGTGTTACGGCCCAACTCCCGGACCAACTCCTTACAGGTGGTACCGGAGAGGAAGGTCGTAATCACGTCGGAGTCGGTGATGTTGGGGAGCTCGGTGCGCTGCCGGGAGAAGCGCCGGATGTAGTCCCGGAGGGACTCATCTGGTTTCTGCTTGCAGCTCCGGAGGTCCCACGAGTTGCCGGGGCGCATGTAGGTTCCCTTGAAATTTCCTTCGAACACCCTCACGAGATCGTCCCAGTCGTGGATCTGCCAAGGTGGGAGATCCTCGAGCCAGGCTCGGGCGGTGTCGGAGAGGAACAGGGGGAGTTGTCGAATGATGGCCCGGTCATCGGTGGCCCCGCCCAACTGACACGCCAAGCGGAAATCGGCGAGCCAAAGTTCGGGTTTGGTCTCGCCGTTATACTTGGTGAGAGTCGTGGGGGGACGGAACCGAGCCGGGGGCACCGTCTCACGGATAGCCCTACTGAACACCCGAGGGCCTGGAGGTTCGGGTGAAGGGCTACGGTCTTCCGAGCTGTCGTATCGTCCGCCCCTGTGGACGTGGTAGCCTCGAGCCACACCGTCACCGTGTTTGCGTGTGCGACGCTCGACGATGTTGCCACGGGTGTCTCGAGGCTCGCGGTCGTTGGCGATGGGCTCAGGGGCAGGTGCTGCCCGGTTTCGCCGGGCAGGCTCGGGATGAACCGAGGCTTCCCTCTCCTGTCGGGAAGGCTCGAGGGTCCGTTCCGAGGCTGCTTCGCGCCGCCTCGAGGCGGAGCTCTCGGCCTGCTGCATGGCGGCAGTCTCGAGGAGCCCTCGGATTTCGTCTCGAGCACGACGGGCGTCAGGGTTTGACGGCTCGGGCATATTACGCAGGAGCATGGCAGCGGCAACAACGTTTTGGCTGGCTCGAGCGAAAACCGGGGGGTCGACCGCCCGGTCCTCGTCGATGCGACGGTTGACGTCGCGAGCCCTCTCACGAGCTTTCCCGCCAAATGCGTGTTCCGCACGCTCACGCTCGAGGGTTTGCTGGAGGAGATCCAGGTTTTCGCGTTCCTCGTCAAGCTGGTCCTGCAACTCGCGAATCTGTCCGAGCCGCGCTCCTTGATCCGCAAGGAACCGAGGCTCGTTTCGCTCGGCAGGAAGCTCGACATGAGGGGGCGTGTGCCTTTCCTCGACCGGCTCTTCGTCCTCTGATTCCGAGGTGCTTTCAACGTCGATGTTGAAGCACTCACGAGTCGGATCATAGGTGTCGTCGGCCGAGTCGGAGTTAGGTGCGCCAAAGTAGTAGTATGATGGAGGAATATGTGGCCGATGCCAACCATCACCGAGGTGGTGACGTGGAGAAGCAGTCACACGGGGTTCTGTTTCCGGTGTCTCCGTAGAGTCCCGATAGTCAGAAACCGGCGTGGACGCAACGAGGTCCAGAGTGGAGCGTAGATGGTGTCCGGGGAGCTCCTCATAAGCGCTCATGCGAGTGCTCACGGAGGATGCATACACCCGGGCGACCGAGTCTAGTCCAAACGGGAATGGTGATGGGGAGGTCACTGCCCGTGGCGAGATAGATGCTACGGACAGTGGTGTCTCACCGGACGGGGGAGCGGCGGGATTCCTCGTCGGCACGCGACCCTCGGCCAGGCTCATCCTTCCCAAATCTTCCAAGGGGAGATCTGGGCTGGCGCCTGTCTGGGGGGTGCCGGACCGGGGGATCCCATCGCCCTCCGTCAGGTAGAGACGGTGGTTGTACCGGGCTCGCCGTCGCCGGGCGGCCCGCGACCGCCTGGAGCGACGGTGCCGGTTGACTGCTCCCCCGGGCTGGGAGAGCTCGTAATCTTCGTCGGTTGGGTGCCTGGGCGGGAGTAGGACCATGTCGTAGCCAGAGCCGAGCGACATGAACTCCAAACTCCCAAACCAGATCACCGTACCCAACGGGATCGGGCGTTCGGGGTTAGCCATCCAGGAAGAACGGCGACAAAGCGAGGTTTGCACGCAGCGTACCCCTACCTGGCGCGCCAACTGTCGGTGTTCGGACCAAGGGGGTCCTAAACCAACGAGTAAATGCTGCGTGACTCTTTCCTGGATGGTGATGCAAGGAAAACACACGGGGGTTTATCCTGGTTCGGGCAAAAGAAGGCCCTACGTCCAGCGGGGAAGGGAGGTTTGTATTTCCTTGCACCGGGGTGCTCGTGTAGGGGTTACAAGCAGGCGAGAGAGGGTGTCGAGCCCAAGTCTCAAAGAGAAAAAGGAGAAAGGTGATTGCTTGAGATGTTGATCTCTTGCTTTTGTTGCTCGGTTGGGTGGTTGGTTGTTTCGTCTGTCCGTGATGTTTCTTGTTCGTCCTCCGTCTCCTCTGGTTCGCCCTGGCCTGCCTTTTTATAGGGCGGGAGGTGGCCAAGTCGAGGGGAGGCTTGAGTCGTCGATTCCTGTTGAGTTGACTTGTTGAGTTGACTGTAGCGACGTGGCTTCGGAATGGCCGGCCATCCCTGGATATCCTGACGCGGTACGGGACAAGAGGGTGAAATGATCCAGAGTGCCAGGCCATACCGTCCTTCGAGCTAAGTCGAGCGTTGGGGCCGGGTCGAGGCTGGGTCGAGGTCGGATGGATAAGGCCGAATCCCCGGTATCGCGGGGGACGGACCTTGTCTTATCCTCCCTCGAGGGCGACTGATGGTGAATAGTGCGCGGTACGGTGGATACAGTGACGGCTTTCACCTCCCATCACGGGATGGGCGGTAAAACAGTGAGACTTGACGTGGGTATTGTTCCCGCGTTGACCCATGCCGTAGCCATGCCGGTCGGTGGTAGTAGGTAACCGCATTGAATGCTACGGCTTTTGTCCTGGGTAGGTAAAGAAAGGGCGTCGAGGGTCCGGAGCGCGGTCGAGGCGCCCCGTCGAGCGGGCCTCGCACGAGTCGGAGCCGGGGCGCGGTCGAGGCGCCCCGTCGAGCGGGCCTCGTACGAGTCGGAGCCGGGACGTGGTCGAGGCACCCCGTCGAGCGGGCCTCGTACGAGTCGGAGCCGGGGCGCGGTCGAGGCGCCCCGTCGAGCGGGCCTCGTACGAGTCGGAGCCGGGGCGCGGTCGAGGCGCCCCGTCGAGCGGGCTTCGTACGAGTCGGAGCCGGGGCGCGGTCGAGGCGCCCCGTCGAGCGGGCTATCTTTTCTACTGGTTTCGGTTTTTGTTAGTGTTTTGGCGATAGCTGTGGTACCCCGTACTGTTGGTACCGACAAGATGGTTTCATGGAACCAAGTGCCCTCAGCCAGTCCCGGCCGGTCGGCTCATGCGGCGGCACCGTCAAGGCCGAGACGAAGACGAGCGCCAGCGGCCAGCTGCATTCTCCTCGCTCTTGTAGTCTTGTTGCTTGACCTGACCCCTCGGCACGCGTCAACGCAGGGCCCGCGCGATTCCTTCGCTGCAACGAAAACGAAACGCCCGTGCAATTTCCACGACTCCGCCCACGTCCGCTTCCACTACCCGTCGACTGGCTGCACCTGCACTAGACGAGCAGCGATCGCCCCCCGGACTTCCAAGACGGTTGCTGCCCCTCGGCCGCCCAGGACCCAGCCACCGTACGTATCGCCGATCCATCATCGCCACCGCAGCACCGCCGGCCATGTCCGGCGCCGGCGCGGACACAGCGCCGTTGAGCGACGACGGGGGCCAGCACCAGCAGCGCGCGTTCCGGCACCGGGGCGCGGCGGGTCGGCGGCTGCGGCGGGAGCGCGAGCTCGCGATCGCGCGCGCCATGCGGGCGCCGCTGGCGACCGTGGTCCGTGACCACGCGCTCGTGCACCTCCCGCCGGCCGCCGCGGCGCGCCTCCGCCTCGTGCACCCGTCCTGGGCGCGGGCGCTCGCTTCCCCGCTCTTCGCCGTCGCGCACGCCGCCGCCCCGCGCAGGGCCTCGGGCCTCTTCATCGCGCCCGCGCCCGCGACCGCGGGCTACTTCCTCCCGCTCGACGCCGCCGACACCGTGCCGTCCCCGGCCCTGGCCTTCCTCCCGGCCTCGTCGCCGCCCACAGTACTGTCGTCCTCGCGCGGCCTCGCGTGCTGCTTCTCCCCGGCCGACGACGCCTACTTCGTGTGCAACCCGGCGACAGGGTCCTGGCACGGCGTGCCGTGCCCGCCGCGCCGGATCACGTGGCCGCGCCCCGCGGTCGTCGTCCTCTTCGACGCCGGCGTGTACAACTTCCGCGGCGACTACGCGCTCGTCTGCGCCTTCGAGTCGGCTCCGGGCTCCGGCATCTACTGCTTCGCGGTGTTCGCGTCGGGGGCCGGCGCGTGGTGGGTCGCCGACGCGGTCGCGCCCGCCGAGGGCCTCGTCCCTTCCTCGGGCGTCGATGCCGGCGGGACGGCCTGGTGGCGGACGGCCATCGGCACCGCCGTCGGGTACAACCCTGTCACGGGCCGCGTCGACCTCGCGCTATGCCCCGGGGACAGCGCCCAGTGGGAGATCGGCTCGGCCGCGAGCACGCTCCACTGCGCCGTGCGCGACGGCGGCGACGTCGTGGTGTTCCGGCTCGACAGGCACGTTGGCTGGGAGGTGGCCGCCGCGGTCTCCGTCGCCGAGATACTGCAGCAGCCTTGGCAACCGGAGCCCGCTTACGAGCTGTCCAACTCCGAGGACGGGGAGGAGGAGGAGGCGGCGGGTCAGGCAGAGGTGGAGCGCGCGGGGACTGTCATTGCCGTGGCGAACAGGTACAGCAGGGTACGGGTGCCGAGCGACGACGACGTGAGGCTGCTGCCGTTCCAGGGCGCCGAGATGGAGGTGGTGGTGCTGGCCGGCAGGAGAGTGGTGGCGTTCGAGACGGTGACGCGGCGGCGGCGTGAGGCCGTCCTGCCGGATCAGCCGGCCGGCAAGGACTGGGGCGCCGTGGAGTACGCCGCGCACACCAACACGCTCGCGTTGGTCGCGTCCGTGGTGTTCGGGGAGCCTCCGGACGATCAGGGAGAGGTGGAATCGTAATCACTTGAGCGAATTTTTCACTGGCTCGCGCGCCCTTTCTTCACTGCTTATATTCTTAGATCTACAGAATAATCAAGCACAGCATGATTTCGTGTGGAGAAATCAACCTAATTTCCGAGCTGCTTGTTATACATAATTAATCCGAACTGCTTCATCATCAGTTATATATACTCCTATACAATGTTGGGCAAATTCTTCACACTGAAGTTGAATTCTACAGTTGATTTATGACTAATCTAGATGGTAACAAACTAACAAATCAGTCACTCTAGGATGTGGATGTTCGTCGGTTCCCATGTTGAGACAAAATGGATGTGACTATTTTTTTTCTAACATCGATATGATTGATGAGTACGAAAGTCCATTTGTGGCCTTGGTTAGTTCACGGATTCGGTGATGAAAACACTGTGCCGAATTACTGTAGTACTTTTGTTTTTATTTGGTAATAATTGTCCAAACATTAATTAATTAGGATCAAAATGTTCATCTCGCAAAGTACAATAAAACTGTGCAATTAGTTTTTGATTTCATCTATATTTAGTACTCCATGCATGTGCCGATATTTTGATGTGATGAAGAATCTTCTTTTTGCATAGTAGAATTTAGGGTGAATTTAGGGAACTAAACAAGGTCTGTGTAAAGAGGGTGGGAAATAGAATAAAGCGAGCTGCGATGGTGCTAATAAAGTAAAGTCAGGAAATAGTTGTTTCTAACACGGAACACCCACTCATTGGCCGCATTAGGATGGGATCACTGTTAGAGCAAGGCCAATAATAGAGCCAAGTTATTTGGCTATAAGACAAGCTATAAGAGCTAAGTTATACAATAAGTGTCTTCTATTTGTCTTCAAAAAGTCTCTCTCCTATTTCTCCTCACAACACTTGATACTTGGGTTCACTAACACCTATGCTTCTATGTCTAACTTGGTGCTTGCATGGGAGCTAAGCTTTCATCTCTCTCCTCCCTTCTCTCCTCCACATCAGCATGAGCTGGACTATAAACCCATGATTGTACATGCTCTTAAAGTGTTAACTTATGTATGGGAAACTAGTTCTTACAGCTGGCGCCCAATAGGAGATCGAATATATTGGCTGATAAGTTTGTTTTTTTAGTTAAATCGGTGAATTTAAAGACCTAGAAGTATGTTGACATATTAGACTGTATAAAGCTCCCTAAAGTTATATATATATATATATATATATATATATATATATATATATATATATATATATATATTTTGTAGCCAGATCCAACATACAACATCCGACTCAGCCTAACGAGCCAATTAATAGACCCACGGACCATGTTCTGGTTAATCTGTTGCATGCGGGCATGCGGCTCGGCAGGCGAAATTAATCTGCCACGTGGCTCGGCTTTGACTGGGATTAAAAAGGCAAATTTCATTTACTGCTCCTCGGTACTCGCCTTACCTGGCGACCTCTCTCGTTTTTCTAATTTCTTTCTCTCTCCTCGCATGCAGACCTCTCCAAGAAGCGGTGGCATGGGATCCAGTACCTGTACCTCCGAGGTGCGTTTGGGGTTGCGGCGTCGTTCGTTGTAGCCTTGCTTTGCCCCTGCATGACGGAGCCTGGAGCACCCATGGGGAAGCCGGCGCTTTGAGCAGATCGTCACCGGCTCTCTCCCTATGGTGGTGGATCTCGCACGGACGGCACCCACAGCGGCGACGGTGCCCACGTGGACAGCACTCCCGGATGCGACGGCCTCCTCGTCGCCACTCCCTGGCCCTCCCTGTCGCGATGGCGGCTGCGCGCTCGCCCTCCCGGCTCATGTGGCGGCGGCGGCTATCCAGCACGGCAGCACCGCTCCTTCCCCCGACGCCGCTTTCTGCGTGCGCACCACTGGCGACGTCGCCTCCATGCTCCATGGCGCAACGCGCCCCTAGGCGGCAGCGGTGCGGCCTTCTGTGTGACCCCGTTTCGCATAGATGGTAGCCCCTGCGGCAGCGCGGCTCGTCGCCCTGCTCGCACGGTGCTCCCCGACGGCCTCGCATGGAGCTGCAGAAGAAGGCTAGCTACACGGACATGAAGGTCATGGTGTTCCTGGTGGCTGCCGGGTACAGCCTGCTGCAGGCGGCGCGCTGTTGCGTCGCCCTGGCCATGTCCGGCGGAGGCGACATGGTGCCGGGTCGGCGGCGGCCCCTGCTTGCCTGGTGCGTCTTCTCGTGCGACCAGGCGCTGGCGTACACGTACGTGCCGTCGCCGTGCTGCAGGCCTCCGTCGTTGCCAAGCGCGGCCAGCCCGAGCTGCAAATGATGGGGATCTGCGCCCTCTACAACGCCTTCTCTAGGCAGGCCGGCGCTGGCGTCACTAGCGACGTCGCGGCCGTGCTCGCCGTCGCCCTGCTCGCCTTCCTCTCCGCCTTCAACCTCGGCAGCAAGAGCTAATATTGTTTAGTGACTATGGATTATAGTAATTCATTTAAAAATTTATCGTAAATCACATGCAATAGACATAGATTCTAGTAATTCATTTACATCGTTATTGTTTAGTCACCATGGATTATAGTAATTCATACCATATAATTGACATATACTATTGTCGTAACTCACTGAGGAAATATCAAATTCCAGTGACTCCCTATCTTTATCATCACACTCAAATTATCGTAATTATTTGTTAAAATTGTCGTAACTCATCTTATCATGATGATATCAAAATGTGGTAACTCCAAGTGGTAACTATGGATTATCGTAAGTATTTTGTTATGGTAAATTAATCTCATTGCTATAGCTACTTTTCTTGTATTCCAGTAACAACGTAACTGCACATAGCTGTTGACGCATTCTAGTAAATCATAAGGTGCATATTTTATTGGTGAATCGCTGAAACTATGAAGCATGCGAGCGTGGTCCGCAGGGTCAATTAGATCTGCTGAAATTTCGGTAAATAACTTCCAGAAATTACGGTTCAGCAGCTCCACTGCATGCAACGAACGCTACCTGGTCCACACCGCGCGGTCTCTCACGCAGTATTTGATTACTATTATTAATCCGGCCGGTAATCTAGGATCGGTAAATTGAATGACGGGAATTCACGAGCGCGCGCCGGTGGATGGCTCGGTCAGTTCGGCCTGGCTACAAAATAAGGTATTTTGTAACTGGCTATGGCTATAGAGTATACTCTCCTTTTATATATATATATATATATATATATATATATATATATATATATATATATATATATATATATATATATATATATATATATATATATATATATATACACACACTATTCTACACCAAACTGTTATACTGAACAGAATTCAGTATCGTTCAGTATTCGTGTTTTAGTACTGTTCAGTATTTCGTGGTCCTGGGTGTAGTACTGAATGATACTGTTCAGTACTACTCAGTATTTTTTCTGCTCAGTTTATATCTTTTTAAAAAGAGTAAATTTCACTGGCGGTATTGTAACTTGTCCCGAATTCTCATCTAGATCATGATACACTGGTACTTGCAAATTGTATGTTCAGCTCCCTAAACTTGTCATTAGTTCTCATCCAAGTCTCCGTACTTGCAAAATGCAAATTTGGCTTTCTAAACTTGTCTCAAGTTCTTATTATGGTCCTGTTATTTGCAATTTGCATATTCAGCTCCCTAAAGTTGCATTATTGTATCATTCCAGTCTATCCACCCCCCCCCCCCCCCGAACTGCATTGTCCTCGCTCCAGCCACATAGGACATACCTACCTCATTTGCATAGCCGCTTTATCGTGCTCGCCTTACCACCCCGTGCCTGCCTGCCGATGTTATTACATTGTTGATGTGGTGCCGCACACCATGTTGCCACGTTAGGCCCGGGCATGCTCGCCTCGCACCGCCATGCCATGCGCTACACTCGCGCTACCATGTTGCAGCGATGGCCCTACCTTTGCCGAGGGAAGCGTGGAAGGCTATAGGAGGGTGGCGAATGGGTGTGAGGTGCAGAGAACGAGCACGAGTTTGTGCAATAAATGAGAATTGTTGTGCAAAAATGAGAATGGCTAATTTTCCATATTTTTTTGATATTGTTCCAATTTTCCTAGAGCTAAATCAAAATTCTAAAAGATTCTAGAGATATTTTTACAAGATATAAATATATTACTTGGGTTTCTCGTGTCCTAATCCATCTTTAGTATTTTTCTCAGAATTTTTAGAAGCTTAGAGATATTTTTCATGGTTTAAAAACCTCATTAGATATTTACTGGGTTTATTTTTAAGCTAAAAAAACTGCCTTTGAAAACCACCTATAACCGAGTCAGGGAGGTAAAGTGAACGGTTCTAAAAGTTGAGGGGGATAGTTTACTCGTGTTTTAGAGTTCAGGGAGGAAAACTAGACTTCGATGATAGTTTAGAGAAGTAAAATGGACTTTTTCTAAATAGGAAACAAATAATAAAAAAGGTGGTGGTCTGCCAAAGGCCTAAATGGGCCTGCGGTGCAGTGGCCCAGCGTTATTAACCTTCCAAATCCAAAGTTATTAGAGTAAGTGGACGGGTACGGCGATTTTAATGCAACCCAGCGGCGACTCACGGCATTGTCCACCGTCCAAAGGTGCTGAAGACTGCGAGGCCGGCCACTACTCAAACCTAGAAGGGGCAGGCAGTGAAAGCAACCACAGGCCCAGGGCCCAAAGAGCCACAAACAGGCATCCGCACCACCTTAACGCTCCCGTTTGGGTGGTGACAAGCCAACGCTACTTAGGCTCTGTTGAGCACAGAGTATATTACCTGGGCCTCGTTTGGTTCCAAAATTTTTTGCAAAATTTTTCAGATTCTCCGTCACATCGAATCTTTAGACGCATGCATGAAGCATTAAATATAGATAAAAAATAAAACTAATTACACAGTTTAGACGAAATTCGCGAGACGAATCTTTTAAGCCTAGTTAGTCTATGATTGGATAATATTTGTCAAATAACAACAAAATTGCTACAGTAGTATTTTCCAAAATTTTTCGGGAACTAAACAGCCCCCTGGTTGGGATGCATCATGCCTGATAATCTTTTGAGCAAGCATATTGCTTTTGCTAGCGCTGAATTTCTGTGTCAGCTGCCTTTCAATTTCTTTCGTGTGAACAATCTATCTGACAGTGCCAATTGCAAAGCTTGTGAATTCAAGCTCTTGTATATGATAATAAATAAATAAATAAATAAATAAATGAAGGTAAAGACTTTGTTTCAGCCGTGCATGCCGTCGTTAACTCGCACGCACGCTCCTCCCGCCGTCGATCCATCATCCAAGGTCTGGCGGTGTTCTCGCGTTTTCTACTCAACCCGCACCACTCAGCCTGTGATGGGTCCAACCTCCCCTCCTTATCATCCTTTCATTCCCCATCCATTTCTTCCGTTCCCCATCCATTCCTTCCTTTCTCCTCTCTCTCCCTCCCTCCGATCTCGGCGACCGGAGGCTCACCACACGCTGACCCGTGCCCCGCCGATCTCGCCGACTGGAGGCCCTCGCCGCCGGCGATACCCACCCACCCTCCCTTTCTCCAACCACTTGCCCCCGCCCTCCGCTCGGTGTGTGATGGAGGCGGCCTTCGACGCCTACTTCTGCTGCGCGAATCTGGACCGCGGCGACCGGATCCTACCCAGCCCATCCTCGCGTGGGCAGAGCCGACCAACCCCGTCAACCTAAGACTCCCACGCAAACTCTAGCCAGCTAGCTAGCTAGCCACCCAGCCAGGTCCAATGGCGGAGGACAACGGCGACAGGGACCACCACCACCAGCCGGTTGCCGCGGCGTCAGGTGGCGCCGAGGTGGAGGGGCGCAGCAGGGAGCGTCAAGCTCTTTCATGGGGCAGGTGCCGAAGCAGGTGTCGGAGGCCGAGCTCGCCACCTTGTTCCGCGGCGTCGCCCTCGTCGATGAGGTCACCGTCATCCGCGACAGGGCCACCAGGGTCTCGCGAGGTCTGGATCCGTACGCCTCCCTCCCTCCTGTCTTTTCATTTGTCGAATTCCTTCGCCCTCCCTCGCTACAATGCGACACCCCATGTGGGGCGGGGCCAACGGGTTCTCAGGATCTACGGCGTGGCTTCGCTGGGGACAAGCTGGATAGGGGAGACGGAGGCGTGCTATCTCCGTCCGCCCGTCCGCCTCTCAGGATGGATTCCTTGCTTTGGAGGGCTCGGCTTTGTGGGTGCTGAGCTTGTTCGGGGCAATGCCGCTGACGCGGAGCTAGAGCTGCTGTTTTCCTGTTCGTGGGTGTTCATGCAGGGCCAAAAAACTAGAGGATCTCATCATTCACTGGGAATTTGGCTGATTTAGCAGCGATCCCTGTGCAATGGGTGACCTGATGCGTTCACCAGTTGATGGCTGATTTACCAGTTGATGGAATGACCGTATGAGTGTATGATGATTTAGGTTTCAGATCATTGCGTAGGACTCTTGTTCAGCTCTAGTAATCATTGTTGCTACTGCTCATAGACAAGGTACGAAAGTTGTTTGCAACATATACTGAACAATTTGTTCAGTAGAACACATCAAGTCAAGAATAAGCCGATTGAAAGGGAGTTGTGTATATATGTATCTTTTATCAGTTCAGAAGACCATGAAGACAGGCTAAATTAGCAATGACTAAAAAAAGCTTCAGTTATTGAAATGGCCATGAACCCATGGTAATTGGATGTTTCAGTCAATGCAGAGTTGCAGACCGGCATCCTTATGTTACGTCTTTGTTTAGTAACAACTTTTGTTACAGGATATATGTCTTTATTTAGTAATCAGCATCGGACTTCCTGAGTAATAACTTTTGTTATCGGATATGTCTTTGTTTCTGTACCTGTATTTCTTGATGTTGTTATATTTGAGAACATACAATACATATAGCCAGGATATGAAAATTAAAATGATCAGTGCAAAGCTGTATCATCCTTGCTTGTAGTTTCTGTTGTAGTGTAGCGGGTCTTGCGAGTTTTGCAGTGTAGTTTGTTATGTCCGCGGAAAACTTGTCCGCAAAGTTTATAGTTTAGCGGCTGGCCGCAAGCCCGCTAACAAACTTTTTTGCGGCAAGTGATGCGGGTTAGCGGCCGGCCACAAGCCCGCTAACAAACTTTTTGCCGCAAGCCCACTAACAACGTATAAAAATAATTCTACAATTTGTGCTTTATTTCTGTGATGCAGAATCTAGAATGTTTGCTCCTGGAATAACAGATGAGGGTGATTTCTGATTTTGCAATCTAGTGCATCTTTACGCAACAGAGGATGCAGTGGCGTTTCAGAGCTGCTGTCTATGCATATTATGTGCTATTACTATATTATAAGTATTGTGCCAGAAATGTAACTAGATTGCCCCTGCCCCAGCCCGTCGAGCCGCCGAGGTGATGCACCAGACGAGGGCCATCGACTTCCTCGGGCGACGCACGCCCATCATCTACTAGAACGACAACAGGCCCTGCCCGCTCCTCGCCATCTGTGAGCTCCCTTCCTCCCCTCGTTCGACTTCGAACCCGTGCGAGTTTGCCGCGTGCCCGCGTTGTTCATGCCACCGGCGCGCGTGTGTGCAGGTAATGTGTTGCGGCCTGCTGCTGAAGAACGTGATCAGCCTGAACCTTGACGAGGGCGAGGTGTTGTAGCAGAAGTTGCTCTCGCTTGTGGCCGAGCGCCTCATCGATCAACATCGCTGGGCAGGTTTGGTTCTAACTCTTGCGAGATCGGGTTTGTTATTGTTCGGGTGGATCAGTGCGGGAATGGTGTTGTGTTGGGATGCAGCAGCAGCTTGCGGGCTGAAATCTAGTAGTTAAGGTTGCGGGTTGTGATATTAAATTGCTTAACTAGTGATATTAAATTGTTTAACTAGTGATATTAAATTTCTTAATTGATGATATTAGATTAACGGTGATATAAAATTTATTAACTAATGATAATTGCTTAACTAAATTATGTTTAGCTAGGTTTTCATATTTAGTCTGGATTAATTAACATTGTCATATGAAGTGTGTCACCATATTTGTGTACGTTTTTACGTTATGCTTGTGCAAAGTCGCTATATACTTTTGACTTTTTTGTGATATTGTTTTTTCATAGTTTTCGCCCCTAATGTTTGTTCTGCTAGAACAAGTAGAGCTCCAACCAGACATGCATGTGGTGCTATTTTTTGGGAGATATGTCGATATTTTCGTACACTTTGCTTAGTTGGCATTGCTTAGTTCAAACCAATACTATACTTGTTTTTTCAGAATACATAAATCGTCTATTTAGGAAGACAGTGTTGCCTAACGAATCAAACTTAAATTGCCTAAGAAAATGCAGCTGGTGTTAGGTTTTATGGAGGTGTCAATAAGCATTAAGTGTTGAATAATTAGCAATTAGACACTGGTGTTTGGACTGCACAGCAGCTGGTGTTAGGTTTTACGAAGCCTGATATTCCCTTTTCTCGAGTTAGGAGGAGATTGGAAGGGGATGCTGACTAATGCAGGTGACATATTGTTGTTGATAGATAATTCTTTCCTTTCTTTTCTACTGTTATGCTGATCCTTTCTGTTTAGGTAATAGACCTTGGGATTACTTGGATGTTATTGGCTTCCGTTGTATTAACCTTTTCCTATGCGCTCATCATGAGTGAGTCATCTATATTATTGGTGTACTTTTTTTTTGCACGCCATAAATGAGTGAGTCATCTGGGGGCTGTGGGCTACAAATGAACAATGACACTATGCTTGCTTTTTAGAATAGAAAAATTGTCTATTTAAGAAGACATTGTTGTCTGACGAATAACACTTAAATTGCCTAAAAAAATGCAGTTTTTTGCAGCCGGCTGCTGCTATTTTGGCTGCAAAATTAAACTAGACTGTACTGTAGATATAACTGCAAGAAGCTGCAGCCACAGCTAAATAATTGTAGCCGAGCAGGCTGATTATCCATATTTTCTTCATGTGAGTTTCTAATTTCTAAGCATACATAAAAATACTGGATGGCGTACATGATTGAGCTAGTTGCCCTTGTTGTATTGTCATATTGTAGACATTTTAACTATAATGTTTTTGCTTCCTGCTATATACAAATGTAATGATAACAGCTCTTTTTTTGCATGCATTTTACAGGGACAATTCTTCATACAATGCCTAGAGGGCAGAGGTTTCATGGAGTGTGTGCGCCAACATCCAAATAACAGCAACGAGGTATGATCACACATACGCAAAAGACAAACACAACCATTTTGTTAGGCAATTTAAGTCATTTTGTTAGGCAACAATGTACTCCTAAATAGGGAATTTATTTTTTTGTTAGGCAACAATGCATTTTACTAGGGGGCAAAATCTACTGGTTCACATGCTGTTCATCAGGCTGAGGAAATTCATTACAGACACTTGAGTGCAGAAGGTAGGATTGCCGGTTACATAATCCAAATCAAATGCATCTAAGAAATCATCTTCCAAAGCTGGTGGCAACTCATTAAGATTCATATTTAAGACTTGCACGCAAAACAATAATTGTGTGTTACTATATTATGACAGCAGACAACTTAGTCAAACCCATTAGGCAATAATATGGTACTAAATTAGGCAAAAAAAGGCTAGCAACTTATGTAGTTTTGTTCAATACATGATTTTAGTTTTGTTTCAGTACATGCTATCAGCTTTTATTCAATATATGCTATCAGCTTTGTTCATTACATGCTATCATCCATACTCAGTTTTTTAACTTAATGAATCTACTGTTCCTGTGTTTCCCCTTTCTTTGGAGAAAGATGAAATTTGAAGCTTGCTCGTCCTCAACTCAGTTGTTTTAAACCTTTTTTTTTTGCTCAGTTTCTCACTATCATTTATGTGCTTATCCTATCGTTCTCTTTAATTGTAGGTGCGAGATCATCAAGCATCAAATTAAACATGTTATTATATCTATAGGAGCAACTATGTGCAGCGACTAAAACAAGAAGGTTTAATGCATCAAGATGTATATCTATAGGAGTGGTGCATGCAACATATATCCATTTTAACCAGTAAGAACAACATCCGGGAGTAAGATGTGCAGGAAGAACATTAGTTAGGAACTGCACTGCTGTTTGTGATGCAAGAGAGTTGAATTGCTTATGCAAAAGAATTGAATTGTTTATGCAAAAGAACTGAATTGCTTATCTATTAGGATCAGATCTGCTTATGCAGTAGAAATTGCGGTACTATCTGCTCATTAGGTGATGCAAAAGAACTAAATTGCTTTGTAGCAACAGATCTGGTTGGTTCTACTTTTTTTTTGTGTTCAATGTGCAATTCTAGTGTCCGAGAGGAAGCTAATAGTATATTCTTGCATATTCGTACGTATAAGCTATATTTGGATGAATCAGCCTGCCTCTACTTTAGAATGATTCAGTTATTCTAGGATGAATCGGCTGCCTCTATTTTTGAATGAATCAGCTAGCCCGTTGATGGTGGCCATAGTGTTTTGGAGCCTTGTTTTACGTGTTTAAAAGGGCCCAGAAAGTCTTGTTTTGCAGCATTTTCCCACGCATATGGCTGGTGTCTGCCCCACCTACCCAGAATGGAAAGTATTGTTTTTTTATTTTTCCTTAATTAGAGCGTGCGTGCTATAAGACTAACACATGCACATGCGTGCAATAGCCGCTTCCATAAATGAATAAACAAATACACGTGCTCTACTACATTACAATTACTGCCATCCAATGTTCCTTCTCCAAAGTTCTAATCTTAAAGCATGCAACTTCATTGAACGGTATACGATTTATAAGAGAGAAAAAAGGGACCAAAAAGCAAATTAAATTCTCGACACATCTCTGCCTCTCCTTCACACTTTCCAATTCAGTTCAATTTTCATTCGAATTCGTTTTCGTTTTTCGTTCGTTTTTGTTTTTCCTTTCACACACGAACAGGACGAACACGTTCGTCCCCACCGCCGTGTTCTTCGCTCCGCCGCCGCCGCGCCGATCGAATCCGCCCGCCGCCGACGAGTAACCTCCGGATCCCTACTCCTCCAAGCTTTACACCTCTAGTGCTGTCCGATTTGCCCACCCTATTCCCTTTATCAGTCGTCCCCTGCTAGGGTTTTCGCTACTGCCGAATTCTAGGGTTTTGGGCATGGTGACATAGTCTCGTCGGTTTGGGACTGTAAACGAGCAGTGTGTAATCTCATATAGAGGTGTCATGAGATGATTACGGAGGAATCTAGGGCTTGAGGAGATGATTACGGAGAAGCCAAGCTGGATTCGCCACGAGGGCCTGCAGATCTTCTCTATCGACATCCAGCCCGGCGGCCTCCGCTTCGCCACTGGCGGCGGTGACCAGAAGGTATCCTGTGTTTTTGTTTTTGTTGTTTTTCCTTTACCTGCTTCTTGTTTAATCCGAGCTCAGCACTGTAATTTTCACTCTCTCTTTTATCTTTTTCATTGTTTTTTTTTCCTGCTGACTTGCCCTGTCTTGGGCTTTTCAGTGCTATATAATAGGTTAACACTTGCGTGCTAATTGTGCTTCAGTGATATCCCCAGCTAAAAGTATTTGGAGGTTAAGGATTGCATGTAACCAGAGCAGACTTGCCCCTAGGTGGCCCTAGCCGACTGGCCGCCGGGCTCCCTGGCGAACACACAATTGAATTTTAGTTTTATCGTAAGGATTGAAATCAGATTATTTATAGCAAACATTCATCATACTTTGCCTAGGCTCTAGAACTCTCTTGAGTCCTCCACTACTAGTAGCTTATGAGCATTCCCTTGCATTCTTGGGTCCAGCTTGTTTGGTTAAGGTATTAATTTGGGCATAGTCACAAAGTTCCCTTGTCGACATGTTGCGGAATGTGATATGCTACTTGTTGTGAGAGGTTTTTACATGGGGGGTCGAAAATGACCCCTGCGTACCCAGGTCGGGGATGACGTTCCCGGGTTGGGGGTCGATGCCTTCCATCCCAGAATATATGGTGTATTTTGTTTCGTTAGAACACACCTTGGCTAACAGTTCTCTATTCATACATAACCTTGCCATTAGCAGTATGTCTGATCTAATTGTAGAATTAGTGATTTAGTGACTGGATTTTCAACTGGCATTTCTTGTGAAGTCACTATTCATCATCCCAAATTTTAATCTCATGGGGTTCACTATGTTGTTTTTAGTTCATATTAGCTAGCATGTTGCATTATAATTTATATAGCTTACCAAGTGTTCGTCAAACTTAAGGTTTGGCATTGATGTGATTCTGTACTGAGAATATTGGTAATTTCATTGTTGAGCGATAATTGAAAATTTTAGGATTTAGTTGGTTGTGATTTCTTGTCATGTTAACACATATTTGTCTGTAACTTGTTATGTGATACTGAGATGTAACCACTGTTTCATATTTTCCTTTTATCATTCACTACTAAGTTCCTTTTATTTGCCGTGGTGTTGCAATAGGTTCGAATATGGAGTATGAAATCTGTGGATAAGAATAATGCCAACAATGATTCCAGCCAAGGGTTGCTAGCTACAATGCGTGATCATTTTGGATCAGTAAATTGTGTGAGATGGGCAAGGCATGGCCGCTATCTGGCTTCTGGATCAGATGATCAGGTTATCCTAATTCATGAGCGAAAAGCTGGTTCTGGAACATCTGAGTTTGGTAGTGGGGAACCTCCAGATGTAGAGAATTGGAAGGTTGTTATGACCTTAAGAGGGCATACTGCAGACGTGGTAATTATCTTCCATAATTGCACTCATGCTGTATATCTTGCCTAGTTTTTCTTAAATAAGCATTTGTAGAATTTGTGCTGTTACTCTTTCTTTAGCTCTTATTATTTTGTTATCGTACCTGTCTAACTGTTGAACACCCTTTTCTTTTCCTCTGCCTAAAGTAGGTAGATCTTAATTGGTCCCCTGATGATTCAACATTGGCTAGTGGCAGCTTGGATAATACTGTTCACATATGGAACATGACCAATGGTATGTGCACTGCCGTCTTGAGAGGGCATTCCAGCTTGGTCAAAGGTGTTACCTGGGATCCTATTGGCTCTTTCATTGCAAGCCAATCAGATGATAAGACTGTTATAATATGGCGTACAAGCGACTGGAGTCTTGCTCATAAGACAGAAGGCCATTGGGAAAAATCTGTATGTTATGTTTCCTGAATTTTATAATTTACTATGATCAATATGCCCTCAACGCAATCCTTTCTTACTTCTTCCTGCAGCTTGGTTCAACATTTTTTAGGCGACTTGCATGGTCACCTTGTGGCCACTTCATTACTACGACTCACGGCTTCCAGAAACCTAGGCATTCAGCCCCTGTGCTTGAAAGAGGCGAGTGGTCTGCTACCTTTGATTTTCTAGGGCATAACGCACCTATCGTGGTTGTTAAGTTTAATAACTCAATGTTTCGTAAGAATTTCTCAAATGGTCAAGACACAAAAGCTGCACCAGCTGGTTGGGCCAATGGAACATCAAAGGCATCATCAAAAGAACAGCAACCATATAATGTTATTGCTATTGGAAGTCAGGACAGAACAATTACTGTTTGGACAACAGCGAGTGCGCGGCCATTGTTTGTTGCTAAGCATTTTTTCTCTCAAAGTGTGGTTGATTTATCTTGGTAAGGCATCTCCTTTTGTTCCTCTATATAGTTATTATTCCCATATACCCAAGCTCACGGTGATATGTGCTTTTCACTGACAGGAGCCCTGATGGTTATTCACTTTTTGCATGTTCCTTGGATGGATCTGTTGCCAACTTTCACTTTGAAGCAAAGGAGCTTGGATACAAGTTAAGTGATTCTGAACTGGATGAACTGAAGAGGAGTAGATATGGTGATGTCAGAGGACGACAATCAAATCTGGCTGAAAGCCCTGCACAGTTACTGCTAGAAGAAGCATCAGCAAAGCAATCGGCTAGCAAAAAGGGGACTTCCATTGTCCAGCAATTTCAAGCACCCCAAAAAGTCTCTGCAGATGTGCCTAACCCAGCTTCTGTTGTGCAAAGTAAGAAAGCTCCTGAAGCTTTACCTGAAGCTGAGAAGAAAACATCAGGTCTTGCTGCTGATGATATGAATACAGTTACTCGGTTATCTAGTCCAGTGAAGCAGAGGGAATACCGGCGTCCTGATGGCCGGAAAAGAATAATCCCAGAGGCTGTTGGATTTCCTTCCAACCAGGATAACATACCCAGCCGTTCTCAGAACCAGGTTGTGGATTTTTCATCCCTAGATCAGCGAATGAATGGGATAAGACCATCTTATGGTAGTAACAGTAACTGTAACAACTCTGGAGTTAAGGATCGCGCTGGTGTCACAGCAAGGGCGAACATTACAGAGAGTCTTGTTATTCAAAAAGCTTCAACCAGTGCTGGCAGTGATGGAATGTTGAGTGTAGAACGCATTGGATCTGTTGTTTCAGGCTCTTTGACCTGCTCCTCGCTTTCTATACATGTGTTAGATAAGAAAGACAATGAGGATACCTTGCCAGTCTGCCTTGAAGCAAAACCTGTAGAACGTGCTGCAGGTGATATGATTGGTGTTGGTGGTGCCTTTTCTACAAAAGAAACTGAGATAAGGTGTACAAGAGGAACAGAAACTCTTTGGTTGGATCGTATATCTGCAAAGGTTACTGTCTTGGCAGGCAATGCAAATTTCTGGGCTGTTGGCTGTGAAGATGGTTACCTGCAGGTGAGCAATATTTTCTTATCTGAATTTCTTATAGATTGATTTTATTTTTTTAAATGGATGCTACCGCCCCTCCTTTTTTTGTAAGGCACGCACACAACTGAAGATTTGAACTTTTAAGTGTTGAGTAACAATTACTCTAAGAACTTGTAGATTATACCGTGCAAATTAAGTATGATTTCAAATTTCATGGTCATAAATTATAATATATATGAGATATTGATGGTCAAAGTGTGGCATTGGAGACCACGCCGGGTCAAACTGCTCCTTCCATTTTGAAAATGAGGGAGTACTATGTAACCCCAGTCAATTATTATTGGAATAGGATTCTGTGTTCTCACAATCAACTGCTCTTAATTAACTAGGTTTACACAAAATGTGGAAGACGAGCAATGCCGGCAGTGATGATGGGATCTGCAGCCGTTTTTATAGACTGTGACGACTGCTGGAAATTGCTTCTTGTCACAAGAAGAGGTCTAATGTACATATGGGACCTCTATAACAGGACCTGCATTTTGCAGGACTCATTGGCTTCTTTGGTTGCATCTCCAGATGAGTCGTCAGCAAATCATGCTGGTAACTGTTTGTACATCTAGTCATCAGTTCCACATACAGCCTGAGATGGCTATTCTGTGCTTAGTAGTTATCTTTGCTTCGTTGACAGGTGCAGTAAAGGTTATATCTGCTAAATTCTCAAGATGTGGTTTTCCCTTAGTTGTCCTTGCCAGTCGCCATGCTTTTCTTTTTGACATGAGCATGAAGTGCTGGTTAAGGATTGCCGATGATTGTTTTCCAGCATCAAATTTTGCTAGCTCATTTAGTTACCCCCAAGGTGGAGAGCTAGGCAAGTTGCAGATTGATCTAGGCAAGTTCATGGCTAGAAAGCCTATATGGAGCAGGTCTGCATGCCGCTTTGATTGCTTTAGTATTTATGAACACTTGAAATTATGTCTGTGGCATGCTAATGTACTACATATCAGAGTTTGCTCTAAACGTACTGATGTGGGAGTTTCTGTTTCAGGGTTACAGATGATGGTTTACAGACACGTGCCCATTTAGAGACCCAGTTGGCTGCTTCTTTGGCTTTGAAGTCACCACAGGAGTATCGCCAATGCCTTCTATCCTACATACGGTTTCTGGCAAGGTTAGTTATGTGGGTGCTCAGCTGTGTCTGTTGAACTGACCGACAAAATATGTCAATATATTTGTCCGATGGAAATTAGTTGGTGATGATTTACTGACACCTTTATTTTATTTTTCTTTATATGCAGAGAGGCAGATGAATCTCGTTTACGTGAGGTTTGTGAGAACTTCCTAGGTCCTCCGATGGGCATGCTTGGATCTGCATCATCTACGGAACCCAAAAATCCATCGTGGGATCCAGATGTTCTCGTAAGTCTCTCTTTCACTCACCATGTGCATACTAGATCCATCCTCTTTCTAGATAACCATGAGGGTTCATGAACTGTAAATAGATGATCTCCAGTTCTCATGTTCTTAGTGTACATGATCTCCAGTTTGTAAAGTATCTGATGCCAATTGTACAGGGGATGAAGAAGCACAAACTTCTCAGGGAAGACATACTTCCATTGATGGCATCGAACCGGAAAGTCCAGCGGCTGCTCAACGAGTTTATGGATCTCCTATCAGAGTATGAAGCTGCTAAGAGCAAAGTTGATCCAATGGAAGTCACACCGGCGCCACAACCAGCGCCAGAAGCCAATGTCAACGTGGTCACCTCGTAGCTGCTCCAGTTTGGTTGCTGGGGACTTACTGACCTCTCGGTAAGTATGGTAGGATAGCAATCTTGATAAGTCCTTATATGAACCAATCAATTAGTTGTGCTTGTAACTGGTAGATTGTTTAGCGAGGGAGGCGACCTCAGGCAAACACTGATTTTGAACCCGTTAGCTGTAACGCTGTGTAACAGTAGAAAAAGGAAGCTGAGGTCGCCTGGCTGGTGATTATTGCGTAACAGTAAAAAAATGTAGAAGGTCGGATAAACTCATGTCCTTTGTGTTTCCAAAGCAATCCTTTTTGGTTCCAAAGCAATGTTGGTCTTTGAAAGCACTCCCAGCGGAGACACCATCTTGGTTTCTATGGTCATTTATTACCTCCAGGCTTATGTGTCTCATGGATAACCACTCATTCCCTAAATAATTTTCGCCCACTCATTTCTTAGCCTCCAACGACACTGCTTCCTCATCTGTCTCTTCAAACTCCTCACTTCTCTCATCCTCACCGGGTGAACGACACAAGCTCAGCCATCCCCATCCTCCTCTCACACTCACCAGGCACGAGTCGCTGCTGTTCCTATCCCTTGATGGGACTGCTTCGACTGTAGGTGGTGGCGGCAACTATCTAAATGTCGCGCCTACTGCTATGATTTTGCCTGCCCGGACCAACAATGTGTCCCTGCCGCGGGATGCGTCCACCGCACCGCCCTCGGTGGGGCAGCCAGACGATTTGGAGGCGTTCTCAGACATCATGCTGGGCTACATCGGCCGCATGCTCATGGCCGAGAACATTGATAATAGGTTAGAGCACTACCTGAAGCACCTCGCGCTGTTTGCTCGCTGGCTACCGCAGTTCCCCACCAGGTAGGTCATGGCTGCTAGCGATGCTGTGTTTCAAGAGTTTCATCTGTATGTTGCAATGACAATATACACATGTCGCAAGTGTATGTTTCGAGTGTTTCAGACATATGTTTCAAATATTTCATCTGCATGTTGCATAACATGCATGTTGCAATCATTTGTTTCAAATGTTTCAGGTAGTAGATACGTATGTTGCAATTGCATCTAGATGTTGCATATGTTTTGCAATTGCTACACACATATTTTTCAAGTGTTTCAGGTATTCTTACACGTGTTTCAGACGTATGTTATAAGTGTTTCAGCTGTTTTGGACGTATGGTGCAAGTGTTTCATCTGGATGTTCCAAAAGTAGATCGAGATGCTCCATATATATGTTGCAATGTGTCCCGCCTGCCACAACCTCCTACCGCAGTTGCTGGGGCGTCGTGCATGCGCGTGATGAGTGGAGGGATGGAGCGCTGCTCGGCGGCGAGCGGGGAAGCAGATGGAGATGGCGTCGGGGGCGCAGGCGGTCCTCGCATGTGCGCGGGAAGTAGGGGAGCAGCGCAGGCGTAACAAGCATGGAGGGGGGCAGCGCAGCAGGGAAGTTCTTGGAGCGGCGGGGAAGGGAGGGGCGCGGGAAGCAAGAAGCACGGGGAGCAGTGTAGGTGGTCCCCTGCCTGTGCGTGCAGTAGGCGCTAGCGCGGACATGTAGCAGGCCTAGGCTTTTGGGCGCTAGCGATGCCGTAAATACAAATATATTCTAAATAAATCTATAACTAAGTTATACATGATCCAATGAGTATGAAATTTTTACTACAGTTCAAGCATACAATAATTAGGCTACCATAAAAATTTCACCATAATTGGGCCGTAGAAACTACAGTTATGAATTATTCCAATTAATTACAAAAAAGAATAGATCAAAATCTATAGCAATAAATTTGTACTAAGCATAACATATTATATGTTCACTGTATATATCTACTCACGTGGAGTCAACAAAATTAGATTTTTCCATTTTATGATTTTTCTATGATTTACTATAATTTTTCAAAGATTTAGCCGAAATAAATAAAAAAGAAAAAGACAAAACCGTCTTCAAAACCACTTATAACCGGACTAGGGAGGTAAAACGCACGGTTTTAAAAGTTGAGGGAGGTGGTTTGCCCGATTTTAAAGTTCAGAGAGAAAAAAACAGATTTTCATAAAAGTTGAGGGAGGAGAAGTGAACTTTTTCCTATCTCAATTCTATCCAAAAGGACCATACCGCTCACCATCCCACCTTTTGGGCTGAACCGCTGGAGCCCAAAAATTTCCTCTCGCAGAACCGGCCGGCCTCCCCACCTCTCTGTGCAGGTCGCAGCCCATCTCAGCGTGGGGTTTCAACTCAGGTGAAGAACGTGGAGTACAGGTACATGTACAGCTGGCCCCCACCCCGAGGCCCCGAATTCCCCATTCCCAAATCCCAACCCTACTCTCCTCCCTTACAGTCTCTCTCGCAAGGCGCACCGCGGACGGAGCAGCCCGGCCGCGCCGCTGGGGCCGTCGCCGCCTGTGCCCTGTAGCTCTTGGGGGAAGCCGCCGGCAAGCAACATCCGTAGCAAAAAGTGCGCGACGACGTGACGAAGCTGAGCAGGAGCTTTGGAGCAGCGATCGATCGATCGAGGTAACCCACCAGCATCCCAAATCCTTCGTAAGTCATCGATCTGGAAACCGCAAGTCATCACCTGCATAATACATACAACAGCTCGGCGAGATGGAGGTGGCGGAGCCATGGGCACGGCAGCCGCCGACGCTTCCTGTGGATCTCCTGCTGGATATCATCGCGCGCTGCGACAGCGACGCCAAGACCGTCGTCCGCTGTGGCCTGGTATGCAAGGACGTGCGCACCGCCATGCTCGGTCCTGGTTTCCACGCCCGCCTCGGCCGCCGCGGCGGATTCGACCCGGGCCTCCTTGTTGCAGTGTCCTACAGGCTGAGTGGCTGCTACAGAAACATCGAAGGAACGGTCATCCGCAACGACCCCATCGTTGTCCAGCCGCCCGGCCACCTCCCTCGTTTCGACACCAATCTTCTGGGGACGCTCGACCCCACCGCGTCCTCCCGCGACGGCTTCCTCATTCTCCGCGAGAATGAAATGCTAGCTACAGGCTTCGCCTTCCGCCACGGGCTACGCGTCTGCAACACCATCACCGGCCATGTGACCTCTCTTCCTAGCACTAGCATCGGCCTGCGAGCCAGCGGCGTGTACCAGCCCGCCTTGCTTTCCGTCGACGACGTTGCCGCCCGCTCCTTCAAGCTGCTTGTCATGTGCAGCAAGCTCAACGGCCGGCTGTTAGCACAGACCTTCTCGTCACAGGAGGGCGAGTGGGGTGCTGCCCGTAAGATTCACATCAACAACAACTTGCCTCCAGGTGTTCAGGGCCTTTATGAGGCATCGTCTACTGCCCCGGCTGTCGTGTGGCGCAGCGTTCACTGGCTCTGCTACACCAATCCCGTCTCGGTATACGCCGACAGAGAGTTGATCATTCTCGCCGTCCACGCTGAATCAGCTTGTGCTAATGTGATCAAGCTGCCGCAAGAGTTGCTTATAAGGATGGGGAGCCCTAGCTCCGGGTGGACGTCATGGTGGACAAGCTATGCGGGGAGATTCATGCTGGCTGCCACTGCCACAGCAGAAGGGGAAAGGCGGCTAAGCTTAGTTGCTGCGGAGCCATTTGTGATATCAATGTGGACACTTGTCCTGCATCCAGACGAGGGCTCAAGCATCCTCTGGAGTCGGCAGGAGGTGATCCGGAGGCAGGAGATTGACAGGCTGCTCACCGGTGTTCTTCACGCAAGCCATTCAATCCGGTTCAGTATGTTTGGGGAGAGAAGTGGCACCGTGCTCTTCTGGATGCAGATAGGAGAAACAAACCAGGCAATCCTCGTCCAGCTCAACCTTGTGACTAAGAAGACCCTGGTGCTCTGGAGGGGCAGTGACCACTGTTGCAACTACACAGCACATGCACTCTTGCATGAGACCAGTCTGATATCTGTCCTCAAATCTTTCTGAATTAGCTTGTTTAATTTCTGGTTTGCTTGCATGAAAGTATATTTATGTTTTAATTTTAATTTGCAAACATTCTTCGTTTTTATGTTTGACTTCTTTTGATACTTTATTGTAAACTTTTTAATGCTATTGTTGTACATGGCTTTGTTCTTTTAATATATGTTAATTTCCGTGATACTCTTCAAATTTTATCTATACTGGAATCCAATTGTTCCTTCAATTATTTTATGTCAACATTCACAAGATATGTTTCGAAGTGTTCCCATTCTACTAGTTCAGTATTCTTGTAGAACAACTGAATTGTTGCTCCGATAACTTCATGATTGTCTTCTGGTATTTTCTTCTTCTTCTGTTCCATAATATGGCTTCAAATAATTGTTGTTCTCTACAGTACAATTGCACTGATTGCCCTGACATACAACACCCTTGCATTTTTCTCCTTCCAAATCCCCCAAATGATAAGGACGGTGAGACTCCTAAATGCTTTGCACGGGATGTCCGAGGTGGTGATTAAGTTGGTCCACCACACCAAGGCATTTTCGCTAAGTGTCCACTCTTCCGGCCATGGGCTTGCTTGTAGTGTTC
The DNA here is from genome assembly GCA_038087645.1 of Saccharum hybrid cultivar R570. Taxonomy (NCBI): domain Eukaryota; kingdom Viridiplantae; phylum Streptophyta; class Magnoliopsida; order Poales; family Poaceae; genus Saccharum; species Saccharum hybrid cultivar. Next base: position 1,079,078 of record JAQSUU010000029.1, on the reverse strand, counting down.
AATCAACCATGTACCTCCGAGTTCTTTTCATGTATCTACACTCTACCCAAATGGTTTGCCATTTCCATGGATTGCTCGCATCGGAGAAAGCCGGGCTATGTGACCATCCTTGTTTTGCTAGCACTACGGGAGACAGCTTCTTCGCCGAGTGACAGGCGCTTTGCCGAGTGCCAAAAGTCGGGCACTCGGCAAAGAAGTTGTTTGCCGAGTGTCAGCCCTCGGTAAAGTCAGCACTCGGCGAAGAGGGACACTCGGCAAAGATCCTCTTTACGCCGCTCGGCAAAAGTTGACGGCCCAACCCCTTCCCGCCGTCAACGTTAGCCGAGTGCCGGTCGTTAGCACTCGGCAAACGTATATTCTTTGCCGAGTGCCATGGGCGACACTCGACAAAATTTTTTTTATTATTATTTTTAACTCAAAATTTTTTCTGTGGGCATTGTACAGTACCTTGAAGCACATGTTCCAATTTGAAACTTTTTTTATAACTTTTTGCTATATTTCTTGAATTTATTTTGTTTACTTGCATTTTTCTCGAAACAGTAAATTTGAACTGTAGGTGCATGAAATAATGAAATTTAGCCATTCAAAAAATGATATTCATGTTGTAGAGTGTATTTTGAGGCCGTATCCACGAACTCACCCAAAATTTTCAACGTCTAACTTTTTGCTACATTTCTTGAATTTATTTTGTTTACTTGTATTTTTATTGAAAAAGTAAATTTGAACCGCAGGTGCATGAAATAATAAAATTTAGCCATTCAAAAAATGATATTCATGTTGTACAGTGTATTTTGAGGCTGTATCCAGGAACTCACCTAAAATTTTGAAAAAGTTAGGCGTTCAAAATTTTGGGTGAGTTCCTGGATATGACCTCAAAATACACTTTACAACATGAATATCATTTTTAGGCGTTCAAAATTTTGGGTGAGTTCCTGGATATGACCTCAAAATACACTTTACAACATGAATATCATTTTTTGAATGACTAAATTTCATTATTTCATGCACTTGCAGTTCAAATTTACTTTTTCGAGAAAAATGCAAGTAAACAAAATAAATTCATGAAATATAGAAAAAAGTTATAAAAAAATTCCAAATTGGAACATGTAGTTTTAAAGAATGTAGGAGGGCTTCACAAAAAATAGGGCCCAAAAACCAAATAAAAAATAGTTTACCGAGTGCCTCCCCTGCCACTCGGCAAAGAAGGCCTTTGCCGAGTGCCAAGCCCACGACACTCGGCAAAGAATTTTGAAAAATAAAAAAAACCAAATCAGGCACTCGGCAAAGGGCCAAGCTGGAGAAAAAGGCCCAAGGCCCACTCCAACCCTATCTGCTCACCAGACCGCCCGCGCCCAACCCCTGCTCCCCCCTCGCCGCCGCCGCCACGCCCCTCGCCGGACCGTCGCCAGCCAGCCCGCCGTGGCCCCACCTCCCTGCGCTTCCCCGCGCATCCGCGCGCCTCCCCGCCACCGCGGCCTCGCCTCCCCACGCGTCCGCGCGCCACCCCGACGCCGTCCCACTCGCCGCCGCCCCGCCCGCCGCCGCCCCATGCCTCTTTCCCGCGCCTCGCCGCCCCCGCCCGAGCTCCTCGCCGGCGGCCCGCCCGCCCCCGAGATCCTCGCCACCCCCGCCCGAGGTCCTCACCCCCCGATCTCCTCGCCGATGGTCCGCGTCGCCCGCCCCACGCCCTCCCCATGCCGCCCAAAAGGCTCGCCGGCGGGCCACGCCGCCCCTGGCCACCGAGGTCCCGGTCGGCCAGTAGGGAGAAGAGGAGGTAGGAGGAAGAGGAGGGAGGAAGGAGGAAGAAGAAGGGGAGGAAGAGGAAGAAGAAGAAGGAGGAAGAAGAAGAAGGAGAAGGGAGGAGGAGAAGAGGAAGGAGAAGGGAGGAGGAGAAGGACCTCGGTCCGAGGACCGTCCACGTTATCCATGCCGTTCATCGATGCCGTTCGTCCACGCGATCATCGCCGCCCCTCGTCGTTCGTCCACGCCGTCGTCCCTGCCCCTCGTCGGAGAAGAAGGTAAAGCCCTAGGGTTGTCAGCCATCGTGCCGTTTATGTCGTTCACGGCCTTCATGCCGGAGTTGTTGATGTGTGGGCCATCGTGCCAAAAATGTGGTGGCCGGCCTTCGTGCCGTCGTTTTTCTTGCAGGTTTTGGAAACCTCCTCGTACAGGGGAGATGTGTAAGGTCCAAATGGCTAGAGGAGGGGGGTGAATAGCCTATTTAAAAATCTACAAGCTTCACTAAACAACCACGTTAGTATAAAAGATGGCTAAGCTAATTCTAGCACTAGCTCAACTACACTATGCAAGCCACCTATACAATTCTAGTGAAGCAAGGTTATGATCTCTAATACACACCAACAAGGCTAAGTCACTAAGCTACTTACTCCTATGTGATAAAAGCTACACTAAGCAAACTACACTAGAACTAGTACAAGAAAGTAAAGAGCAAGTGACTTGATTCTTATACCAACAATGTAGAGAAGTAGTGTACTCGAAGAATCAATCACAATGATCAACCACAGGAGAAATCCTCGGCAAAGAGATGACACAAGATTTTTATCGAGGTTCACTTGCTTCCCGGCAAGCTATTCCTCGTTGTGGCGATGCACCCACTTGTCGGTTCACGAGCTAATCGACTATCAAGAGTCGAGCCCTCGGCGGGCGCCGCACAACCGCACACAAGATGGGGATCCTCCAAGCCACGAGCTCTACTAGAGTATCCAATTTGCGAACTCCCGCGGGGAAGGATCAAGAACCCTTACAACACTTGGTGAGGGCTCTAACAATCTCCAATTGCGAGCTCAATCACCTCCGCTGCTCTAAGCCGTCTACCATGTTGGGAAACACGGAAGAGTAACAAGAAATCCGCAACAACTCGAAGATCAAGTGCCTCTAGAATGCAACTCTCAAGCAATGCACTTGAATCTCACTCAATCTCACTCAAGATGTGCAACTAAGCAAATAGATGAGTGGAGGGGTTGTTCTCTAGCTCAAAGGATGTCTCTAGGTCTCAAAATGTGCAAGAGTTACCCTCAAACCACGGACAACATCTATTTATAGCGAAGGGGGACGCAGCTAGCCGTTACCGGACGACACAGTTGAAATTGCGCTGACCGGACGCACCGGTCAGGGTGACCAGACGTGTCCGGTCACTACAGGACAAGCGTGAACAGTGCACATCAGAACTAGCCGTTGCCGTGACCGGACGCGCTCTAGCGTTTGACCGGACGCGACAGTGTCAGCATCCGGTCGCGGTCCAGTAAGCTCCCGTCGAGACCGGACGCGTCCGATCGCACGTGACCGGACGCGCCAGCTGTGTCCGATCGGAGTCCAGTAATGCTCCACTCGTGACCGGACGCGCCACCGCGTCCGATCGCTTCTGTCCTCCGTGCTGAACTCCTGGGTGCGTGACCGGACGCGCTGGTTCCGCGACCCTTCTCACACGCGCGTCTGTCTGTGGTTTGAACTGACCGGACGCGCCAGCCGCGTCCGGTCAATTCAACCACAGCGTCCAGTCACTGTATTTTCAGTGATAATCATTTCAGACTTTCGCCACCTTTTCTCGCCTCCGGGCTCCGACCCCTTACTACCGTTCAAACACCACCGCCTTCACAAATGTGCCAACACCATCATGTGAAAAACACCATGTGCATGTGTGTTAGCATTTTCACAAATATTTTCAAGGCGTTATGTTAGCTCTCTACTAGATCCTAATGCATATGCTCAAGACATTGATCTAGTGGCACTTGATTCTCGAGCTAACCGTGATTGCCCCTCTTGATAGTCGGCTATATATCCTAAACCCGGTCAATCACTTCTCTACTCATCTTAGACCGGCAAAAGGAAAACCCTATGGTTATACCTTTGCCTTGCGCTCTTAGATCCTTCTCCTCCACTTGATCATCATGTCCATCATATTATGTGCATCTTCACCATGATCGTCATTTCATGTCCATGCACCATTTCTTTGTGATCTTGTGGCTACCACTCCTTGCCACGTACACCTTCATCACATGTGTTGCTTATGCCTAACTCAAAACACTTAACACATGGCATTAGCAACTTGGTGTCATTAATTACCAAAACCAAACTTGGGCTTTCAAGGTGCTACTGAATTTTTCAACTTATAGTGTTGTGTTTCTTCTTTTGCAGTGTAGGACCTGTCGGAGGGGACCCGGAGTACCTAGGCGACCCCTTTCGTCTTCGTCAGCGCTGCGGTCCTGCTTGCACAGTGTTGCCTCGCCACTGCACCGACCCGCCACTGCGCCGCTAGCCTGTCTCCACCGCCACCCTAGGTATAATTAACCTCTCTTCCTTATCATTGTCATAGATCGGTGTAGCCCAGTTAGGCATCTCCCGTTTGAAATAGATACGGTTGGAGGTATGCGGATCTTTGCATATCTATGACTGTATTTGTTTCGGATTGTCCATATTTTTTGGATAGCCCACGGGTGCGTAGATGGGTTAGTTTCCATGTTCTGCTCGGATTCGAGATAGAGTTTCGGCACCACCTCCCTGTTGTTCTCCGGATACACACTCTCCCTTACAGGACGTGTATCGGGAGAAGAGCGGGGAGGTGCTGCTGAAATTCTGTCTTAGATCGGAGTAGAGCATGAAAACTAACCTCATCTACACATCCGCTGGTGGGATTAGGACCTATCCTCACCTATTAGACAGTAGGCACGCGCGTGCAGATGCAATTGATGGTTATATTACTCTGTTATGTGTATATGCTAGAGGATGGATAACCGTGAGTGGATGTACACGGGACGCCCAACTCAGGCTCAAATCACCCCTGAATGGATGGCTAAGACCGAGGGTTTCTTGGATCAAGCATTTGGTGAGGGAACTAATGGAGCGAGAGACACGTTCTGTCCCTGCAGCGAATGTGAAATCAAGAAAAGAAAAACAAGGAAAGTCATGGGGGAGCATCCTTGCAAGTACCGATTTACGTCAAACTAGGTGAAGCCCATCGTACTAGAGAGGAGGTAGTGAGACCACACTTGGAGGCATTTGATGGTGATGTCAGGGTAGCAGAATGGTTAGGTGACTATCACGATGCGACGTTCGCTGAAAGACCTACGGAGGCGGCGGAGGAGGAGGAGGATGAGGAGGAGCCAGAGCCAACCACAAAGGCATTCTATGCCATGTTGGATTCGGCACAGAAGCTCCTACACGACAAGACAATGGTTTCTCAACTGGATGCCATTGGGCGCCTAATGGGTTAAAGTCCTAGTACAACATGAGTCGAGCCTGCTTCGATGCTATGTTGGCAGTTATTGGGGGGCTGCTTCCGGAGGGTCATCATCTGCCGAACAGCTTGTACGAGTCAACGAGACTCCTTCGGGCACTGAAGATGCCGTATGAGCAGATACATTGTTGTCCGAAGGGGTGTGTCCTATATAGGAAAGAACACAAGGATGCAAAGTACTATCCAAAGTGTAAATCCTCTAGGTATGTGGAGGTAGACAAAGGTGATGGCTAGAAGGAGCAGAGTGAGGTCCCCATGAAAGTCCTATGACACCTTCCGATCATACCGAGGCTCCAACGACTATTCATGTTCGAGGAGTCCGCGAAACAGATGACATGGCACCAGAATGACGTTCGATATAATCCTAATAAGATGGTACATCCAGCCAATGGTGAAGCATGGAAAAGCTTTAATCGCAACCATCATGACAAAGATGAAGAGGCCCGTAATGTACATGTTGCGCTGGCAACGGATGGGTTCAATCCTTATGGAATGATGTTGGCCCCATACACTTGTTGGCCCGTGTTCGCTATCCCCCTCAATCTCCCCCCGGGGTCCTACTTCAATGACAAAATATATTCTTGATGTTGGTAATTCCTGGACACCCAGAAAACAAAATGGGTGTGTACATGAAGCCTGTTTATGATGAATTGATCAGTGCTTGGAATGATGGTGTATGGACTTACGACCGAGCTACAAAGAAGAACTTCAAAATATATGTTTGGTACCAGTACTCCATGCATGACTTCCTGGCGTATGGGATATTCACCGCGTGGTGTGTCCACGGGAAGTTCCCATGCCCTATATGCAAGACAACTCTAGAGTTCAATTGGTTGAAGAAGGGTGGCAAGTTTTCATCGTTCGACAAGCATCAATAGTTCCTCCCTCTTAACCATGCATTCATAGAAGACACCAAGAACTTCATGAAAGGTGTCAAGGTAACCGACCCTAAACCTCAGAAGATGACTAGTGCCCAGGTTCATGCTCAGATAGATGCTCTTGCGGTCAATCCAAAGAAAGATAATCCAAAGAAGGGTAACAGAAAGAAAGATAATCCAAAGAAAGATTGCTTTGTGGGCTATGGTGTGGAACATATGTGGACTCATAAGTCGGGATTGAAGAGGCTTCCCTATTTTGATGACCTTCTCCTTTCACATAACATAGATGTAATGCACATTGAGAAGAATATCGCCGAAGCACTTTGGGCAACACTCATGGACATTCCCGAGAAGACAAAGGACAAGCCTAAGGCCAGAGTAGACCTGACAACACTATGCGATAGACCAAAGCTAGAGATGCTGCCTCCAAGAGACGACAAACCATGGAAAAGGCCTAAGGCCGATTACGTCTTAGAAAAGAAGCACAGGACGGAAGTGATACAATGGATGCAGACATTAATTTTCCCTGATGGGTATGCAACGAATCTGAGGAGGGGAGCGAACCTAGCTACTGGCCAAGTCTTAGGGATGAAGAGTCATGACTACCACATATGGATTGAGCGGCTTCTTCCATCGATGGTTCAAGGCTACGTCCCTAAGCATGTCTGGAAGGTGCTGGTAGAGTTGAGCTTTTTCTTTCGCCAGCTTTGTGCCAAGGAGATATCTGTGAAAGTGGTTGAGGAGTTGGAAAAAGCGGCACCTCCGTTGCTCTGTAAGTTAGAGAAGATCTTTTCACCTAGCTTTTTCTTGTTGATGCAGCTTTTGATTTTGCACCTCCCGTCTGAGGCACGAATGGGGGGCCCGTGCGGAACTGTTGGTGCTATCCAATCGAGAGATGTCTAAAGACTATTCGCTAGAAATGTGGAAACAAAGGCATGATTGAGGCTTCCATTGCAGAGGCATTCATTCGTGAGGAGGTGTCAAACTTCACAACATCATACTAGAATGAGAACCTTCCTAGCTTGCATAATCCACTCGCTCGTTACAACAAGGACGAAAATGAATCGACCCTCAGCCTATTCAAAGGGCCACGCGGGAGAGCAAGTGGAGCGACCAAAAAGACCTTGAGCAATGAACAGTGGTGCAAGATCATACTCTACGTGTTGATGAACCTTGACGAAGTGGACAAGTATCAGGGGTAAGTTCTTAACGAACTTGTTACATACTCCGTAACTTTTCTGCATCCAACAACCTTGTTTCTTGTCGGTGCAGGGATTTTTTGCTGAATCCTGGCATCATCCAAGGCCACCTTCTGACCATGAACAAGAGACCCTTCTTCAACATGGTTCGCCTAATTTCATTACATGGTTCCAAATAAAGGTACCGACCAACTTAGCTCGTTCCAAGTTTGACGTTCTAAGTTGCCTAATTTCATTTCTCTCCTGCTTAAGCTTGCAGTGCCAAAGGGATGCATCTATAAGTGCTGAATTACGACAGGTGGCTAATGGCTTTGACTATAAGGTCTCATCATTTAACGCTTATGACGTGGATGGATATCACTTTCACAAAACAAGGTACGAGCACAGTCGGCCCAATCCAAGGACCACGAATACCAGAGTATTTACGCCCGGCACTGATCAGGAGGAGTATTATGGGACAATTGAAGAACTATATGAGCTCGACTATCATGGTTCCAAAGCACTTCATCTTGTCATATTCAAATGTCAGTGGTTTGATCTTGCAGTATCGAGAAATTCCCCACAATTTGGGCTAGTCGAAACTCGACAAGATTCCTTCTATCCAGGAGAAGATGTCTATATTGTGGCTCAACAAGCCACACAAGTTTATTATTGTCCATATGCTTGCAAAACCGACCCACGTCTTCAGGGTTGGTATATTGTGCACAAGGTATCACCACACGGTAAATTACCTCGCCCAAACGATGATGATTACAACTTGAACCCAAACACACATGACGGGGAGTTCTATCAACAAGAAGAGGGGCTACCATGGATGCTTGAGATAGACTTAACCGGAGAGATTGAAATTGAAGTAGACGAGGAATGGGTTGTTGATGAGGATGCTGCAGATGAGGTGCATGATTCGAAGGACTTGGAAATGCTTGACGGACTACGACTAGGCAAAGAAAGCGATGAGGATGAGCCTACTGAGGATTTCAACAATCTTGATAGTGATGAGGATACCTATCATCCAGATAATACCGATCATGAAGAATATTAGAAATACATGTAATACTATGTTATTTTGTAATTAAATTTTCTTTATTTTGCATCTCTTACTAAGTATGTCTTGTTTATCTGTACTTATACTAGTTTTCACTTTTTAATTGCAAGTGATGCCTCCCACTAGGAGGCACTGTCACTCGGTTTACTCGAGACCAAGGGACATGTCAGCGGCTAAGGAGACGGAGCCGTTAGAGAGGCCTCCGAGGAGGCCGAGGGGCAGGCCCAGGTGGGAGCCATCGACTGACCATGGCTGTGGCTCCTCGTGTGACTCTAGGGATGATGACGTCCTTCACCACACGGTGGATGAGGAGGCGGTTCCATAGACGGACGAGGAGGCGGTTCCGCACACGTCCGAGGAGGCGACGGCGATGGCAGGGGGTTCCACTTCTCTGGTACGTCGACCCCTACTTGCGAGGTCCCGCGAAGCTCCTGAAGCGACTGATACCTATTGACCAGCGTCCACTGATTGCACCCGAGGGGATAAATAAGTAACTTCATATGTTCTTCATTTGATATGTTGAAAAATCATAATAAGAACTACTAACTATTGTTAACCACTTGTGCAGGAACTGGATGCTTGTGGATGAGGGGGTCGAGGCACACAATGTCAATGGGATCCTGGGACTTCTGTGCAGGGAACACTTCCCTGGCCTGGTGTGGAAAGCAGAAGGAGAGGACCCAGAGCCGGCCACCTCGTTTGACCACTACGCCGTTGTTGCCGATGCTCCAGATGCTAATAATAGGGAGTTTAGAAACAAGGTGGATCGGGTGATTATGGAGTTGTGGGTAAGTCTTTCTCGCACTACATTTCTCAATTCATCGCATTCATTGGACATTCTTGAAATAAAATAATGGATACCTCGTGTCTTTATGCAGGACTTCTTCAGATGCCAGGAGAGACAGGAGGAAAGGGCGTATCAGGTGGCTTACGCTTCCTGTAAAAGGCGTGTCTTGAACTTGCATTACGAGTCCCGCCTCTAGGCGCACATTGACTACAACATGAACTTCCATAAAAGAAGAATCGACAAAACTCAGACAAGACGGGAGATCCTGACAAGGGAGCAGTACCTACAGGTAAATAGAAAACATCTCCTATTGATTTCTTTTGAGATTAAGTATGCCTAATTTGATCTTCTGATATGTCATATACTTGATGGCCTGTAGGCGATTCCAAGCTGGAACGCCACCCACCCCGATTGTTGGGTAGTTATAATGGACAAATGGTTAGACGGGAACTGGCAGAAGATGCACGAAGAGGCCCGCGACAGGTGTATGCAGATGCCAGGTGTACCTCACCATCAGGGCAGCCGCAGTCTCAGCAAATACGCCAAGGCATATGTAAGTCTCCACCATTTCTCTTGTCCAGCCGCGATCAATTCTGCATGATTTCTAACCACATGTTGTCTTTCTTGCAGTCGGCGGCGCATGGTCGCTAGCCAAATGGTCAACTCACGGCATATGCTCTAGCCCACATGGGCAAGGCGTCGTCCGACATCCAGTACAACCCGGATGCCTCACCCGAGGCGTACACCAACTCCAGTGTCCACACCCGCCTCACTGCGTACACAGAGGCAGCAAGGTCAGTCCACGGGCCGGACTACGATCCAAGGACCGAGGAGCACCTTGATCCTCAGCTCGTGATGAGGGTGGGGCAAGGCAAGAAGCATGGGCGGTTCTGGATTGGCGACGACATCCTCGACACGGCCTCTACTCCTCTCAACCACCTCCGAGCAGCGAGCACGAGCTCTAGCATGCCCATACCCCAACGACCGACCGCGGTGTCGGCACTCCAGGTAAGTATTCTAGTTTCATTCGTTACTCTTTGACTTTTATGCTCCTTTGCTCTGCATTATTGAAACATTGGGGTCAAATGTTGTAGGCTGAGGTGCAGGAAGTGCGGGCCCAGTAGGAGGCCAAGCGGGAGGCCGAGCGGCAGAGGATACAAGCTTTGGAGGCCCAGCGGGACCATGATCAGCGGCAGATGGCAGAGATGATCAAGTTCATGTAGCAAATTGGGCAGCAACAAGGTTGGTCGATCCCACAACAGCTGCTTGCTCCACCACCTCCATATCATCCTGATTCTACTCCGGTGAGTATGACTACCAATGTTTTACTTTCTATGCTCATGCTTAGTGTCAAACCTAGTGAAACCTAGAGAAACCTAGTGGACTATAAATGTGATGGTCATGGTGATGTGATGGTGGTGGTGTGGTGGTGGTGGTGGTGATGATGGTGGTGGTGACAGTGGTGGTGATGGTGATATGGTGGTGGTGGTGGTGTTGGTGGTGGTGGTGATGTGGTGGTGGTAGTGCTGGTGTTGGTGGTGATGGTGATGTGGTGGTGGTGGTGTTGGTGATTTGGTGGTGTTCGTGGTGGTGTTGGTGGTGGTGGTGGTGGTAGTAGTAGTAAATATCCAGAACTCTAGCTCGAAACTAACAGAAACACCTTTGTTCACATCTTCAAACTGCTTACATATTTATCTTGTCACTCACGTGCAATCTCTTCTCTTTTGTGCAGCATCAATTGGGGGCGGCGTCGAACCAGTACGTAGGGTCGTCAGGATCGCAAGTTGGACCATCCCAACCTAGACCATCGCCGGGATCGCACGTTGGGCCATCCCAACCCTCACCGTCGCCGTGAGCTTGGAATTCTGAACTTTGTCATATAATGAACTTGTGAACTATGCACTTTGGACTTTGTAATTTGGACTTTGTAATTCAGACTTTGGACTTTAGAATTGTGTTATACTTGTGTTGGTGGTTGATTGTGATATATTTGTGTTCGTGGTTTATTGTGATATATTTGTGCTATATATATATATGATGGTTTATTGTTGTTGGTTTATTGTGATATATATATATCTTTGTTGTTTAGATGGAAATGCAAAAAACAAAAAAATCAATTTTAAGCCACCTTTGCCGAGTGCATTGACCATTGCACTTGGCAAAGCTGGGAACTGGGAAACTCAGGTTTCCCAACTTTGCCGATTGCAACGGCAAATGCACTCAGCAAAGAGAATTTATTTAAAAAAACAGGTTTTGCCGAGTGCTGGACTCAGGCACTCGGCAAAGATTTTTAAATTTTTTTCTTTGCTGAGTGTGACACTCGGTAAAGAATTTTTTTAAAAAAAAACAAATTTCTTTGCCGAGTGCTGCACTCGGCAAAGATTTTTTAAAAAAACTAATTTCTTTGCCGAGTGTTGCACTCGGCAAAGGCTGTAACGGTGTGACCTCCCGTAGTGACAGCGTCAATTATTTACCGAGAGCCGGATTGGCACTCGGCAAAGCCTTTGCCGAGTGCACGACTTTCAGCACTCGGCAAAGAGGTCTTTGCCGTGAAAGTCTATGCCGAAACCTCTTTGCCTAGTGCAGCACTCAGCAAAGGGTTTGCTGAGTGCCTGAGGCACTCGACAAAGAACCGACCTCCTGTAGTGTAGTCTATCCGATGACCAAAATCCTATTTTGGATGATGACCCGAAGAACTTGTATTTTGGTGGTGCCCATGACTTCCATATGGATCCAATTTCTGGCTGTTTGGTTCAAGCTAGGTATTGGGCTCGATATGTTGAGGCCACCGAATATTCACAGCTTGTTGTCAGTTTCCAAGCGATTTGATCTTCTAGGTGTTGCTGCAAGTTTACACTTCATAGCTAATTCCATAAGGTAATGAATTCTCTCAAGTCTATATATATTGACACTGCCCTTGATATTTAAGTCTTTATTCTAGTTGCTCTTTGTGATAGTATCCACCACCCTTCTCTTTTTTTGCTGTTGCCTTTGTGAAGAGGTTGGGGACGATGTCGTCCTTTGGCCTGTGGCTTTGGAGCCATCCGGAGTGCCAGAAGCTCGCATTTTCCCCATTTCCTATAGTGATTGTTGTACATGCCGCAAAAGGAGTCGGTCTAATTCATGCATGATGTTTCAGTGCCTACCCAAGCCTTCTTAGGTGAGAGTGAGAGACCCATTCTTTCCAAAAGCCATCTAAGTCATAGTGCTCTCACAAAATTTTCCAAGTCGAGGATTCCCAGGCTACTGTACTCTTTGGGCAAGCAGCTTTTTGTCCACTTTATCTTGCATTTTCCCCTGTTACTGTTAGTTGGGTGTCTCCTATACCCACAAGAAGCGCTTCCTCACATTATCAAGTTTCCGGAGTAGCTCTTTGTTCTTTTGATAACTATCAAGTGGCAAATTAGCTGGGAGGAGAGCACTAATTTGGTTATTAGACTTGTGCGCCCTACCTGTGTGAGGTATTTGCCTTGCTAGCTTGAAAATTTCCCTGCTTTATCCATCAGCAGGTGGAAGTCTTTTCTCCTTAGGTTTTTGACTATGAGAGGTAGTCCTAGGCAGGTCATAGGGAAACCTGTCCACGAGATCGGTAAATTCACAAGGACGTCTTCTAGGTTGATGTTGTTAGAATTGATGGGCAGCACTCTTGTCTTCTATAGGTTTATTTTTAGACCCATGACTCACCGATCATGAGGAGGAGATTTTGATGTTGGTCACATCATGCATGTTAAGTCAATTTGATGAAGATTGTTGCGTTAAGATTGTCACGTCGTGCGAAATGGCCTCTAGCTAAGTTGGTTAGCTAGTTTGAGTAGCACTCCTCAGGTCCTTGGTTCAAGTCTCCATGGGAGCAAATTTTCAGGCTAGAGTTAAAAAAATCCCCTCTCCTGCCGCACACCAAAGCACAGGTTTTATACTACGGTGCCGCTGTGTATGGGTGGAGCGAGGATTCGTTCATGGTCATTCTCACATGGGCTACGATGCCGTGTATGTATGGGGCAGGAGTTCGGGGGTTTTCTCGACCTGCGTAAGAAGGTCTTCTTCTTAATGCAATGTCTTAGGACTGTTTTACCCCTCGCAGCTCGAGTTTTTAAGATTATCACGTTGTCAGCGTACATGGAAGCTTGCTAAGGAGTCCTATTTATACGACTCAGGATATCAATTGTTGCAGGGATCGATTGCCTGGGCATACATCAGAGGAGAAAGGAGGTCTCCTTAATGAAGGCTACGATCATGTTGGATTGGTGTGAGGGGAACACCATTTAGATGAACTTTTGAGATGTTGTTAGAATCACAACAATCGAATCCCTCCATCGCAATGAGAAGCCCCTATGTTGCATTAGACGAGGAGATAGCCCGAGCGCACGGAGGATTGTGTACATGATCCTACTATTGCTTTTTCCCTTGTTCATTGAATTGTTCGTCCTCTAGTTTTAAACTGAAATGCCCATGCTCTTCTCAAATTTGCTTCAAATATACCTAGTTTTTTTAATATTCATCACCAAGCATGTTTCGAATTGTTTGCATTCTATTATCACACTATTCAAGTAAGTGCATGAATTATTCCTCTAATAACCTTAAAATGTTCTTATATGGTATTTTTTAGGTAACTCTTGCAATTTCCTTGAAATTGTTGTTTACAAAAAAATCCTTTTGTTTGTGGCATAGTTGATTTGTTTTCATTAAAAAATTACAAGATAATGATTCATGTTTCATATATAAGGAAAACACCACAAGCCTACATGTTCATAGTTTAAGCATTAAAACAACCAGGCCTCCATGTTCTCATCTGAAGTATTAAATTCAGAAGAAAAGGCCAACAACAAACTGGCGAGGTGGACCAAGACTATGATAACAACCCTAGTGTCAAAGCACCCAAGGAGGGCTCATCCTATGTCTATGGAACAAGTTCACTGGCCATGTGGCAAATAATTTTTGATAGTGTCACCTATGGGTACCTATTGGTGTGGCTTTCTTAATATTGGATGACATGCGCTACTTTGAGCTGCTTACATACTTGGATGGACATGCATATGACTAATTAAGATAGAAAACAACAAGGCCATATATTATAGAGATGGTACATTAGGGGGCAGGGCAGACTCAGGGGGACACTGCTCTTGGCCTTGGAATCGTAGGGGCCCTTCCCCAAGATAGCAGTAGGTTTGTTCGTCCAATAGGAGGATAATGGTGGCATAATGCTAGGAAACAATGCAATGATTTCTCTACGCACACGTGTGTGTTGGGGTGGGTGCTAGATCCCTCTTAGCCCCTAGTTGGATCCACCCCTGGCTACGTTTTGTACACTTGGATTGGCCAAGACTACACAATGGCGATGTGCAAGGTAAGCCAGTTTGAACTTGAGATAGCTAAGGTGAGATAAACTTTTGGAAAGTTATGAGTCATGACTAATGTAATCAGTCTAGATGTTCTCCATATCATCAACTAGATGAGGTTTGTTGAGCACATATCCATCTTCTCTATCTACAGGATCCACTAGCACTACAACATCTCGCACAAGTTACTTTCCTCCCTTGAATGAACCTCACCTATGAGGAAGCCAAATTCAGCAAGCACAACATAAGCTTTGAGGCTGAACCCATCGACAAGCTAACTTGCGACATGGTGTGTATATAAGGAGTCCAATGGACAACGAGCAACAAAAGCTAGGTGTAGGAATGCGGTAACCAAGGACAACAAACAACGGGCACACAAGCTACAAATGTTGCTTGAAGGAAACATATTAGGGGAAAGAGCAACGAGGAGGTGGACTGCAGGGAGCGGTGAGGGTGATTGCAAGTGGTGACTATCACGGTGGCACCAACACCTTAGTTCGATCGAAGCATTTGAGGTAAATGCTAGGTAGGAGTAGTATGGTCATTTAATGTGCCTTTAAAAGTAGAAATTAAAATTAAAGTTAATAAAAAGGCAGAATTGACAACATAATGAAGATGATGTCCATAAGCGCACAATGATAATGACAATCTTGGGAAACCATTCTTGAAGGTGGTGACTTTGCAAAGTCACACGTCAAGAGCAGTGAAAATCCAATTTTTCTTAAAAGCCAGGTAAGGGTAGTATTGTCATTCCATGTGTTGGTAAATAGGTTTCATTTTGGTTAGATCGCATTCACATGCAGTATACAGAAACATGCTGCTCTCAGTTTTGCTAGGTATCATGCGATATATATTTCATTGATTTTTTATACCATTCTATCATACTATTTTGCTCCACGAGGAAGAATGTCTTGGCTAATGTTCTACCAAATTAGGCCTAGGATGCACTAAGGTATGATAATTGGTGCAAATGAACAATGCAAACATTATTCCTGTTCCTTGGAGCAGACAACTTGCTGCGACATGATCGGATGTAGCAATATAATAGTCGAGGTTAGGGTTTTTATTGTGGGAGGGGTGGATGGGTAGCTAGGAAGATACCAGTAGGGAGGACAAAAATGGGCACACGACTTATGAAATTGATGACCATCATGGGTGGCATCCAGCAAAACAATGCTGTGAAGGGTGGTGAGCGGGAGGCAACATGGCGAGAGGATTGTTGGCCAGGTGATCGAGGATGACAAATAGTTGGAGGTCTAGTGGCGGGGTGAGTGAGCTCCTTGGTTAGTCGAGGACAAGATAGAGGGGTAGGTGGGAGGTAGGCAGCGCCGCAGTGGTAGAAGGAGAGAGACTTAATTGCTAAATTCCTTGTCATGTAGCTGACATAACATGTGCCCTCGATTCCTTTAAAGCGTGCATACATGAATGAGCATGTCATTAGCATATTGATGTAGAGTAGAATTGGAATTTAGAAATTGATCAAACATATTACCATTTTGGTATTGTTGGATCAAGTGGTGGCTATGTTTTATAATGGTTTTGAATGGCCCACTTGAGTCCCATACTTGTAACTCTATGATCCATTCAATATGAGCGTCATTCATTTTATCTAATGATATGGAGTGCACATATATATGTGAATGCTTTTATCATTATAAATCTATGCATTCTCTGTCTCCCTCCCTCCCTATGTGTGTTCAAGATAGGACACTTACATTTGTTGAAGGGCAACGTATCTGGTCCAAACCAACCTCTCCGTGTAACCGTGCAAACTTCTAATCTGGGCCATATGATGTTGATCCAAGGGGCGCAGGGGGATTGGGTAATTTTATGCTTAACAACCATGCAAACTTCTAATCCGGCTATGTTTTGAAATTGCCTATGAAAATTGTATTTGATGGGGTAGTGTCGATACTACGAGAGCAGCTTTCGGCAAAGCTGCCTCGGCAAAAACCCGATCGGCAAAGCCTTCTTTGCCGAGAGCCGTTTATCGGGCTCTCGACAAAGAAAAGGCGCCGTTAACGGGCCCGCCTTCTTTGCCGAGAGCCCATTTGGCTGGCTCTCGGCAAAGAGTTTTCTTTTTTTTTGGAAAAACTCTTTGCCGAGAGCCAGTCTGGCCAGGCTCTCGGCAAACATTTTTCTTTTTTTTTTTTTAAAAAAATCTCTGCCGAGAGTCTTGCTGTCCTGGCTCTCGGCAAAGAGTTTTCTTTTTTTTTGGAAAAACTCTTTGCCGAGGGCCAGTCTGACCAGGCTCTCGGCAAAGCCTGTCCTTTGCTGAGTGCAACGGTCATTGCGCTCGGCAAAGCTGGGAGCGCAATGACCGTTGCACTCGGCAAAGGTAGCCTTTGCCCGAGAGCAACCCTCGGCAAAGTGAGAAATTTTGGTTTTTTCTTTTGATTTTCCACTTCATTACACATATAAATCACATTCATCACGTATAAACACATTCATCACATATAAATCACATTCATCACGTATAATCACATATATCACATCTACATATCACATTCATCACATATATGTCATGTTCACATACACCACGCATATAGCACATTCATCACAATATTTGAACTAAACGAAAGTTAACCATTACAAGTTATCATCGAAACATAATAAGTTTTCATTCTAAAGTTCACAATCTACTAGAGACGACACTTTAAACACACTCATGGCCAACCTTGCCCTGGCCACCCCGGAGAAGCAGTCCCGCCTTGACCCCCGGGCGTGTTCCATCCAGGCGCTTGCGGGTTGTTCGAACCCGCCGACGGAGGCTGCAAAAATTAGATGTCTATGTCAGACAAGCAAATGCAGAAACAAAACACTGAGGAATCGATACTCACAGGAGTAGCATCCGCGTTCTGAGACGGCGGTGGAGGAGCCAAGAGCGCCGCGGGCACCTGCATGCCCTGGGAGGCCATGAACGTGATGAGATCTTGCATCTTCTTAGCTTGGGCCTCCAACCGGGCCTCCATCTAGGACCGCATCTAGGCCTCGGCAAGCTGGCGCTCCTCCCTTTCTCTTTCCAGGTGGGCCTGCGATAATACAAAGGGAATGTTAGAACAATGCAAACTTTTAAACATCAATGTACGACGAGTAAAACAAAAATAACCTCGAGCTCGGTGACCCGTGACTGCGAAGGCGACGGGCATGGGCGTATGGGGACGCTCCCGCTCGTGGTCTGTGCTCGGAGCTGGGACATAGTGGGAGTGGAGGACGAGTCGATGACGCCGTCGCCAAGCCAATACCGCCCGTGCTTCTTCCCTCCTCCGACCCTCATCATGAGGCTTCCGTCCAGGTCCTCGCTGGCCGGATCAAAGTTGGCCCCATGGACCGCCCTTGCCGCCTCTGTGTAGTCACTAAGGCGGGTGTGGATGCTGGAGTTGGAGTATGCCTTGGGGGGGTCATCGGGGTTGTAGGAGGTCTCCGGTGCGGTGGCCTTGCCCTTGTGGGACATGGCGTATGCCATGAACGTGCTGCAAGGCTGGCCACCGTGTGACGCCGTCTGCGAGGAAGACAACAAGATGATTAGTAATTAGGCAACATTTGAGTGTTACAATACATAAAGTGTTTCACGTACCCAAGCTTGTGCGTACTCAGCTAGGTTGCAGTTGCCCTGGTGGTGTGGTACACCTGGCATCTGCAGACGCGCCTCCCGGGCCTCGGCGTGCTGGGCGGTCCACTCTTCAGAGAGCCACCGGTCCATGATCATCTCCCAGCACTTGGGAAACGACTAGCACCATTGGGGGACCATCTACACATCATCAAGTATTTCACATATAAGCGTCAAATGAAATGAGCATAGCTTAATCTCAAAAGGAATCACTTACCTGAATGTACTGCGCCCGGCTCAGCGTCATGCCTCTTGCCTCGACCTTCGAGACCCTCCGTCCTTCGACCGTGGCGTTGTAGTTGACGATGGCCTGAAGTCTCGCCTCGTAGATGATGTCAGTGACGAGCTTCCTGCAGGACCTTGTACACACCACCTCCGCCTCGGCCTCCTTCCCCTGCTCACACCTATAGAAGTCCTGCATACAGATGCAATACAAACTCTAAGTAATTCAAGAAAAGTATGATGAATGCGATGTTGTGTGACGAAGACTTACCCACAGCTCCGCTCTGACCCTCGCCGCCTTGTTTGGGTAGTCCAGGTCTAGGGCGACGGTGTAGTGGTCAAATGTGTAGGCCGGCTCTGTCTTCCCGGCATACTGTACTATGCCGGGGTAGTGCTCGCGGCACAGGAGACCTAGGATGCCATTGGGTTTGCGACCGCGACCCTCCACAAACTCCCAATGCCTGCACAAGTGATACAGAAAGATTATTAGTTTCTATTTCAATTTTAAACATATCGTATGAACGAGTAGTTAAAACATGTACCTTTGTCCAACGGGGCGGATCACTGGGCGTTGGTGAAGTGGTATCGGTCGGGCCAGGAGGCTGGCGGGACCTCGCAAGTAGGGTGTGGACACCCCTGAGGCAGTCAAACCCTCGTCTGCCTCGGCCGACGGCTCATCCTCCTGCTCGGGGTCCTCCTGCCCTTCGTCCGCCTGAGCCTCGGCCTCGGGCGTGCCGGCACCTCGTCCTCCGGTGGAGTCGGCTCCCTCCGGCGGTGACCCCTCCTTTGCTGAGATGGCCCATCGTCCTGTGAGGCCCGGTACAGGGAGCTCATCGACCTCTGACATCCGCCTGGCATCTTGGCTTGACCTCTTGCATTTAAACAGAACAAACAATATTGTATTAGAAATAACATAATGAAATATATGCAAAATAAATAAAACCCTAGATCCTAAGAAAAAACATAACAGGAGTAGAATATAACATAATATTACGTGAATTAGAAATAATCTGCATCATCGGGATTAGCCGGAGCATAAGTGTCATCATCGCTGTCAACCATGTCTAAGTACTCCTCAGTATCCGAAGACGGGAGGTTGTCTTCATTTGCTTCGCCTAAAAGGAATCGTTCTAGCATTTGTATGTCCTTCTCATTTACCACCTCATCCCCAGCGTCCTCGTCATCATTCTCTACTTCCATTTCTATCGCTTCGGTTAAGTCTATCGTGAACGTCCCTTGTAGCCTAGCTTCTTGAAAGAACTCATCATACGTGTTTGTGTTGAAGTTATAATCCTCATCGTTGGGGAGAGGTAGTTTAGCATGTGGCGATATCTTGTGCACAATATACCAACCCAAGATATGCTCTTTGCTTTTGCACACATATGGTGTGTAATAAACCTGTGTGGCCTGTTGAGCCACAATATACACATCGGCTCTTGGATAGACAGAATCCTGTCGAATTTCAACTAGCCCAAGATTCGGTGTGAGCCTCGTTACTCCAGGGTCGAACCAATGGCATTTGAACATTACATGATTCAGAGGCTTGTCACCATGAAATGAAAGTTCATATATTTCTTCAATTCTTCCATAGTAGTCACGGTTGTCATTGCCTGGAGTACAAACTCCGCTGTTTGTGGTTTTTCGATTGGGTCGACTCTGCTCGTATCTCGCTGTGTGGAAGCGATATCCATTCACGTCGTAATCGTTAACTGAATTGACCCTACGGTAAAAGCCG
Organism: Saccharum hybrid cultivar R570; assembly: GCA_038087645.1. Classification (NCBI taxonomy): domain Eukaryota; kingdom Viridiplantae; phylum Streptophyta; class Magnoliopsida; order Poales; family Poaceae; genus Saccharum; species Saccharum hybrid cultivar. The sequence goes on along the minus strand of JAQSUU010000029.1, from coordinate 1,059,012 downwards.
TTTGCAACCTGTCTCAGCTCTTGACTCATTGATGCATCGGTCTGAGCCTGCAAGGTGAAGCAAGGTATAACGTTATTAAGTCCGAACGTAGGAGCAAGTTGGAACATCGGACTAAGTATGACCTCGGTTGGACAGGACCTTCTGTCAGAACCAAGAAATAAAATCGGGCCTCCCTTCCCTGTACGGAAGAAAAATAAGGGTGTTTGATGCAGAATAGTATCGACGAATTGAATGAACATAGTTGAGAACTTACCCCATGTACGGCTGCACCTCATCAAGGTTGGTAAGCACGTATAGCATGATCTTTCGCCACTCTTCATAGTTCAACTGCTTAACTATGGATCCACTTGCCGCGCCTTGCTGGCCTCGGAAAAGGCTAAGACTCGATTCACTTTCTCCAGCATTGTAATGAGGGGGTGCATTATGCACGCTAGGAAGGTTCTCGGAGTAGTATTGTTCAGTGAAGTTTGACACCTCCTCTAGAATGAATGCCTCTGCAATGGAAGCCTCAATTTTGGCTTTGTTTCTACATTTCTTGCGAAGAGTCTTCAGATTTCTCTCGACTGGATAGCACCAACGGCAATGCACAGGCCCTCCCATTCGAACCTCATTAGGGAGGTGTACGATCAAATGTAGCATCGGAGTGAAGAAGCCTAGTGGAAAGATCTTCTCCAGCTTACAGATCAACACAGGTGTAGCTTTCTCCAAGTCATCAATGACGGACCGAGATATCTCCTTGGCACAAAGTTGGCGGAACAAATAGCTCAACTCTGCCAGGACAACCCACATAGGCTCAGGAACATAGCCTCGAACCATCACCGAAAGAAGGCGCTCGATCCATACGTGGAAGTCATGACTCTTCATTCCTAGGACTCGCAGACTAGATAAGTTGACTCCTCTCCTCAGATTCACTGCATATCCATCAGGGAACGTCAATGTCTGGATCCACTGAAGTATTTCTTTCCTTTGTGGCCTGCTCAAGACAAAATCGGCCTTGGGCCGTGTCCATCTCCTACCGGGTTGAGGAGACTGCATCTCTTGCTTTGGTCTATCGCACAAGAGTGCCAGGTCTAGTCTAGCATTAGGGTTGTCCTTAGACTTTTCAGTGTCCATGAGTGTTCCCCAAAGTGCCTCAGCGATGTTCTTTTCAGTGTGCATTACATCAATATTATGTGGCAGAAGAAGGTCATCGTAATAGGGGAGCCTTTCCAAGCCTGACTTATGCGTCCACATATGTTCCTGACCATACCCCGCAAAACGACCGTCTCTTACATTGAACTTGAGAGCATCTATCTGAGCATGAACCTCGGCATCGGTCAGCATCCGGGGTGGAGGATCTGTCACCATGACCCCCTTTGGTGAAGTTCTTGGTGTCTTGTCTGAAAGGATGGTCAAGAGGCAGGAATTGTCGATGTTGGTCGAACGCCGAATACTTGCCACCCTTCTTCAACCAGATAAATCTCATAGCTGTCTTGCAAATCGGGCATGAGAACTTGCCGTGGACACACCAGGCACAGAATATCCCATATGCCAGGTAGTCATGCAGTGAGTACTGGTACCAGATATGCATTGTGAAGTTTGACCTTGAAGCTCGGTCGTATGTCAATACCCCTTCGTTCCAAGCAGTTTCCAATTCATCAATCAGAGGCTTCATGTACACACCCATGTTATTCCCCGGGTGTCCAGGAATTATCAACGACAAAAAGACAGTATGACGTTGAAATAGGACACCGGGGGGAAGATTGAGGGGGATAACGAAGACGGGCCAACAGGTGTAGGGGGCAGCCATGAGTCCATAGGGGTTGAAACCGTCTGTAGCAAACGCAACACGAACATTACGAGCCTCTCTAGCTTTGTCATGATGAATGTGATCAAAGTGGACCCATGCTTCACCATCGGCAGGATGTACCATCTTCTCAGGACTGTATCGTGTACCCTGTTTGTGCCATCTCATCTGTTTCGTGGATTCCTCAGTCATGTAGAGACGTTGGATCCTCGGTGTGAACGGCAGGTAACGCAGGACTTTCATGGGAATAGAAAGTTGTCTCTTCAGGCCTTCACCATCGTCTACCTCCATGTATCTCGACGCTTTACACTTTGGACAGTAACCTGCATCCTTGAGATCTTTTCTGAAGAGGACGCACCCATTTGGACATGCATGTATCTGCTCATACGGCATCTTTAGTGCACGAAGCAGTTTCTGTGACTCGTACAGGCTCTTTGGCAATATGTGGCCGTCCGGAAGCATGCTACCAAATAGGGAACATACCATCAAACGCTTCTTGACTCAGGTTGAACTGAGACTTGAACCCCATCACACGGCCAATGGCATCCAGTTGAGAAACCGTTGTTCGATCATGAAGGGGTTTCTGTGCCGAAGACATCATGTCGTAGAACGCCTTTGCGGTCTTCTCCATCTCCTCCTCCGTACGTCCTGCAGCGTACTGTTCTTGTTGGAAGTCATCTAACAGGTCTGCTACCCCAGCATCAGCATCGAAGTCTTGCAGACGTGGTCGCACCGCCTCCTCTCTCAAATGATGTACTTCACCATGGTAGATCCACCGGGTGTAGTCGGGCGTGAATCCATGGTTCAGAAGATGTTTACCCATGTTCTCCTTGTCTTGCCTTCGCCGGTTCGCACATATGCTGCACGGGCACAATACTTTCATCTCTCCTCGCCGAGCCGGGCCAAATGCATGGTTCAAGAAAGCATCTGTCTTGTGCAACCATTCATCACTGAAATCACTCTTGCTTCTGTGGCCCGAGTACATCCACTGACGGTCATCCATCCTACTGTCATCCATCTGAGTACTTACATCTACATCCAAGTACTTACATCCTATTGTCATCTAATAGGTGAGGATAGGTCCTAATCCCACCCGCGGATGCGTAGACGAGGCTAGTTCCCATTTTCTGCCCCAACCCAAGATAGAATTTCGGCAGCACCTCCCCGTTGTTCTCCCGATACACGTCCCTGTAGGGAGAGTGTGTATCCGGAGAACAACAGGGAGGTGATGCCGAAACTCCGTCTCGAATCAGGGCAGACCATGGGAACTAGTCTCATCTACGCATCCGCGGGCTGTCCAAGTAACGTGGACAATCCGAAACAGATACAGTTATCGACATGCAGAGATCTGCATACCTTCAACCGTATCTCTTTCGGACGGGAGACGCCTAATTGGGTTCATGACCTACGACCCTTATCCGGGAGAAGAGGTTATTTATACCTAGGGTGGCGGCGGAGTCAGGCTAGCGGCGCAGTGACGAGTCGGTGCAGTGGCGAGGCGAAGCGGTGCAGGCAGACCCGCAGTGGACGATCCTGCAACTACAGTTATCAACAGAAGGCTATTAGAAAACTCTAAAACAACTTAAGATGAGAAAGTGCACTATATTTTTGCTAATCTACAGACTAGCAAATGGTAGCTGGATGGGAAGGGTTTGAACTGTAGTCATTATCAGTTCATCTATTGCGTTAAAAGAAATTATCAGCTCAGTTACTCCTATATGATGCATGAGAACTACATCTTAGCTCTGTGCAATACCAATAAGATTGTCAACCAGAAACCTATTAACCCTATCTGGCAGCTGAACCATAATTCCTCAAGAGTTTCCTATCATTGCATTAAGAAGAAGATAAAAATAAATTACAAGACACCCACCATCATGTTAATGTTGATGGCTACCTGGAGTGTCATGCTCCTCTACAAGTGACCTAGCTAAGGAAGGATAGGCAAAAGATATATAGATCGATGTTGGATCTTTTCCATAGTCTTATCCTTCCTTCCTTACAAAGTACTAGCTAGGACTAGACGACTAGTAGCAGTACAGTAGGTACGTTCTCAGGAATATGTAGAGAATAGTATTACATTTACATGCAGTTTTTGGGTATATATATGGCGATGACTCAATTTTCTTAACAAACTCTATAAGTATGAGGACATATATACCAAAAAAGCAGTTTTTCTGCAGGCATTATTAGTTAATTACTTGTTAAATTTCTCTGAAGAAAAAGCTATATATAATTAAGCTCATCGACGACCGAACTGAATTGAAGGGCCGGCCGGTAGGTATAGCTATGTGGTTGCTCTGTCTGATCTGTTCACCACTATGGCAGTGGTGTGTAAATGTAAGGATTTTACTGATATTGAATTACTGACTGATGCAAGCACACATTTTTGTTTGTATAACAGTAGCAATGTAGCTTGTAAACAGTAGCAATGGACTAGAACTCACAGATCAGCACATTATCAATGCCAACTGCCATGGCAATATATTGTCACAATGCTTTTTCAGAAACAGGTAACATGCACAGACTGTCATAAAATATGACGGCCTGCGAGAGATGTTACACATGTGGATTGACTAACTCCCTAAAGCTAAAATTATAGAATGGCTGCTTTAGGAGTGTCACCAGCATGACAGGGCACAAGCTCCCAGCATTTCGAGGAATGAAAAAAAAACTCACTTCAAACCTGATGTGTCGCCTGGTGTCTGTCAAGCACTCAAGCCATTCGGTGTAAGACTTGGTCCTTCTACACTACAACCCTTTCCCTCCAGAGATTCTAACTTTTTTTTTAGTTTTAGCTAACTAGCTATCATTGCAGCAAGATCAGTTTGTTTGAATGTGCCTACCGAGCAAACTCAATATTCAATGCACGGTAAAGATGTGCATGATGTCATAAAACTCAAAATGAGATTCACAGTACACAATTAGCTGTCTAATTATTTCATGATGGGCAATGCAGAAATGACAGCTTTTCCAATTCAACATATGGTATATACACAATTGTATCGATGATCATGGTTTAATTTGTATCGCTGCCATGCCTAACGGCGCCTACGATCTCCAGCAGCAGCAGGACGGCTCATTCCAGTCAGTGCCGCTCGGGCCGGTCCCAGACCATGCGTCGTTTAACTGGTCGACCCCATCTATGATCAGCCACGTGCCCTCCGCCGGAGAGTACAAGGCGCTCATCACCACCTGGAGCTACACAGGCCCAGGGCGCATCACGCAGACGTGCAACGTCATAACCTTGGGCGCCTCCGCGACCGGCGGGAAAGCAAGATGGCGAGCACGGCCATGCCCGCCGGTGGCAGGCACCTCGTATTTTAGGGATAGGGTGGTCGTAGATGGAGTTGCCTACTTGTTGAGTCGATCATCCTATTCCTACTCCTACGCTGACATCAAGAACTCCGACGGCATCGAGTCACCGGATGCCATTTTCGTTTTCAATCTAGCGACAGATGAGTGGAAAACCAACATACTTCACGGGCCACTGTAGTAATTCAGACAGTGAGCTCAAGTTCAGTCGAAAGACGGAGAGCCTCTAGTTATTTGTGTTGGATGGCTGCTTGGTCACGGCACATCACAAAAATTTGGATTGTTCAATGGATCTATGGTTTCTAGAGGACTTGGACATCGACAAAGGGATCTGGACGAAAAGGTATTCGATTCATTGCGTTCCCCGTTGCAAAGAGAAATTCAGCATGAAAATTTCCCTTTTTTTAGCTTTGCTCATGCCTTTGGTGCCAGCTTATTCCATGTTCTCAGGCTGTGTTCTGGTATGAAAAAGGTGATCCTGGACCTTTCTTCCCCCAGTTTGAAGGTAATTGTTATCCCTTTAATTTATATAATATTCATTTGCATTTCTTGGTTCACCACACTAGCACAGGAATGACATATACTCCCGGTTGGCAACCCCCTTTACTCCGGGTTGCCCAACCGGGAGTACGTTTTCGGAAGTAAAGGCTCACAACCGGGAGTAAAGGGGGACTTTTACTCCCGGTTGGTAATACCAACCGGGAGTAAAGAGTCAGTTGGGCCCGTGGCCTGGCAGACACCTTTACTCCCGATTAGTAATACCAACCGGGAGTAAAAGCCCTTTTTTTTCTTTTTCTTTTTTATTTCAATTCATAATTTATTTTGGTTTTAAAATAGGTTTTCGTATACGATTTTTGCCCTACAAATAATATATGCATACACGTGCGTATAGTAAAGTTTGGTTTCGAGCAATGTACGCAAGTAACTCAACTAAAAAGAAAGTATATACAAACAATTTGTGCACCATATATAATACAAGCTTGCATTGTATACTTTCATCGTCGTGTCCGCCCTTTGGATCCGATAACAAGTTGTCATGACCCATTACATACAAAATAAAGTTATCATGACCCTAGTTTTTTGGAAGCCATTGTTCATCGGGGTTAAAGTAGAACTCGGCGCCGGGCTTTAAGACCTGTTCATTAAGAAATCCTGCTATCGTCTCTTGCATTGCTTTGAGATGGTGTATTTGCAGGGTCTTCTCTTTCAAATGTCTAGTCTACAATTTGAGTAAAAGAAAAATTATTAGTATATATATCAAGAATAATGATAAATCAAGAAAAAAGTAGTAGTATTTAGATACATACTTTTTCTTGCTCTAGACTTTTTTTGAGTACGACTTTAGGAACTCACAAACATAGTATTCACAGAGATTGGTCCCCTGTGGCTGCCGCATAACCCACTTTAGGAGAAAACAGATTCAGTATCTGATCCGATATAGGTAAATTGATACATATAGGAAGCAACATAGGGAAATTGAACTAATAGAGCGCATCTAGTATTTCTTTGGCTCCTGTCACCCGATTCCCTTTGCATGCTAAATTCAGGTGTTTTTAAGGCTATTGTCACCCGAGTGACAAGGGGGTGAAAATCACTCGGGTGACAGATAGACAGACCAAAAAAATGTTGTGGCTTCAGTAGACATTCAGCTGCTATCTTAACCATCATCTTTGGACAGCATTAGGCCATCTTGACTTGACGTCGTCAAGATATCTTGATACTTAATTTTAGCACCAAGCAAGCACAACTAACAGCAGGTCAAGTATGAACTGATACGTACTCCAATCTGAAAAGTATGAAGTGATTAAATGGTGTTAAGTGTTGGAAAAAAGTATCAAGTGATCCTCTAGTACTCTAGTCATTAGCCCAATCTGAAAAAGGGATTAAATGGTGTTAATGGTTGGAAAAAGTATCAAGTGATCCTCTAGTACTCTAGTCATTAGTACTGCTGCAGCAACAAGTGATACTCCAATCTGAATTAAAATCAATTGTATATACATGAAACTGCATTTGTGGTGAACCTATTAGACTAGCTGAAAAATAGAACACAACAAGATCCACCGACTATGTATCCATCCTTGTGCGATTGCCAGTCACGAATTCATGCTAAATTACCAAGTCAGGCCATCAAAACTAATTACATCACACTAAATTAATCTTCTTTTTGCGAGGAACACACTAAATTAATCAGTAAGAAAGTGAGACCCGCAACGTGGACAACCTATGAAGCTGAAATGCAACATATTAGCAACAAGACATGATTCACTTATGAAAACAAGTACTTAGGTATATCAGGCCATTAATTTCTTTGTGAAGAATTTTGAAGCAATATAAGGATGCAAACCTTTGGGGTGCTTACTGTCATAATGAATCAAAGGAGAAAGACAGTAGATTAATGCTCAAGACATGGAGTTTTGTTGCAATTTAATCTTCTTTTTCGTAGCAGCAACCTTGAGGCCGCCCTTACTCTAGCTGTCAGCTGCTGCAACCTGCAGTGACATTTCGTCATTAACCTTGCCTGCATTCCCTCCTCTGCTATGATAGTTGACATGGGAGAGCTTAGCTAGTGGAATAGCAGCGATGGCAGAGGGGAGCTAAGGATAGCACGCCACCGCCGGGTCTCCTGCTATTCCCATCGGGCCTCTGTATCTCCTCTTCCGTGTCGAGCCGATGCAAGTGGCACACAGGAACAAGGAGAGAGGAAGGGGGTAGCTGCCATGCACGCGGATGTGCCAGCGACTTGGAGGCGGCGAAGCCCACGACCATATCAGCATGGTTGCCTTCAGCAATGTGCTCAGTCCGGCCCTGGACGCCGCCGTGGCGCTGTGAGAGGGAAGAGCTCAAGCGTCCGAAAGCAGGACCCGGACGGGCGGACGGCGGCGCAGATCGGATCGAGAGAATTGGAGAGCAGCCAGGCGGACGGGGGAAGGAGAAGGGGCTGGTAATATACTAGAGACTTTTACTCCCGGTTCCTAAATCCACCCAGGACTAAAAGTCCTTTACTCCCGGTTTGTAATATCAACCGGGAGTAAAGGTCCAGAATTTTACTCCCGGTTCCTAAATCCACCCGGGACTAAAAGTCCTTTACTCCTGATTTGTAATATCAACCGGGAGTAAAGGTCAGACCTAGCTATATTTTGGCAGGCAACGAAAATGTAGGCACGAAAATTTTGATTTTTTTAATATTTCATTTTATTTAATGTCTAAAGTCTAGTTATATGTGCAGTAAATTACATAGAAGTCATAAAATCTTTTAAAAAATAACTAGAGTTGCTTTGGCTTTATTGCACACATGAAAAATATGTAACATAAATATTTTATTTTTTCTTTTAAATATTCACAACATATTGTAAAAATCAGAAATTCATTAAATCAGAAAAAAGTACCAAACCAATTAAAAAAATCTCAAACGCTTTGTGAAAAAAAAGTTTGAGACCAATACAACGCTGGAATGCATATGAACCCTGGAATTTCCGAGAACCAAAGTGTATAGCCATGGTTCGATGAAGGGTTTCATATACCTCTGTGAAGCATGTGGACTTCGCCTTTGTCGAAATGGCTTGAAATTTTATTAGTAGTCATTTGCACCCAAAATATAGTTCCACTCAAGATCTTAGGTTTTTCTGAAAATTATTTTTATTATTATATTTCTCTTCGTGCTGCGTGAGACAAAATATGATGAATTACCGATCGAAAACACTGGAATTTTGCATCAACCACCGAGGATATTTGACTCCTATGTCACAAGAGACCATTTGGAAAAGTTTGGTACCATTCCGGATCCTTTCTAGGGTGGACGCAGTTCAACATATAATTACCTCGTGAAGTCGCGTGGAAATTCAATTAAACCGAAAAAAGTACCAAACCAATTCGAAAAAATCTCAAACTTGGCGGTTCCTTCACATAGGGCATTTGCAAGCCTGAGAAAAAGTTTGAGACCAATACGACACTTGGACCTCATAATCCCTAAGAACCCAAGTGTATAGACATGATTCGATGAAAAGGTTCCATATACCTTTGTGAAGCACGTGGACTCCGCCTTGTCGAAATGGCTTGAGATTTTTTTGACACTCATTTACACCCAAAATATGACCCCACACAAGATCTTAGGTTTTTCTGATCATTATTTTTATTATTATATTTTTCTTCGTGCGGCGGGAAACAAACTATGGTGGATTACAGATTGAAAACACTGAAATTCTGCAGCGACCTCGACAAATACTTGTCTCCTAGGGCATAAGAGACCATGTGGTAAAGTTTGGCACCATTCGGGCTCTTTTCTAGGGTAGACACAGTTCAACGTAGAATTACTTGGTGAAGTTGCGCGGAAATTCAATTAAACCGAAAAAGTACCAAACCAATTCGGAAAAATCTCAAACTTGGCGGTTGCTTCACATAGGGCATTTGCAAGCCTAAGAAAAAGTTTGAGACCAATACGACACTTGGACCTCATAATCCCTAAGAATCCAGGTGTATAGACATGGTTCGATGAAAAGGTTCCATATACCTTTGTGAAGCACGTGGACTCCGCCTTTGTCGAAATGGCTTGAGATTTTTTTGGCACTCATTTACACCCAAAATATGACCCCACATAAGATCTTAGGTTTTTCTAATCATTATTTTTATTACTATATTTTTCTTCGTGTGGCAGGAAACAAACTATGGTGGATTACAGATTGAAAACATTGGAATTCTACAGCGACCTCCACAAATACTTGTCTCCTAGGGCATAAGAGACCATATGGTAAAGTTTGGCACCATTCCGGCTCTTTTATGGGGTGGACACAGTTCAACGTAGAATTACTTGGTGAAGTTGCGCGGAAATTCAATTAAATCGGAAAAAGTACCAAACCAATTTAGAAAAATCTCAAACTTGGCGGTTGGTTCACATAGGGAATTTGAAAGCCTCAGAAAAAAAATTCCAAATCAATACAACACTGGAATGAATGTGCGGTCACAATTATTACATAATTATTTCTCAATACACAACATTAAACAACATTAAATTAAGCAGGCACAACAATGATCTTCTGGTCATGATCGTGTCGCAACCCTGGAGTGTTCTCATCATTTAGCGCTATGCTTGGATCTTTGTTCACTTTGAAGGGCACAATTCTATCTTAAGTGGAGTAAACTAATGATGACATGTGCACACGAAACAAACGAGTTTAAAGATAGTACCACAAAAAATACTATATTATACTATATTATAGGTCTGTTTGATCACTAAATTAAACTTTAATCATGTAAAACTTTAGTTTGAGACTGTTCAAACGTAGTATGAATTAAAACGTAGATTTAAATTTTAGTCTAGCGTAACTAATTGTTAGGCACACTCTGTAGTGTATGTATCCAGACAAATATGGTATTAAACTTTTTGTCATTTACTCCTTCCATTTCAAATAAAATACATCAACTTCTACTATGTATATAGACAAATATTTGTCTAGGTACCTAAATTTTAATTGGACCTGCAACTACTCCATGCGTGACATAAAAGGAGTTAAGACTTAAACCGCCTTGTGATTCACAGAACTCACCAAATTTAATTTGGTGATGACTTTGCATTTTTTTTAAAAAAAGTTTGAACGCAACATCAAGTGCCATCTGTACTTAAGGCGAACCTCAAGTTTCTTGTCTCCAACACTTCGGTCGGAATGCAGGGCTAACAATATATAGAGAAACACTTAGTTAGCTGGTTGTGCTTAAAAACCTAGACTAAAAGTCTATTTTTACTCCCAGTTAGAGACACAAACCGGGAGTAAAGGTTGACTGCACCTTTACTCCCGGTTGGTGTCTCCAACCGGGAGTGTGTCTTCAACCGGGAGTAAATGTCTACCTTTACTCCCGGTTGGAGACACCAACCGGGAGTAAAAGTTCTCGGACCACGGAGTGGCAGTTGCATGTGGGACTTTGCTCCCGGTTGGAGACACGAACCGGGAATAAAGGTCCCTTTACTCCCGGGTGCAATAAGTGCCGAGAGTAATCTAAAAAACGGTGCCGGGAGTATAAGTCAGTTCTCTACTAGTGCCAAGTCCTGATCTGCTAGTGCCCATAGGTGTTGGTTGCATGCTTATAATTTGTGTTGCAAAGTTTCTCCAGTAACTATGTGTCTATCCTAATGAGGACACTTTGCTCTGTATTGAGTTCTGAATGAATAGTAATACCGTGTGGGTTGCAAATTTGTGTTGGTTTTTTGTTTTTGTGACCCTCTTCGAAATAGATGGTAGTGAATTGACTGTTGTTGTAGGGTGGCATGATCAACAAGGTGTTAGGACATACCAACAGCAAGCTTCGCGAACATGATTGATTATTCAGAGTTTCCATAGCTTTATTAGACAATCCATGTTTAGATAAGTTCAGGCTTAAATTCCACAGCATTATCATGATCTCTATATAGCTACCGTCAATAAATTCCACAGCTTAAACCTATTACATCTCTCCTCTTTATATTTTTCTCATTTTACCTTGTAATGCCAAGTCAAGGTAGACTTCAATTTCCATTAGGTATAGGCATTTCTCAACAAAAAGAACACAAAGAAGCAAACAAACAATTTTGAACCTTGCTGTCTACAGACCGTGAGTGCCCATAAGAATAGCAAACTAGGTCACCACTCACAGGATGGATCGGATTGGGGATTTTTTAGACTGCAGAAGTGGAGAGCAGGCCAGCATGCAGGGAAGGGTATACCTTTGCCGGTGAGCGGACGGTGACGGCTGTGGGGACGACGCGAGGTCCGCGGCGAGCTCCTCCTCCCTCCTCCACCGGATCTTGGACGGCCGGGGCGAGCTCCTCCTCCCCCTCTTCTTCCACCTCCTATTCTCCTTCTCCTCCACCTACTCCCCCTCTCGGCCTCCTCTCCAACCGGTCGGACGGGCGGTGAAGCGGCGACGCGGGGCCGGCTGCACAGCCGCGGCGTGGTCGGGCGGGGGACGGCCAGGGGCCGGGGCGCGCTCGGGCGGGGGTGGGGAAGCGGACGTGCGGGGGCGCGGTCGGGCCGGGGCGAGGACGCGGCCGGGCGGTGGCGCCGGCGCGGGGGCAGGGGCGGGGGCGCGGCCGGGCGGCGGCGGGTCGGGTGAGGGGGCGTCCGGTCAGGTGAGGGCAGAGGGGCGCGTGTGTGAGGGGTGAGAGGGGTGGGGTTTTTTTAAATGTACGAACCCCTTTGCCGAGAGCTAGATCAGGCGGCTCTCGGCAACTCTTTGCCGAGAGCCCCAGCCCTGGCTCTCGGCAAAGAGGCTCTTTTTTTATTTTATTTGCCGAGAGCCACCTAACCTAGCTCTCGGCAAAATATATATAATTTTTAAAAATTTCTTAACCGGCGTTCTTTGCCGAGAGCTAGGTCAGGCGGCTCTCGGCAAAGAGTTTTTATTTTTTTTATTTTCTTTGCCGAGAGCTTTATGAGGCTCTCGGCAAAATATATATTTTTTTTTATTTTTGCTCCTAATTTTTTCCTGCAGCCTTGATATAGTACTAGGTGGCCATATTTGAAATTTGGTGTATTTTCCATTCATCTTGCTATATTTCGCGTATTTTCTTTATTTTCTTTATTTTTCCCGCAAGACGTACATTTGAACTGCAGGTGCATGAAATAATGAATCTCAGCAATTCAAAAAATGATATTCATGCTTCCGAGGGTATTTCGATGCCGTATCTAGGGACAGACGCGGAAACTCGACCATCTCATGCACGCGACATGGCGACCAAGTTGCGTGAGATTTGATTTAAAAATATATAAAATGTGAACGGAGTCGGAAAATCATGAAAATGGATGGGAGGCCTTGACATCGCATGTAGAAGCTATAAAAAATTTTTGAAAATGTTTGAAGCAAGTTGCGCCGCAAGATGGTTGAAACCCTGAGATCTCCACATGTGATATCATTTTTTGAATCGCTGAGATTCATTATTTCATGCACCTGCAATTCAAATATGCGTCTTGTGGAAAAAATCAAGAAAATGAAAAAAATACACGAAATATAGCAAGATGGATGGAAAATACACCATATTTCAAATATTGGCTTCTAGTACTGTAGCAAGGCACCACAAAAAATTAGGGAGCAAAAATAAAAATAAAAATTTGCCGAGAGCCTAACAGTAGGCTCTCGGCAAAGATGACGGCGTAAGGGGGCTGTTTGTGGGGTTGAGGCTTTGCCGAGGGTTTTTGTTTACCGAGAGTCAAGCTCTCGGCAAAGCTTGGCTTTGCCGAGAGCCAATCTTTGCCGAGCGCAGACTCTCGGCAAAGGATTCTTTGCCGAGCGCCCGATATTTGACTCTCGGCAAAGAGGTAGGCCCTCGGCAAATCTCCTGTGTCCCGTAGTGTTATACCAAAAAAAGAATCCTAGATGTGTCAAGTATGAAATGGTCCGGACCAGAGCCAACATTGGAGCTTTGCCGAGAGCCAATCTTTGCCGAGCGCAGACTCTCGGCAAAGGATTCTTTGCCGAGCGCCCGATATTTGACTCTCGGCAAAGAGGTAGGCCCTCGGCAAATCTCCTGTGTCCCGTAGTGTTATACCAAAAAAAGAATCCTAGATGTGTCAAGTATGAAATGGTCCGGACCAGAGCCAACATTGGTGCATTCCTCCTTACTCAGTGATGACCCAGCTCATCAACTCATGTGTCAATTTTACTGGAGCATCCACTCGGTCTGCACCTGCTGTTGCATATATTCTCTCATCCGATGCATATATTGTCAGTTTCCATGTGATTTGGTCTTCTAGCAGGTGTTGCTGCAAGTTTGCACTTCATAGCTGATTCCATAAGGTAACGAATTCTCTCAGGTGTTCTATACATATTGACACCGCCCTTGATATTTAAGTCTTTATTCCAGTTGCGATTTGTGATAGCATCCAACACCGTTTTCTATTTTTATTTTTCAGTTGCCCTTGTGAAGAGGTTGGGGACGATGTCCTTTGGCCTGCGGCTTTGGAGCCATCCGGAGTGCCAGAAGCTCGCATTTATTTTCCCCATTTCCAATAGTGATTGTTGTACATGCCGCGAAAAGGAGTCGGTCTAATTCATGCACGGTGTTTCAGTGCCTACCCAAGCCTTCGTTGGGTGTCTCTCCTACCCACAAGAAGCGCTTCAATTCCTTAGATTATCAAGTTCCTGGAATAGCTCTTTTGTTCTTTTAATATCTGTCAAGTGGTTGATTAGCTGGGACGAGGAGAGCACTAATTTGGTTATTAGACTTGTGTGTCCTACCTGTGTGTGGTATTTCCCTTGCTAGTTTGGAAAATTCCCTTCTTTATCCATCAGCAGTTGAAAGTCTTTTCTCCTTAGGCTTTTGACTATTTGAGTAGGCCATAGGGAAACCTGTCCACGAGATTGGTAAATTCGCAAGGACGTCTTCTAGGTTGATGTTGTTAGAATTCACTACGGCAGACAGTGCCTTTGCCTAGCGCCTGAGTCTTTGCCGAGCACTATTTATCGGACGCTCGGCAAAGGCCACCTTTGTCTAGCGCCGGGCTCTCGGCAAAGAATGCGCTCGGCAAAGATTCCTTTGCCGAGCGCCATGCCCTCGGCAAAGAGAAACACTCGGCAAAGAACGTCTTTGCCAAGCGCCAGGCGCTCGGCAAAGGATAGCACTCGGCAAAGAGCCACCGCAGAACATGCCGGGCGCCTACCGTCGGTCTTTGCTGAGCGCCCTCCGTTAGGCGCTCGGCAAAGGTGGCTCTTTGCCGAGTGCCAACCTTGGCGCTCGGCAAAGGCACCTTTTTGCCGAGCGCTGACCTTTGGCGCTCGGCAAAGAATTTTCTTTTTTTTGTTTTTTCTTTCAAACTTTTTTGTCATGCATTACACATTATTTAAAAGTATATGTTAAGTTTTGGTACCTTTTTAAATCTTTTTACTATATATAGTTAGTTTATTTGATTTAATTGAATTTCTCCGATAAACGCGTATTTGAACTGTAGGTGCATCGAATCTCCGAATTGGACGGTTCGAAAATTGATATTCGTGTTACTTAGCGTATGTTAAGGCCGTATCCTGGAGCACGCATGAAATATCGAACATCTCGCGCACGGAACACGGCGACCAAGTTGCGCGTGAAGTGCTATTAAATTATAAAAAATGCAAACAAAGTCCGAAAATCACGAAACTTAGCGAAACGTCTTTGGAGCACATGTGGAGGCTATGGTCAAAATTTGATAAAGTTTCGTGCACGTTGTCACGTAAGTTAGTTAAAAACAAAAAAAAATTCTTTGCAGAGCGCCAAAGGTCAGCGCTCGGCAAAGAGGTGCCTTTGCCGGACCTTTGCCGAGCGCCTAACGGAGGGCGCTCGGCAAAGGCACCTCTTTGCCGAGCGCTGACCTTTGACGCTCGGCAAAGAATTTTCTTTTTTTTGTTTTTTTCTTTCAAACTTTTTTTGTCATGCATTACACATTATTTAAAAGCCTTTGCCGAACGCCCCCTATCTAGCGCTCGGCAAAATATTATTCAGCAATAAAACAAATAAAAAACAAATTCAAAAAAACAAATTAAAAAAAATGAAAAGTCTTTGCCGAGCGCCCCTGATGTGACGCTCAGCAAAGTAGTGTACAGCAATTAAACAAATAAAAAAATAAATTCAAAAAACAAATTAAAAAAAAACAAAAAAGTCTTTACCGAGCGTCCCCGCTCTGACGCTCGGCAAAGTAGTGTACAACAATTAAACAAATAAAAAAACAAATTCAAAAAAACGAAAAAGTCTTTGCCGAGCGCCCCTGATCTGGCGCTCGGCAAAGTAGTGTGCAACAATTAAACAAATAAAAAAACAAATTCAAAAAAGAAAAACAAAAAATTCTTTGCCTGGTTCTCTCCGACGCCCGCCCTCACCTCCCCAGTCCCCATGCGCGAATGAAAAAAATCACAACCGCTCGTACGCGCACGTCCGAACCCTCCTCCCCGTCCGGCGTCGGCTTCAGTTCATCCCACGCCTCGCTTGCTGCGCCATCCTCCCCCAACTTCAATCCCAATCCGGAACATACATTGAGATGGCCAAGCTTCTCTCCGACCTCTACGCCGCCGCCATCGCAGAGGCCCTCCG
The DNA here is from genome assembly GCA_038087645.1 of Saccharum hybrid cultivar R570. Lineage (NCBI taxonomy): Eukaryota > Viridiplantae > Streptophyta > Magnoliopsida > Poales > Poaceae > Saccharum > Saccharum hybrid cultivar. The sequence goes on along the minus strand of JAQSUU010000029.1, from coordinate 1,042,888 downwards.
GCCATCCCATCCCCGCGCTTTGCCGCCACTGCGCCGCGGCGCCGCTGCTCCTCACCTTCGCCTTGTGGGTCCGCGTCCCCCACCCCGTCCGCCTCCTGCGGCGCTGCCCGAATCGCGTCCCCGCACGCCGCCCCAGCAACATGCCAGTGTGCCAGCACCAACTCGCACAGCCGGCGCGTTGTCTGCCCCACCTGCCCTATTCCGTGCCGCCGTGGGTGTGGGTGAGCTATGCCGCTGCGAGATCTTCCCCGGAGGTGATGATTGGAGCTCCTCACATCAAGGGCATTGGTGAGCAGGGATGTAGATCCCGTCATAACCTTCTTCTTCGCTGTTTTCCCAATAATGGAGTCCTGACCGTCATAACTTCCTCTCTTCCTGACTGTGAGGTGGTCAACGGGCCAATAAAGCATGCAACTCCTCCCGACGTTCATGGCCATAGACCCGGAAGATCTACCAAGGCCTTGGTCAGACCCGGGGATGGACATGTCGGCCACCGCAAGCATGAAGATCGTCGATGGTCAAGAAAAGGCACCAAAGCTCAGTGATATTTTTCCTGGCTGCTTAGCAGGTCTGAACACTTGTTGCCTACTGAGAGCGTTGGTTTCCTTCATCACCCACCCTATGACGACTAACTCTAAGTGAAAGCAACTTTGCCTGATTTAGGTAGTAGTTAGTAGTAACTGTTTGATTGTGTATGTCTTGAGTAAAATGTCTGAAACAACATCAATGTTTTCATGGGTACACTGACATGCCTTTGTCCACCATTTTGCAGGGTAAGTGCTGGAGCTCATAAATATTGCCCGATTGCAAGGCTGAGGTGGAAATTATATGCCTTCATAAACATCAGGCAAGAAATGGCCTTACATGATGCAGAAAATGGTGGAAAAGACCCTGGGATTCATCTGGTAAAAAATGCTCTCACCTCATTGGTAATTGTCAAAATTTATACTCTGTACTCTTCATTATATTTATCTTTTTTGTATTACTTGCGTGCTTGCATGGCCATATAGGGAAAACACCGAAGCATACAAAGAAAGGCCGCACATGGAAAAGCATACATCTCCTGCACTTGACACCTAATCACAATGTTTCAGTATAGCGCTATAACCCTTGGTAGCAAAGATGAACCGGCTAGAAATGGGAATTCATTTAAATTCAGTTTTACTGAGGTTAGGATGACAAAATGGGAATTCATTTAATACCAATAGTTATAAGCAGCCTAGATTAAATTGGGATATTAGGAAGCAAAATAAATAGCAAACAGTTAATATTTTCCCTTGAACTTAACACTATCAGAAGAATGGTAAGTAAACTGAAACAGTTAACATTTTCCCTTGAACATAGTGCTATCAGAAGAATGGTGTAAAGTGCTGTCATCTGATGCATAATCATTTATTCTGTATAATTCCTACAGCACCTTGTGATGACACCTTTTTTACACTGAATACAGAACTAATTTCTTCGTGTATCATTGCTTCTTCAGATTTGTTACATTCTTATACTTGTTTTCGTGTTTAGTTAAGAAATTGTGGCTCACACTTACACAGATCATGTGTGCTAGATAACGAGTTAGACATGTCAACTAATTCTAATGTAGTTAATCTGATTCTACTCTATTCAATGATTCAGTGCAAATGGCTAAAATTAATGTGTCTGAATTCGAGTTAAGCTAGCTGACATATCTAATTTTAATACAAGGTTATGGAAGTACCTATAAATTGGCTATCTAATTAAGTACATTGGGCATACTTCGGTATGATTTACACAAGTAATGGTTATATGTGGATCTTCAGCTCTCCAGGTTTGGTGCCATCATGGTATTATTAGAAGCCAGATATTAGAAACCTGCTCCCATTGCTATAGGTATATATAATTTAGATTTGGTACAAATTAATTTATCTGCAAGTTATATTTCAGAACCTGGTTTAAAGTTTGCTTTAATTAAACAAGACTTTTCTTGCTTCATTTAAAATCACTTTGAGATCTTCAGTTCCAACGAGGTATTTCACTTGTTACTGAGTCTAGGAGTTGTTCTTGAAGAGTAGAGTTATATTTTGCAATTGCTGCTCTCATGTTCTTATATTCGGAAATTGGATATGGCGTGATGAGGTTATCTACAATCCCAGCATACTCTATTCTTGAATTGGCTCATGCTATTTTTAAGTTTCCATTAGCATTTTTTATAGAAAAAAGAGGATCAGAGCTCAGTCTAAAAGGATGGTTCATGTTTGGGTTCATTCCAGTCGAGTTAAGCTTTGTTCAGTATTGGTGAAATTAACAGTTCACCAGTAGATGAAATTGTCACACGCTACATTGTTAATGCTGTTCATCATTGTCCTGACCCATACATTTTTTTTGGATGTTTTGAAAAAAATCTCATTAATTTGCAGTGAGCTGTACAATTATCATGAAAACAAATTTATGAACATTTTGCAGTGAGCTGTAAAATTATCATGAAAGCAAATTAGACTTATAATTTTTCGCCACATGGTTCCATTTAATGCCTCATATCTTGAGATTAAGGTTCCGTTATATGGCCATGAAAAGTTGGTCCTGTCTTTTTTTTGGACAAATGATATGTGTTCTTTTGATTTTACTCGAACATGTGAATATTTGAATTTTGATATTGTTTTGCAGAAAAAATGAAATTGAGAGAATTTTAGAATAAAAAGTGGATATTAGAAGAACCTGCAAGAAAATTTATGTTTTCAGCATTTTTAGATTGATATATTTTGAATGAAATATATTGTTTGGGAAATTAGTCAAGTGATTATACCCTCCGCAAAATTAGTCCTAGACATACCTACTGTGATTAGGATAACAAGTATGTACATGTCATTGTCATGATCTACAAAACCTATTTATTGTTGTCGACTTGTCGTCTTGGGTGATGTTTTCGTTGCAAAGAAAACTGGTAAGAAAAAGTAAAAGAAAAACTAATATGTTTCTTTGGATTGACCATGTTCCTCGTCTCTATATGCAGGTTGGCACCTTGACAGGGCGTACAAACAGAGTACGACAAGGGCTTATTATTACCTCTAAATGGATAGGTGAGCATAGTGTGATTTGTTTCCTAATGTCTATGGCTTGTATTCCAGTTCTTAAGAATTGATTTATTTGGGCTTTGGTTAGGCAACAGGATAAAAGGGCCAGGGGAACATGAACTGGTCCACATCTAAATGTTCCAAGACTATCGTCGTTTTTCTTTTAGTTCTTCGTTGTCCTGGTCTCCATAAATTTTATTCAAAATTGATTGATGCTTATTATTGGTCCAATTCAATGGTGGTTGTGTGTTATAGGATTCAACTATATTCACCCGTAGCAACGTACGGGCACTCAACTAGTTTTTTTTAAAAAATTAGTTTGCTCTTTGCCGAGCGCCAGGCTGCAGGCGCTAGGCAAAGAATTTTTTTTTAAAAAAATTAGTTTGCTCTTTGCCGAGCGCTAGGCTGGAGGCGCTAGGCAAAGAATTTTTTTTTAAAAAATAGTTTGCTCTTTGCCGAGCGCCGCTGGAGGCGCTAGGCAAAGATTTTTTTTTAAAAAAATTAGTTTGCTCTTTGCCGAGCGCCAGGCAGGAGGCGCTAGGCAAAGAAATTTTTTTAAAAAAATTAGTTTGCTCTTTGCCGAGCGTCAGGCTGGAGGCGCTAGGCAAAGATTTTTTTAAAAAAAAAATTAGTTTGCTCTTTGCCGAGCGCCTTACTGGAGGCGCTCGGCAAAGAAAACATCACGCCGTGACCGCCGCCGTGACCGCCGCTTTTCTTTGCCGAGTGCCGCCTAGGCGCTCGGCAAAGGCTTTGCCGAGCGCCCGATAAAAGACGCTCGGCAAAGGAGCATTTGCCGAGCATTTCGTTGCCGGGAGCCCTTTGCCGAGCGCAATTCGGCCTTTGCCGAGCGTCTCAGGCGCTCGACAAACCCGCAGTCTGCAGTAGTGATTGATGGGCAGCACTCTTGTCTTTTATAGGTTTATTTTTAGACCCATGACCTCACCGATCATGAGGAGGAGATTTTGATGCTGGTCACATCATGTTCAGTCAATTTGATGAAGATTGTCGCACTAAGATTGTCACGCCGTGCGGAAGCGCCGCTAGCTAGGTGGCTTGAGTAGCACTTCTCAAGTCTTATGGGTTCGATTCTTCGTGGAAGCAAATTTTCAAGCTAGGGTTAAAAAAATCACCTCGCGTATCCCACACCAAGGCATAGGTCTAAGACTCAACCTCAGTCTTGATCATTCTCACAAGGGCTGCGACGCTGTAGTGTAAGGGTGGGACAAGAGTTCGGCCATGGTTGCCCTCACATGGCCTACGATGCCGCTATGTATGGGTGGGGCAAGGGTTCGGAGATTTTTCTTGACTTGCATGAGAAGATTTTCTCCTTAATGCAATGTATGGGGTTATCTTACCTCGTAGGTCGAGTTTTTAATAAAGACTGTCGTGTTGTCAGTGCACATGGAAGCTTGCTAAGTCCCATTTATACGACTCGGGATATCAATTCTTGCAGGGGATTGACTGCCTGGGCACAGAGGAGGACACTTTTTTTTGCCGATGGTAGTAATTTATGTTAGTGATGATTCATAATATAATATATAGGCGCCGGTAGAAATACTGTCAGCGTAAATTTATTTTTACTGGTTATTTTCTTAAGTCTATGGCCAGTAGAAATACATGATTAACTGGCGGTAGACTCACAAAAACAACCACTAATAACATTTGTACTGATGGTTTTCTTAATCCAGCGCCACTACAAATAATTTGAAATTATTTTTATTTTTTTTCAAATGATCTCGGATGGATACATGGTTTGAACGAAAGCTGTAGTAAAAGGCAAGATCTACAACTTTGTAATTGAGTACTTTTTCATTTGAAATTATTTAGGGCTCGAAAATTATATTTTAAGATTAATAAATTTAAAATTCATATTGCTTTAAATTTCTCAAATGATCTCGGACGAAAAAATGATTAAAACCAAAGTTGTAGATCTCAATGAGACCTAAAACTTTGTAGTTGAAACTTTTTTCATTTGAATTCATTATGGCTTCAAATCTCCATTTCAAAATTTGGTGGAGTAAATACTAGGGTGTTGTTTCTGTTGTTAAGTCAGAAAGTGACTTTAGGGTGCAGTGGTAAGGGGTTTATCGAGCGAGGCTATGGTTGTGAGTTTGAATCGTGGATACCGCAACCTGCACGAATTTATCACGAGAAAATGAAAATGTTCCTCAAAATCTGGTGTGGCTGCCTAGTGTGGGCCTCCCACGATATTTTTTTGCCTATTTTTTAGCCACATTTGCAATTTCTGAAAAATCATTTACAAGAAAACCGCATGGCAATTCCCTTAAGAAAACTGCCAATGTAAATATTTATAATGGCAGTTCTTAGGTGATGCCAGTAAAGTTAGCTGATTTTTACCGGCCTTTCACATTGACGGTCAGTAAAAGCGCTAGTAGAAATATGAAAAGTGCCGCCAATAAAGATAGTTTGTGTACTAGAGGGAGAAAGGGTCTCCCTGATGAACGCTGCGACCATGCATGTTGGATTGGTGAGAACACCATTTAGAAGAACTTTTGAGAGGTTGTTAGAATCGCAACAATTGAATCCCTCCATCACGATGAGAAGCCTCTGTATGTTGCATTAGACAAAGAGATAGTCCCCGCACATGGAGGATTGTGTACATTATCCTACTGTTCCTTTTTCCTAGTTCATTGAACTGTTCATCCTCTAGCTTTACACTAAAATGCCCATGCTCTTCTCTTGTTTCATATATGCCTAAATTTTTAATATTAATCACTGAACATGTTTCAAATTGTTTCCATTCTATTATCACACTATTGAAGTATAAGTACATGAATTATTCCTTTGATAACTTTAAAATGTTCTTATATGGTATTTTCAGGGAACTCTTGCGATTTTCTTGAAATTGTTATTTACACAAAATTCCTTTTGCTTGTTCCACAGTTAATTTGTTTTCATTAAAAACAATTATGGTATATCTTAGAATATTCACGTTGTGCAACACATGAGCACAAAGATAATAATGATTCATGTTTCGTATATAAGGAAAACACTACGATCCTACATGTTCTCAGTTGAAGCATTAAAACAACCAGACCCCCGTGTTCTCAACTGAAGCATTAAATTCAGAAGAAAAAGGCTAGCAACTGGCGGGGTGGATCGAGACTAGGATAACAGCCATAGGCCCTTAGTTCCCAAAAAAAAATTTACAAAATTTTTCAGATTTTCCGTCACATCAAATCTTTGACACATGCATGAAGTATTAAATATAGATAAAAAATAAAACTAATTACGCAGTTTAGACGAAATGGACGAGATGAATCTTTTAAGCCTAATTAGACTATGATTGAACACTAATTACCAAATAACAACGAAATTTGTTACAGTATCATTTTGCAAAAAAAAAATTGTAACTAAACAGGTCCCTAGTGTCAAGCACCCAAGGAGGACTTGTCCTATGTCTATGGAGCACGTTCACCGGCCATGTGGCGAATAAATTTCGATAGTTGCACCTATGTGTATCTGCTAGTGGCATACGCGCGCCCCAGCGCGCGATCAGCAAGGTTCTTTCTCACATTTGTTTGGACAAGATGCACATGTTCTGGGTATGGATATGTGAACTGATAGGACCAGATAACAGTGGATATATCAACATGGCATTTTTTGACGGTTTGCAATGCCTTATGTCTCCAAGGTAGCAGGTGGTCACTAAATTGTGAAAACAATAATCTCATGAGGCCTAGCATATCATGTAACAATATAGTCACTAAGTTTAAGAATGGCGTGAGACTGAATTTTCTGAACCTAGACATTTGTACACTATGCACTGTAAAAAAAATCCTTACTACAAACGAGGCATGAAGGAAGTTACTAACTTGTAAATCAAGTACTTTGTGCTTCTTACTCTTCACCTAATACATAGGAACAAAGGCATGGTGACGATATTCAGCATGACACAGGCTAACGTAAATGCTTCTCTTTGTCAGACCCCTAGAGATGACCGAATCTGGTCAAAATTAGGCCTTGGTCCAAAAAAAAGGCAGCAGTTGATTGTAGGAAAATTAAAAAGAACACGAATCAATTAGCCCTGGTGAGTTATAGAAAGACTATATGCATGGAACCGCTTAAGAAAACAAGGCGCTTAGTAATCCTATACAGATCTTGTAGAGAGAACTAAGCAGGCAACCACATGACCATTGAATCGAGGTAAAAACAATGCAATAAGAAAATGCAGGTACGTTCCACAAAAAATAAAATAAACCTACGGTGAGCAACAAATCACAATGTTTGTTAGTCAAAAAGATTCTATTGTTATGACATGTGAAGCTGTAGGCAATGCTTTTTCTTCTACCAATCTTTTTTACCAAAGATGAAGTCACAATCTTAACAGTACATCATTTAGAGAATGATTGCTTCTTATTTACCTATCATCACTTGATAACCAGTTTGAGATCTGCAGTGCAGCCATCTCCAAAAAAGATTAACATCCATAATGGATCCATATGAGTTGGAGTTCAAATTGCAAGATAGCATCTAACCGATGTCAGGATTATGTAAGTATCGAACAAAGCATTTGTAGGAAAAAATTGCAAGATAGCACCTAACCGAGTAGTTAGCATCAAGTAATAGGAAAACATGTATAAGGAAAACAACCTGATAAAGTATAGCAAAGACATTCAGGATTTCATACATATCATGCATAGATAATGTGGCACACTAACTTGTGGCAGGGTTAGTATCTGTAAACTCCATGAATACAGAAGCTGTGTGTAGCACAGTGTGTTGCAATCTCCACTGGGTCTTATTCGTGCAAACAAAAGAAATAAAGCCGCAGCCATTAAAACTACACTAGAATAAATGGGAAAAGCTAATTTGGTTTATAAAGTTGACAGAATATATGCTTTGATAACCTGTAGTTAATGCAGGCGCAGCTGATGTCATCTATAAATATTAGTCAATCTGGTTAGCCATAGCAGTATAAGAAGCTAGGGCAAGGCGTTAACATGTCTGCGGCGTTAATATGGACAAAACACATATGAAAGAAGCAGCACAATCTATTTACATCATGTACCTCGAGTAAAACAAATGACATGTTACAAAATGAAGCATAAAGGATATTGGGGGTTCCAGCTGAGATTACTAAGGACAACAGAGAAAGTGTAGTAGGAGGCATTTGGGGTAAATCAGTGAAACAAAGAGAGAAAATTGGTACTTGAGGTGGCGTCGTAAGGTGTGGTCAGTGTCCACTGCTCATTGCTCTACTCCGGTTCCATGCGATCTGAAAGAAGAAAGGTGGAAAAGCTTTCTTGACGTGTGCAGCTGCATAAGCATATACTCTAACCTTTGGGCTGGAGCATTAGCGAAGAGTAATACTAATATTTACCCATACTAAGTCGGGAACTGTATGTAAATTATAACAAACAAAGCTGATAATCGAAAATACCAAACAATGATCAACACTAATTGTAGAATCCCTGCAATCTAGGAGCTACACCAGGTAGGTAGAACCAAACATATAGCAGCAGACGAATCATGACAGTGGCCTGTAAGGTAGAGGCTGACTGTGCCCTGTGGGCCCACGCACGCATACAAAATACGGACACACAGGAAATATCAACACCAGAAAACGTACAAGCCGTGACAAGATGGAATCTCACACAAGGAAAAAAATAGCAGTAAGCATAACACAGAAAGCATGCTTTCTGTTTAACCACATATTTTATCATGACCGCTAATCAGTGAAAAAGTAATTGCAATTTTTCAACGAAGTAGAGAAAAAATAGTAGCCTAATGTACGAAAGAAGATAAGTCCGCAACCATAGCCGCACAGTTACTTTCTCCAGCTTCGTATTCAGCTCTTGCACATTCTTATTAGCATTGCCAGCTCTAGCCTCCAGAGCTACTCTTTTTTTGTTGTTCTGTAATATCCTTGTCGAGCTTCTCAATCTGCAAGAAGTTAGATGAGAAACCATAATATTCTGTCACAGTAATAGTTCATGAAATTCAACCAGCCCATTACCTGCTTCTCAAGCTTAACAGCCCGTGCATAGTAACTATCTTTTGTGACACTTCCTTGACAATCATGTGCGGTGTTTGAATTGCATCATTCGTGGTCTACAACTCCAGATTCTGCTCTGCAATGCGTGATTCTGCAGAATGAAAATAATCATGCTAGTTTGTGACGCTTGAAATTTTAAGAAGAAAAATGACGAAGCATTTTGTTATGATTAGAAGTTGGTACAAACTTGCACTATAATCATGCTAGTTTCACCAGAATAGTTTACCTCAGATTGAAGCTGAAACTGCAGCTTACAAAACATGATAGATTGGTATGAACATATATAATGCACTATAACTCGCAGAGGGAATGTAGGCATAATGGCGAGGCCTTTTTTGATTCTAGAAATCAACATTGTTTAGCAATGTCATAGTTAATTGCTTGGCTGGCAGAAGGTAAGATCAATGATAAAATAAGATAGATAAACTGTTCTTAAAACATGTAGCACCCTAGTTAATATCTAGTTATAGTACCTCTGCTGGTCAATATGGGACCAAGCTATCTGTGAAAGCAGGTGAATGGAAAATAAATAACACATTTTGTAGTTTACTGCAGCAAGCAGAGCCCAGTGTGAAGGGTTGGGAGGAAGTTTTTAAAAAAAAAACGATACTACTATCAGGTGGAGATATCAGTGACTGCAATATTAGGCTATATTAGCTAATAATATGGTGGTTCAGTATAGCACAGCAACAGTAAAAGCATTAAGCTTGAACACCAACAATTTTTCCCCTGAGATGAAGGGAACAACATTGGATTGTTGGCAGGGAAAAGGAGATCATCATTGCATATGCCAAATTGCCTCAGTTCATTAAGAATACAAAAAAGGATCACACACATGCAGTAGTTCGTATCACTCCATATGACAAATGCTTCAGTTCAGTAAAAGTGGAATAGAAGCATCATAAAACAGCGGTGACCACTGCCCGGCACGGCAGCGCCATTGAGAGAGAGGGAGGGAGAGAGAGAGGGAGGAAGCGGAGAGTAGAGTCAGAGGAGAAAGAGTATATTTTTAGAGAGCAACCACCGATAAGCTAACACGTGGAACAAACAGGAAGGAACGGTGAAAGAAAATCTGGACGGTGAAATCGGAATCAAACAGCTGAAATCTTTTTTACTACCTTGGCCACCCTGGCTGTTCGGTCGGCAATGTGTTCCCAATTAAAGGGTAGAATTTTTCACGCAAACATGGCCACCCTGAGTGTACGCCAAGTTCAGGTAAAATGCAGGAAGCAATATTCATCGTAGCATATGATAATGCCTCAACTGATATCATTAGAATTTAAAACTGAAAAGACCATAAAAGGCTGATAATCAGAACTGCATAGCCTCATACGTTATACCTGAGAAAAAGATATTAGTGTCCAACATCATTGGCACTCACATGTGGTTTTAAAAAATTGCAAAGTAGCAATGACATTGAAATATGATGAGGCTTAACACATGGCAATAGTATATTTTAGGAAAAAAAGATATGTTTTTGCACCCTCATTGGCATTGACATATGGTCAACCCAAAAATGCAAAATAGCAATGGCATGAAAATACGGTGAAGTGTAAGGGAAGCACCTCACAGGATAAGCACATCATCAGCAATGGCATATGCTCAGACTAAAATAAAGAAGGCAGCACCATAGACATGGCTAAATATTTCTGCGAGAACGGAAACCTTGAACCTCATAAGCAAAATAGATCCATAAATACAAGAAACGAAATTAAGAGCTCATCATCGGAGATAAAGGGGATTTTTAGGTTACCATAGGAAGACCAAGCAAGTTTAGGGAGGAAGAAATAGAGCCGAGCATGGATCCACAGAGGCGCTATCCATTCATAGATGTACCGATATGTACTTTTCTTGTTGAATCTGTCAACCTCTAGCATAGATCAGAAGAGGGGATGGAGATTAAGGGAAAGCACTTACCTTTTCTTGCTGAATCCGTCAACGTCTAGCACAGATCAGAAGAGGGAAATAGAGGACACCGCAATGGGAGCAATAGAGGAGAGTGATGGTCTTGCCTCACCTGGGAGATAAGGAGCGAACGGAGCAGAGGGGACTACAGCGGAGGTACCGGAGGCCACAACTGTGGGGGCCAGCCGCGCCGGCGCATCACCTGTCGAGGGCTCACCGGCGCCCCACCCGAAGCCAGAGTGGGGAGGCGGGCATGGCGTGGGGAGGGGGGGTTGCCACGCCCACGCTGCTTCGCCGCCAGGCACGGGAGCAGCCACCGCGAATGCGCCACCGCGACCGCGACCGTGCGCCATCGAGACGGGGGCGTGACCCCGCCCACGACGGTAGCCGGCCGGTGTGCGACACCAGGTGGGGAGAGAGAGGGAGGAAGACAGAGGAAGAGTGGGGGGAGGAGCGTCCATGGGGCTTAGGCGTGAGGAGTGGCGGCGGCGGCGCTGGCAAGGGCGGCGCGGGGAGGGGAGGGAGTGCACCGGAGCGGCGTCTTTTTTTTCTTCGATGTTTTGTCTTCGGGAGAAGGGTGGAAGACTCTAGAGCGAGGCTATGTTTTGTCTTCGGGAGAAGGGCGGAAGAGTGTAGAGCGAGGCTACGGTCGAGCAAAACTGAGCCATCGAAACCAGATCAAACGGTGGCAACAATTTTGGCTATCGTGGATAGGCTGAGCGTTCGGCGACCGGTTCACCTTTGTAGGTTCTAAACTAGTAGAAACCGCGCGCCCCTGCGCGCGACGCAAGCGAGTACCTTTAGGTTTATATAGGTAAGATACACATTTGTCCCATAGAGCATGTTCATAAGTATATGTAGTTTTGTGTGATAGTAGAAGATATATTTTTAATTTATGGGCTCAAAAGTACCTATGAGTTACATAAATATATAAAGAGCTTTATATATGCATTACATATTGTGTGCACCACTTGGAGAATCAAAAAGCTAAATACATATATGATACAAGCACTTGCATTTACTGATGCAGCAGGGTACAAAAACGTTATAGCTGTTAAGTTCAAAGAAGGTATGTAAGCATACATATTTACAGGCATGGAGCTGACTCCTGATGTAGTATATGGAAAGGACAAAAATATACATACATAAAATACACAATAAGCTCTATTTATTGTGCATACATCAACAACTTTTGGTAGAGTCAGACCTGCTACATACTCATATACGCCACACGCCGCGAGATTGAGATAGGATCCAGTAGGCCTAACACTGAATTTGGAGTCTGAACATCTCTCTGTCTGTCACAAGACACAGAATTAGGGACAAGATGTAGAACTAAGAAGAGTACCAATACAACTAATTTTATTTGGCATCTGAGATCTTGAACGAAAACAGATAAGTAGTATTGTTGTGATTGGAACATTATATGTCGAATGGTTATGTGAAAAGAAATTTATGGTCATGTGTGTTCCCTAAACTCATAACACCTAGTTATGATAAAATAGGATAATTTGAGCCACTAATATATCCGCGAATTTACATGTCCAGTGTCTTACCTACCGCTGGGAGCAGGTAAAAAAATCACACATAGTTATGATAAAATAGATATGTTAATTAGGAAGGCTATTGTAAACTATAAAATTTTTTGGACCTGTAGGTGGCTAAGGCCAGTGTCATAGGGATTATCAAATGCTGCAAATTCACAGTAATTTGTGTATGGCATACATGTTTTAAAATCATAGATATGAATTTGGAAGGGATACCTACGTCAGCACACATGTCTAGGTTTAGACATGCAACTATTAAGATTTTTTTTGACAGGCCATCAATCTAGATGGTTGCAGCCATGTGAAAAGGCTATAGTTTTCTCACTGTGTGCAACTCTGTAATGAAGCCATTATTCATAAGCTCAGCGGTAAATTTACAGAACCTCCGGGAAAAAATGATTGCCATAAAGAATAGCCAAATCCGTCCAATGTAACTAACCCAATCTACAGCACCTGACCAGCACAGACAACTGACAAACTTAATCTTTTCATTTCAGCTATTTCAGTCATGGTCAGATTATAAATGTGGGAAACATGTACGACAGCATTATTCCATTTCCTTTTGTTCATTTCAATAACCAGATTACGCTCATTGAAATATGTTTGCTGCCTCAATTTGGAACACATGAGAACATATTTTTAGAGGGAAATTAAAATAGTGTAGGTATTAAAGGTAAAGGTAAAAGTGCATGTGTGGGGCAAAAATAAGGGACATACGCAACATGGCGTGTTAGTGACAAATCTTACTCCTTCCAACTGCAGAACATATTTGAAACCAATAAGTGAACAACATAGTGTAGGAATCTTCATGGAGACATATACCCACTGAAATGAAATTATAACTTAAAGAGGTCAGTGAGCAGTCAAAACTATTGAAGTCAATGAAAGGCATTGGAATTTTTTCCTTACCAGTTCGTGCATCAGTTTGATGGCAAGGAACAGGTGCTGATCTTGGGACAGTATCCGACGAAAAAGAGATGACCGCTGTACTCCAGAACGGCTTACAATCCTGTAAAATATCCCTGGCCCTTGCAAACTGGTATGGAGGGAGTAATTTGGAACCTTAATCCACTGGCACAGCATGAGAAACTAACAGACCAAAATTATACGGGATCAAACCAAGTTCATACGCTGGACTTTGACATTTTGTAGGCAAATTCAGTAACCCAATGAGACCTGACATCTAGTTCAGGACCATTCTTTTACAGAACTAACACCCCAATTTAGCCTATGCGGCTTATCGAAATTAGAACTTTGTGATTGTACGCCTCATGGTGGAGAAACATGAACTCAGTCTGTTGCAAGGGTAAAAGAATATGAATATCCATACATCAAAGTTATATACAAGGTTGCAAAGCTATACTCCAGATTCCAGCGGCAGAGTTCACATTAGCTAAAAGCAAAATCATATTTCAGATAGGGAAGTCATACCCATTGTAAGGACTATAGAATAGGAATCAAAGAAGGAAGCCAATCCATAACTTTAGTTTAAAAATCTAAAGAAAAGACTGACCCTGATATTGCAGGTACTCAAGTAATAAATTACCTTGGTAGCAAGTCCAACTATAAATACATCACTGGCAATGGGGTGTGGTCAATGAGAGAACAACCAATAAATTGTGTGTGAAGCAAAGACATCATCGACAATGGACCTATGCTTATTAAGAAATGGACAAAATGTAGCAATAATATAATGATTCTGTCATCACAAAGGCAACGAAAATAGCAAGGTTCATGGAGAAATGAAATAACATATGGAAGAAAGGAGACTACTCACCCTAGGAAGATATGAACAGCTAGAAGAAACTGACAGCTGGCAGCGTGCCACTACATGGTGACTACTCAACTAAGCAAGATTAGGTTATCAAGAAGACTCTAATTCAAGATTTTAAACCATCTGAATGTTGCCCTTCATGGGTGAAGTCTAGACTAAAAAAAGAGGTCATGCGACAGGCTATAAAATAAAAATATGTATGAGTGAACGGACCATTATTTACGTAACAAATGTAATCCGGAATCTTTTTGCAGAATCCAAAATTCCCATCTGTACCATAGCTCTGACGACACAATGTAATTGGGCTCAAATAGCCAAATAGGTAAAGCAGCAGGATTCAGAGTCGAGGAACATATATAGCAGGAAGCAGCAAAGGCAATACAGCGCAATCCTAGACCGGTATGGCGAGCATTTTTTTACTAAAACATTAGCACTACAGCAAGAGCTCCCAAAACATATGAGAACCTATGTCTACAAAGTCGATAAATGAGATACTTTGTAGATCATCAATCGGTAATAGTGGTATTAAAAAGTGATTGACACTATCAGGAAATCACAAAAAGACTCATGACAACCAAAAGCCATCACAGACAAGCAAAGTGTGACAACGATATCTCTGGGAATAGGGCGTGTGCTTAGAACCAAAAGCGTATAGCCTGAGTTCACAAGCAATGAAGACAGACAACAATCACAAGCGCAGGATGAAGAAGAATATATCTAACACCTCACGGGCAATAAGCAGAAGCTCAGTCTGCACATCATGTGTTATCGACATCACAGGCAATGATCATAAGCAAGCATGAGCACAAAACCAAAGGCAATGATCAGATTAGGCAAAGGGAGAAACCATCAGAGGCAATGACATCAGAGGCTCTACATTTTAGTTGAGGTTCCCGCGAGTATAGGGCATCCACGTCAGGCAAACAAGCATGCGTTGTTCTATCCGAGACCAACGGTGCAGGATCACTACACCGGTTTGTACTGTTGAGGGGGCAAAATGTATTCTTGCCTCACCGTATACCATCTCTGCACAAAGGGAGGCAAGAAATCAAAGCAACCAATTGACCATGGCCTCAGTTGCGACGGAAGAAGCAGAAAGGCTCGCCTGTTATCATGGAAGAGGCACAAAGAGCCGCACAAAAAAGAATTGGTGGGTCAGTCACAAAGAGACGGGAAAAATAAAATCAACATTGCCCATGATCACTGCCTCAGTTCTGAACATAGTACACAGATGTGAAAGAAAGAATCATCATAGCCCAGGAGCCTTGCCTCAGTTATCTAGAAAAAGGAAGAGGTGTGAACTGTGTAAAGATAGGACCTGATCACTCAACGAAACACTAAACATTTATTGTGTATTCATCACCGCACTACCGTATTCCCTCAAATTAACCGAGCAGAAAGAGGAAAGTGTAGTCATCATTGGACATGACCAAAATCATTAGCACGACAGTGCACTAAGAAAGGAATCAAATAGCATTGACATGGTGGTGTCCTTAAGATAGGACCTGATCACTCAACGAAACACTAAACATTTATTGTGTATTCATCACCGCACTACCGTATTCCCTCAAATTAATCGAGCAGAAAGAGGAAAGTGTACTCATCATTGGACATGACCAAAATCATTAGCACGACAGTGCACTAAGAAAGGAATCAAATAGCATTGACATGGTGGTGTCCTTAGATATATGCCACAAAATCATGAGCACTACAGTGTAGCAAGGAAGAAAACCAATATGATTGAGACGGTCACGTACAACAGGTAGGTAGTGTCAAGATCCAACCGAACCGAGCAGGTGGACGATAAGCAACGGGGAAAAGAATCTTCAGTAAGGCAGTAACAACGTAGCTTGCCGAGAGAAAAGTGAGAGCAATAGATCTAGGGCCAAATTAACCTTGGGCTGTTGGATTACCACGAAATCGCAAAGCAAGGGCACCGCACATGGCAGATTCACTGAATATAGAGTAAGGAGGGAGATCGAGAGAGCGTGAGAGGGAGAGAGAAAACCATAGAGTGGATGGATCAACGAAAACCGGAGGCACGCGTGCAAGGGCCGCGTGGGGGAGCAGGGGGACTGCAGCGGAGCCACCGGAGGCCACAATCGTCGGGGCCAAGCGCGGCGGCGCTACACACTCCAGGGACTGCCACAGCCCGATCCAAGCGCCGCGAGCCGAACCGCCGCCCCCGCCTCACCGCGCCGCCGAACTAAGCCGCCGCCTGGAGCGAGGAAGAGGCCACACACAGGCGGGGTCGTGGAGCCTAGGCGGCTAGGGTTTCGTCCAGCACATGAGCAGGCGCGGATCGGCGAAAGGAAGCCGTCTGGGGCACCGCCGGCGGCGGCGTATAGTGGTTGGGAACGGCCACCGCCGGGGCGCACGCGCGGCACGGCGGCGTCCTCCCACCAGCACGCCGCGTAGCGAGGCGCCGACACTGGACGTCCGGCACGCCACCACCTCGGGAGTGAGGGAGAGGGAGAGAGGGAGGGCCAGCCGCCGCCGTGCCGGGCCCTCCCGCTGCGCTGGCACGGCAAGAGAGGGAGCGAGAGGGACGGGCCGTGCGACGCCTCCTCCGGAGAGACGGAGAGACCGAGGGAGAGGAAGAGAGGGCGGGTTTTTTTTAGCCGAGGGATGGAGCGACGGTTTGAGAAGATATTTTGGTTTCCACCGCTGGAAAGTAACCCACGGACGGAGGGAACAGTAACTCACGGACGGAGGAAATCAGAGACGGTAGACGGAGATCCGACGGTGGAAATTCTTTTTGCTAACGTGGATAGCGTGGGAGTTCGGCGACAAGTTCACATTTGTAGAGTTTAGACTAGTGCGTCTTTCACTCTTTCTTAATATTGGATGACATGTGCTACTTTGAGCTGGTCGTATACTTGGATGGACATGCATAGGACTAAGCAACAAAACAACAAGGCCATATATATATATATATATATATATATATATATGTATATATACATTAGAACAAGGCTAATAATACAGCCAATTGCTGGCTGTAAGGTTTTTTTCAGCCTTCTCTTAGCCCACTCATATAGTAGTTAGCTCATTACTATTAATACATGGTCCACTTGTCTCTCTCACAAAATTTATTAGTTCTTGGTTCTCGTATCTAAGCCGGCTGTAAGCTTATAGTCCGCTTCTGTTCTCTCTCCTCTATCTCAGCATTTAGTCAGCTTAGAGCCTGCTATCTTTTAGGGGGCAGGGCAGGCCGGGGGGGGGGGCACTGCTTTTGGCCTGAAATCATAGGGGGGCCTTCCCCAGGATAGTAGTAGGTTTGTTCCGATAGGACGACAAGGGTGGCATAATGCTAGGCAAAATGCAATGATTTCTTTAGGCACGCATGCGTGTGTGGGTGGGTGCTAGATCCCTCTTGGCCCCTAGGTGGATCCACCCCTGGCTATGTTTCTGTACACTTGCATTGGCCAAGACTACACAGTGGCAATGTGCGAGGTAAGACTACACATAGTTTGAACTAGAGATGGCTAAGGCGAGATAAATTTTTGGAAAGTCATGACTAATGTAATCAACCTAGATGCTCCCCATATCGTCAACTAGATGAGCTTTGTTGAGCACACATCCGGCTTCTCTGTCTACAGGCTCCACTAGCACTGCAACATCTTGCACAAGTTATTTTCCTCCCTTATTAACCTCACCCTACGAGGAAGCCAAATTAAGCAAGCACAACATAAGCTTTGAGGCTAGACCCATCGACAAGCTCACTTGTGACATAGTGCATTTATATAAGGAGTCCAATGGACAAAGACCAACAGAAGGCAGGCATGGGAATGCGGTGAACAAGGACAACAAACAACGGGTACTGAAGCTAGAAATGTTGCTTGAAGGAAACATAGTAGGGGAAAGAGCACCGAGGAGGTGGACTGCAGGGAGCAGTGAGGGTGATCGCAAGTGGTGACTATAACGGTGGCACCAGCACCTTAGTTCTATCGAACCATTTGAGGTAAAAGATAGGTATGAGTAGTATTGTCATTCCATGTGCCTATAAAAGTAAAAATTAGAATTAAAGTAAATAAAAAGGCAGAATTGGCAACATAATCAAGATGATGTCCCACAAGCCCGCGATGATAATGTCAATCTTGGGAAACCATTCTCGAAGGTGGTGACTTTGCAAAGTTACACGTTAAGAGCGGTGAAATTACAAAAAAAATTTCTAAAAGCCAGGTAAGGGTAGTATTGTCATTCCATGTGTTGGTAAATGGATTTCATTTTGGTTAGATCACATTTGCATGTTGTACAAAGTAACATTCTTGCTCTCAGTTAATCTAGGTACCATGAGATATATTTTTCGTTGATTTTTTATACCATTGTATCACACTATTTTGCTCCACTAGGAAGAATGTCCTGGCTAATGTTCTACCAAATTGGGCCTAGGATGCACTAGGGGGGTATGATCATAGGTGCAAATGAACAATGCAGACATCATTCCAGCTCCATGGAGCAAACACCTTGTTGCGACATGATCGGATGTAGCAATAATGGTTGAGGAATTGACGTTAGGGCTTTTATTGTGGGAGGGGGGAGGGGGGTGGATGGGTAGCTATGAAGATAGATGTAGGGAGAGGACCAAAATGGTCACATGGCTTAAATGGATTACTGTGGGTGGCATCCAACAAAACGATGCTATGAAGGGTGGTGAGAGGATTGTTGACAGGCGATGGAGGATGACAGACAGTTGGAGGTCCAGTGGCCGGGGGTTAGCGCGTTCCTTGGTTAGTTTAGGACAGGATGGAGGGGTAGGTGGGAGGTAGGTAGCATTACAGCGGTAGAAGCAGATAGACTTGATAAATTCATTGTCGTGTAGCTGACATAACATGTGCCCTCGATTCCTTCAGACCGTGCGTACACAAATGAGCATGTCATTAGCATGAATATAGAGTAGAATTGGAATTTAGAAATGGATCAAACATATATACCATTTTGGTATTGTTGGATCAAGTGGTGGTAACTATATCATAATGGTTTCAAAAGGCCCACTAGAATCCCATACTGGTCACTAGCTCTATGATCCATTCAAAAGGAGCATCAATCATTTTATCTAATGAATTTCTATGTGTGGAACGCACTTATATGTGAATGCTTTAGCATTATAAACTATGTTTTCTCTCTATCTCTCTTCTCTCCTTGTGTGTGTTCAAGATAGGATACTTACATTTGTTGAAGCATCTGATGTTAGCATATAGATAGCAATGGTCTAAATCCATTAAAAACTATCATAAATAAATAAATAAATACCCAATGCATATAGAGCAGTTATGGAAATAGATAGTAGTGTAGAATTCAACCGATGTTACAATTGAATTTTGTTGTGGTACTAAAAAGCAAGGAAACCACAAGGAATGTCTATGGAACTAGACAACAATGTCTTTGCATGCCAATGAAAAGTCATCGAATCAATTAGGATTGCCATAGCTCTAAGCAACCAATTAGGGCGTGTCAATTCTAATGACAGTGGCCATAAATTTATGTATCACAATTGACGTTGTGAAGGGAAAGCAACCAATTAGAGTGTGTAAATTCTAGTGACAGTGGCTCAAATTTGACAGCTAGCTGTCATGGAAGTAACCTAGGGGAAGAACAATTTTCTGCAGCAGATAATATGACAAAATGACATAAATCATATTGGTTTTTTATATCTTATTGTAGTTGGTCCATTGATTTTCTAATGCATATGTGAGAGAAGCTCGCAAGGAATACAATGGACACCATTCTTCTTTTTTCCTCGTGAGAATCTGATCTCTAGTGGAAACAAATATGGTCTTATTATGGTTGACATTTATGTGGTGGGTTGGCATGGGTAGCAGGTCTCATAGCAACTGGTTGAGGCCATAGTGGCTTCAATGGACATGAGCAGAATTACGATGATTCTAATAATATTGGAGGGAAAACACACCCAATATAATGCATAAAATGGTCCAAACTTAAAATTATGAAGAGGACAAAGGAACTAAAACCGACGGTGCTTTTATTGAGGAATGAATGTCATCAAAAGAAAATTTAAAACTACATTGATTTGGCATCGGTAGAAATGCACGAGATAAGAGTGGGAAAATGAAGATGTAGAAAGACAACAATAGCTTAAGCTAAGAAATTTATTGGTGATAGCTAGCTATATGGTTGTTCGTGTAGATAAATGCAATTGGATGAATAAAGAGATCGATACTATTACAATCAAACAAATAAACATAAACTATTTATTACAAAAAAAAAGTATTTTTAAAACTCGAACTAGCATGCGAGATTAGCCTGGGGGGCAATGAAGAGGGAGTCACAAGAGCAACACTGACGGTCAAACGAGTAGGCATGGAGGAGGAGGAGGAATCATGGGCGCACGGCGCTAAGGGGAAGGACCCACCAGGGTGACACTAGTCGCATGACGGTGATTCACACGAGAAGAAGAAACGAGAAAGGTGGGATGAGGAAAAAAAACTATGGCTGACTTGTGGGACCCACGTGTCATGTGTTTGATCCTACTTCTGATATTCCTAAACCAAACATAAAACTAGGACGATTCCACCCAACTAAACACTAGATGGAATCATACATCTCTCTAAAAACTAGGACGCCTATTCCACCATGTCTCTATACCAAACAACCTTAGTGATCTTCTTCATCGCTGGAACTATATAGACTATTATGGATAGGCCATCTTGAGATCTTTTGAGGAGAAAATTGCAAAAAACTGAGGGTTTTGCTCTTAGAATCTTTGAAAGAGTTGTCTTAATGAAACCGACCTTAGAAATGCATTTGTAGGGGTGGTTAAAAGCCCGACACTAGAAATGCCACATCTATGCCGTAGTGTCGGTTTTAGAAATTGCCTATTAAAAGGTCTTGATAGCTAGAGGGGGTGAATAGCCTAATCAAAATTCCTACAAAGTATGCTAAACAAGTTTATCAATATAACAAATAGCGAGAAGCGAGTTTTGCCTAGCCTATGGGGTATTGCAAGCCACCTATCCAAAAGACAATTCTAATATATTTCACTCAACCACACAAGTCAAACCGCAAGAAGAAAAACAACTAGAGCTAGCAAGCTACCAAAGCAAAGAGCTATTCTAGCTACACTAAACAAACTAGCATGATACAACTATGAAAGTAATGCAAGTGTGAGTTAGAGGGGTTTCACCGAGAGACGATGAATTGAGCCAACCAAGAAATAATTCCAAGTGATGATATTCAAGATAATCAATCCACCGAGACAAATCAATCACAATCAACGAAGCGAAGACACGATGATTTATCCCGAGGTTCACGTGCTTGCCGACACGCTAGTCCCCGTTGTGTCCCCCTCAACCACGTGGTTCGGTGGCTAATCGGTCACACACCGAGCCTCTCAAAAGGCGCCACAAGAACCTACCAAATGGCAAGAGGTTGCAATGACACGAGCAATCCACTAGAGTTGGAATTCGGCGCTACGCCAGGGAACCACAAGAACCCTTCACAAGACAATCACCGGAGCCGGCCACGAATAATCACCAACATGTGTCGGAACTCCTCCAAGCTGCTCCAAGCCGTCTAGGTGGCGGCAACCACCAAGAGTAACAAGAAACACCACAGCAAATCAATTCCCCAAGTGCCTCTAGATGCAAATCAATGATCGATGCACTTGAATCATTCAATCTTACTCAAAGATCGCAATCAAATGCAAAGGAGATGAGTTGGGATGAGAGGGGATGCTTTGGCTCAGCTCAATGTGCTCACAAGAATGTTAAAAGTCCAAGAGAGGGAGCCAAGAGCCGACCACCAAGTATTTATAGATGTACCCATTCGAAAAGAGCCGTTGGGCTGAAATTATGCACGACAGACGCGTCTGACGCATGCCCGAGTGTCACGTGTCCACGCGTTTGAAATCTAGCAGTCTCATGCCCAATTCGATAGACGCGTACACGAGTTTCACCTCAGCGTCTGTCGCCTCGATAGACGCAGCACAGAGAGCACCATTTCGTGAAAACGATCGATAGACACGTCCCTTGCTCGCCCGTCAGACGCTGCCTGAGCGTCTGTCGCTCGCACGTTTGCTCGACCGTGAAACCCTGGGCGCGTCTGTCGCTCAGGCGTCCATGCGTCTGACGCTCTGGCCGAACAAAGGTCAAGCCGGGGTAGGCCGACAGACGCGCCCACATCATCTGTTGCTCCTGGAGCCGGCGTCTGTCGCCGATATTTCAGTGAAAAATGATCGCGCGACGTCGCCACTTCTTCCAACTTTCGGCGTAAAGAAAAATGGTCATTTCAATTCCTCGAAAACGCCTGAATCCCGCCTCACAAGCTCGGCGGGAGGGAGAGAGGACCCCAAACCCTCTCTACCACTCAAATTTCACCGCCTTCGCAAAGGTGCTAACACCACCAAGTGATCATCGTCATATGCAAGTGTGTTAGCATTTTCACAATCATTTTTCGAGGCGTTATTAGCTCTATCCAAATGCATATGCTCAATGAAATGTCACCTAGAGGCACATGCGGGATATGAAATGATACACCATTTCCCCTTTTCATAGTACGGCTACTAAACCTAAACGTGATCACACCCACTAGGTGTCTTGATCACCAAAAGCAAACCCTAGCAAAATACCTTTGCCTTGAGGTCCATAGGGTTGCACCTTGTTCCTCCTTCATCACCATGGTAAGAACTTCATCATCCACACTTGATCATCATGCTTCACATTGCTATGTGCTAATCATCCTTTGCTACATACAATCTTAAGCACATGATTAGCACTTGGGCATTGTCACTAATTACCAACACCAAACATAGAGTTTTCACCTATGAAAATTGATTTTGACCATGAGTAGAAATCATTTCTACAGTAGCATCTAGTACATGGTTTTTGTTTTGCACCTAGATATAGGCTATGTCTACATACATATTAAAAACCTATGTATACAGAAAAGTTAAAATGATTAACAGTTCAAAATGATGGAGTGTTCTTAGTCATTGCTCTTACATGTTTTATTCTTTTCTTGTTTTATAATTTGATCAAACTATCCTGTATGATATCAGTTTATAGCATACCCCCTTCGTTCCAAATTGTAAGTCATTTTGTCTTTTCTAGATACATTGCTTTTTATGTATCTGGACATAATATATATTTAGGTGCATAGCAAGATCTATATACCTAGAAAAGGCAAAACGACTTTTAATTTGCAATCGGAGGGAGTATTGTTCTAAAATGATATAGACATTCTACAAGGTGGCAGATGAAGTTCAGATGGAAGCAAAGATTATATCTCTAAATGCCTATTTTTCACAAACCACAATATGCATACTTCCTCCGTCCCTAAAGAACTATCGCTATGGTATCCGTGCCGATCAAACTTTCTTAAGTTTAACTAGGTTTATAGAAAATATTAATAACATTTTTTATCTCCAAACAAGTGTATTATGAAAATAGATTCAACGATCTATCTAACGATACTAATTATATACTATAAATATTAATAATTTCTTGTATATATTTGGTCAAAGTTGAAAGAGTTTGACTTTTCGGGGAGCGAGAACGACCGTTATTTAGGGACGGAGGGGGTAAACGCTGACACATACACACCCTCACTTCTATGAATATATGCACGCAAATGCACCCTGCTCCTATGAGGACCTCTAAAACATGTTTCGTCTGTATCCAAAGGCTTATTTTTTTCTTGATTGTTATATTGTTTTTGTAATCTTCCAATTTCTTTTGCTTTAGCTAACATTGAACACGTTTTGGCCCAATTAAAAGTGAAAAAATTGGCGCCCATGTTATTCTGGACTATCTATATGACAATTTTGTTGTTCCTGTAGTGCAACTCAATTGTTTCCAGAATTTTATAATATTCTGTGATATTATATGTATATTTTATTGTCAGCAGCATTCCATGCTATATTACCGTTCATTTCAAATTTTTGTTTTGTCAGTACAATGCAACTCTGCTATATGGTATTTGAAGATATATTGTATTAAGTTACATGCACCGACCAGTTCAACCCAAAAGCTTAAGCTGATGGGGAGAGGTGAGCAATTCACTTATATTCCAACACACCCCCTCACGTGGAGGCTCCCTCAGGCCTCAGACGTGGAATAGGAGCGAGCAACAATTATTTTATTTAATTGCGCTAACCAGGATTCGAACTCGAGACCTCTGGCTCTGATACCATATTAAGTTACATGCACCGACCAGTTCAACCCAAAAGCTTAAGCTGATGGGGAGAGGTGAGCAACTCACTTATATTCCAACATATTGATTTAGTATGTATCAAGGAACATCCATTGTTCAAAGTTGTATAATGAATTATTCCATTAAGAAAATTTATTGCCATGTGCTAGTTAAGTATAACAAATCGTATTA
Organism: Saccharum hybrid cultivar R570; assembly: GCA_038087645.1. NCBI lineage: Eukaryota > Viridiplantae > Streptophyta > Magnoliopsida > Poales > Poaceae > Saccharum > Saccharum hybrid cultivar. The sequence goes on along the minus strand of JAQSUU010000029.1, from coordinate 1,018,255 downwards.
TGAAGGAACGGCTGACACTGCTTGGCACATCGACGGCGATGAAGGAACCGTCACCCGCCGGACCCGACTCCATCGTCGTCCAGCCACCCGGGGGCCTCCGTCGTTTCGGCACCGATCTGCTTGTGGGGTCGTCGGAACCCACGTCCTCCCGAGACGGCCTCCTCGTTCTCTTCCAGAATAAACGGGTAGCCCCAGGCCTCGTTCTCCGCGACGGGATACTCGTCGCCAACACCATCACCGGCCGTGTGACCTCGCTTCCTAGCATGGGGCAGCGAGGTACCAGTACCAAAGGCATGTATCAGCCCGCCTTGCTCTCCGTCGACGGTGCCGGCCGCTCTCCTTCGAGCTGCTTGCCATGTGCCAGCACGACGACGATTGGATCCTGGGAACCCAAGATCTTCTCGTCACGGGAGCACGAGTGGGGTGCTGCCCGCAGGATCCACATCCACAACATGCCTCCATTCATTCGGCGCTTCATGGAGGCAACGTCTACTGCCCCGGCTGTCGTGGGGTACAGTGTTCATTGGCTCTGCTACACCCAGCAATTGATCCAACAGCCCAACACTTTCGCCAACAGAGACCTGGCCATCGTTGCCCTCCATGCCGAATCAGCACAGGCCACTGTGATCAAGCTGCCGCAAGAGTTGCTTACAAGGATAGGGAGCCCAAGCAATGGATCAAACCCTGCGGAGAGACTCATCCTGGCTACCACTGCCACAGCGAAAGGGGAAAGGCGGCTGAGCTTAGTTGTTGCAGAGGCACTTGTGATATCAACGTGGACACTTGTCACTGATCGACGAGGGCTCAAACATCAGCTGGAGTCGGCAGCTAGGTGGTGATCCGAGAAGGCGGGAGATCGACAGGCCGCTCGCCTATGTTCTTGATGCGTACCAGCCAATCTGGTTTAGTATGTTTGGGGAGAGAAGTGGCACCGTGCTCTTCTGGATGCGGAGGATTGGGCTCGTCCAGCTCAACCTTGGGACCAAGAAGGCCCTGGTGCTCTGTAGGGACACTGACCAACCCAGAAACGATATATCACGGGCACTGTGTTGCATGAGATTAACCTGATATCTGTCCTGAGATGTATGAAATATTTCTGAATTTGCTTGTTTTTTTTCTCATGATATGTCACTCAAACGTTAGCTGATGTTTCTGAAAAAATAGGGTGCATGGAATTCCACATGTGTAGTAGAATATTTGCCATGACTAATTTCACCCAAAATAAATGCTAGGTATATTTTAGTGATTCTACTATCTGGAGGATGGCGTTTGAATAGTAATAGGCTAAGATTCTTTTCCTATAACCAAGTCTTGAACTTCTGTAACTATCATTTTGTGCTGACAAATCTCCTCCTCAAATCATTTGAATATAAATTTCAAAACACTTGAAGGCATAATATTTAGTGGATAATAATCGACACACCCAAAAAAAATCTTTCAACAATTTTGGGTCACTTGAATTGTAGTTGAGTCAAGTTGGCGATCCACCATGATAATTGCAAAACCTCTGGATAGTCCAAAATTCCAATGTTCTATATTATATTCTGGATTGTTCCATTCATGACAGTATTATTGTTTTATTAGTATAAATACAATTGTCCTAAGATTTTCAATAGGTTTTAGGATATTATAATTATATTTTCTGTTGTATCAATAGAAAAAATGCATTGTTCCATCTATGATTTGGTTGTTAGGAAAAATTAATTATTCCATGGTTTGAAAGTGTTTTATACCATTTACAACTATATTTTGACTTTTATAGTAGGAAGCATCCATTGTTCTATGTTACGCTATGAACTATAATTGTATTGTTTTCCTAGTACAATATAATTATTCCAAGACTTTCAAAACGTTTTATGACTTGTAATTATATTTTTTGTTGTTTTAGTGGGAAAATCCATTGTTCCATCTATGACTCTTTTGTTGTTTTTTAAATGTTCCAAGGTTTTGAAGGTGTTTTATATGTTATTTGCAACTGTATTTTGACTTTTATAGTAGGAAACATGCATTGTTCTATGTTGCATTATGAACTATTCCATTAAATTGTTCCATGGTTCTCAACTTTTTTTTGTAACACAATGCAAATAGCTTGTTTTTTATTCAAAGTTTAATGGTTGATAGTACAAGTCAATTGCTCTATACAACAACAACATAGCCTTTTGTCCCAAGCAAGTTGGGGTAGGCTAGAGATAAAACCCAAAAGAGACGAGAAAACAGGGAGACACAAAAAGGGACAAAAAGAGCACAAGACAAAAAGAGATCACGGTTCAGGCACGTTGATTGCCAATCTCTAAGCGCTCCTATCCATAGCTAAATCCTTTGGGATATTCCACTCCTTAAGATCTCTCTTAACGGACTCGTCCCAAGTTAGTTTAGGTCGACCTCTACCGCTCTTTACATTATCGGCCCGCTTAGTTGTTCCACATTTAATAGTATATTTCTATTTTCTCATACTATATATTTTGGGTTGTTTAATATGATACTATTTAGCTCCTGCTTTTAAAAAAGGTGATGCAGTTCGATTATGATCATTGTTCATTGGTTAGCTCGGCGATTGATAATAAGTAGGAAAGGGGAATTTAGTAAAACCCCAAAAACCGGGCCTAAATTTTATCCAGGAGGCTGACACCGCTCATCATCTTTTCTCTTGGTTTGTGCTCAACTGCCGCAAAGCCCAAAACTTTCTACTCGCCAAACAGGACGGCCTCCCACCTCTCTGTAGGCCACAGCCCATCTAAAGCCCCGATGTGATTCTCAAATAATAATAATAGTTAGCAGCAGCAGCAGCAATAATAATAATAATAATAATAATAATAATAATAATAATAATAATAATAATAATAATAATAATAATAATAATAATAATAATAATAATAATAATAATAATAATAATAATAATAATAATAATAATAATCTAAAGCCCTGATGTCTTCCGAAGGAATTCCCCATTCCCAAATCAGTCCTCACAGACCCTTAGTCTCTCTCGACAACGCGGACAGAGTAGCCGCCGCCGGTGCCCTGTAGCTCCGGGAAGGCCGGCGCGTCGACAAAGACGGCAAGCAACATCGGTCGCGAGACGTGCGCACAGTCAATAAGTTGAGCAGGAGCCTTGGAGCAGCGATCGTTCGATCAAGGTAACCCACTAGCAAGCCAAATCCTTCGTGAATCTACTGATCTGGAAACCGCAAGTCTCACCTGTAGCTCGACGATGGAGGTGGAGGAGCCACGGCAGCCGCCGACCCTTCCTATGGATCTCCTGCTTGAGATCATCGCGCGCTCCAACGACGTCACGACCGTCGTCCGCTGCGCCGCGGGATGCAAGCCCCTGCGCCGCGCCATGCTTGATCCAGGCTTCCTCGACCGCCTCAGACGCCACGCGAAGGCCAACGGCGGATTCGACCCGTCCCTCCTTACTGGCTGCCTGCAGCGTTGTCCACCGGCACTGACTCCATCATCGTCCAGCCACCCGGACGCATCCGTCTCGACACTGATCTGCTTTCTCTTGGGTCCTCCAAAACTGCATCCTCCCGCTACAGGCTCCTCGTGTTCATCGGGAAAAAGTTTAACTAAACCCAAGTATTCGAGGTCGAGGCGGACTATTTCAGTCCTCAAACTATAAAACCAGATTATCTATCTTGCACTTTCTAAAACCGGTCAAATAACCCCATAAACGATTTTGATATTAGTTTTGCTACATTGATAGTGGTTTTGTCTTTTTTTTATTTATTTTCGTTGAATCTTTAAAAAATCATAGTAAAACATAGCAAAATCATAAAATAGAAAACTCAATTTTATTGGACAACACATGAGTAGACTACACGGTGAACATATAATATGGTATGTTTTAGTATAAAGTTTTTGTTGTAGCTTTAGATCTATGTTTTTCTGTAATTAGTTAGAATAATTCATAGCTGCAGCTTCTATGGTCCAATTATGGTGACATTTTTATGGTGACCTAATTATTGTATGTTTGAACTATAGTAAAAATTTTATATCATATATAACTTAGTTATAGATAAAGCATAGATTTAACGAGCATAAACTTAAATAAATCTATAACTAAGATATACATGATCCAGTGAGTATAAAATTTTAATATAGTTCAAGCATACAATAATTAGTCCACCATAAAAATTTCACCATAATTGGACCATAGAAGTTGCAGTTATGAATTATTTCAATTAGTTACAGAAAAGCATAAATCTAAAGCTACATCAAAAACTTTGTACTAAAGCATACCGTATTATATGTTCACTGTGTAATCTACTCATGTAGAGTCCAACAAAATTAGATTTTCCATTTTATGATTTTTCTGTAATGATTTTTTAATAGCGGAAATAAATAAAAAAGATAAAAGATAAAACCACCGTCGCTGTAGCAAAACCATCATCTAAAACCGCTTGGAGGTCATTTGACCGGTTTTATAAAGTTTAGAAATAGAAAATCTGGTTTTATAGTTTGGAGGGTGAAGCTGGGGTTACGTTGTAGACTATTTCCTTGTTCATCGCCACGGCATACTATTCGTCTGCAGCACCATCACCGGCCATGTGACCTCTCTTCCTAGCACGGACCTGCGAGGTAGTACCAGTGCATCCAGCAGAGAGATGTACCAGGGAGCCTTGCTTATCCGTCGACGGTGCCGGCCGCTCCTTCGAGCTGCTTGTCATGTACAGGCACGACGCTTTGGTTCATGGCTGGAGCCTGGGAAGGCTGGGCCGGAGCCCAGATCTTCTCGTCACAGGAAGACAAGTGGGGTGCTACCCGTGAGATCCACATCCCACAACCTACCCAAAGGCGTTCTATGCCTGACGGAGGCATCGTCTTCTGCACCGGCTGTCGTGGGGCGCAGCATTCACTGGCACTGTTACATCCGTTACACCCAACCCAACAGCAGCGAGTTGATCATCCTTGCCCTCCATGCCGAATCAGCACATGCCGCTGTGATCAAGCTGCCGCAAGAGTCGCTTACAAGAATGGGGTCGTCGTCAACTCGTCATCACTGATGATAAGACATGAAGAGACACGCATCCTGGCTACCACTGCCACAGCGGAAAGGGAAAAGCGGCTAGGCTTAGTTGTTGCGGAGCCACTCGTGATATCAATGTGGGTACTTGTTCCGGAGGCGGCCGAGGGCTCAAGCATCAGCTGGAGTCGGCAGGTGGTGATCCGGAGGCGGGAGATGGCCAGGCCGCTCGCCAGTGTTCTTGACGCATACCAGCCAATCCTGCTCAGTATGTTTGGGGAGAGGAGTGGCACCGTGCTCTTCTGGATGGAGCATGTTGGGCTCGTCCAGCTCAACCTTGGGACTAAGAAGGCCCTGGTGCTCTGAAGGGGCAGCGACAACGCAGCACGCACAGTACAGGCATTGTTGTATGAGATCAACCTGATATCTGTCCTGGAATGTATGAAATCTTTCTGAATTTGCTTGTTTCTTTTCTCATGATATGTCACTGAGTCGTTTTTTATTTTGCTTGTGGTTAACTAGCCAGTGGCTATGATGATGAACCTGTTAAAGTACTTCTTGGGGTGCTACTGAACCAGAAGTCGCATTGAATGGATGGTCTGATCAGTTATCAAATTCTTGCATGCTATATTAGTTAGTACTTACAAATTTATGGTCTTACGCTATTGCAATTTTGATTTTCTGAATATATACAATCAATGGGTGTTCTTGCTCAGTTATGGGAGAAGAAAAATAAGCATCACCTACGTGAACGTGATATTGGCTACAAGAACCATTTGATGTGGGTGAGCACACTGTCTCAAGCACTTGCTGGATGCTGTAAGAACGTGATGTTAGTAGTTTGTTTAAGTTGTCAAGTTCTTCTTGGGGGCAAGTATAGATACTGCATTCCCATTTTTTAACATGGAGGGCAAAGGAAATTGAATGTCACTTACTAGCTTCCATTTTTCCGTTCAGGATGGATAGATTTTGTTTAGGAGAAAACTACATTTGACCGATTCCCGTCTTTTCATCCTTACCCTTGTGCTGCTTTTATTACTGCTCATCTCCTCCACTCCTACTCTTGTGTGATGCTAAATTGCTATGGGAATCAGTTCAAAAAAAAAAATTCTCAATTCAACTTTATGGTACTCTTTTTGTTACAAAAACATTTATATCTGTGCAAGACATATATTTGTTTAAATAAAGATATATAGATGACATATATGCTCTTCTTAAAAGCATCTTTTTATCATTTGACATGGAGCAAATCAATTTGTTCAAAATAACGAGATGAGATGGCATTACCATTCTACGAATTCAGATAACAAGGAGGGCACTGTCTTAAAATATATATATATATATATATATATGTTCCCTTGTTCAAATCAATTCACGTTCCCTTATTATGATCTGAAATTAAGCACCTCTTCGATCCATTAGATTAACTAGGCAAGAACCGAATCCTCAAATTAGCAAAGCAGCAGACTGAACTTCTCCTCCCTCTTCCCTTTTTGCTGGTTCTCTCCTGCCTCTCTCCTCCTAGCTGGACGTGGATTATACCGGCAGCAGCAGCAGCAGCAGCAGGCCAGCAGACGTCCTGCTCAGCCAATTGCACTCACGGCAGCAGCAAAAGATTGACCCTAACAGCAGCTCGGAACAGATATGAGGCAGCAAAAGCTAGATTACCTGAAGTGCAGCATGGAGTAGGTCACCGCGGATTATATTAGGCTGGCAACAGCCGGTGAGGATGTGAGGCGATTGTGATGGTAATAAAAGGCAGAGGTGGCGCAGGGAACCAGTACAGGGGAGGAGCGATCGGAGCAACAGGGTTGGGATGACAGATGAGAATTTGAGGCGCCTGTGAATAGGCGATCGGAAAAGGTTTTCATTTTTTTTAGGGGAAACCCTACGATATCAGATAATACTGTAGTTACGTATCCTAAGGGCCACTGAACAGAATCCAGGTGAGTTTCTTTCTGGCCCAAGCTAAGGCCGTCATGGGCTTATTAGAGCCCCAACTGAGCCGTGCCGACCCGCGGAATCGACCCAGCCCGTCTTCTCTAGAATCATCAACAGCCCGCACCGGACCGGAAGCGAAATTCTGTGATAAATTTACGAAGTATACTCTATATGTGTTTTTACCCTTTGCATTACACCTCTGCGGATTTAATATATCTATACCTATACTTCTATATCTATATCTATATCTATATTTATTTATACCTATATATTATTTTAATATATTATATATATATATTATAGAGACAAAAATTTCACCAATTTTTTTCCACCTCTTTTTCTTCCACTCCGGGTTCTATTCCAGTTTGGGTTGTCCTCCGGTCTAAAAGTTTCCACGTCCGATTTTCTCTATAAAGAGGCAAAATTTCTTCTTCTTTTTTTGTTTGGTTTGGCCTAATCCACATTCTTTTTTTATCTATCCGTGTCTAATTAGCTCCGGCTGTCGTGGTGGGGCGCAGTGTTCACTGGCTCTGCTACACCAGAGCCAACCACCACTCGTTCGACGACCCTGAACTGATCATCCTTGCCCTCCACGCCGAATCAGCACAGGCCACTGTGTCTGTGATCAAGCTGCCGCAAGAGTTGCTTACAAGGATGGGGAGCCATGGCCGCGGGTCAAAACCTGTGGAGAGATTCATCCTGGCTACCACTGCTGCCACAGGCCCACAGCGCAAGGGGAAAGGCAGCTAAGCTTAGTTGTTGCGGAGGCACTTGTGATATCAATGTGGACGCCTGTGCCGCAGGTGGACGAGGGCTCAAGCATCAGCTGGAGTCGGCAGGTGGTGATTCGGAGGCGGGAGATTGGCAGGCCACTCGCCTGGGTTCTTGACGCATACCAGCCAATCCTGTTCAGTAGGTTTGGGGAGAGGAGTGGCACAGTGCTCTTCTGGATGCAGAGGACTGGGCTCTCCGCGGGCGCCGAAGCGAAGACAAATCATAGGCACTGTTGCATGAGATTAACCTGATATCTGTCCTACGATGTATGAAATCCTTCTGAATTTGCTTTTTCTTCTTCTTCTCATGATACGTCACTTGCGTCGTTCTTTTTGTGGTTAACTACAAATTTATGGTCTCATTTTGATTTGCTGAATATATACAATCAATGGGTGTTCTTGCCCAGTTATGGGAGAAGAAACATAAGCATCATCAACTAGGCATAATCTTTGTAAATAACATGATATTGGCTACAAGAACCAATTGCTGTGGGTGAGCACTGTCTCAAGCACTTACTAGATACTGCAAGAACGTGATGTTAGTAGTTTGCTACAAGTAGTCAAGTTCTTCAGGGTAAGTGTACATACAACAGCCCCATTTTTGATCTAGGACGAGAATTGGATGTCACTTAGCTTCCATTCTGCTGTTCAGGATGGATAGATTTTGTTTAGTAGGAAATTACATTTGATCGATTCCCGTCTTTTCATCCTTCTCTTGTGCCGCTTTTATGACATATATATGCTCTTCTTAAAGGCGTTTTTTTTTATCCGGAGCTAATCAAATTGTTAAAAATAATGAGATGAGATGGCATTACCATTCCTATTCAGATAACAAGGAGGGCACTGTCTTAAAACATATATGTTCGATGTTCCCTTGTTCAAATCAACTCAAGTTCCCTTGTTCTAATCAGAAATCTACCACCTCTTCAGCCCATTAGATTAGATTAACTAGGCAAGAACCGAATTCTACTAATCCAAGCAAGGATTTTAGCTCTTGTACCCCAGATTGGAACAGGAAGCGGCAGACTCTGAGAACTTGTCCTTCCTCTTCCCTTTTGCTGGTCCCCTGCCTCCCTCCTTGCTGGAGGTGGATTATACCGGCAGCAGCAGCAGCATCACCTAACTAGTACATGGCAGCAACGATCGGAAGAACAGGGTTAGGATTGACCGATGAGCTTTTTTTTTCTTTTTTCTTTTTTGGTGATCGCTGACCGATGAGAATTGAGGTGCCTGCGGCGGTAATAGGCGATCGGAAAAGGTTTTTCATTTTTTTTGACGGGACCTCTCTCTTTTTTTTTTCATGAACCCTATATGAGAGCCACTAAACAGAATCCATCTTTCTGGCCCAAGCGAAGCCCGTCATGGGCTTATTAGAGCCCCAACTGGGCCGTACCGTCCCGTCCTCTCTGGAACCATCCAGAGAGGATCGGAAGCGAAATTCCTCTACGTCTTGGAATCCTACCTGGGCCCGCTTCTTCTCTCCCCTCTTCCCTTTCTTCTTCTTCGCCCGTGTTCAGTTCCAGAATCGGGTGCCCCGATTCGGCTCTGGCTGTAGCAGCTTTTGTTTTTTATGTAAAAAATTGTCCAAAAAATGATTAATTAGACTCAAAATGTTCGTCTCGCAAAGTACAACAAAACTATGCAATTAGTTTTTGATTTCATCTACATTTAGTACTCCATGCATTTACCGACATTTTAATGTGATAAAGAATCTCCTTTTTAGATAATACAATTTGGGGGAGAGAAATTGGGAACTAAACAAGGACGAGAAGACGGACACCAACTTGCAGCCGGGGCCGGTGACCGCCTCGCTCTCCAGTCTCCACTGCTCCTCTTTCTTGCCGCGCAAGAACGCGCGCCGCTTTTATCGGCCGCCGCCCGCGCCCCGCAGGCCAGTCTGTCCACGCTCCTGCTTGCCCCTGTCCTGCGATTTTGGCCTGCCTGCCCCCGGCATCCCTCCCGGCGGCATCGAAACTACCATTGCTTCGCGAGTTGGAACTCGACGCCGGCCGACCCGCTGCTCAACCCGTCGAGTTCGACATGGTACGCGCTAGCTCTCCTGTCCTGCGCCGTTCTAGTTCCTATACGCTTTCGATTTTGCGGGCTGCTCTGTTCTAGACTTCTACCAGCGCGGCACGTGTCGGCTGTCGGAATCGGAATAGCGCGACCCGATCCGAGGTAGGAAGCCGCCGTGTTGGATTGCGCTTGCTCTTCCCGATCCGTATCTCTATGCTTGGTCCCCTCCCCAGATTGTAGTCTGGTCCTAACTCAGGATAGCCATGATAAAATTGGGTTCTGTGTGGTTGGATAGAGTTAATCGCCTCCGTGGAGACCATAACAACCATGGAATTTTACTTGCTGTTTGGCTCCAATGACGCTTATAGCCTGGAGCAGGAACAATTCACGCACACAATTGCTCAACTGTATTAAGATATTGTTCCTAGTGTCTGAACTCTGAAAGTTGTAACATCAGTAGCAGGGTGCCTCTTGTTTCCCTGTCAGACTGAGACTCTGGGAAGCAGAGCTCAATAATTGCAGTTCAAGCGTTAGGGGCTTGATCATTCACTTTAATATCTTCGCAGGAGTCTCTGACATTGCATGCCTTTGTGAACCGTCATTGAACTCTGGTAACTTTATGATTGTCATCTGACCTTTTGCTGGGACATTCTCTTGTACCAACAGGCTACTCCCCTGATTGCTGGTTTGTCAGTGGCTGCTGCTGCATTGGGTGGAAGATCCATGATTAGAGCATGGCAAGCCTTCCGGACCCAGGCAGCAATGCCACGAGTGCGCCGGTTCTACCCTGGTGGGTTTCAGGGAGAAATGAATCGAAGGGAGGCTGCATTAATCCTTGGCGTAAGGTGATTGTTTTTTTCTTTTTATAATACATGTGTTTGTAAACTGAGTCAATTTTTAGTGATTCCTGTGGAGAAAAAGGGAGAGAACTACTGCAGTTTGTTATTGTTGTCACTAATTCTGTACACTCTTTCCTGGTTGTTTCAGAGAACGTGCTACACTGGATAAGATCAAGGAGGCTCACAAGAGGGTCATGGTAGCTAACCACCCTGATGCTGGTGGCAGCCATTACGTCGCTTCAAAGATCAACGAGGCAAAGGACATATTAATGGGAAAGGGGAAGTCCGGGTCTTCGATCTTTTAGTTGACACAAACGAAATGATGCTCATTTTGTTGTGACATGGGTGAGGCTGTAGCTTTTTCGAGGGACTGACAGTTGCATTTCACATTTCACATTTCTTAACGATGCTGTGCTGCTTGTACCATATAGATCTGAACAAGGATACATAATTACAGAATTGAAACAACTTATTGTCTGGATCATAAGTTATTGTTTGACCTGATTGGAAAGAGGAACCATGTATATCTCAGAGCCTCCAATACTTGTCTCGATGTCTTGCACCGTTGTTTCTTGAACCTCTCTAATGCATAGCTGTCGCAATTGGATCTGCTCCTTCTAAGATGATAATGTTGGAGTTTTTGACTTACTGTTCTGCATCAATGCTGTCATCAGTGATGGCTGATCATGATTAATTGGTTATAACTATTCAATTCGTGACATGTAGGCAAGTGTCTAGGCACTAGGAGAAAATTTATGAATGACAATTTATAGAATACTGTGCCAATTGCTCTAGATTCTGGATGATGGTTATGTTTTAGGTCAGTCATTCTTCCATAATAGAATAGTGCGACCATTAGGTTGGTCCTGGAGGAACAGAAGATCCCTAGATGACTACTGAGCTTCCAATTCAACTTGGAATCATTGACAGACACTGTTCATTTGTTCTGATGTCGAAGCTTCTGTTAGACTTTTGTTGTCGAAGAGCTTGTATTAATTACCTTCGGTAACAAATTTACTCTGAAATTTTGAAAGAACCATGAAAGACTGCAGGAAGTCAGCAACCAGGACTGTCAAAGCTTAAACAGGGGCAAACAATAAGCAATTGTTTCATAAACTTTTTTTATCCAATTGAAATTACAAATTAGCAGTCTTGGAATGATATACCTTTTGGAACAATATCTTGTAGAATGTTAAAGTCCATCCGGGTGTTTTTGGGTGAAGTCAATGTTTCTTTTCATCTTTGGTTCCACACATGACAATTGCCAGTGTCTATAGTTGTTAGCACTAAAGTACCAGACATATTTCACAAACAAGTTTGCATCAACTTTGTTCACTGACATCACCATAATCAACTTGGAAAGACCGCAGGTGACTCGTTCAACTTCCCCCTAACGATATGTTGAAGTGCATAGAAATGTCAGATTGTTTTAATAGCACTATTTATCTAAGATATAGAGTGATATCAAGTGGGTTGATTAAATTCTTTGCTAAATCCTTTTAATACGAATTTGCACAATTCATTACATTAAGCAACAGCAATAGTTGATGTCAGTTTCATATAGCGTAGCCCATCCCAGGACCAATTCATGACATGTTTGACACACTTATATTGACCTTGCATCATCCTAAGAAACAGACCTTCCATATAGCATAATCTGAAGACCAAATCACTGCAATTTACCTCAGGTGAAACAGTCAATCCATACAATGAGTTAGACCTGCTTCAGTTTGTTATTCGCAGTTTCACCACATCAAAGAAGCCTACCAGCCTCTGAAAAATGGAACAAGGCTTTAACTTTAATCATCTTCTCCTGGAAGTCCAAAATTGACAACACAAAGTCCTATCTCCTATGGTGTAAGCATTCAACTCTTGCCAATTCCAGTCAAAGATTGAACTATTTTAAGGTCAGCTGCAATTGCAGATCCCAATTCCCAAGTATTAGCAACCATCTTGTCCCTGGACCAGCAGGAAAAAAATCCAACAGAGTGGGCCTTCCTCTTGGACTGCATTTCTTCCAGCTACAGCTACTGTACTTGGGATGGCTGCGCAGTCTTGACGTCTTGTGAGAAATAAGGACGCAACACTCGTGCACGCACAATGCTATACCAATCATATTCAGAACTGAGCTAAAGCAGACCTGAAAACAGTCAATGGAATAATGTGATGTTCCCTTGGGGCTCTGTCGTTGCAAGAACTGAAGATTGAAAGGTACAGGCCAACTTGAAAGGAACAATCCTGAGAACCATGAACAGATGCTTCTTCCTCTGTACTGCGAATGTGATGGTTCAATAAAACTATGGCTGCTTGACTTTCATAATATCAAACTGTGGCCAAGATACATTTCCTGTACATGATTAAGTTCGGATGGTATCTATCTATGCTGTTGGTGTTGTCTCTGTAGCATTTGTTTCTGCTGACCTAATACTAAGGTCTTGTTTAGATTGCAAGTTTTCTGAATTTTTGCTACTGTAGCATTTTCGTTTGTATTTGACAATTAGTGTCCAATTATGGACTAATTAGGCTCAAAAGATTCGTCTTACAAATTACAGACAAACTGTGCAATTAGTTTTTTTTACCTACATTTAGTGTTCCATGCATGCGTCTAAACATTCGATGTGATAGAGAGAGCGCGTAAAAAATTGGAATTTAGAAGAGAACTAAACAGGGCCTAAGATTCTAGAATTCTGGTTAGAGGCAGCAAGCATGAAGTATAACTGAATGGTTTGAACCGTTCCAAGTCCATTCCGTATAGCGCTTGTCAATGTTCATCTTGACAATGTTAAGAGTACTGTTGCACAGGCTTACATCTTCCAGGAATTATATATGAGGTACAAAAAGTCGACACTTGTTGCCGTCTGTGTTCTGAATTTTGAGAGTTCCTTTTAGCTTGTTTGTTGTATGTTGGTTGGACAGAAAGGTTTTAAAGGTTAATACACTACGTAGTGGCAAGACTGGCTCAAGAACTGCGTACCTTTGATTCGGAGCTCAAACGTTAGCTGATAATAACAGGCTGCATGGAATTCTACCGGTAGTAGAATATTTGTCACACCTGGTATGTTTATTTAGGTGGTGTTTAGTTCCCTCTCAAAAAATTTTCACCACATCACATCAAATGTTTGGACACATGTATGGAGTACTAAATGTAGACGAAAAAAATTAATTGTGCAGTTTGGTTGGAAATCACGAGACGAATCTTTTAAGCCTAATTATGCCATGATTAGCCTTAAGTGCTACAGTAAATGCATGTGCTAATGACGGCTTAATTAGGCTTAATAAATTCGTCTCGCGGTTTTCAGACGAGTTATGTAATTAGTTTTAAATTAGTATCCGAAAACCCCTTCCAACATCCCATAAAACATTCGATGTGACACCCAAAAACTTTTTACCTCCTAACTAAACATCCCATTAGTGATTCTACTATCCCGAGGATGGCGTTTGAATAGTAATAGGCTAAGATTCTTTTCCTACAACCAAATCTCAGAACTTCTGTAATTGTTTGTGTAACACGTTGGATGAGAGGTCCCATACCCAGAGCCAATGGGCCAGCCATGGCCCAGGAGGGGGGCGCGCCCAGGAACGGCGGCGGCGCCTCCACATCTCCCTTCCCCTGAAGGAATTAGAAGAATAAAATAGGAATAGGAAGTAAATTAAGATATTAGAGTTTGGTTTGATTAGGAAAGGAGAATTCAATCTACAAGGATATCTCTTTTAGTTGCTTGGAACACAAGTCTTATAGGGACTATAAATATAGGGAAGATTTAATCAATCTAATCAAGCAAGAATAGAGCTATTGCTCCTTCCTCTATCTCTCTCTGTTGCCACCGCCGCCTCCTCCTCTCCTCCTTGCGCCACCCCCTCCCCCATGCCGCCAACCCTAGCCGCCGCCCTTAACCTCCATAGTCGCCACCCCCTCCCAACAGGCATGTTACACCTGGCCGGCTTCCTCCATGTCTTTCTTGGCGTCGACCTCCGATTTGGCGGCGGCGGCGGCATCGTCAGATTGCCCACGTTGCTCGATGTTCGTTAAGCGGTCATCGATGTTGCCGAACCTTTCCTTGATCTCGTCGAAGTGCTGGTGGAGATCAGCCACGAGTTTGTCGAACCATTGTTTTCGTTGGCAACCATGGCAGCGGTGTGGGATTGAATAGTCTTCGAATAGGCGTACTAAACTTGGTATCTGGAGACCAGACAATCCATGGATTCCACCACCACTGATATGCAAAGCTGATCCAGAACTTCGCCAACGATCTCCACAAAAACTTTGAGGAGGTGCAGTGCCAACTCGCCAACCTCGACACATGTCTGCATGCCATCGAGATGGCACAAATCCATGGTGACGCCATCACCGACGTCCAATCCAGATTGGACCGAGAAGCTGCCATCGACAACCTAGAAGCAGAGACCAAGAGGGTCATGATTGACGTCGGCAAATCCTACCTCAAGTGCAGGATGGATGAACCCTAATCTTCCAATGCTCCGGAGATCATATTGGAGGTGTTGGACATGCTGCTCAAGGCACCACCAGCAAGGCAGCCCCAGTGCAGCAATGCTCCCCACCACTAAACCGACCACCTGTCGACCGCACGGCTACCCCACCGACCCCGGCCAACTGCTAGGCTCCTCAGCCGGCCATCTAGCCACCGGCACAGCAGGTGAATGCCCCGGGAACGCAACCACCATCATAGCAGCCGGCCATCTAGCCACCGGTGCAAGGCACCCCCAGCTACACCATCACACGAGCCGATCTCCTCGGCAACGACGGCGCCACCTCAACTCCAGCAACCTGTCAAGGCCCGACTCACAACACCCACATACGATGGCTCAACGGATCCATGGATGTAGTTCTCCTAGATGCAACAACTCTCCAACTTGTATAGTCTGCTAGAGGCTCAACAAATCTGGTACACAGCTTTTCATCTGACAGGTGCAACGCATCGATGGTTCATGCACACAACAAAGGATGCACGTATGACCAAGTGGGCACTCTTCTCCTAGAGCCTCCTTCACGACTTTGGCCCACCAATCTGCCATGACACCATTGGTGACCTCGCTCCACCTCGGCACACTGGCACCGTGAACGACTACATCGACAACTTCATTGCCTACATGCTACATGTTGGCATCACCAGTGAGCTTCATCAAGTCAACCTCTTCATCACTGGCCTTCAAGATGCACTCCAGGCGGCGGTTGTCCAGCATCACCCACGGGAGATGGAGGTGGCCATCCTCCTCGCTCGTGCACAGGAGAATCTCGTGCCCACCACCGTTGATCCCACACGAAGCACCCCTGACACCGACACCGACACCAACTCGGATCACCCAGCGGAAGAAGGAGGCGCAACTGAGGACGACTCGGCACACCTCCCGACGGCAGCAGCTCCGACACCCTAGAACACCCCGGTGGCGGTGCTCCTCCCACGCACCGACTACAACCTCGGAGTAATCGCACACCCCCGCAAGATGCAGCCCAACTCGACACCACCTCTTGCATCGGCTACGACAACTCACCACACTCCTACAAGGGCGCCTGCTCCACCGGTGGGATACAACACCATAGTAGCCTCACACATCGATA
Organism: Saccharum hybrid cultivar R570; assembly: GCA_038087645.1. Taxonomy (NCBI): domain Eukaryota; kingdom Viridiplantae; phylum Streptophyta; class Magnoliopsida; order Poales; family Poaceae; genus Saccharum; species Saccharum hybrid cultivar. The sequence continues at coordinate 1,002,145 of JAQSUU010000029.1, read as the reverse complement.
GCACCCCTGATCAGGCTATCCTCGCACAGCTCCGTTTGGCCGCCACGAACGAACGAGAACTTCAGATCATCTTCGCCACCATTGAAGTCGAGGCAACAGCTTTAACTTGGTCGCTCCAACATGGCATTGTTCGCTACAACGACCGCTACTACATACCGGCGACTTCACCCCTGCTGCAGGACCTGCTGGAATCAATAGGGATGACAACTCCCCATCTACTAGCACTCGGCCTCCACATAGCAATGTCTACACCAACAACACAGGCCTTTCCCTTGAGCATCCTGCTACTAGAAGACTGACCGCGACACATACTTCCATCAGCAACGGTAGTCTTCTTCGACAGCAACGACCAACAATTCCTCTCCATCGACAGCATCTACATCAGCAGACAACACATTAATGGCCACCCACTGATCTCCCCAGCAAACTACGACACCGGTGACCTCCTCTTTGGCACCCTACAACACTTCACCACAACACCGCCAACCATAGTCGCAACAACATTATGTAGACGCATCACAGGACAAGTCGATGCAGGACAGGTATACTCATTTACACGACCTCCACGGGGTCATGCAGACCCTACACTTCTCAGGAACCCTCCTCAGCGCCACCCCCGTTGCAACACGCCACGCCCATTAGCCTACAATGGGCTCGGGAACCTACAACTACTACGTCTCCAGCTACTTCGGCTCCTGCCACTACTACTTCATCTTATCTGACTTCGACGTCAGTGCAGAGCCATTTAATGGCACTATGGGGCATCTCATTATCCAGATCGAGGAGATACCTTGGGGTAGCAGGCTTTCGGGCAACGGTAATCAACTACTGGACAATGATTCGGCGCGAGGACGCGCTGATCGGAGAGGGGGGAGTGATGTAACACATCAGATGAGAGGTCCCATACCCCGGGCCAATGGCGGTGGCGCCTCCACATCGGAGGGGGGCGCGTGCCCAGGAACGGCGGTGGCGCCTCCACATCTCCCTTCCCCGGAAGGAATTAGAAGAATAAAATAGGAATAGGAGTAAATTAGGAGATTAGAGTTTGGTTTGTTTAGGAAAGGAGAATCCAATCTATAAGGATATCTCTCTTAGTTGCTTGGAACACAAGTCCTATAGAGACTATAAATATAGGGAGGATGTAATCAATCTAATCAAGCAAGAATAGAGCTATTGCTCCTTCTTCTATCTCTCCCTCTCTCAGTTGCCGCCGCCTCCTCCTCCTCTCCTCCCTGCGCCACCCCCTCCCCCACGCCGCCAACCCTAGCCGCCGCCCTTCACCTCCATAGCCGCCACCCCCTCCCAACAGACGTGTTACAGTTTGTCATTTTGTGCTGACAAATCTGCTCATCAAATCACTCGAATATAAATTTCAAATATTACTAGACACATGAAGGTACAATGGTGGATGAAAATAAATCGACACACCCAAAAAAAGTTCTTTCAACTATTTTGGAGCACTTGAATTGTAGTCCGAGTCAAGTTCGTGATCCACCATGATCCAAAACCTCTGAATAGTCCAGAAGTGCCTGCTATTTGGTAAAAGGAAATAAAATTGCTTCAAACATGACAATCTTTTTTCCACTTAGAAATTGGAATCCATCTCTAATACGTTTGTCGGAATGTATAGCTCGTGTGGAAGTAGGTGTAATTGTAGATCTTCCTGGATAGACAAGACAACTGAAGAGCATGAAGCATTTAAGTTAACTTGAGTCCTAAGAATGCGTTTTTTAGCAGCCAAGTTGGCCGGAATTGCAAGTTCCTAAATACTATCATATTCTTTTGCTTATATCTTAAAAAGAACTAGAAATGGGAATGCGCCAACAAGAGTTTACACTTTGTTTATCGTTAGTCAAGTACGCATTAATGAACTCTTCTTTTTTAATTACTGCAGGATTTCATTCTGCACCTATTCGTCGTAGCGCAGGAATGAGGCGGTGCGACAACCCTTGTATATATGATTCACAGTTACAATATATACAGAAATAAAATCAGTAATATTGTGATCGTTTGACAATTGTTAGAATCAAGTAAGCACAACATAAATCACAGGGTTGAAACAATAGTCTTCTGTCATCGACAAATTAAATCGCAGGGTTGAAACAATGTGTTTAAATCAGTAGTTTCTTTTGTCCAGCGTGCCGACTTTCTCTTCAGATGAAGAGGCTCCAATGTCCTCCTCTTGACTGGTGAGCCGTTCAAAGTCTCAGGCAGGTACCATTTTTTCTCGAAAGTTTCAAAGGAGCCAGATGAGGCTCCTGGGCCTTGTTTAAATGCCCAACTTTGGACATCCAAAGTTAGCATTTTACCACTGTAACTACTGTAGCATTTCGTTTGTATTTGGTAAAAATTATCCAAACATTGACTAATTAGGCTCAAAACATTCGTCTCGCAAAGTACAACAAAACTATGCAATTAGTTTTTGATTTTATCTACATTTAGTACTCCATACATGTACCGACATTTTGATGTGATGGAAATCTTTTTTTGTATAGTAAAATTTGGTGGCAAACTTTGGTATCGCCCTGAAAACAGAAAGCTGAAAGATCCGATTTGAAGAAAGGCTTCGGTCAGGGCTGCTACTAGTAGCATTTTGCAGATAGGGACATGAAACCGTGGAGCCATATAGCAGAAGCGCAGAGAGTACTAGTAGTGTTCATGGGAACGGTAGAGATTCCAAGTCCCTGCTTGGCTGCCCAATTGTCTTAAAGAAAAGGGTTGCCCATTCCAAGAAGCAAATGGATATTATCATGTAGCTGTCGGCTAGCTAGCTAGCAAAGAACCACACAGCTTGCATATAAGTCAATTAGATTTACCTTCCTTTGTTTTTAACAGCTCAATTTCATGTGTCACTTTCTATACTTTTCGCTGGTTTACTTCTTTGATGTATAAGTATAATAACAAAGCCTTTTTTACTGTATATTACTTTTTCTTTATAGAAGTAGTACTTTTGAAGGTGGATCTAATAATTCTCTACATAAACCTCTATATTTCCTTAACCGAGAGGTAGAGCTCTTGCTAAGTTTTTTAAAAAAAAAGGTGAATCTAATGATGTCATTGCCATTACACCTAATGTGACAGACAAAAAAATTGATGTATACAATAATAGTAGATCTGATAGTTTTTTTTTTGAAAGATCAAAGCTTTGGAAGTTTGACCCCACAGTTAAGAATTACCTTTGGTTTATGACTGAGAGCTTTTTTACGGTGCTAGGAGGAACTAGCAGTTCCACCAATCCATTTTTATTTTTAGCGTATGGTTAGTATAGTAATAATTTAACAATTGGAGCCCGCGTCGTTGGCCCCCGGATCGCCGACTTCGGGATGGCAAAGCTCATGGCCAGGAACTCCAGCCGGGTCCTGACCACGACCAGGGGAGCCGTCGGCTACCTCGCGCCGGAGTGGATCAGCGCGGGATGCCCGCACGCCCAAGGTCGACGTGTACGCCTACGGGATGCTGCTGCTGGAGAACTTGTCCGGGAGGATGAACTCGTTGGAAGAATGCGGCAGTGGCTGTACATGGGCTTGCCGAGGATGATGGTGTATTGGTGTTGTCTACTTCCCGGTCCTGGTCGGACGCAAGCTTCTCCAGGGGATGTGATGAGTCTCGGGGATCGCAGGCTGAGTGGCGACGCCGTCCCCGATGAGGTGGAGAGGGTGTGCAAGGTCGCCAGGCTGCTGGTGCATTCAGGACAACGAAGCTGACCTGCTGACGATGACGATGAGCAAGGTGGTACAGATTCTCGAGGGTCTTGTTGAGCTCGGCATGCCGCCCGCCCCCGTACCCACTCGTGGACACCGCGTCTCCCTCGAGCACGCGGATGGCCGCGCCCCCAGCTTGGATCGCCGCCTCGCTGGCAGCCGTGCCCGCCCGCAGCAGTGCCGAGCGCCCAGACCCATAGTTACATAAAATGGGTTCACCACCTTCGACCATCGACCCAGGTTCGTCGACCCCGACCCGGATTCACGGGTTCACTTTCAACCCAAAATATAAAAATCTCTCGTAAGTAGCGTACCATGTAACACGACCCCGCACCTCGACTCCCTCCATCTAGAAACTTTGTGACTATGCCCAGACCCCGCCCCCGCTCGTGGCCGCCGTGGCTAGCTGGAGCACGTGCCTAGCCGCACCCTCACCTGGGATCGCTGGTCGGGTCTTGCTGCGCCACGAGCGTCGCCGCGGCAAGAGAAATCAGATTACAATTTTGCCCTTTTGCATTTAGCTAAAGACTTAGAAAAACAAGTTCTGGGTCCACATGATTCCGGTTTCGGTCCACGACTTAAGTTCTTCCCACTTAATTCCGCTACCTCTCTAACCGTCCGATCAAGGGGATGGACAACCCATATTTTTTCCATACAATAATAGTAGATCTGATAGTTTTTTTTTGGAAAGATCAAAGCTTTGGAAGTTTGACCCCACAGTTAGAATTACATTTGGTTTATGACTGAAGGCAGTACTTTACAATCCTGTACTCCGGAGGCCATATGTTTGTTGATCATTGAGAATAGTATACATCCATAAAAAGCTGATAGTAACATAACACTCAGAAGAGACGTGCAAGGCTATTGCCACATTACCTTTCAAAAGGCTATTGCCACATTTGAGAATTTGTTTGCTCACGTGCAGTGACTGTAGCCAGGACATAAAACATATCGCAGTCAATAGACATTCCATGGAAATATATGATGAAAATGTGAACAAGCTTGGGGTTGATACAGCTTCTGTTTACACTTTAGGTTCAGTACCAATGCAGAACTTCTAGATATTACTATGCTGGATGTTTAAAAGTCAATGATGAGATGAGGTGATTGTAGTTGGTTTTTCTCAAATGCTCAGGAGACATCAATTTTTTTGTATTAATATAAGAAGAAGAAATGTGCGTAGAATGTATATAAAACAACACGCGCGATACACCCTTAAAGTTTATAACTTATAAGATGTAAATGAGATTTATGAGAACACTTTCGTCTGAAGCGAATCTATTATGAATTTTTTGAACGAAAATCTAATAAGATTTTTCTTGACTTGTGTACTTTATTCTCAACAGCCATGAGAGAGAGAGAGAGATGCAACGTGTAATTCATTTAGCTACTACAGTCAATACAAAGAACATGTGCGGATCAGAGTTCTGAATCCTCAACTGTAAGAAAAACTGATAAAATGCTGGTAGGTGTTAATTTTCATAATCCAGCAGTTTAGCTTCCAAGATAAGAGGCAGGGCTCCTGCGGCTGCTTGGCAGTCTTCCCACGTGCATTGACAGCTGGACCATGGAGAATCGCATACGTGGAAGTGGGACCCGCTGAGACAAGACAGAGCGGCGGCTGACCTTTTTCGACACTTCAACCTTTTTAGAAGTTCTGGACTCGTTCTTTTCCCTTCTAAATTTCAAGTTTTTTTTCTCTCTGCATCACATCAATTTTTGAACACATGTATAAAGCATTAAATGCTAGTAAAATAAATAACTAATTACACAGATTAGTTGTAAATCACGAGACGAATTTTTTGAGCCTAGTTAGCCCATGATTAAACAATATTTGTCAAATACAAACGAAAGTGCTACAATTAGAAAAATTCTAACTTTTCGCAATCTAAACAAGGCCTCTAGCATTCTTTTTGAATGACCTTGCTCTGCTCCTGTGATTATCTTTTCAAATAACATTCTTTTCTAACAATTCTCTTTTCAAATTGGTCACCACTCTTTTTTTATTCGCAAAAAAGATGCTTTTTTCTACGCTAATGCTATCATTAAGACGTCCGGAAGGCTGGACGCCTCGCTCCACTCACTGCCGCATGCGCCGCTCGTCTAAAAAACAAAATCAACTCCCACACGACTCGCTCCGCTCCTACCCTTACCCCTTCCGCAGTCCTTATCCCCTGTCGTAGCGCACCAACGCCGGGCATCCTCCCTCACTGGGAGCCTCCAACGCCCGCAGATCTAGCGGCCCTCTCCCCCTCCCCAGCTTGATCCATGGAGCACGAGCGAGATCCACTTGCCTCCGATGAGATCCATGGAGGTGGCGCGATGGTATTGCAAGAGAGTGGGCGGCTCTCCTCTACCTAGCACGGCGCCCTCCCCATCCCCGGCGGCGCCCTCTCTCACCCCGACGACCGAGCTCCCCCCACCCCGGAGGCCATGGCGCTCCTCGCCCCCCATCTCCCACCGTCGTCGTCGAGCCAAACCTGGTACTGGTGGCGGTGGTGCTCGTGCGCCGTCGGCTCCAGACCCGACGACTGGAATCGACCGACTTAGGCTTCCCCTCCCCTATGTTGCAAATATATGTTTCAAGTGTTTCAGTTGTTTCAAAGGTATATTGCAGTTGTTTCTTATGAATGATGCAAAACTAGATCGAAGGATGTTGCACAGGTTGCATATGTTGCAAATGTTTCAGAAGCATGTTGCAAGCGTTTGTACAAAATGTTTCATCTGTTTCTAGACGTGTGTTGCAATCATTTTTCATCTAGATCTTGCATATGTTTTCACACATATGTTGCAATTCCAAATGTTTCAATCTTATGTTGCAGTAAGTATTTCAGAAGTATGTTGCAAAGCGTTTGTACAAAATGTTTCATCTGTTTCCAGATGTATGTTGCAATCGTTTTTTATTTGGATCTTGCATATGTTTTCACACATATGTTGCAACAGTATATTGCAAATGTTTCAGCTATTTCAGTCTTATGTTGCAGTAAGTGTTTTTTTATATTGTAATTGTTTTTACCTGGATGTTGCATTCACACACATGTTGCAAGCATATGTCCCAAATGTTTCATCTGTTTCAAATGTATGTTGCATTCGAGTGTTTCATGTTGCAAGTGTAGACCGTCAGCGTTGGTGTCCATGAGGGCGGGTAGGGCCAAGCCGCGGCCACCGATGTGTGGAGGAGGAGTAGGCCGCGCGCCGGCGGTGTGGGCAGGAGGCACAGGCTGCACGATGTTGTTGTGGAAGAGGCGGGGGCGAGTCTTCCGGGCGGCCTGGAAGAGACGTGTGCCGCGTCGGTGTGGAAGAGACCGGGCAAGTCATCCGAGCTGCGTGGGCTGCGGATCTGAAGCGGACGGTTCGGATGCAAGTGCGGAAAACGGAGCTGGCATGCGAATCCAAGCGGACGGGCCAGAGCAGCCGCCTGCGTCCGGATCGACCCTTTTTTAAAAAATAGCGGCAAAGATATACATTGAAGACCGTGCAAATTTAAATAGTTTTTAACGGATGGATTAGATGTGCTGTAGATATTCCTATACGAAATTTAAAACAGCTAGCCATATAAATTATAATATATTATAATATATTCCATGATTTACCTCTATCACCGTATCTATCACATTTAATCTCTTCCTGGTATGCCAGCGTGAACGAACTTCGTACCAAACCGTGTAGACACTCTTTCGATTAATACAACATAGGCAGGCTTCTACCCCGAATTGCTTTTATTCGAGAAAAATACCCCGAATTGCTTTAAAAAAGTATGGGCTCTCCATTAAATTTTAAGAAATCCGATCTAGGGTCATAGCGCCTATTTAGATCCAGATCAACTCCGGTTGGGTCCCTATTTTAACCCTCAAAACCAAATTTAAGGGTTGGGGTAAAAAAAAACGAGCTCCCCAACAAGACCTCTGCTAGAGCTCAACTAGAGGCTTCAAATTTTGGGGGTCTGCCCCAAGCCCTTAAACGGCAGTTGTGATTGTTTTTCTTCCCCATTATCTCCTCCTCTCCTCTCGCACGACCGTCGGACTCCTCTCCTTCTCGCATGGCACCGGAGAAGCGTCACAACCTCCTCTCCTCCTCATGCAGTTGTCGGAGAACAAGCCTCACCGTAGCCTCCCCTCTCCTCCTCACGCGCCTAGAGAAGAAGCCATGACGAACTCCTCCTTTCACGCGACCGCCGGAGAAGTGTCGCGGCCTCTTCTCCTCGCGCGCCTAGAGAAGAAGTTGTGGCTCTTATGTCTGTGCACTCCTGACAAGCGGGGGGGCTTCCCTCTTGATTCTCAATCATTTGGCTGAGGAAGTCAACGACAAGCAGGGTCTAGATGTCACTCTCCATTGAAATGAATTTGAGAGCTCTTTTTTTAAGGCGACTGCTGGAGCACATCTCAATAAACAGGACCCTCAAAAGTAAGGGAGCCGTATAAAAAGTAGGGGCTCTAATTGAGAGTCATTGCTGAAGATGCTCTAAGGATTATAAAAAAAATCTAGATTATATATAGTGATGAATTGATGATTGTAGAATCTGGATTATTTATAAAAAAAAAGTCTAGGTTGTCTGGATCTCTGGAATATAGCTAGAGATTGTAGAAGTTCCACCCCATTACCCATTATCTCTGAATAGTTGAGTGAACGTGGATAGATGGATTCTCCTAATATCCCTGTTCTAAATTGTAAGTTGTCCTGCCCATTTTAGGTATATAGTTTTTACTATACACCTAGAAGTATATATTACGTCTGGATATGTATCAAAAGATATGTACGAAAAAAAGCTAGAATGGCTTACAATTTAAAACAGTAGAAGTAATAGTGATCCAATTATAAGAATCTAACCTTATAATATGTTATTTGGATCTTAATTCTCATAATTAATCTTTAGGAGATCAAACAAAACCCTAGTGTAATGTGTAAATCCCCCCTTCCGTTATGCACCTTTCTAGAAGATGCGTGCGTGTTATCGTACATGTTATTGTGCTCTAATTTCAACCATGACTTTCCGCACCAAAATAATTCTCTAGTCGAACCACAATGACTTGTGGCAACAATGTTGTCCTGGTGTTTCTTTGTCCACTTGTCAGCCTCGCAGCCTGTGATCAGATTCAGTTCGGTTTTAACACATTAAACTGAATAAGAAACAGTACGGGCAGTCCTTAACATTATATCGGTAATACTAATTAATCTCTCATGTTCGGCCTAACTTTGTACAGGACTAAAACACAAAGTCCCTTTGAGTTGTAATCTGTAACATGTTCATTAATTCCTTTCCCCTTGAACAGGGGACCGAGTCAGACTATGAGAGCAGCCCCCTTTTGATTTCTCAGCAAACTTACACCCGGTGACTTGGACGTGGCAGTCAGCTACTAGTAGTGCTGCTTGCATGGCTGCCCTTCCCAGACGCCAAGTTGCACGTAGCTTTCTCACACAATGACACAAAACCAGAAGCAGCATTCCTTCAGCTCAGAAGGGGGAAAAAACAAACCACAACCAACCTGTGCAAAGTAACAGAGACTATAGTAACAAAGTGTCAGTAGTTGCTCTGTCTCTGAAGATTCGTCAAGATGGTAAGCAGTACAATTCAAACATAGTGACTTGGACCAAATGAATGACGCTCGCTCCTTTTAAGACCATGTCGACACCCTTTATATATGTAAGACATGGGAGGAGCATGAGCAACGACTGACTCCTCCTTACTCCTTGAGTGGCCATCTAGAAGACTGCTAGCTAGCTGCATCAAGAAACATACATATATACAAAGCATATATCGGACATAGATCTCCTTGCGGAAAATATATTATACGTACACAAGTAGACAGATCGGTCGATCATGGTGGCCAAGGAGTTTGGAAGAGAAGTAATAAGCATGGACAAGGTGAAGAGAGACGGAGAGGCGCTCATCACCACCGGAGCCGGAGACGAAGAGGAAGATGACGTGGTGCTCCCCGGGTTCCGGTTCCACCCGACTGACGAGGAGCTCGTCACGTTCTACCTCCGCCGGAAGGTGGCGAGGAAGCCGCTCAGCATGGAGATCATCAAGGAGATGGACATCTACAAGCACGATCCATGGGACCTCCCTAGTAAGTGTTCTTGACTGCTCATGCATATATACATGCAGAATTTCTTCATCTTTTTTTTTATTTTTTTATGTGATGTCCAATTTAGATTCCTAGCACGCGAAGATCCATCATATATCTCATACTGTAAATGGTCAAGGAACCGGAGAGTAAATTGTATTGATGCATGCATGTGTAGAAATTAAACTGAAATTGCTTTGTAAAAAAACTGATCGTCAATCTTCAGAGGCGAGCACGGTTGGTGGAGAGAAGGAATGGTACTTCTTCTGCCTGAGAGGAAGGAAGTACCGGAACAGCATCCGGCCCAACAGGGTCACCGGCTCCGGCTTCTGGAAGGCCACCGGCATCGACCGCCCGATCTACTCTGTCGCTGCTGGTGCCGCCGCTGCAAACTCCGGCGAGTCCATCGGGCTCAAGAAGTCCCTCGTGTACTACCGCGGCAGCGCCGGCAAGGGCACCAAGACCGACTGGATGATGCACGAGTTCCGCCTCCCGCCGGCCGCCACCGACGCCTCCCCGAGCATGCAGGAAGCTGTAAGTGAAGTCCATTCCACGGCTCCACGCTCATGTGTACTCCATTTCCACCAATTCAATTCACGCAGCATTTCCAATATGAATGCTTGCGATGGCAATTCCACCAAGAGACTAGTATTGATTTCCACGCGTCACGCGTGTGTGAATTGTGAAATCATAAGTCACGGTGAAAAAACGCTGCACTGTCAACTCTGACATGATATGGTGCTCTAAAAACGCAGGAGGTGTGGACCATCTGCAGGATCTTCAAGAGGGACATCGCCTTCAAGAGGCAGCCGCAGCAGCAGCCGGCGTGGAGGCAGCAGGTGGGTAGCAACGCTCCGCCGCCGATGCTGGCGGAGTCCAGCTCCAACACGGGGAGCTTCGAGTCTGACGGCGGCGGGGACGAGTACATGAACTGCCTGCCGGTGCCGGCCGTCGCTCTGGGCATGCCCCGGCTACATCGGATCGGCAGCATGCTGAACGGAGGAGGTGTCAGTGTCACTGGCAGCAGCTTCTTCAGGGAGGGTGTGCACAGCCAACAGTTCCAGGGGCAGTGGCTGAACCGCTTCCCTGCGCCAGCAATAGAGCAGAAACCGCAGCTCCTCGACTCGTCGGCGATGACCATTGCGTTCCATCAGAACGATCAGAGCGTCGCCGCTGCCGCCATGACAAATGATCAGTGCTACAAGGACGGGTACTGGGACGAGATTGCAAGGTTCATGGAGGTCAATGATCCAACAGTACTTTACGACCGTAGATACGCTTGATCAATAGGAAGTTCAGAGGTCAGAGCTCAGAATTTCAGAGTAGAGAGGCCCAGGTACCAAGGGTGCATGAGAGACTGCCATGCAGGGCCTGCTCCTCCAGTGAGGCCGCTAGTCAGTTAGATTTTGCCCGGCAGTGTGCCCAACCCCCCCCCCCCCCCCCCCCCCCTGTTCATTTTCCTGATCGGATGTATAGAGGACGTGTTTGTGACCAATGTATGATTTGTGTGTGCACTGGCTAGAGATTAGTAACAAAATAAACATATGTTTCAGCCACGAATCATGACTTCGACACATATTGAGCTCTGTGAAACCTTAACGCGGCAAAGCAAGCAATAAGTGACAGTTTGTGACTTGGCTACGATTTTGGGCAAGCAATTGAAAGGCTACAGCTCAACCATTTTGCTCGTAAAAGTAGCACACCTGTATTATTATTTTCATCCTCCTAGTCACTTTCAGATATGAGTGAGCAGAAGATACAGACAACCTAGACATCCATGTTGTCACTCCTAGATTGATCTCATGCCCACAAGTCACTCAAAGCTGCGCACGTGATGCATCAGCAATCGACCATTCATGCTTGCGTCCACAGTTTAGATATTCATCCTCTGATGAGATACAGGTTTGTCATTTGCGGACAAATAAAACACCTGTGATTTGGATGGCATAAACAAAGGAGGAATCAGTTTCACCATTTCTTCTGCTGACCCCCTACTTTGACTCTTGCACCCAAAAGCTGATTCAAATGTTTCTTGTGCCAATGAATTGATCCAAGCTGATTCAAATGTTTCTTAACCACTTGAAGCATGAAAGCGGACACAAATTTACTTTTTTCATCCATCTTATCTGAACAAATGAATGCCTAGCCTAAGTCACTAGCATGAATGCGTGTAAACACCATTCTGGAGGCTGAAGTGATTACCTAGATGACAAAACAGCCGTCTTTAAATTCAACAGACAGTACCAGCAATAATGCATGCAGGAGACATTCAGCCAAATGAAGCATTTTGCCCATGGTAAATAACCATAAGGAGAGACTATAGTATTAATGTGTTTTAATCAATGTGTTTGGATAATCGAGAAGACATACAACCTGATTTCTTTTTAGTAAATCATACAACCTGATTTTACGGCCTCTCTGACCAAAGAAGCCATATATTTTTGGTTCAGTGCAATGTTTTCAGATCGGACGACTAATTACGATTAATCGCGATTAGTCGTCCTTATCGTAAATAGGTGCTCGATAAGGGCCCTCGATTAGTTTTTTTCTATCAGAAAACTTATCGTCCGATAAGGCTAGCTAGACGATAAGTTGGGCCAGTACAGGTACATGATGTAGATAGAATTCGGCCCACCTTTGGCTGGCCCATTAGGGTTAGAAGAAGAGGAGTGCTGATGTGCTGAGAGAGGGGAGTGAGTGAATCAGTGAACCAGTTGCAACCGCCGCATTTCCAGCTCCCGCTCGATACATTCCATTTCCCGCTCTGGCTCTGCTCTCCCTCGCAGCCGCCGGCGCCTCCGCCCGCATCTCCTCCGCCTTAGGCCTGCGTCTCCTCCGGCCGCGGCCTACCTCTCTGGATCTTCCTCGCCGGCGTCCGTAGCTACGTCCGTGCCTCTCTCCGGCGTCCGCGGCAGCTCCATTCGTGCCTCTCGCCGGCGTCCAAGGCTCCGTCCGCGCCTCCACCTCCGCCCGTGTCTGTGTCCTCCCGTGCGCAACCCCAGCAGCTCCACCGCCGCCTCTTAGGCTCTAAGATACTTCCTCCATTCCTCAAGACCTCGACGCTTGGAGGACGGACGCGGGAGGCCTGAAGCTTCAAGATGAGCCAACACTCTGCCTCCTCTGAAGGTTGGTGTCTATGTCTTCCTCTGCTACTCTGCTGTTGTGCCTGTTGCCTCCAATCTGCTACAGACATGATTACATGTCAAACTGTGCTTGGTTGTTTGCCTCTACCATTTACCTATTTATGGCCATGTTTACATATATTTACATCATATATATATAGTATAACAGGGTCGATCAGGTCATCCAGGCATGAGGACGACTAATTGGTCCGACTAGCCGATCAGACCGACTAATTGACCCTGATCAATGACTAATCGCGATTAGTCGTCTGATCGGTGGTCATACGACTAGCCTCGATAATATGATCTGAAAACATCGGTTCAGTGTTCAGACTACAAATACAATAAATGACCAAGGTAGAGGTGTTAGACCAGAACTACATAATCAATCCCAAGACAAGGGCAAAAAGGTATATTTTCAAGTGTAAAGGTGACAATCAAGAAACAATATTTTCCGCCAGACGGAGTTCACAAGAATTTGTTTGGAACATGTCAAGGTAAACTGGAAATATGTGCTCATTTCCAGTATGTGGGCTAAGGTGCTGTGGGGGACAACTAGAATTGTAGAATGAAGCGTGCCTTTCAGTCAGGAACCCAATAAATAACAGATACCAGTGCAAGCAAAACTGAACAATAGAAGCTACCAACAATATTTGTGAATTGCAGCAGCAACAATATTAATGTTATTATATCTTAAACAATTAAGTTACGCACAAACTGAAACATCACATCCGGATGCTACCTACTAAAGGATAGAGGGAAATAGGGCTGTGCAAATGCCATCAATCAGGAGGGGTGATAGCAGAAAACCATTATACTGAAAGCTTCTGTGACTCATGGCAAGAAAAATTGTCATGCATAAGCAGTAGCATATAGACGATTAGATTCAGCCGTATCACTCTCCTCGCCTTCCACTCCCAAAAACTGAGATGTCTTTCCACTTGAACAGTTCCTGTTACAGCAGTGGGCGAAAAAAGTTATGACATTACAACTATACATAATTTGATGATAATAAAATATAATGCAAAGTTCAAAAAAAAAAACCTACAGACCTTTCACAAAGCAACTTCTCTTCAGATAAAGCCTTCTCAAGCCTCTCCTCAAATGATGTTACATGCCAACTCACCTTCTGATCCTGCCCATATCATAAATTATTTTAGGTAAGTCCAATTTGCTTGAATATAAATAGAAAGCAAGAGAAATAGAGGCAGACTTTACTTCTTTATACTTGTTTGTTGAATTGGGAATGCCATTTCCATCCCACCATTTAGAGGTAAAATTTTCTGGATCTTTATCTTTCCAGTGTGCTGCAACCATTCCAATAATAGGCCTATCATCATCTGAACTCTTAGCTGAATGAGATCTGTCTCCTGTCACAACCTCATCTCTGAATGCTTTCTTAGGATTTGGAGGCTTGAACCATTGGGCTAAGCTTGGCAGCTCCACTTCTGAAGTATTGCTCTTCAATAGCTTCTTTCTGGTGGCGTGAATAGTTGCCTCAGTTTTCGGGGACTTCTCCATAGATGTTGTATTCATGCTCTCAATTATCTTATTAGAAGTTGAAACAGAACCCTCGGAGCTCTGGAAAAGAGAACATTCATCAGATATTGAAATTTCCATAGAGACCATATGGTCACTCTTTGCACACTTTGGATCCTCTAATTTTTCAGGGTGAATGAAATCTTCTTTTGAAACCCCACATTCTTCAAAATTCTCAGCAAGATCCAGAGCTTGGTGTTGTTTTTCACCCTGCACACAAGCCTCAGTATTGTTCTCATTTGTCGACTCTTCCACATTATTTGCAAGGGAAGTACCAGAAGTCTGCAAATCATCATTTGTTTTTGAAGAACTGCAATGATGACGCACAGACACCCAAAATGTTAAAATAGTTTAGGTACTACTTACTACAATAGAGAAAATGAGTTAGAGAGTAGCGTAGCATCTTCAGAAGCAGGAATGGTAAGTTTATTCTTCAGCCATCCTACTAGTAGTAGGAAAAGGAACAGAGTTTGCATACCTCATTGCATCTGGTACAGTGGAGCTCTGATGAGACCTTGAAGGAGTTTCACAGTTCTCAACCTTCGTCGCTTCCATGATATGTAGATCATCAGACATAACAGGAAGACATCCTGAATGTGTTTCCTTTTGATGAACTGAATCTGCATCTTTGGCCGCTCTTTGGATGTCATTTGTAGTTTGCAGCAATGCACCACAGCTTTTTTGGATATTGGCCTGTTATCATGGAGATAAATCAGTCTGCAGCACCCAAGACCATGTGACAAATAGAACTCACTGTTATGCTGCTACTATTGCTTAACTAGACTGCAGATAACAATGCCCTTGTTTAGTTCCCAATTCCTACCCCAAATTCCACTATGCAAAAAGAAGATTCCCTATCACATCAAAATGCCGGCACATGCATGGAGTACTAAATATAGATGAAATAAAAAAAACTAATTACACAGTTTTGTTGTATTTTGCGAGACGAACATTTTAAGCCTAATTAATCAATGTTTGGACAATTTTTACCAAATAAAAATAAAAGTTGCTACAGTACGACGTGACGTGTACTGTTCCAAGTTGGGTGCCCCAACTTTGGAACTAAACACGGGCAATATATATGAGAAAACGACGTGGTTATCTACAACTTTGAGAAAGCCACATTAAAAAACAGCATGGCAGAAAATAAATTAGCATGTCGGTGTAACACCACAAGCATTCCATGTGTGTAAACACTTTGAAGGAACATGTCACATATAAACGAGGAATTGAAGCAACAAACAGAAGTTAGCGGGACCCATAATTAACCTAGGATTCTCTACTGCAGATGCTGATCCTAGTCAAGTAAACTCAGCTGAACTGAAACCATGAGATAGCAGCATCGATAACCAAGCGCATTGAGAAACGAACAACAATCAGTCAATCACAAACAATAAAGGGGGTAAACCAGCGTCGATCCAGATTTTCAGAATGGCTGTACCTGGGGCTCAAGCTCCTGATCCATCCCCTTCCTCTCACCACTCTGGTCCGCACACGAGCTCGCCACCTGCGCCGCCCTGGATCCCTCATCTGAACCAAAACAATACATCAACACCAATAAACAAACAAATAAATGATAAAAACAGAAACAATCGCCGCCATTTAAACTCAACGATGAGCAAAGGACCGTACGGAACGACAGATAACAGATTAAAAAAAAATCGGGCACCTTCTCGCTGGAACACGGCAGAGAGCGCGTTCCTCGACGGCGGCCTGGTCCTCCTGCCCGCGCCATCCTGACGAACAGCCACACAATCCGGCAGCGTTAACCAACCGCGGCTCACATTCCTCCCCACTGACACACAAATCCGGACCTCATCCACGGCGACGACGGCGCGGTAGATTCCGCGAGCACGGTGCAAGCAGACCAACCTGGTGGCTCGTCGTCGTCGTCGTCGTCCCGGGGGCCAGGGACGGATGCGCGAGCTGGCCGCCGGCGCGGTCGCCGGAGCCCTTCGCCTCGCCATCGCCGCCGGACGCGCGGAAGCAGCCGAAGAGGCACCCCATCATCCCCCGCTCCTCCCCCTCCTCCTCCGCCCGCTTCGAGGAGGAGCTGAGCCGCGCCTCGTGGCAGCAGGAGAGAGGAGGAGGTTTTAGGTGGGGAGAAGGAGGAAGCAGGTGGGAGGGGTTTGAAATTTAAAATGGAGGCAGGGGAGACGGGGGCGGAGGCGGAGGCCTAGGGAAGGAGAGAAAGGCAACGCGGAGTGAGCGGAGTGGGGGTGGGAGGACGGCCCCACCCCGACCCGAGTACCCGACCGGGCCTATGTCCCGCTCTCTGCCACTCTGCCTGCCTGCATGACTGCCAGGCTATTGGTTTGGGGGAAAATAAGCGGTTGAAAGTATTGTTGGCTGATTTGTTGTGAGAGAAAAATATTACTGACTGACTGAAAATAAGTAACTGAAAGCTCAAGCGAACAGGCTGTGCGTGTCTTTTATTTAAAAAAATGAAAATTTTAAAAATCAATTTTATTAATTCAGTGGGAAGGCGGGGGCGGGTGAGGCCGCTGGGGTCCATTGGCTATTTTGACTTTCATTTCCATGCATTGGAAGGGAAAAAATTTAGGAGGCCATAAACATGTTGCTACTGGAAATGGAGTAATGTAGCAGTGCGTTAATGCTGGTGGATATGCTGATCTTGTATTCTTCTTCAAACCTTCACTTTTGGCAAGATATCTTCTGCTCGGGATGAATTTCACAGGAAAGGGTTCAATTGCATTGATTCATTTTTTCTAGCTAAGAGCATCTTTATATCCTTTATGAGCCTGTTTAGTTCACAAAAAGTGAACCCAAAAAGTGCTACAGTGCCTGTCACATCAAATCTTGCGGCACATGCATGGAGTACTAAATGTAGACGAAAGAAAAAAACTAATTACACAGTTTAGTTGTAAATCACGAGACAAATCTTTTGAGCCTAATTAGTCCATGATTGGACACAAATTGCCAAATAAAACGAAAAGTGCTACAGTAGCCGAACCCAAACTTTTTCACCAACTAAACAAGCCCTATATTTGATACGAATAGATATTATGAGATAAAATACCCTTCAACAGTTTTCTTTAATTAGATCTCTAGCTATTTCGGATTTTTCTCGCTAGCTAAAGATAAAGAGAGGAGTTGACTCTAAATTATGTATAAGATATAGATAAGCTGTTAGTAGGATGAAAAGATATAGAAACATTTTTTATTCAAACAGCTCTATTAAAGAGTGAGCTTAAGAGAGACTTGGAGATGCTCTAAGCTGCCAGGTCAATACAATATGGACGAGACTGCAAGAACTATGGCCTCGTTCGGCTGGCTGGTGGCTGGTAGCTGAGGCTGATTCGTTGTGAGAGAAAAATACTGTTGGTTGGCTGGTGGCTGATGCTGAATTAGTGTGAGAGAAAAGCACTGCTGGCTGGCAACCAGCCAGGCGAACAAGGCCATGGTGGTGGGAGTATTTTTCCCCATGCCTTGGGCCTGTTTAGTTTGCTGCACGTTAATGCAACCGCTAGGCGCTCGAAATCGATGGTACAGGAGCTACTGGCTGCAAAGCTACCAGTCACTCAACCAAGCAGGCCTTTTCTGCATGTTGAGCTTCAGTATTTGCGTTGCACAGCCTAGCATAATGGGCCCTGATATCAAAGTATCAGACCATATCACACTCAGTCCTCACAAATGGCAGAGTTTCAAAATCACAACAAAACCCCAACTGAATTATCAATAGGAGGACGGTGAAACCATGTGAACAGAAACGGCAATTATCTACAGAAGACGGGCTAATGCCAGCAAGATGAAAGAACTTAAGAACCGCAGACAATTTCTTCTTTATTGCCACCACCCCCCAGACAATCACTTTTCACCTTTTAGAACATACAGACAATAATGAACAATGTCATCCTATGACCATCTCAACACACAACCGTGTTCACCAAACAGCAATGGAAGTATACTACAAACCGAATATAAATTTACTATGGACAAGGAGGCCCTTGGCGTGTAAAGAGAGTCGAGTCCTAGAGTCCGCTCAACCAGAAACCCATTTGTTTCCTCATCATCTCGAGCTCTTAGTGGGTTGTCTTTGCAATGTGATCTATGCTACACATAGTATCCAACCCCATCCACAAGGGTATTTGATTTACTATAGGTGTGCCTTGGCATTCTCAGGTTTCCATCCTAGCTCCCGAGCCCTTTGCTCCCACAAAGAAGTCAGTTTCTTCTGTTGGACCAATGCTACAGCTGACTTCTCTCTAGCTTCTTCACAGGTGTCCATGCCTGAGCTGCATTTGTCAGCCTCCTTCTGATACTGTGAGGCTAATTTTTTGGCCTCGAGCAACTTAACGTCAGCCTCTTGCTGGGCTTGTGTTGCCTCCTCTTCTCTCTGCTTTAGTTCTTCTACAAGCAGCTCTGTGAAACTTTTTTCTGTCTCTTCACCAGATGCGCGGCTCTTGACCCCTTTGAAGTGTTTAGCACAATCTGAAAACATGGAAAGGTGCGAGTTTCAGTTAAAGCACAGTAATCAGAAATTGAATAACTCAACTTTGTCATGTCTGTCTCAATCAAAGACATAATCAGGCCCCTACGTTTATTGAGAAGATAATTCAAATATATCATGGCATAATGATAAAAATATACGTAGAGATATGGTATTATTGTGATGTCTGGCTCTCAGCACTGCTTCGATACATTAGTTGCACATAACATTAAAATGCACATAGAACAAAAAGGAACAAAGGACACATTACTTGCTAGCTGAAACTATTCTGCAAGACAGTGGCATATAACATGAGTAAATACTAAACAGAGAAGACAACGAAAAAGACAGTAGAAGATTTTATATGTTCCATGGTTAGCATCTAGACATTCTTGAAATAGTACGTCAGGGTAATGATCAAGCCAATATTTTTGGAGGACGCTGGAGCCTCTTATTCAAGTTGTAGGATATGTAGCCAGTTAGACACTTGAGTGACGGGATTAATGTACAAGTTACAACAGCACGAATAATGAAGTCCACAACAGGTAGATTCTAATTTTAGTACTGATGAACTCATGATATACATATCTAATACCCTACTAATCGTTAACAATACAACATGGACCTAATTAGTAATGGCAGTACATTGTTCAGCTACATCTTGTTTGTCTAATTGTCCCTACAAGCTGAGTTCCAATAAAAAAAGATCTTGTTTTCCTCAACTTAGTTCTGTCTTGAATATTGGGTGAAAGAAATCAAATCTAATCAGCAATACTCATTCAGCCATCACATGCCAATTTGATGCATAAGAGTTGGAAATTTGAGCAAGCAAGCAAGCTAATATTCGCCTGTGAGAGAGTGGGGAATCGATATAGTGCAGATCTCTCCGAATCCACACATCGTGTTACCAATTACCATTACTCGGTTGCCGAAGCGAAGTATCATCCACAGACCGTATAATGTCTTGGGCACATTATCCGATAGTAACTCGCTGCTGCGTAACAGCGTAAGCACTGCTCGCACGCAGTACAGACAAGGACAGCACAAAAGCACACGGAAGCACAACCCAATCGCGTCGGATCTAAGGCCATGTTTAGATTGCCTCCAAATTCCAAATTTTTTCACTCTCTCCATCACATCAATTTCTGGACACATGCATGGAGCATTAAATGTTGATAAAAAAAATAATTAATTACATAGTTTAGTAGTAAATCACGAGACGAATCTTTTAAACCTAGTTAGTCCACGATTGGACAATAATTAGCAAATACAAACGAAATTGCTACAGTATCCAGAGTTGAAAAATTTTGCAATCTAAGCCAGGGCTAAAAAGGGAAGAGGCAGCGAGGGGGGGGGGGGGGGGGGGGGGGGGAGGCGCACCTTCCGGGAGGTCGAGGAGCGGGCGGGCGTCGCAGTTGCAGTCGCAGGCGGGGCACGCGGCCGCCGCCGTGAGCGCCTCCGCGGCGTGCCAGTAGAGCTGCGGGCCGACGATGTAGGCGGCGAGGCCGAGGCCGAGCAGCGCCACCAGCGCGGTCACCAGCGCCGGGCTCGGACCCCACGCCGACGACGCTCCGGCTCCCGCCATTGAGCAACCGCGCGAGCGTGTGTGGAGGAGGGGGGTGGAGCTGGACCAGAGGAGAGGCGAGTCGCCGGTGCGGCGCGGCGCGTTAAAGGAGGAGTCGGGGGAGCGGGGACTGGGAAAGCGGGGAGGAGTGCATGTGCATCAGTGGAGGCGGAACGGATGCGCGAGTGGAGTGGAGACTGGAGAGTGGAAACGGGCCCGAACCTGAATTGCAAATGCTGCAGCGGTGGCTGGTGGGTTTGGCGGAACCCACCCAGAGGCTGACCGACACTTCCAGATGGCAATTGTACCCGAAACCCGACTACCCGACGGGTATTACCCGATAAAGAGGCGGGTATAGAATGAATTTTCTACCCGTGGTACGTTATTGGGCAAAATCCTATACCCATCGGGTATGGCGGGTACGGGTGCGGGTGTATACTACCCATACCCGTATACCCATGGGTAAGACATACCCGCAAAAATAATTAGCCAACCTCAGTTATTTTAGCGCATATAAGTCATGAATTTGGTCCATTGAGACATGCACTATATTTATAGTAGATTGCCTTTGTTGTAATGATGCTAATAATGTTTGTTAGCATGTTTGTAACTTGTTGGAAGCTTAGAATGATTTATTTTTGCATGACTATTTGATATTTTTAGGTAATTTTTGGGTATGCTATCGGGTACGGGTTACTCGTCGGGTGAGAATTACTCGGCGGGTACGGGTATGGAACTATTTTTTTACCCGCATGCGGGTACGGGTAACCTAATGGGTAAAATTTTGCGGGTACGGGTACAGATACGGGTGGACACTACTCGTCGGGTACGTACCGTTGCCATCTTGACCGACACTGGCGTTTCTTTGGGATAGATAGATCTTCACGGCTTTGGCTCAGACACGCTAGGAAGTAGGAACTCTACAGTACTCTCTATACGAGACTAGTAAGACCAATGGTGATTCTAGCGCCCGAAGTCCAGCGCGCGAGTGCGTCGGACGCCGGTTCTGCACGGAACCCTGCCGGCCCCCGCGCACGGGGAGCCGAATAGAACGGAACCCGCCCCTTCCTTTGGCCCTGCCCCCTGTTCTTCAACACATTCCGTTCTCTCACCGCGTCCTTGTCCTTAAAGAACATAAAACACTTCAACTGTAACATAAAAAACATATGAAAAAACTATGTAGTGTAATATCGGATTGTAAATATTACAACATCGGAAAAAATATATAGTGCAACATTAAAAAACATCACTGCAACCTCGGAAAATATGTACTGCAACCACGAAAAATATGTACTGCAACATAAAAAAAACATGTACTGCAACATCGAAAATTATGTGCTGTAACATCGAAAAATATATGTTGCAACATCTCAAGCAGTAGTACTGCAACATCGCAAAACATCTGTTGCAACAACCCAAAAATAGCATTGCAACATTCGAAATCATCTGTTGCAACATCCCAAAACACCCATTACAACATGGGAGAAACAGCAAAAAAACGTACAAAACAGCCCCACCTCGAGCTCACCGGAGGGAGAAGGGCATAGGACACCAGAGCTCGCTGGAACCCTAGCCATCGCCACATCCCTCAAATTCAGAGGAGGAGGGCTCAGATCCAGAGAAGAAGGAGGATGAGCGCTCAGATCTAGAGAAGGAGGAGAAGGGCTCAGATCTAGAGAAGAGCCGACCTACCTCGTAGGAGCTGTCGTCGTCGTCCTCGTGGTCGGTGGGGGAGTGGGAGTCGGGTCGCTGTGGAGCGCGGGGTTTCATGGAGGTCGCGGAGAGGTGAGGGACGAAGGGAGGGAGGGAGCACAGGCGGCGTCCCCATCCCGGCGACCCGGAGAGCAGGCGGGCGGAGCAGGGGAAGCGGGGTGTGGAACAGTGCGCCCAGACGCCTGGTCTATATCATTATCGAAAGCCCAAAGAACGTATTTAATTATCTCTCAATACTAATATTACCTGTATCGATGTACCTGTATCCAGAGAGAGTGCATCTTATAATGGCCCCGTTCATCTGGCTTATAATCCGTACTTTTCAGCTTGTTTTTTCAGCCGAAACAGTATTTTTCTCTCACAATAAAATCAGCCAACAGTGTTTTTCAGCCGGCTTATCAGCACAGCCGAATGGGGTCATTATGTGACTTAAACAAAAAGTAGTTATGCCTTATATATTTGGACGGAGAGAGTACAAGGTACCACAAACTTCAAGACTTCCTTAAAAATGAATCTGTTGCATGTATAAGCTAAACTTATATATTTTTATATCCATTCTCATCAAATTGATAGGACAATAAAATAATTTTAATAAAAAAACTAACAGAATCTGATTGAATTATATGATGAAATGACAAAACAAGTAGCAATACGCGGATGTCTTCATAAAATTTTATATGTTAAAAATAGTAATTGTGCTTAGCGAAAATGATATGAATAGCTTACATTAAGATGTTCGTTAATGCTTGTCCACGGTGTTTGCCCCTATCCGGACGCGGTGTTCATGGGCCTGCACAGCGGACAGGCCAAACATGCGTTCTCTTCCCCACTCGCACTCGCATCTGGTTGTCGGGCGTTGCTGCGCATCCGCGCGCCGCACTTCGCCTCATCGCGCCCCCTTCCCCACCACACGCCTGTCCTTGTGCACGCTCCCCTGTCGCGTCACACCCTATCGCCGGCTGCGCCGCGCCACCATCCCGCGCCTTGCCCTATCCACTGGCACGCCCCCCATCTACCTCTCCCATCGCAGCCATGGCGAGCACCACACCACCACCACTCCCGCGCCACCAAGAGGAGGTTGCCTGAAAGTCCCTAGTTTGGTTTTGGCTAATTGATGAAACCTAGGACTAACCTTTGTATCTAAGTGGATGATTTAGATAAAGGTGGTCATTGAATATGAGACATGACATTGACTCATATGACCAAGATGGTGAAGACCAAGATGAGGCTTGGCTCGATGGACCGGTTGTGAAGGTGAAGGGCAAGTCGAGGCTTCGAAGCGAAGGACCATGCGATGGTGAAGCTTGAGCAAGACTTAGCGCCGACGGACCGATGCAACGGTGAAGAGCAAGTGAAGTCAAGGTCGATGGATCGAGACGGTCATGTGATGATATGAAGTGGATCATATCATTTGGAGAAACAAAATGGGCTCAAGGCAAAGGTATAACCATAGGGCCATTTTGCTTTACACTCAAGACACCATAGAGGGTGTGAGTGGTTTAGGATCGATAGCCGAACTATTAAGAGGGGAAGTCTTATCGGTTATTCGATGCACGGGTGCCACTAGGTGAATTCATGAAGTGCATTGCATGTAGGGCCTAGTGAGCTAATTGGAAAACCTTTGAAAATGATTGAGAAAAAGCTAACACACAAGCACATGGAGATGTACACTTGATGGTGTTGGCACATTTGCAAAGGTGGCGTTGGTCGCGCTGTGGTTTGCGGGTAGAGAGGGGTTTGGGTTCCTCTCTCCCTCCCGCCGAGCGTGTGAGCGCGGGATTCAGGCGATTTCGGGGAAATGAAATGCCTATTTTCCACTACGCCGAAAGTCGGAAAAGAAACGGAGGCGAACGGGGTCACTGAGGTGACCGGACGCTGCACCGGACGCGGTCACGGTGTGACCGGACGCGTCCGGTCAGTACAGCGCGGTATCGGGCGCGCGGGCTAGGGTTTGCAACCGGCGCGTCCGGTCACTCGCGGGACCGGCGCGTCCGGTCATGCGTCAGAGAAGAACCGCGGTTCGCAAGGACGATCGGACGCGGGGCGCGTCCGGTCACACACGATCGAACGCGTCCGATCGTTGAAGGAGCTTACTGGACTCCGACCGGACGCTGGCACTGTCGCGTCCGGTCGTTGCGAGGAGCGCGTCCGGTCGTTGTTTCGCGGGCGCGGGTGCTGTGCGGATCGGCGCGTCCGGTCGTTGCGAGGAGCGCGTCCGGTCGTTGCTTCGCGCGCGCGGTGCTGTGCGACCGGCGCGTCCGGTCGGTTGAGCAGCGCGTCCAGTCATAGCGTTTGACCGTTGACGCGCAGTGACCGTTGGAGGATCTAACGGTCGCATTTGAAATTTGAGGGACACGTGGACGTCGCAGGGCGACCGGACGCGGTTGAGCGCGTCCGGTCAGTTTCGACCGGCGCGTCCGGTCGTCCCGAAAAAACGGTCAGTGGAGTGGCAACGGCTCTATTTGTTTGGGGTGCTTATAAATACTCGTTGGCCGGCCCTTGGGGAGGTCTCTTGGCATTTCTAACACTCTTGTGCATCCTTTGAGCTAGAGCTACTCCTCCCACTCATCTCTCTTGCTTGATTGCAAATCAAAAGTGAGATTGAGTGATCCCAAAGTGCATTGCATAGCTTGAGGGCATCTAGTGGCACTTGTGGGTGGTTTAGCCGGTGGATTTCTTGTTACTCTTGGAGAGTACCGCTCCTAGCCGGCTTGGAGATTGTTGGAGGCGTTGGCAAGAGAAGGTGATTGTTCTTGGCCACCTCCGGTTGTTTGTAAGAGGTTCTTGTGCTTTCCTCGGCGGGACGCCAAAAGCAACTCTATTACATTGCGCGTGTCATTGAGTTACCTCACTTGAGAGTGGTGTCTTGCGGTGCCTTGCGGGGCGTGCTTTGAGGGGCAAGTGACTTGAGGGTCACACCGAGGAACCATCTAAGTGTTGGTCGACACAACCGGTGACGTAGCTTGTCGGTGCACAAGTGAACACCGGGTGAACAAAAATATTGTGTCTCTTGTCTCCCGGTGATTGGTCTACATATTGTGTTGTTGTCAATATTAATTGATTGTATATCATCTTGGTGATTGGCAACATCTTCACTCCACCGTCGGTATAAGATTCACAATCCTCTCTCTCGCATTTACTTTTACTAGATTATCTTGTGTAGCTCTAGTGGTAGCCTTTTCTAATAATAGTTAGCTTGCTCACTAGTGTAAGTTAGTGACTTAGCACTTGTGTGAACTAGAGATCATAATCTACTAGACTTGTGGATAGGAGGCTTGCATCACAACCTTTGGCTAAGCAAAACTCGCTTTACGCCGTTTGTTATTCTAACAAGTTTGCTTAGTGGTGCTTGTAGAATTTTTTATAGGCTATTCACCCCCCCTCTAGCCATCTAGGACCTTACATTGTCGCCGGTCTGGACTTCATCTCCCGCAACCGGCCAAAGACACCACGGCAGGAAGGGGAGACCTGCGTAGCTGGACCGTTTGCTCTCAATGTTTCTCTAGACCCAAGCTAGCTGGCTACCGCGGCACCCCACCAGGTAGGCCATGGCCGCGCGGCGACGCCGTGTTTTAAGTATTTCATACTTATGTTTTATCTGAATGTTGCGGAAACCAATCTGGTATGTTGCATATGTTGCAATAACAATATACTCATATTGCAAGCCTATGTTTCAAGTGTTTTAAATGTTTCATCTGAATGTTTTAAAAGTTGATCTGGTGTTGCACATGCTGCAGTGGCTATACACGCATATTTCAAGTGTCATCTATATATATTTCAGACGTTTGTTACAAATATTTCATTTGGATGTTTCAAAAGTAGATCTTGTGTTGCAGGCCGTTGTCCGCTGATGCTACTGGTGTGCCGCAGTGGTTCATGTGCTGGTGCCTGAGGCCTGCAGACGCCTCCGCGGCACGCATCTGTAGCCGAAGCAGGTGGGCGCGTGTCGCAGTTCCGCCGTGCAGGTGTGGGATTGGGGCGGGACTTGGATAGGCGCGGGCTACGGTTTCAGACGCTAGCGTTGGTTGGGAACGGGAAGAAACATGTGAAATACGATGCGGGCAAGGGGCGCAGGAGCTGTGTCCGGACGTGGGCCTGCGGCCGTAGGTCCGGGTGCTAGCTTTACCGTAAGATGTTTGGTTGGTTTTTGTTTTCTGGCATGGTGTCACAGTGTCATGAGATTGCATTACTTTTTGTTTTGTTTCGTGTACGATGCTAACGCATTCCACGGGCGATTCACGCTCTATCTTTGGCTGTAGCTGATCGCCCTCATGCCCAGTAATCATTTTCCCGTTACAGCCGCTGCACCAAACAAGGAGTCTCAGCATTGCTTCCCTTTCCGTTGCTGCTTTTTAGGCTTCCTTTTGCATTGACATCGTCTGTGTTCAAACTAAAACAACACTTGAAAGTTAGTAGAATGATATGACTATTAGTGAAAGATAATGTAAATAATTATTAGTGAAAGACAATGTGAATGGCTTGCCTGTTAAGTTAAACCTCATATTAAGAACTAATATTAAGAGAGAGAGAGATATTAGATCTTGAAAAAATTATGGCCCAAACAGCAATCCCAAACATTCATTTTTTGTGGCCTAGGATCGGATGATATTGCCTGAGCGAAACAGCCTGTTAGCTGCTCTTATTAAAAGCAGTACTGCTGCAGCTAAAATCTTCTCACAATTCACTGCACAAGAAGCAGAAGCCGGCTGCAAAGTAGCTTAAACGAACTATTTTTTTCTCTTTTTAAAGAAAAAAAAACACGGAGCCAATAAGATATTATGACTTCTTTGGATCTGTTTTTTTATTATAGTGTGGAGCTAGAGCTCTCAAATGGGCTACTTTATTATTTTGTAGTTTCTTGATTCCTTTAGGACCTGTTTATTTCATCCCAACTCAAGTGGATTGGAGGAGGCTGAGAGAGATTTGATCTCAAAAAATCAAAATCCCCCTCAATCCCCTTTGATCCTCTCTGATCCACTCGTATGGGGCATGAAACCAATGGGCTCTTAAAGAGGCTTAACCTTTGGTCTCTCCCAAGTACCGATATTATCGGTATTAATATTGAATTACTATTTGTTTATATTTATCTTCAAAATTAGATGATTGTAAACACCATTTTGATGATACTCAACTATTGTTAAGTCATGTAATTGATATATTATCAAACTCAAAATTGTAGGTTTTTTCCTTTTCCCAAAACATACTATATATGTATTATGCATATGATTCCATACACGTACACATGCTCACTCACTTCTATGACTATATAGTGGAGTTCCACCGGTTCTATTTCCTCTGTACACCTGCGGCCCTGTTCGGCTGGCTAGAAAAACAGTTGATGCTGATGTTAATGTTGTTTTATTGTGAGAGAAAAACACTGTTATTTCGTTGAAACAATACGACTGATAAGTTCAAGAAAACAGGGCCGTAGTTATACTGTAGGAAGAGGCAATTTTTTATCTCTTTTCAAAGTGAATTAGGAACTGACAAAGCTATTTTTTTCTACACCGAACCATCGTAGCAAAGAGTTAAAGCCGGACAAAGTTGTATCCAAGCAAACCCTAATTGTAATGGGGAACGGTATAACCGTGCTGTGCCAAGGCTCGAGTTTTGGATAGGGAAGTTTCAATGTAAGAAAATTGATCGTGATAATGTAATCGCTTTCGTTCCCTTTAATTGTAAACGCTTCGAATGAACCTAGTAGCGAAGTTATGATTCAAGATAGTGCATTCTACTGTTGATAGATCCACGGTGACAGATCAGGTTTTTTACACCTTGGATTTTACTTTTACCACGCCAACTTTATTATTGTGAAACTACAGAGATCAGAATTTAGCAAGTTTGTACTCCCTTCATCCAAAAAAGAATTAATACAATTATAGTACAATGTCATGTTTTAGTATCTTATAAATTTAACTAATTATAGATAAAAAAGTATCAATATTTATGACATCGAATAAATACCACTAGATTAATTACGAAATGTATGATTTTCATATAAGTTGATTTGGAGTTATAAATATGTTATTTATTAGAAATTTGATCATACATGAACCGCTTCAACTGATATGTAACCCACAACTGTATTTTTTTTTTTGATAGGGGGAGCCTGAGTCTATATGGCTATGGGCTAGGCAAACGCCGAATGGGCTGTTGCTTCTTCTCTTGTGCCAGATCAGCACTCGTTAATCCTTATGCCAGGTGGGCCCTCACGCCCGATCCCAAAGTCCAGAAAAAGGGAAAAAAAATGCCACGCCGGCCGTGCCACGGAACTCCCAAGCCCAAACCCCCGCGTCGCCTAGAAACCCACGTCGACGGCGACGACTTCTCTGAGCCATTCCTCGCTATCCTTCCCTCCTCCCGCCAGGCGCCGGATCCACCGCCCCATGGACCCCTTACAGGAGCCGCTCGCCGGAGGCGGTGGCCTCCAGCGCTGCGCCGCGGACGTCGACCCGCCGCCGCGGCCGTGGCCCGGGCTGCAGAAGCTGGCCATCGTCACCATCGCTGCCATCGTCGTGCTCGGTTGCCTCCAGTTCCTCCCGCCCACGCACTTCCGGAACCCCAACGACCCCCAGCGCAACTGGATCCCCATTGACGGCTCGTGGAATCCAACGGTACGCTACTGCGCGCCACGCTTTGTCTCACTCTCAGTGCGAGTGCTTGGACTAGGAATCGCCGAAGCTATGTGCAGTGTCGATTAATTTCTTGATGTTTGATCACCAGAATGCTAGGCTTTCCATTCCACGATATGCTTGCTGTAAAAATAAAAGTTGTTTTTGTCTAGTAAATTTGAAAAACTTACAAAATTTTGACATAATTACTATAGAATTCCACCTTTTGGAAACATGACATTGTTTGCTGCAAAACTAGAACTATCTGTTCTCGCAAAACTATAGTTTTTCAGGCAAAATTGTAGTTCTACAGCGCACAATGTAGGAAAGTATTAGTTTTGTGTCATGTTACCAAAAGCTGTAGTTCTATGGTGCTTATGTGAATATAGTTGCAAGTGAAATTTACTTGCATGTTCTCAAACTTTGGACACTGGAGATGAGTAGATGACATCTGGAAATAAAATAGCGATTCTGTTATTAGTATTAGATCATTCAAGGTCTACAATCATGATGTTGTGGTGTTAGGCTGCAACTCTTTATTAGGCTGACTGTTTTCTACATGGCATGACTTCGCGCTGACTGTAATTTCACTTGGTGTTTAGCTTGCGTGTTAGTATGTGCTGATATGGGCTTTTGAAAAAGTGCTTGAATTGACATTAGGAAAAACAAACTTCTTAATAAACTGCTGATTCTGCTGCAGGGTTCTTTAAATGATGTTGGAAGTGTAGATGTCTTCTCTTGGATAAGCTGTCTGGATCTTCGCACTCTCGCTGCGCTGGCAAATTCCACTCTGTCCAGCTCAAGGTTCTGTATCTTGTGTATTTCAGTAATTATTAGAAATACGTCAGATTTGATTATATAAAATATTATCAGTTAATGTACAATCAGCTTATAAGTTATCATGTGCAGGCCACTAGGGCCCATGAGATGGAGCAGCCGTGGGCAATGCACAGCAGCATAGTTATTTGCAAATTACTAGCAGTGCCATGGTCTGTTCACGCACTTCGGCTGTTCATGGTTGCCCTAGGATTAGATATGATATTATTCATACATTAGATTAGATTGAGTTGGTTCCTTGATTCTAGAGATTGGTCTCTTAAGAGTCAAATCACCCTATCGACATAAGGATAGGATTATATCTGTTTTGGTTAAAAAAGAACTAGATCAAGAGTTCCTAATTCCTATCTCCTTCCTATGCCATTGTAGTGTGGCCATCGGGCTTCGGCATGGTCGTGCTGCTTGAGTTACTGGGCATCTGAAGTATGCTCATGACAGAGATCATAATTTTTTTTTTCTGCATGGCTATTTCAACTTCCCATGTCATGTTGGATAGTTTTTCATCTATGTTGCGCCAGTAATGAAATAGAAGTAAAATTCGATGAATAAATTATGTCACAAGCATAACTTTTTTCCCTCTTTGTTTGGCAGTGATCCACTGAATGTATCTTTCCATTTCTTAGTACCTAAAGGAGGCAACGTTAAGTTGTCCTACCACAAGCTAAAAGTCTTGCTGCCTGATTCGAATCTCACTGTTACTAGGTGAGCACACAAATTAGCATGACCCTTATATCTTGTCACTGTGGCCATTGTCATATTTGTGCCCCTTGTAGTCAGAAGCAAATCAAGGACAAGCTAAATGTTGCCACTCCAGAAGGAAACTTTCTTTGGTCATTCCACACGGAATTGTCACCCTTTCTTATCGCAAAATCTCAGTTGTCCAAAAAGAGATATGTTTATATTGCTGCAGACTCCATCATAAAGGTTCCAGACATCCACTCGATCTATTTACTCAAACCTATCACTGAACTCTTTTGGTCTCCACCTTTCTCTTTCAAACTAAGGACCCCTGCATGTGAACACTAACTCCAGGTAATTTAAAGGAATGCATAATCAAGAGTTTGTGCCAAAAAATGGTTCACTGGCATGAGTGGTACTGTCAGATGATCAAACATTTTCAATCATAGCTTTAAAACAATAAGTGAAGCTGTTGAAAATCTTCATTGCGACAGAAGTCCTTTAGACATAACTTGGCATAAGTTTTAGACAATCTAGATATTGATATCCAATTCATGCACTCGACAGCAAAACTCCAACATTATGTTGGGACTTGGAAGTGTAGAAAAAGTGTGCAAAACTAAGCATTTTATCACCTGTTGTGAAACGTTGGTTTTCCCTGCCCACAGGGTAAAGTCGAAGATCTTGCTCGCATGGATTTAGGCAGCTATGCCATTGGCGCTGTTGAAGATTGCAGCAAGCGTCTCAATGATTATATCAGTATGGATGTACTTAGTGCCATACAAAGAGCAGGAGCTGCACAAAGTTGGGTGTCTAAAGAACCTTATAACAAGGATGCATGCCTACTTGATTTTGATGTGCTCTTGATAGAGCCTCGCAAGCTGGAGAAAAACCTGGTTGTTCCCATCATGTGGTGGGCTAATGCCATTAATTTAGCCAATCAAAGGTAAGTTAAACTCATGATTTGTATTTCACGTGTAATATGCTAATATCCAAAACAGATGCACATCTTTTAAATCATTTCAAAGTTTAGCCACTATATACTCACAACCATCTTGGTCATGTTAAAATTCTATTTATAGGGACCTGATTAGGTTGGCCGTAACTCTGGCCTTCAATGATAAGTACATGAAGCTACCTTCAAACTGGAAGCGCACAGATGGTAACTCTGATATCCTTAACTTTGATGGACCCAAGAATGTTTGTTCTGAAGATGGACGTCAGCATGAGCAATCAGGCTACGGTGCAACCTGGCAGCAATACCGTCATCAGAAATCTGAAGCCATACTGAACGCCTAAATTCACCGTACACAAAATTTCCGTTGTCATCGAGTGGAAGCCTTTTTTTCGATTCTATTTTGAATCTCTTTCCACTCTTTATTATTTAACTTTCTGAAGTGCATAGTGATTCCTAAATAACGAAAAGGGAATGAGCCAACCATGTAGCCAAACAATTGTGAGTATTGTGCCTCATATACTTTGGCTTGACCGAAGCAAAAGATTTCACTTCAAAGTTTGTACTCCATCCGTCCAAAAAAGAATGCAATTCTGGTACAGTATCATGTTTTAGTATCTTAAGTTTGACCAATTATAAATAAAAATATCAGTATTTATGAAACAGCCACGAAGCACAGCAGCACCACAGGCACACAATAGAGGGTGCCCAAACTATTTATGATATCAAATAAATATTATTATATTATTTACTCACTCAGTTCCAAATTTTAAGACACTTTGGCTTTTCTAGATTCATCACTTTTGCTACGCACCTAAATATATGTTATGTTTAGATATATAGTAAAAGCTATGAATATAGAAATACCAAAACGTCTTATAATTTAGGATAGATGACGTAGAAATGTATGATTTTTATAATAAATTGATTTGAAGCAATAAATGTCAAATACTATTTATTAAAAACTTAGAACAATCGTGAACCACTTCAGCTGATATGTAACCCATGATTGTATCTGTTTTGAGATCCATAATGATATGCCACGTGCGTCCGTCCGTGACTCCCGTCCGAACGCGGCTCAAGCGAGGCCCACCTCTCTTAGAAACAAAAAAACGAATCATCCACTCGACACCAGGCGCAGCATGTGGCCGCTCATTCGTTCGCTCCCCTTCCCCCACCATGCGCTCGTCGGCTGCCGCACCATGGCTTTCCGCCCACCACCCTGCGCCTCATCGCCGGCCGCGCTGCGCGCCCGTCCCAGTCACCTATGCCGCTTGCTCCCTCGCCGTCCATCTTCCATCGCCGTCGCGTATGCCGCTGACCCTGCCATGGCCGCTGGGGCGCACATGTCGTGGTGCCTCAGGTCTTCCTTGGCCGAGCCATGGGCACCCACGAGCATGGGCGGTGCTGGTGGTGCTCACGCTCCGTGGCTCGCCGTTGGCTCCCACCCCGAAGGCTGGAATCGACCGGCCCGCCCTTCCACTGTCCTATGTTGCATATGTATGTTTCAAGTGTTTCAGACGTTTCAGATATATGATGCAATTGTTTCATCTTGATGTTGTAAAAATAGATCGGGGGCTGTTGCACATGTTGCATATGTTGCAAGTGTTTTTCAGAGGCATGTTGCAAATGTTTGTTCAAAATATTTCATCTATTTTTAGATGTATGTTGCAATCGTTTTTTATCTGGATCTTGCTGTTCTAAATGTTTCAATCGTTTCAGTCTTATATTGCAGCAGGTGGTTTCATGTTGCTAGTGTTTTAATTTGGATGTTTCATATGTTTCATACACATGTTGTAAGAGCATGTTCCAAATGTTTCGTCTATTTTCAGTCTTATGTTGTATTTCATGTTGCAAGTGTTTTACGTTGTTCGGCCAACGGCGAGCCCAGGGTCGACGGACGGGGCACGCGGTGCGTTGGGGGCCCAGCGGACGGGGGTGCTGGGGGGTCGGCGGACGGGGGCGTTGGGGGCTCAGCAGACGGGGGCGCCGGGGGCGGGCGGACGGGAGTGCTGCAGGACGAGGCGAGCTGGGGGTGTGCTCGTCCTCCGTGTGTCACTTGCGCGGAGAGTCAAAGAGAGAGGAGGGGGTCATGGCAAGGATCGGCGGGCGCAGAGACGGGGCGGAGCGCACTCGTGGGGCGGGGCGAAGGCCAGGGCCGTATCTATGGGAAGGGCAAGAGGTGCGACCACCGGGGGCCCAAGCCGCAAGGGGGCCCATGAGTATATATGTATGTATATATATAGCTTATATATTTAGCATGGTAGTCCATGAGAGCTTTGAAGGTCAGCGTGTTTTCCTATTTCCAGTCGATACAGATCTTGAAGATTTTTCAATGAGAAATACTCGAAGATGGTTTTTTTACGAAGCACTGAAGTATTGTTATTTTATTTAAAAGAAACATAATAGTTATTTTATTATTCTTTTATTTCTTTAGTTATACTATTGTTATCTTTTATGAACTAAACATACTTGCAAATTAATTTTTTATACTATATATACTTTAATTATTATATTAAAAGCTTAGTTTCATGGACCCTTATGACAATGCTTATCCAAGGGCCTCTAAAACTACAGAGGTGGCCCTGACGAGGGCGGATGGGGGCGGCTGCATCCCCTTTTGGGTTAGAGGGAGCATGAGTCTATATGGCTATGGCCTAGGCAAACGGAATGGGTTGGGGCTGTTGCAGCGTTGCTTGTTCTCTTTTGCCAGATCAGCACTCGTTAATCCTTATGCCCGGTGGGCCCTCACGGCCCAATCCCAAAGTCCAGAGAGAAAAATAAAATGCCGCGCCGGCCGTGCCGCGGAACTCCAAGCCCAAAACCCCGCATCGCCTAGAAACCCACGTCGACGGCGACGACTTCTACGAGCCATTCCTCGCTAGCCCCTCCCTCCCGCCTCCTGCCAGGCGCCGGATCCACCACCCCATGGACCCCGCACGGGAGCCGCTCGCCGGAGGCGGTGGCCTCCAGCGCCGCGCCGCGGCCGCCGCGAGGAGCGGAGGGGGGCCACAGGAGCCGCCTCCGCGCGGGCAGCGTCCCATCCACCCGGACGTCGACCCGCCGCGGCGGCCGTGGCCCTGGATGCAGAAGCTGGCCATCGTCGCCATCGTCGCGCTCGGGTGCCTCCAGTTCCTCCCGGCCACGCACCTCCGGGACCCCAACGACCCCCGGCGCAACTGGATTCGCATTGACGGCTCGCGGAATCCAACGGTACGGTACTGCGCGCCACGC
This sequence comes from Saccharum hybrid cultivar R570, assembly GCA_038087645.1. Taxonomy (NCBI): domain Eukaryota; kingdom Viridiplantae; phylum Streptophyta; class Magnoliopsida; order Poales; family Poaceae; genus Saccharum; species Saccharum hybrid cultivar. The sequence goes on along the minus strand of JAQSUU010000029.1, from coordinate 967,676 downwards.
TTTGTCTCACTCTCTGTGCGAGTGCTTTGCTTTCTTGAACTAGGAATCGCCGAAGCTATGTGCAGTGTAGATTAATTAGATATTTGTTCACCAGAATGCTAGGATTTCCATTCCACGATATGCTTTGCTGTAAAAATGAAAGTTTTTTTTTGTCTATGTAAATTTGGAAAAACAGCAAAAATTTAGCACAATTACTGTAGAACTACAACCTTTTGGACACATATAACATTGTTTGCTGCAAAACTAGAACAATCTGTTGCAAAACTAGAGCTTTTCAGGCAAAATTGAAAAGTTTAGTTCTACAGCCCACAATGTCAGGAAAGTACTCCGTATTAGCTTTGTGTCATGTTTCCAAAAGCTGTAGCTCTCTGTGGTGCTTATGTGGAAATAGTTGTAAGTGAAATTTACTTGCATATTCTCAAAGTTTGGACACTGACATCTGGAAATAAAATAGCAACTTCGTTGTTAGTATTGGATCATTGAGGGTCTACAATCATGAATGTTGTAGTGTTAGTCTGCAATTGCAATTCTGCATTGGGTTCTCTTATCTACATGGCATGGCTTTGCGGTGACTGAATTTCACTTGGTGTTTAGCATGCATGTTAGTCTGGGTTGATATGGGCTTTTGAAAAAGAGCTTGAATTGACATTAGAAAAACAAATTTCTTAACAAACTACTGATTCTCCTGCAGGATTCTTTAAATTATGTTGGAAGTGTAGATGTCTTCTCTTGGATAAGCTGTCTGGATCTTCGCACTCTCGCTGTGCTGACAAATTCCACTCTGTCCAGCTCAAGGTTCTGTATCCTGTCTATTTCAGTAAGAAATGTGATCTTAGGACAATAAGATTTGATTATATAAAATCTTATCAATTAATATACAATCAGCTTATAGGTTATCATGTGCAGGCCACTAGGGCCAATGAGATGGAGCAGCCCTGGGCCATGCACAGCAGCATAATTATTTGCAAACTACTAGCAATGCCATGGTCTGTTCATGCACTTCTGCTGTTCATGGTTGCCCTAGGATTAGATATGATATTATTCATAAATTAAATTAGATTGAGTTGGTTCCTTGATTCTAGAGATTGGTCTCTTAGGAGTCAAATCACCCTATCGACATAAGGATAGGTTTATATCTGTTTTGGTTAAAAAAGAACTAGATCAAGAGTTCCTAATTCCTATCTTCTTCCTATGCCATTGTGGTGTGGCCGTCGGGCTTCGGCATGGTTGTGCTGCTTGAATTCATGGACATCTGAAGTATGCTCATGACAGAGATAATAATATATTTTTTTCTGCATGGCTATTTCAACTTTCCATGTCATGTTGGATAGTTTTTCATCTATGTTGTGCCAGTAATGATATAGAACTAAAATTCGATGAATAAATTATGTCACCAGCATAACTTTTTTCCCTCTTTGTTTGGCAGTGATCCACAAAATATATCTTTCCATTTCTTAATACCTGAAGGAGGCAACGATAAATCGTCCTACCACAAGCTAAAAGTCTTGCTACCTGATTCAGATCTCACTGTTACTAGGTGAGCACACAAATTAGCATGACCTTTGTATCTTGTCATTGTGGCCATTCTCATATTTGTGCCCCTTGCAGTCAGAAGCAAATCAAGGACAAGCTAAATGTTGCCACTCCAGAAGGAAACTTTCTTTGGTTATTCCACATGGAATTGTCACCCTTTCTTATTGCAAAATCTCAGTTGTCCAAAAAGGGATATGTTTATATCACTGCAGACTCCATCATAAAGGTACCAGGCATCCACTCTATCTATTTACTCAAACCTATCACTGAAATATTTTGGTCTCCACCTTTCTCTTTCAAACAAAGCACCCATGGATATAAACAGTAACTCCAGATTTTAAAAGAAACTACTGAGATGCATAATCAAGAGTTTCTGGCAAATAATGGTTCTCACTGGCATGAGTGGTACTGTCAGATGATCAAACATTTTCAATCATAGCTTTAATACAATAAGCGAAGCTGTTGAAAACCTTCAATTCATGCACTCAAAAGCAAAACTCCAACGACATGTGAGAACTTGGAAGTGAAAAAGTGTGCAAAACTAAGCATTTTATCAACACTTGATTACGTGCTGTGAAATGTTGATTTTTCCCCCTGCACAGGGTAAAGTAGAAGATCTTAGTCGCATGGATTTAGGCAGTTATGCCATCGGCGCTGGCGTAGATTGCAGCAAACGTCTCAATGATTATATCAGTATGGATGTTCTTAGTGCCATACAAAGAGCAGGAGCTGCACAAAGTTGGGTGCCTAAAGAACCTTATAACAAGGATGCATGCCTACTTGATTTTGATGTGCTCTTGATAGAGCCTCGCAAGCTGGAGAAAAACCTGGTTGCTTCCATCATGTGGTGGGTTAATGCCATTAATTTAGCCAATCAAAGGTAAGTTAAACTCATGATTTCTATTTCAGGTGTAATACGAATATCCAACACAAATGCACATCTTTGAAATCATGTCAAAGTTTAGCCACTATATACTCACAACTGTCTTGATCATGTTAAAATTCTATTTATAGGGACCAGATTAGGTTGGCCGTTACTCTGGCCTTCAATGATAAGTACATGAAGCTCCCTTCAAACTGGAAGCGCACAGATGGTGACACTGATATCCTCAACTTTGATGGGCCCAAGAATGTTTGTTCTGAAGATGGACGTCAGCATGAGCAATCAGGCTACGGTGCAACCTGGCAGCAATACCTAAACCAGAAATTTGAAGCCATACTGAACACCTAAATAAAGGCAGTTCACCGTACACAAATTTTCTTTTGTCATCAAGTGGAAGCTGACTTGAGACATTGATATTAACCTGTAAACATAGAATGCATATTGTACTCCAATTACTCTATTTCAGCATAGCGGAAGCATGCTTTCACTTCCGCATAACGTTCAGGATACTGAGAATTTTGGCCCTGTTCATCCGGCTTATAATCCGTACTTTTCAACTTGTTTTTCAGTCGAAATAGTGTTTTTCTCTCACAACAAATCAGCTAACGGTGTTTTTCAGTCGGCTTATTAGCACAGCCGAACGAGCACCCCATTCGTTTCGCTGGTTCAGCGAAATCAGCAGCCATCCAGCAGTGTTTTTTCTCACAATAAATCAGCGAACAGTACTTTCAGCCAAAATAATCCAGCGAAACGAACAGGCTGGAGGCCTTTGTTTTTGCAGCTGACACTGGAAACTATTCCTTATTCCAGTTCAGTTTAGTTTTTCTTTTCCTACAGGTTGCCCAATTACCACGCCCATATGGGCAGATATTGTATGATAATTGTGCCAAACCATGCCATCTTGCCAACGCCCACTGGATCCTTGCTATGCCTGGGTCCACAGTCCCCCCATTCCTGGTTGGCTTTGACAAGTGCGTTTGAATTGCGTGCAACTCCAAAAATTCATTCCAATGTACCATGCTTAAAGATTTCATTGACATTAACCTGGCGGGCAAGGCTGTGTTTCTACATCATTGGTCATTACATAATTTATTTACATCTACATGACTACATCGCTACTTCCCGTGTGCATCACACATTGTACGTCACAGGAAATCCCAGACTGGAATGGTGTACTGGCCTTGATCCGTGGTCTGGTGGCCCAGTTGAGGATTGCTGCTAAGAAACTGCAGTGATTGAATGTCCGGAGGTGGAGCCTGCAATAAGAAAGATTTGACTTGTCAGAAAATCCAGTAGTGCAATCCACTTGTTACAAGTTACAACTGGTATTTAATAAGTTCATGCGACATTTTACTGATCTCAGCGATTTAAGTGACATCGAAATGCAAGTTTCCCTATATACAAACTTGTTCTGAAGGGGAATGTGCGGCGGCATTATCAATGCCGAGAAATATGTTAACTAGCAGAATTATAGGGCTCTCACAGACATGGAGTAGCATCCAACAGGAATTACCTGTGTAATTGGAGGACCACTATGAAAGGGTGGTGGTTGTAAATGAGGCTGCTGAAGATGTGTTGGTTCTTGAATCTAACGACATGTTAAATTGCAGCCCGTGAGGGAAAAAGGTATATAATTCTATTTTGCTTCAACAAGTCATGATTTTCCAAGTTACCTGCCCAAATGGTGACATGCCTGGGAATCCTTGTAGAGAACCAAGACCAAACTGCTGTGCAACATAAGGCGCCTATATTTGCACAAGTATAATATACATCACGTCTGTTCCTCGATACATATGGAAAAAAAAAAGCAGAAAGGATACCAAATTTACCTGCATCATATGACTTGGTGCAAGAAACTGATTTGTTGGAGTTCTTAAATGATTTTGGATATCATTTGACACTGCAGGAGGATCAACCCTGAGTGGAATTTCAATCTCCTCAGGTTCCAGCAGACCTGCAACAGGTTAATCAGATAAAGCACTGATCATATAAAATTGAATACCGGAGCAGTGCAGGTGATGAACAAACCTTGTCTACCCTTTTTCTTTTTGTTTGGATCAAGAGGACTTTGTTGCTGACGACGCACCTCTGTATTTTTAATTTTCTTACCAGTTGCTCTGCGATGTTCAATGCTGCTGACCTCACTATTAAGCAGATTTGGCTGATTGCCTTTCAGGACAGTACTTAAGGAAGATTTATCATGCAACTTTGCTTGCAAAAGTACCTCCACTTGTTCAACAAGCTGTTCATATTGGCCCTCCAGGAATGCATAAGCTTCAACGCTTTCTGAAGCTTTTGCTGCAATTTTATACAAATTCTGGTATAATGTGTTGTACCGTTTTGACAATGAAAACTTGGGATCTTCATCTATGGTGGCAAAACCATAGTTCTCTGGAGATTCACTCTGAGCGTCTTTTGTCCATCTTTTCAGGATATAGTGCGGTGGAAGTTCTTTAATATTTCTGAGATCAAGAATTTTCAATACATGGCAACAAAGAAGACCCATGAATTCAAACTTCTTACAACTACAAACAACCATACATTCTGTTGAATCAAATCTAACAAATTGACCCCGAGGCCTGTCTTTGACAGTTACCTGGTACTCAGATATTGGTCCAATCTCACCACAGTTATAGACCATGCACTTTGAGATCTGTTCATATTCCATCCTGAACATTTCAAAAAGTGTTGGAGTATATGAATTGGCAGCTAGCCAAAGCAGATGTAGTGGTGCTACTCTTTGTGCTATTTGAGCCCCAAGGTAGTCGGCTTGTTGTTCAGCTAGGCGTTTCTCCTCCAAAAACTTATCATAATTGTTGAAGAAGTTTTGAAGATCTATTTGTGGTTTAAGAAGATCTGTCAGGATGGTATCCGTGTTATCACTTCTTAGTGTGGTTGCAATATCAGCACAGAACGTATCACGCCCAAATGGCAAAGCCCATCTTTCTCTATCCTCATACAATTTACAGAGCCATTCATTATCCTTTATATTGTATTTCTCTGAAAGGATTTCCCAGATCGAATAGAAGTCATCCTCCTCACATTCATACAGCCACCTACTAAAATCTGATGCAAAAGTCTCCGAGCTTTGGAAGGTATCCCTGAATAACTCAGTAGCATTCAGATACAGATGCAGTAGTGAGAAGCGGTGGGTGGTCCCAGGCCAAGAAGAAGAAACTGCATCACTAAGTGCAGCAGACTGATCAGTCAAAACTGTTTTTGGTTGCTTTCCACTCATAGCAGATTTGAAGGTCTCAAACAACCATCTAAAGGATTGGACTGAGTCATCATAAATCAGCGCTGAACCAAATATTATCAGCTGCATATGATGATTAACACCAGTAAATAACAGCAGAGGTCTCCCATAGTCACTTGTGCGATATCTTGTGTCAACACACACTACATCACCAAAGTAGTTATAATCCATTATAGATTTAGCATCAGCCCAGAACACGTTTGCAAACTGATCATCTTCATCTACTTGAATGGCGTAAAAGAAAGAAGGATTCTCGCCTTTCATCCTATGTAAATATTCACAGATGGCCTGGGTATCACCTAATTGCATATCTTTTGTACGTTTTGTCCTTGTGTAATTTTTATACTCATTTGGTATCAAAATAACTTTTGGTGGATCAGGAGGCTGTTGTACCTTTGCTAATAACTTTTGTGACTTCAAAATCTGAATGTCAACCAAGGGAATTTCAAGATCATGATTATGATCAGCCACAAACTCAGTCACTACATATTTTGCACTTGCTGTAATCTTAATAGTCATGTGTTCCTGGCAACCAGTTCTTGTATCTGGTCTTGGTTTCTTTGATTCGATAGAAGCACTTTTTGGACGAAATCCCTCCTTGGAACAAACATATGCTCGAGATTTTGTAACATTCTTTGCTGTTTTGTCCAACCAGCCTTTTCGGACACTGAACCCTGCAGTTCCAGCATAGTTGACATAGAATTCATAAGCCTTATCCTCATTCAGAAAAACCATCCCAACCTTTGGTTCTCCCCCAGGTCCAGGGACGACTTCAATTTCTGGATCTGGTTCTGCTTCCATTGTTTCGTCTTCTTTGCTCTCCGCCTGGACAAGGGGAAATCCTGAGTGTTTAATTGAATATAACATATGCAATTGCAGCTGTTCATAGGTTGTATTACTTAAAAAATTATTATTCTAGACTTTTCTGTTACTAAACAAAATTTAGACACTGCAAACTTATGAGGCATCTCCTATGCAGCACCTGTAGATTCTCTCTAAAAAGAAAGCTACACAACTAATGGGATGCTTGGTTCAAGGAATTAACCCATCCTTGATGGGATAGTCCACCATGGGAACATCCCATGAATTTTTGTAGGATCACCTTCAACTACACTAAGCATGTGCTTTTGAGGGATGAGGTGGTGATAGATCAATGCATGTGATTCCTTAAAGCAACCAAGTGGGTAGGTTGGAGTTAGGATACATCGCCACTTCTTCCTCAAACAAAATAAGTCTATACATCTCTACTGGATCTTACCTTCTCCATTTTGAGATTTTGCTTCTCAAGACGTTTGGAACGTCTTTCTGAAGGCAGCTGTGAAGGCTGCAGAGCACAAGAGTACGAGAACATAAGAATAACAAGATAATTGTCATATGAAAACTGTTCATTTGCAGTGAAAGTGGAAACCATAACAAATAAAAGGGAAGCAAGCTAGTGCCTACCAATTAAGAGAATTTCGACCAATTCATCAGATAAAACAATAACCAAGACCTGGCAGGTTAAGTTAATAGATTAGAAATATGTGAGCCTACAGCCATAGTAGCATAACCAGTCAGAAGTAACCCTCCAGAATTCAGATTTAGTAAATTAAGCAAAGGCCCAACAAGAAGAGTTACAAGATACATACTTTTTACACACAAGAGTAAAAAGCACAACCAAAAAAAAAAACCCGTGACTGGTAAAAGCATGCAAAGGGCCATGAAGATAACACCACTATCTGTAGAAATGAACCGGTATGCAAATGAGGTAATCAGGTAACAGTACATATTTTCTTGCCACAAAACAATATACAACACGTTCGGTTATCATTACTTCCTTGCGTGAATATCATTAGGCATAGAGTTTGTGATATTCACTTTGTTTAATGGATCAATAAAGCATGTAACTAATGTTGTAGCAACAATGCTAAGCATTCAAAATAGGCAACATGGTCAGAAAGTTACCAGCTGTTCTTCACTTGACAGAAATCTACCTCCATCACCACGCTTACGCCTTTCAGCCAAAGCTTGTCTTGAAGCAATCTAGAAGGACAGGAGTACGTGACACCATATGGGAGTAAGTGCTTGTAGGGAAAAGAGTGTGCCAACTATTTTAGTATGACTCTTGAACACTTTGAAGTTTCTGATACATCTTTACATGTAAATGCTGATTATTGTCTAAAACAATTGAAGAGATACAAGAAAACTTCAGAGTCGTTTCATCCCAGTCCCTAGACATGTGGCATTCCTGACTTCCACACACTAGTAAGCAGTGAAAGGAAGAAAAACCCAAGCATTTCCATGGTGGCATGCCGTTGGCAAGCTTACAAATAGATAACTGTGAAGAGACGCCTGAAAACAACCCCCCCCCCCCCCCACCCCCTCACCACCACCAAAAAAACACCAACCCACAGAAAGGAAATAAGAAAAGAAAATCTACATCTGATATCATCTTGGGGACTCCATGCTATCAGACAGCTACATATCGTCTTAAATATTGGAAAGTTATATAACATAACATGGCATATTTCTTTGCATATAAGCATATAACCTCTGCTCTTAACTCTGGAATAAGATGTTTTGTTATTTAACTTCTTTCTCTTCGATTCAAAAGATAAAAAACAAAAGAGCATCACAAATATCAATGAGCCAAGTATTACAATTTCATCAGTTTCCACAATGCCTGCATACATTTTACTCTACAGTATATGTTATCACAATTTATAGTATGCTCATCACAACTGATAGCAAATCTAAGCTGTTTACCTTGGTAGGCCTGCTCGAGGCAGGTCTGCTCTGCCGTTTAGAGCGGTACTTATTGAGTATCTTCTTTCTCTCCTCGTTACTGTACTGCGATGCCCTTACACCAAGCTCCCTCAAGACGCGTGCCTGCAGCGCATCGTCCTCCATAACGGCCTTCCTTGGCCTCCCTCTCCCTCTCTTTTCCTTCACTTCCACCTCGACCTCCTCTTCCACTCCTTCCTGATCCTCCCCCCCTTCAACCTCTTCCCCATCACCATCAGAAGCAGCAGAAGCCTCTTCAGCTACCTCCTTCTCTGCCTCAAACCCAACAACAGACTCTTCACCATGCTCCACCGCGGCCTTCTTACTCCTACCCCTCCTGGAACGCTTCCCATTCTGCAGCTCTAGCTCATTCCCAGCACCACCCAACCCAACACCTTTCTCCACTTCAATCACAGGATTGTGGCTCCTTGTCTTATAAGGCTCCCTCTTCCTCTTTCCCGGAGCAGCAGCAGCAGAAGTTCCCTCCGCCACCACCTCCACTGCCTCCTTCCCTGCATCCGAATCCTTCCCTTTACTCCTATTCGCACAATTGCCTTTCCAGCAGAGGAACCGCTGCAGGATCTTCTCGCCGTCGCCAACTGAGCGGCGGTTGGAGCCCATGCGCGCCTTGAACCCCACCCGCTCGCCGTAGCCATAGTAGAACCCCTTGGCGTCGTCGACGGAGTCGAATTGCATCCCCACCGCCGGCACGGTCGCCGCGACATCCCCGGGGGCGACCTGCAGCTCGTGGCTGTGCTCCACCACCAGCTTGGTCACCTTCCACTTCCCGCCCGCCCCGTCCTTGGCTACCACCTCCATCATCGCCCTGCACCGCTCGCCCGGCGGCCCCGCCGGCGAGGCCAGAGCGTCCTCCTCGTCAGCGTCGCCGGTCCGGGGCAGGGGAGGCAGGCCCGCGGCCGCCCCCGCCGAAGTGACCTCCTTCCCATCAGCGGCGCCGGGCTGGCGGAGCGGCGGATCGGGCTCCGGCGGTGCAGGCGGCGGCGGGTCGGAGCTCGCTGCCTGTGCCCGCGCGGCGGCCCGATCGACCATGTGGGGTAGGGTTTGGGCGGGATTTGAAATGGCGCTCGTTTGCGCGGCAAGCGGGGCGTGCGGAGGGGAGGGGACTCCAGGGAGGAGGTGGGCGTGGGGTTTACGTAGCGATCGGAGGTGGGAGGGGAGATCGGGTGTGGGGAGGAGGCGTCTTGCCTTGGCTGCGGCGGCCGGCGAGAGTGGGATGCGGGGGAGGGCCGGGAGTGGGGAAGTGGTCTGTGGGGATCCGATGGGCGCCGCGCCAGAGCTCCGCGCACCTGAGGTCTCTCACTGCGAGGTGGGCCTAGCAAGGGTGTGGCCCGCATGTCATGGTGAGCAGTGTCGTTGGCGATTGTGACGTTAGAAGGGCACCGATGGGGGTCGTGGCGGCCACCGGATGAGGACGACAGTGCGGTGCCAGTGAGTGCGCGACGCGTGTGCCGTAGCCCGTAGGCCCGTAGCACGACGGTGCGCGCGGGGGTCAGTGGAGCGCGGTGCGAGCAAGTGGGGCTGGAGTGTCAGTGAGAGGAAGGTGGGGAGTCTGTTTTGCACGTGCGGTTGGTGACGTGTCAAGCTGGCGGTGGATAAGGTTATACAGCGCAGTCAGAGGGGTGAACCGCTTCGCTTGGTCCACGTAGGAGGCTATGCCCTTGTTAACAAAGTTCCAAAAACTTTCCAAAAAGTTTTCCAGTGGACGTATGTATAGAACATTAAATATAGATAAAAAAAATAACTAATTGTACGGTTTGTCTGTAAATGTCGAGACGAATCTTTTAAGCCTAGTTAGTCCATGGTTGAATAAATTTTATCAAACAACAACGAAAGTGCTACAAGAATTTTTTCAAATTTTTTTTTGAATCTAAACACACCCTATATGGCGAGCTCCTGCTCGTTACAAGTACTCGCTCGGTCTCCCATGATAAATAACTTTGACAAAATATATATTAAAAATATTAATATTTATGATACATAATTGATATTTTTGGAAATATCTTTGAATCTAGTTTTTTAATAAATTTATTTAAAGATATAAATAATACACGTATTTTCTAAAAATCGAGTCAAACATGTAGCACGAAAATCGAAACGACAAATAATATGTGACAGGACGTCGCCCAGATGTCCGCACAGGGCTAGCTGTTCGGACGCCCATGTCTGCGCCTGTCTTCACGTGGGACCTGCATCGCTTTTGTGTCTCGTGTCTGCACTGTCGCCCGCACGCGCTTGTGTCTCGCGCCTGCACTATGGCATCCCCTCTACACCCACGTGCATGTAGACAAGGCCAGCAGCTATAGCGGATGGCTGCTACAGATGGGTACTACTGTAACATGTACTATTACAAAAGTAGATCTTGGTGTTGCATATACTTACGTTCGAAACAATTGAAACACTTGCAACATACATCTGAAAACATCAGGAAAACACATTTGTAGTCATTGCAAAACATATACAAATAAAACATTTATAACATACATATGAAATACCTTGAACAATTGAAACATATGCTTGCAGCTTGCAACATGCATGTATATGCAACATCCAGATCTACTTTCGCAACATCCAAATGAAACACTTGCAACATATGTCTGAAACAGATAAAACATTTGGGGCATACACTTAAAAACACCATTGCAACATGTGCAACATTCTGATATACTTCTGCAACATCGATATAAAAACACTTAAAACACTTGAAATAGACGCTTGCAACATGTAGTTTTAGCGCAAACATCTCCTTGCTGCTTGGGAAAATGGATCATTGTCGACGTGTGGAGTTATATCCCGGTCGTCACGGGCTGCACACAGGCGAGTTCCGCCCTAGCCACGGCGAACTGGGCGGGCGCGAGATGTGTGGGCAGGCTCCTAGTGAGCCGCATGTGGGCGAGCTCCACACCCGGCCACTACGAGCTAGGGCAGGCGAAGGCCTTCCTGGACGCCAACCGTGGTGGAGGCGGCAGTGGTCTCCCTCACCATGGTGGTCAGGAGGCGCAACACAGCCGGTGGAGTTCATACGTACACGGCTAGCGGTGGCACTCGAAACTCGTGCGTATGCGGACGGCGGTGGCGCTCGTGCGGACGCGGGCGTTAGCAGAGCTCGTGCGTACACGACCGAAGGGTGGACGGTGCGGTGGAGCCAATGCAAATGGAGAAGATAAGATGCCGCTGTCTTTTCTTTTCTTTTTTATTTGGGAACTGCTCCGATACTGCCATTTCTAAAAATCACACAGATCTCAAAGCAGTTCATTCTAATTATTTAATGTTTTCTTAAATTTTCCCACCTAGGCCCCACACGGGTCTGGCATGTCTAAACCCAGTCCGTGTCCAGCCCAAATACAATCCTAACTCAAATGAGGCCATGTTTAGTTCCCCAAATTCATCCTCACATTCTACTATGCAAAAAGAATATTTCTGTCACATCAAAATATCGACACATGCATGGAATACTAAATGTAGATAAAATCAAAAACTAATTGCACAGTTTTGTTGTACTTTGCGGAACGAACATTTTTATCCTAATTAATCAATGTTTAAACAATTATTATCAAATAAAAACAAAATACTACACTACAGTATAGAACAGTGTCAGGATGCCCCGAATCGGGCATCTAAAGGAGGCCTGACATCTCTCCCGATCGCTTCGTGCTTTATTCAGTCCCCGCACGTACGTTCCATTTCTTATACGCAAGCAGCCGGCAGCCATGTATAGCCGCAACTAGTACCAGGCAATGGTTCAAAAGAAAAAATTTTAGCCAACGGAATGGAAAGGCGCCGGCGATGGAATGGTGCCGTTGGACCTCCTCTCCTGGCAAGAAACGAACAGCTCCTCATGCACTAAACAGACTAGTACAGTGCCCGTGCTAACGCTACGATGACATTTAGAAAAAAATAAATCATAAAACTAAAATAAATAATAAGACAATGTTGATTCTGCTGGAACGATGTTCTAAGATGACCAATTTCCCTCTCAAACATCTTCCGCTAATTGCAACGTTGGCGAGAAAAAATTGGTGACTCAACTGTTTTAAAAGGATGATCGGTAAGCTCCAGTATATTCCTAAATAAAAGTGGTAATGCAATAATGTTTTTATCAAGATAACTATGCAAGATATTCTCTTTTTTATATGCTACATAAGACAATATAATTTGTTACTAAAAATATTAGGTAATTAACAGATATATTGTTTGAATAAGTCCCCTGTATATTTTATCAAACTCGAAGAGCGAGGACGGTAAGGAATATTTAATTAGTACTTTATAGATAGAATGATGCCAGTCTATTATGGGAAACCGGTGAAAACACAATGGCACCTGTGTATTATGGAAAATATTCGATGAAACTGATAGGTACCTGCTCTGCAAGACAACGGGTTCAGGGAGCTCAAATTTACACGGAGTGCATCCCTGAAATGATGTTTTTCTTAGAACACTGTAAGTAACAGAGAAATAAGACAATCAAACCACCATAGGAGGAAAGCTATCAAAATACAAACATAGGTGGAAAATGATCGGTGCAACACCTTCAACTGTTCAACATCAGCATGGCACGGCAAAAAAGGGACAAACCCATGGACCCCTTGTAGGCTTGTCGATGAACCGTTCGACATCAAAGGCATCTCTGCGGAAGCAAGTATGAGGTTCTACTGATGTAGGGAACGACTAATTACTATGTAGCAGTAACAACTATTCCATGTTGTAAAGAAGCATGTTTTTCTTAAAAAAATCACAGGTCAAATGACAATAGAGAGGACAAAAAAAATATACCAACCATTATTATTAGAGTGCATACATGCATCTTTGCTTGTTGACTAAACCATCATCCTAGTCCTTTTGAAAGAAAGCAAAGAGGCACGAAATAAATCTGATCCTGTACCATAGGTCACCAGTAAGTCATTTGTTGAGGTCCACCATGTCTGTCTGACAATTCTGACAAGTATGGCAAATCTTTCATATTTCAGAGCTGAAACACCTATTCATTGGAATTGATGTTAGGTCATAAATCGAACACTTGCCATGCAGAAGATGGAAGGAAACATGAAGAAAGGAAGGAGGGCAGTTATTCAGTTACCTGACCGCAGCATGTTTACTGAAACCGTTTAAAACTACAAATGATACTGCTGTAGCAAGCCTGTTGAAAAATGTCGACTCTACGTAAATCATCATATAATGGCACAGAGGCATGAGAATGGGAAGCAGCAGGAAAGGATTGCAATAGCTGATATCCTACTTCTCAGTGATCCACCAGTGTAAGCGACAAATGAATAGGTGACAAACAAACAAGCAATAGCTTAATTTAGTTGAGCTACTGAACGAAATAAAACGAACTATAACAAAACCTGTTAAATCTGTAAAGAGGGGGTGATTTTCATTGGAGAAAGATGATCCAGTGATCTCTATGTCCACATACATATATAGGGCGACTGACCGAGTGACAGGGAGAGATGGATGCATTAAAGTACTGTGTACCTTCAACAGCGAGGCTGAGGTTTGATGGAGATGGCCATGCCCATTGAATTAAGAAAGCGAAGCATAACTGCTTGAACCAAAATAGTAGATGTTATTATGCCAAAAGGGAAAAGCTGACCGAATTGGAAAAAAATACAAAGACGACATTAATTTGCTTATTGTACCTCTGTATATAGCTCATTGCGGTGACATGTTGTACTGAACGACCGCGCCTCACCCAAACAAATCCAACCAAGAAATCCATCTTCAACTCAGTCACCAATAATCCCATGCCCTGTGCGTACCCGTGCTGGTTTCTTGTCTTGCCTGTGCATGCATAGGGTAACATAAATAAATCGCTAGTGTTCTGCTGTAAGAGTCAGTGAACACACAGAAGAATGGTATGAAAATACGTTTTCAACCTACATCAAGTTGCATGACCTGCACCCCATGAGAAAAGTAAATAAGCTACATCATGTTCTGACAGGGCAACGGAAGCATTGGATATTCTGTCTGCTCCCACAAAATAGCAATCAGTAGGTAGGCAAAATTTTTGTCATTTGAATGTCAAGAAAGATGTAATAGCATACTCACATGACAAATTCGGCATCATAATCATAATAAATCATCAATGAGCTTCAGTTTGTGGACTATGGAGAGGGAACCCCTTGCTTGCCATGGGATTCTTCTCCAATTCCCTTCATTCCTTCAGCAAAAGAAAAGGCGACATCCTGGAAGTGTTGTCAATAATTTAGGCAAGTGATTTGTGTTGCAAAAGAATCTAGTACTTCCTGCATCTGTGAAATACTAAAACTTTATTTGGTACATATACCACCTAGAAGATCTTCTTGAAGAATCCAACATGATGATGGAATAAACTGGTACAGCGTAGTGTATGTATAAAAGGCCGAACATCATGGCAGCAAAGTACTGAATTGGAAATAATTTTAAGGACAACATTCATGTATAAAATAATCAGGTGTAGAAGGACCAACAAATGGGTATGTATGCAGAGTGAAAGAACAAAAATGTTAAGTACAATTGCTACCAACAAAGTTTGAGGAAAATACCATCATTCGTCAGTTCTCACCTGGCAGCAAGCAATTCAATTGCAGCCTTCTCCACATGACCTCATCTCGCACCACGCCTTC
The DNA here is from genome assembly GCA_038087645.1 of Saccharum hybrid cultivar R570. Classification (NCBI taxonomy): domain Eukaryota; kingdom Viridiplantae; phylum Streptophyta; class Magnoliopsida; order Poales; family Poaceae; genus Saccharum; species Saccharum hybrid cultivar. Next base: position 952,618 of record JAQSUU010000029.1, on the reverse strand, counting down.
GCTAATTTCGCACACCACATCATCACTCTCCTCTTCAAAAGAAAACTGCAGACTCATTGGCAAAGTTCTTTTAAATGAGCTCTAGGTCTAGGGCCTTGCCATTGGCATCCTTGCAATGACCGAGCAAGTTCACCAGGAATCGGCACAACCTTATCCCTCGCTGCCCGGCAAGTGGCAAGAACCAAATCAGCTAAGTTAAACCAAAATGGTCTAGAGAGCACCAAACTGAAAACCACTTCAGTAGCATCATCATTCATCAACGCCTCACCTGCATTCCCCTCTTCGAAAGCACTTTGCCCACAGGTCACAAGGTTCGGAGGCTCACGCCGGCAACAAGCCATCCCATCTGCCCTGCAAAAGAAGCAAAAGTTTGTGAATTTGGGGGCAGAGAAGCCAATAGGAGTTGAGTCCGGCGGCGTGGAGTCAGGGTAGAGATGTACAGCGAGGAGGGTAAGCGCACGGGACCGCAGGCACATCTCCAGCCCCGGCAGGAGATGGAGGAGCGGAGGCCCGCCGCCAAGGCCGTCATCCCTAGGCAGCGGGATCCAACTTCTCGATCCTCGCGCATTTCGCGGCGGCGCAGGCCGCCTCGTCATCCATGCAGATCGTCGCCGCCGCCGCCGCCATCACAGCAAAAAATATCCCTCCGACTTCCACGAACCATGCGTGCCCCAAAACCTAGGGTTTTGCATGTTCAAGGCGAGCGCGGCGGCGCGGGCGTCATCCTCGTCTCGCTGCCGCCGGAGATCACGATGGCCTCGGCGTTGCGTCCGTGTCCCTGCGTCGGCTGCGACGCTCGTGGCCAGCAGTGGCGGTGCGGGCTCCACGGCGTGCTTGTCCTCAGAAAGGAGCCACGGCGGCGGGCGAACGCGGCAGCCCACGTCGAGGAAGTAGGCCACACGCAAGGTGGAGCCGGCGGCATCGACGGAGGCAGCCCGACGTTTCCTTTTTTTGGGGAGGAAGAGAAGAAATCAAGAAAATAGGATACAGGGATGGGAATCGAACCCTGGCCGTCCGAGCATCGCGCCGTGCCGGGGTGGGTGCGGGGGAGGAGCGTTGAAGCCTGCGTTGAAGCCTTGGGGTTGATACACACAACCACAGCCGCCGGATTGGGTTGAAGCCTGACCAAGACGATTCTCAGCCGCCGGATTGGGTTGAAGCCTGACCAAGACGATTCTTTAGGTGTATTTTTTTGGGTGCATGATGGTTGGACTCTCTCAGCGGGGGACACAATCTTGAGTGGACCTAGTATAGTTTTGATTGGTGCATTATAGTATAGATGGAGGTGCCCTGCCGTTGTGGATGACCATCGAGGAGGGAGACATAGGTGCTGCCCTGGTCATGGTGCGTAGGTGTGCTCCTTGTCGGCTGCTAGCGCATAGGGAAAAGAGAGAATTTCACCCTGAAAATAATGCTCGTTTTCTATTTGACATTAAAAATAAAAATCTTTTCTATATCTCCTCAACTCAAGTTTTGGTTTCCACTTGTGTGAGATCCGTGAGCCAGCACCGTTACTTGTCCAACTCACACAATGCTAAAAGACCCAAATGACCTTCAGTAAAGAATACGAAGTCAAGTCGCGCTGTTCCATTCGTCTCCGAGTCGTGTCCGTTCTCTTCCCCTCGTCTGGAGTCGTTCCTCTCCCCTAACCCTAGATCGTGGTTGGCGCAACCATGGAGGCGAGGGCGCAGCGACTTCAGCGGATGGCGGCGCGGCTTCTAAGGATGGCAGGGCGGCGATTGAGCAGGGCGGCGCGCCCACGGCGGACGTTCGCGTGACCAAGCAGGCGGCGCGTATGGGCATGGAGGTGGAGGGCGGCGCGGCCACGGGGGCGGCCCGCGCGCCCAAGCAGGCTCACGCGACCAAGAAGAGGCAGCGCGGCGCGGCCACGGCGGCGGCCTGCGCTCCCAAGCAGGGGCAGCATGGCGTGGCCACCCAGGCGACCCGCGCGGCCAAGGGGAGGCTGCACGGCGCGGCCACGGGCGCTGCACGAGACATCTCGGCAAAGGGTGCTGCAGTCACGGACATGACATGCACTGCCTCTGGAGTGGCCGACGGCAGCACCGCGGCCTCAGGACCGGCGGGCACGGGGTGGCCACTGCGCCCAGGAACACAGAAGCCGCTGCAGTGCGTCGCCTCGTGGCCGAAGACGATGATGCGCTCCAGCCGTTCGCGCTCGCCCAGATGGCCGCCGCGTGACATGACCTCTCTCGCGCCGTCGCCCGCCTGTCCGCGTGCGAGCCGACCCGCTGCTCCGCCGCTTGGATGACCTATCTATTCGCTGCGCTCGTCAAGGCCGCCAGCATCAGTGGCGGACTGCGGTACGCCAAGCCCAAGAAGATGGACAGGAGGAAGGTGCGCAAGATACAGTGCCTGGTGCCCATGATGCACCTGTGCCGCGGGCTTGACGTGCTCGCCGGGCTGGAGCAGCAGGCCCTACCGCACCCCGCGCCGCCGGCAGCGAGGAGCCAGGCAGAGCGCACGCGCTGCGTGGCCAGGCAGAGGCAGGAGGTGGCGCAGCGCGCCTCCGCATGACGTCGCTCTGGACGCGGACCTTCGAATACGTTCTCTGCCTGCTCGCCAGGTCGCTTTCAAGTTTCACCATCGTCGCGAGGATCGCCGAGGTGTTCGCCGGGTCGCTTTCAAGTTTCATGTTAGCTTAGTAATAGGTGATGCATTCAGAGGAGTTGCAGTGATTGGAGTCCAAATCTGTATGCAGCAAGCTGCAGATGAGTGTAAATTTGGAGTGCACAAGTCACGTAGCTCTTGGCTGGGTCATGCGGCCAGGCCAAACGTGGCGCAGGTTCAGGAGCAGGAAGAGGTCATCGGTGGACTGGATACCTGCGAGGTTGGTGCTGAGTGTGCATAAGTTGCAAGCATTTAGGAGTGTCTTGTTCCTGCAGGCTGCAGCAAGTGGTGCACGTCACTGAACGGCCAGGAAATTTAGGCGTCATTGTCTTTGTGTGCGCATGTTGGAGCAAGAGACTGATGTTGAACACCTCACCTGATCTGAATGTTCAGCAACTGTTTTTTAGAGTCCTTAGTTTTCAGACATTGTACAGTAGCCCGTGTTTTAGTTTTCTTCAGTTTTGTCAGTCCAGTGTTTCCATTCAGAGTTGTTAGCCTGATTCGTTTGTTCATGTACTCTAGGGGTACAAAAATCTCTAGCGATATCAACAATGGAATGTCAGTGTTGCTAATAAATCTCCAGGGGTAAAACGGACTTTTCACATAGGACTTAACACTGTTAGGCACCCAAACTAATGGAAGTGTCAAATAGGAAACAAACATATAGGAAAGATTTTTATTTTCGGTGTCAAATAGAAAACGAGCATTATTTTCGAGGCCCCATAGGAAATTCTCTATAGGGAAAACCCCAGATCGAAACAAGAAAATCAGGGCAGGTGAAGTGCATGTGCGGAGAGGACAACCATGGATCACCGCCGCGACGCCGCCGGCTGCCTGCACATGAGGGAACGGAACAAACGGGAACAAAAAAAAAGATCGGGAGAGATGAGTTACGGCCGCATTTGGGCTGGGCATGGGTTTTTGGGTTTACTCGTGTTGACATCGTTTTTTAGCACGTGTCAAGATGGTCAGGAAGGGCTAATCAGCAGAGGAAAGATTATTGTGTAGATTGATAGCTGATGAAAATGAGTTTGCTTATGAGTGGTAACGGCGTATGGGTTCAAATTGAAATGTTGCCAATAAGGTTAAGGGTATTATTGCCGATGCCGATGAAAGATGGTTTGAAGACTGCTGCCGATGAAACAGGGAATGTACCGATGGAAGGAACTTGAAGGTTGCTGCCGATGGAACAGGGATTGTGCCGATGGAACAGGGATTGTGCCGATAAAAAGAAGGTCGATGAGAATACCATCGTGACTGAGGCGGACTATGGAATAAGATAGGAGTTAATTTCCTTATATACGTTTATTAGAGTCTGAGTTGTATCAAAGTCATGTGTTTCCATAGATTTGGATTTAGTGTCATAGTCGTATTTGGTTACGTTTCTGTAGATCATGATATAAATATAGGGTGAAGGGCAATGTAAAAAGAGAGATCAATCAATACATCAAAAACAACTTTTATTCTTATTTACATCTACTTTCGACGACTTCGTCAATTTGCATATTTTTCTTTTTTACGAGTTCTCATCGATTCGGCGAGTTGCATTGCTCCAGTGCAATCTTCGGCGATCCTCGAGTTCCGCGTGAGTACCTCTTGGCCGTGACTTCCGGGCGTATCGCTGTTGTCAGGACCAAAGTGCTCGTATCTTCATCCTTGTCGATTAACAGGTCAAATCGACTGGCACGCTTTGGATATCGATTTCGGGTATTAGCCCTTTGTGTTTGCAGATCTACTTTTGCATCAACACATCTTTTGGCACGCTCGGTGGGACAGATCTAGTCAAGATGCTTAATCCTGAGATCGATGCGGGGAACATCATCGCGGTAACAGAAGAAGATCTTAAGGACGATCAAAAGCAGGCTATGGAGAGGGCTATAGAAGAATACAGACAACTCTGCTTGAAGTCATTCAGTTTGAACAAAAGTGGACAAGTCATCCAGAAGCAAGACTTGTCGTTGCCTCGGCAAGTTACCTTTGATTCTAATCCGGGTAAACTTCAAGAGATGGTTAATTCTACAGTGAATCATGCTTTAATTAATCATTCCAATGTGCTGTCCAATACTGTTCATAATGCTGTGATTCGAACTTTCAAAGAAGGGCAAGCGTCACCTCGTTACGTTGGGCCTGCTTATCATCGACCAGAATCAGCATCTGCTATTGCTCCATCGGCTCCCCCGGCCGTTGCGGGTATAGAGATTTCTTCTCTTCTAGTATCAGCAGGTTTATCTAACATACAGTCTACACCGATGCGTCCGGATTCAGCATTATCAGGACGAGTTCAGCTTAATACAGATCTATCAGCATCGGCTTTATCAGGTCCTGTACCACAGAATAATCGGACTCCTGCTAATTGGTGGGGATATGGTATGCCTCCAGAGCCATCTGTTTTTAACCATGGATCACCTCAAGTGTTTGATGCAACGGGAAAAGCTCCTATGCTATCGGCCGGTTCACCGATAGCTCAAGTACCCCAATATACTACAGCAACTACTGTACAACCAACTCTAGGAGGTTTCCAGGTGTCTTTGGGTCAAATATCTAGTTCAAGTCCATCGGCAAATTTGTTACCGATGCAACAGAAGGCTTCAATCGTAAGTCAACCTGGAGTCCAGGTTTTACCTCAAGTTAGTTGTAATTATCCGGCAATGCCAATAAGTTACCAACCATCGGCAAATTTTGTACCGATGAACGCTAATAATTGGCCAGGGCAGTTTCCCACTCAACATTCAGTTCAGCCAAATCAGCAAACCACATGTGTTCATCAAGGTCACATGCATGCTGGTTTTCAGAATCAAGCATCGGCAGCTCAACCGATGAACCCTTTTCAGCAGGTTAATGGACCACAGATAGTGACAAATATGCCAATTGCTGGAGATCGTGGGCCACAAAGGTATGCAGAAGGGTATCAGCAAGTACCTCCAGTGGAGATTCAACCATATCGTCAACAAGATGTTAATGCTTTTTGGGCCGATAAAATAGCAGAAATTATGAAGGATCAGTTTGGGATCAAGCCCAAAGTTAATACCTATTCTTATCGGACTCCGTATCCTCTGGCATATGATTTAATTCCTCTCCCAAATTGTTACAAGGTGCCAGATTTCACTAAGTTTTCTGGGCAGGACGATACATCAACCATGGAGCATGTTAATCGTTTTATTATTCAATGTGGAGAGGCAGCTTGTAGAGATGAATTGAGAGTTCGTTTGTTTTCATCATCTCTATCTGGATCAGCATTTACATGGTTTATCTCACTACCGCCAAATTCTATTATTACTTGGGCTGATCTGGAAAAGCAATTTCATAAGTATTTCTTTGCTGGAGTTCATGAAAAGAAGCTTACCGATTTGGTAAAGATGAAACAACGCAATGATGAATCGGTAGAAGGCTTTGTGCAAAGGCTACGAGATGTAAAGAACAAATGTTATAGCCTGGTGTTGGATGATCGGCAGCTTGCCGATTTGGCCTTTCAGGGATTGTTGCCACACCTTAAGGACAGATATGCTTATCAGGAGTTCGAAAGCCTAAGTCATCTAGTGCAAAGAATTTCTGATCAAGACACTAGGGTTTTTGAACCTAAAAGGAATTAGAATAAGAAAGTTTTATTTGTCGAAGAAGTAGAAGATTCTGATTCGGATGAAGAACCAGTTATCGGTTTGGCTGAGTGGGTTAAGAATAAAAAGCCGATATCTTGTCCCTTTGGTCACAAAGAGCCAGAGAAGTTTACTTTCGACGTCACCAAAGCCGATAAGATATTTGATCTTTTGCTTCAGGAGGGCCAGATTAAGTTGTCACCTAATCATGTGATCCCATCGATAGAAGAGTTGAAGCATATGCTGTATTGCAAATGGCATAATGCAACTTCACACAGTACAAATGAGTGCAAAGTATTTAGACAATAATTACAGTTAGCTATTAAGTCTGGGAGAATAAAATTTGGCAATTCCAAGATTCAGAAGCCGATGAAAATTGATCAACATCCTTTTCCAGCAAATATGTTGGATACTGAAGGTAAAATTAAGGTGTTGACATCGGAAGCTGCTAAAAAGAATGCATCAGTAGATCCCCAACATCGGATAACTACCGATGATGCAAAAGGCAAGAGGCTATTGACAGAAGGTGGTAGTTCTGGAAAGCCTCCTCGATCTGGCATCATGATTACTCAACAAAGACAACAGGAAGGCTAGCGTCAGCGAAGGGACCGATATCGACAACAGCAAGAGAAAAGACGTCAAGAAGAGTGGAATCGGCATAAGGATCATTGGAATTGTCCGTTTTTTATTCATTGTTGGAAGGAAGGTATTAAGTTACCTACTGTTGAAGATTGCCCAGAGTGCAATGGTTATTATGGAGTTAATCGTCCTATAAGAAGATTTCAATCTGGTAATCAAGGTTTGTCCATTAATGAGCCGATCAGAAGGAGAGCATCAGTATATGATCGGCTGGGGGGTTGGCTCAGTGTACATGAAAGGTTTGGTAAACACATTGCATATTTTCCGAGAAACCAAGAGGAACTTGAAGAGATGGCAAATGCAAGAGTTCCTGATGAAGAAATATTTTATAGGGATCCTAATATACGTCGTGTGGAGACAACCAGGACCTATCAGCCAGTGTGGAAAACTAAACTTCCTCAATGGTGTCCAGAGGGTTTGACAAAGACACAGAAGAGGAAAATGCAGCGAGAGCGTCAAAAAGACTTTTACCAAGAAGGAAGTCCCTCCAATAAGAAATCTAGTAATCAGCAGTGGCAGATAAGGCACAAAAATAAAGGCCCATCGGCAGATGTCAATATGGTGTTTATGTTGCCGATGGAATTTTTGGCTCTATCTGATAGCGAAGAAGAAGTTTTTTTCTCTGACCAAATGGCTCAATTAACACTAGATCCAATGATGGCTATTTTTGAGAAGCCTGCCGATGATGAGAGACAACACCTCAAGGCTTTGTTTGTAAAAGGCAGAGTTGATGGGCAGCCTGTATCTAAGATACTTATTGATGGAGGAGCTGCAATTAATATTATGCCTTATGTGATGTATCGGAAGCTTGGTAAGGGAGATCAAGACTTAACTAAGACTGATATGATGCTAAAGGACTTTGAAGGCAATGTATCACCAGCTAAAGGGGCAGTGTGTGTTGAATTGACCATCGGCAGTAAAACTTTACCGACAACTTTCTTTGTTATTAATGGCAAGGGTGCATATAATCTGCTTTTAAGAAGGGATTGGATTCATGCTAATTGTTGTGTTCCTTCTACAATGCATCAATGTCTTATACAATGGGTTAGAGACAAAATTGAAGTTGTTCCTGGTGATTCTTCTTATATCATCGCATCGGCAGAATCAGACACTTATGAGCGAACTAGGTGCATATCAGGAGAAGCTTGGGAAAAAGAGTTCCTCAAGGTTGCCGATTACGAAATTCTACCGATCCAAGCAGTCGGTTCTGAAGAAGAGTTTTAATGGATAGATTTACCGATGATGGAAAATTAGGTCAAGAATTTACATCGGCAGATGATTTAATAGAAGTAGATATTGGTGAAGGCGATGGGCCAAGGCCCACTTTTATTAGCGCTAAGTTAAATTCCAAGTGTAAACAACAACTAGTTGATTTGTTAAAGGAATATAAAGATTGTTTTGCTTGGGATTATACTGAAATGCCTGGGTTAGACCGATCTATAGTTGAACATCGGTTGCCTATTAAATCTGGATTTCGGTCACATCAGCAGCCGACACGTCGCTGCAATCCTAATATACTTCCTGATATTAAGGCCGAAATAACTAAATTAATTGAGGCAAAGTTTATTCGGCAGTGTCGATATGCAGAGTGGATTTCTAATGTGGTTCATGTATACAAGAAAAATGGAAAACTTCGTGTTTGTATTGATTTCAGGAATCTCAATAAGGCCACACCGATGGATGGTTACCCAATACCGATTGCTGATTTGTTGATTGATGCTGCAGCAGGGCATCAGATTATCAGTTTCATGGATGGTAATGCAGGTTATAATCAAATATTCATGGCTAAAGAAGATATTTCTAAGACTGCTTTTAGATGTCTAGGACATGTGGGATTATTTGAGTGGATAGTTATGACATTTGGTTTGAAAAATGCCGGTGCTACTTATCAAAGAGCTATAAACTTTATTTTCCATGAATATATCGGCACGTTGGTGGAAATCTACATTGATGACATAGTGGTTAAGTCTGGAGACATCACAAAGCATCTAACCGATCTACAGAAGATATTGGAGTGCACAAGAAAACATGGATTAAAGATGAATCCTAATAAATGTGCATTTGGTGTATCGGCAGGACAATTCTTGGGTTTTATGGTGCATCAGCAAGGTATTGAAATTAGTAGAAAATCTATTGAGGCAATCAACAAGATTGTTGCTCCTGCCGATAAAACTGAATTACAATCCTTGATCGGTAAGATTAATTTCATCAGAAGATTCATATCTAATTTGTCGGGTAAGATCAAGGCTTTTAGTCCATTATTGAAATTGAAAGCCGATCAGGAATTTAAATGGGGGGATGAACAGCAGTTAGCCTTAGATGAAATTAAGAGTTATTTAACAAATCCTCCAGTGTTAGTTCCACCCCAACATGGAAAACCTTTCAGATTGTATTTATCAACTGAAGATACTGTTATCGGTTCAGCTCTTATTCAAGAATTTGAAGGAAAGGAGCGTGTTATCTATTATTTGAGCAGACGGTTAATAGATGCTGAAATCAGGTATTCGGCCATTGAGAAATTATGTCTATGTTTATACTTTTCTTGTATTAAGCTGAGACATTATTTACTATCGGCTGAATGTACTGTCATATGCAAAGATGACGTGGTCAAGTATATGCTGTCAATGCCGATACTGAATGATAGGATTGGTAAATGGATTTTAGCATTATCAGAATTTGACCTATGTTATGAATCGGCTAAGGCAGTTAAAGGACAGGTTATGGCCGATTTCGTTACTCAACATTGCAACACGGTGGATTCTCTGGAAATTGCTCCGTGGACACTTTTCTTTGATGGGTCTACTTATGGTGAAGGGGCAGGCATTGGTATCGTATTAATTTCCCCTCAGGGGAAGAAGTATGAGTTCTCATTGCCGATTGTTGCTACATCGACAAACAATCAAGCTGAGTACCAAGCCCTGATAAAAGGGTTAGAATTGCTCAAGGAAGTACATGCTGATTCTGTTGAGATCTTTGGTGATTCTATGTTAGTTATAAAGTAGTTGACTGGGATTTATGAATGCCGAAGTGAAATTCTAATTTCATATCATGAAAAGTGTTTGAGATTATTAAAAGGGTTCAGGAGTTTTCATCTGGAACATATTTCTCGGATGCATAATGAAGAGGCTAATCGATTGGCTCAGCATACTTCAGGATATCAACCTGTTCAAGAAGTATTAATATCAGCAGCTGATACCGATGACTGGAGGAAGGAAATTATTGATTATTTAAAGAATCCATCTAAAAAGGTTAAAAGACGTATAAGGTTCCAAGCTACCAAGTATGTACTCCTCAGTGATAAATTGTATTACCATACCATAGATGGAGTTTTACTTAGGTGTGTTAGCATAGAGGAATCAAAAGGCCTGATGGGTGAAATTCATGAAGGAGTATGTGGGGCTCATCAGTCAGCCTTCAAGATGAAATGGATGATCAGAAGAAATGGATATTATTGGCCGACTATTCTTGAAGATTGTTTTAAATATTTTAAAGGATGTCAGGAATGTCAGAAATTTGGTAATATTCAAAGGGCACCCGCATCGGCTATGAACCCTATAATTAAGCCTTGCCATTCCGGGGTTGGGCTATTGATCTCATCGGTCAGATTTATCCACTATCGAGTAAAGGGCATAAGTTTATTCTGGTTGCTACCGATTATTTCACAAAGTGGATTGAAGCAATTCCTTTAAAAAAGGTGACATCGGCTAATATGATTGATTTTGTGAAGGAGCATATTGTTTACCGATTTGGCATCCCTCAAACCATCACTACCGATCACGGCACTATGTTTACATCGGGTGAATTTAATGAGTTTGCTATAGGAATAGGGATTAAAGTTTCGAATTCTTCACCGTATTATGCCCAGGCTAATGGTCAGGCTGAAGCATCTAATAAAGGAATTATCAAGCTCATTAAGTGCAAGATTAAAGAGTATCCTAAGAAGTGGCATACAGTATTAAATGAAGCTTTGTGGTCATATCGGATGGCATGTCGTGGTGCAACCAAGGTAACACCTTATCAGTTGGTGTATGGACACGATGCAGTCTTACCTTGGGAGATTAAAATTGGTTCTAGGCGAATACGCTCTTAAGATCAATTGACAGCCGATGATTATGATATCCTTATGAAGGATGAGTTGGAAGATGTAGCAGGTCATCGGTTAAAAGCTTTAGTTAGCATCGAGGAGAATAAGAAAAGAGTAGCTAGATGGTATGACAAGAAGGTGAAGGTAAAGGAATTTGTCGATGGAGAATTGGTTTGGAAGTTGATTTTACCGATTGGGACTAAAAGTTCTAAGTTTGGCAAATGGTCACCTAATTGGGAAGGTCCATATCGGATAAATCAATCTGTTCCTGATAATGCATATATTCTTGAAACTCTTGAAAGAGTTGTATTTCCCAGAGCATTAAATGAAAAATATTTAAAGAAATATTACCCTAATGTCTGGATGGATGCATAAAAGAGTAATTGCCGATAACAATCCTATCGGGAGTCAAAACAAAGTATCAATCATTGCCGATGCGCTAATTTAACAAAGCTTGGATAGCCGATATCGCACGCAGGCGAATTTTATCGGTTTCTTTTAATTCCTTGGCATCTTCATCGACACTTCCTTCCACAGGCTTGAGTTTCTTCTTGAGAACCAAGGCCTTGCGAGCTTGGACGTCTCGTTCTTGCTGAAGGGCCTTGATAGCGTCAGGAAGCTGGTCTTCTTCTTGCTTGGCTTGAGTCAGGGCTGTTTCAACCTTTTCCAGTTCGGCTAGCAGAGCTGCCCTTTTTGCCGATAGGTCTAAGATTTTCTGTTTAAGATCAACACCGGAGGCTTGCAAGTTGCTGATGCTTTTGTGCTTCTCATCGGCAGTTTGCTTCAGCTGCAGCATTTCTTCCTTAAGTTGAGCTTGAGCTGCTCTGTCGGCAATACGATGAATAGCCTTTTGATATTGAAGTTATCTGCTCTCCAGATGGACTGCTGGGAAGATGATTTCTTCAACATCGGTAGGGACTTGGCCACGGATTGTTTTGAAGATGGTCCTTGCAGGGTCTGAATCGATCACCAGTTGAGCAGTATCTTGTTGCAGCAGATTCAGGAGAACTTCTAGTTTGCCATAGGTATCTGCCGATATTGTTCCCAATGCCAGGGAAGAACTCGCCTCTTCTCCGTCATCATCGGAGACGTCGATAGCAAAAGAAAACAAGCTATCGGGAGAATCTTGTTCCTGTGAAATAAAGAGAGTTAGGAATCCTATTTGTGGTGTCTGGGGATATTATAAACCAAACAGTTAATCGGTTTACCTGCTTCAGGGCAATTTCTTGAGCCTGGCTTGAGGGAGCGGCTTGAAAAAGATCATGCGAAGGATCGACAGAGGATGCCGATGGAATGTCTTCTACGACCTCATCAGTAGTCGGCCCTTGGGGTATAATGGCTGATGGTGTATCTTGTACAGAAGAAATAGCTTGTTCAATTATATCAGTGGGTCGATTGACAGGTGTTAGAGCGGATGAAGGGGCTGGTGTAGATTTCTGTCGCTTTTGTTGGGCTTCCGCATCGGTTAAAGCTTTGCGCTTTGTTTGGGCCTCAGCGATAATTGGCTGCGGGGCATCGACATGTGTTGATTGGGGAGCTTGCATGCTTGGTGTGCTTGCCGATGTGCCCGTTTGTTGCTGCAAAAACGAGTATAAGATTGGATATTTAACAGAAAAAATATAAAAATAAGAGAATACCTCTGAAGGAGGAGTAGAGGTCGTGGTGCTTGATATTGGAAGAGTTGCTGATGACGATCCAGCTGCAGCTCTCACATCCTGATAGTTAAATGTTAATATAGTGTGCATCGACAGAAAAACAAAGTAAGCAAGGTTATTACCTTAAAAACCTTGATTAGGCTTGAAGCAGCAGGCATTGGAGTGGCCCTAGATGTTGCTAGTCTTGGTCTGGAGGTGATAGTTTTGGCGCGAGTCCTCTGGAAGGTTAAGGCCTCTAAGGTAGGGGCGTTGTAGCCAATTATTGAGACTGGAGAAATAGGGTGGAGGTTGAAGGTCTTCCACTTTTGCTTATTGATGAAACTGGATCATCGGCCTGTTTTAGGGAAGATTAGTTACCAATATACATATAAAAGGAAGGAGAGAGACGAAAGTTAAAAGGAACTTACTGCATTGTCAGGAACAGCATAGTCAGGATCGATCATGTGCCGATATGTATGAACGGATGCTGAAAACAACTGTTCTTTCCACTCTTGCCACCATTGCTTATATGACTCTGTGATGAAAGACACTGGTGACCAGGCGGAGAGATCAACATTTGAAATATCGGCATCAGGAGCAAGTCTTACTACTCTACTCCATTCAGTTCCAGTTGTAATAATTTCTCTGGGCTTAATCACATCGGCAAAGCATAGCTTGATTGGCAATTGCCCAAAGGCTAATTGGCGAGACACTGCCGATGGATTGTAGAATTCATAAGTGATATGGGAATTCTTCCCGCTGCCAAATATGTTTACTAGGATTGCTCTGGGGGTAATAATAGCCATCATAAGATCATTATCTTGGTTCAGATCACTATCGGCAAAATTGAAAAGAAGAGGGAACTTGTTATCCTCATCGATATATGGTACCCAAGCTCTGAGATCACGAGGGAGACCATGGTAGAAATTCTAAAAAAACCTGCCAATTTGATCTTCATTGGACTCTGTTCCAGGAAGGACGATTATGGCTTCGCCGAAGTTGAGAGGAGGGCGTGTTGCCGATTCATCATCTCCAAGGATGTAATCTTCGGCGATCTCTCGTGGGAATTCTTGGGTAAAGAAATCCCATTGTAGACGCTTATGCATGTGAGCGTTTAACCACATATTGATGAACCACCACGGGCCTCCCAGATTGTCGATGGGTTCACCAAGTAGAAGCTTCTGAGACGCTTGGTGGAGAAGGTGGTAAGTTGAGCTCAGGCGGTATCGGCCAAGTGGGAATCTGACACCGTTGGCCAAGAGTTCCGCTGCTGGGAGGAAGGCGTTAGTTGGTCCTACCGATCGACCACAGAAGATAAACTTCTCTAGCCACATGTTCAGGAATATGGCGTGTTCCCTTTGATTGACAGTACCAGTTTTTTGGTACTCTTGGATGTATCCTGTCCAGCCGCCGATGTTGCGTGTATTTACTCTATACTCAGTTTTTCTACCAAAAATGTGGCCTTCATCGACAGTTGAGATATCCAAGCCGGTGAGCATATATACATCGGCAAGAGTAGGGGCACATGGGCTATGACCGAACATGAAGGTATTGTGGTATCTGACAAAAAATGAGCAGCAACTATCATCATGGATTCATTCCTTTGCATATCAGCAATGGATAGCCTGATACATTGATCTATCTTCCGTTCTGCCCAGAACACTTGCATTGATCTGTTTACTCTCAAGTACCAGTTTTTCCACCCTTTGGTAGGTTTGGGCCAAGATCGAAATGTATCTTTCCATAGATTCAAAGAGAAATTTTGAGCTTTGAAGGGAATACGATTAGCATCTGCATTGATCAGGTCGGTTGGATCTGGATCACCCATTGGACCTAGGCAATGGAGGGGAGGTTGGTTGGTTGGAATAACCAGTGTGCTGCGTAGTTCCTGAGTTTGGAAGATCAAGAGAATGGAAGAAGTAGAAAAAAATACCAACTGTAAGAATTCGCAAGGGGCCAGAAGGGTCGAAGTAAAAGTAATAAAAAAAGAACGAACCGCAGGGACGCTGAAGTTGACCGCCATTGTTTTGAGAAGGATGAGGGCACGAGCTGGAGATTGGAAAATGACGATGGAAGGAGCTCTGGTGGGTTGAGGATGCACAGTTAGGGTTGCCGCTGGAGAGAGAATGCCAAAGGTTGCAATTTGAAGGTAGAAGATGAGCAGTTCGGAGAAATCTATTTATAGGCCATTTGGGGTAGGGGTATTCTTGACTTATCTCTATGCCGTACGCGGATGGATCGAGGTGGTTCAGATAGATATGGTAACTGTTCGCACGACAATCAAGGGATTGTACAGAAGATTTAATGGCATGGCAAGTAGTCATGACTTGAAGGATATTTTGATACAGGATCTTTCAGTTCTAAAATGGTGATGTTGCTGTGATAAGATCTTGCCGATGGATTGTTATTTTGGTATCTCAACCGTAATTGAGGCAAAAAAGAGTTGGAAAATATGCGATATTTACTGAGATACATGGATTAGATCTAGATTTGATTAAATCTGGTAACAGATCATGTTATGCTTGGAGAATGGGTTGAAAAATAGGTAATAGCAGGCATTATCTGGAGTAAATTTCGGAGCATCAATATCTTATACTCCGAAATTGGGGGGCATGTGTTGATATCGTTTTTTAGCACGTGTCAAGATGGTCAGGAAGGGCTCATCAGCAGAGGAAAGATTATTGTGTAGATTGATAGCTGATGAAAATGAGTTTGCTTATGAGTGGTAGCGGCGTATGGGTTCAAATTGAAATGTTGCCAATAAGGTTAAGGGTATTATTGCCGATGCCGATGAAAGATGGTTTGAAGACTGCTGCCGATGGAACAGGGATTATGCCGATGGAACAGGGATTGTGCCGATAAAAAGGAGGTCGATGAGAATACCATCGTGACTGAGGCGGACTATGAAATAAGATAGGAGTTAATTTCCTTATATACGTTTATTAGAGTCTGAGTTGTATCAAAGTCATGTGTTTCCATAGATTTGGATTTAGTGTCCTAGTCGTATTTGATTACGTTTCTATAGATCAGGATATAAATATAGGGTGAAGGGCAATGTAAAAAGATAGATCAATCAATACATCAAAAACAACTTTTATTCTTATTTACATCTACTTTCGACGACTTCGTCAATTTGCATATTTTTCTTTTTTACGAGTTCTCATCGATTCGGCGAGTTGCATTGCTCCAGTGCAATCTTCGGCGATCCTCGAGTTCCGCGTAAGTACCTCTTGGCCGTGACTTCCGGGCGTATCGCTGTTGTCAGGACCAAAGTGCTCGTATCTTCATCCTTGTCGATTAACAGGTCAAATCGACTGGCACGCTTTGGATATCGATTTCGGGTATTAGCCCTTTGTGTTTGCAGATCTACTTTTGCATCAACAACTCGGATCAGGCCCACGCGAGGTGCAGGTGGAAAAATGGTTAGGCCAACATTTAATAAATATTAATTAATAGTCTGCTTTGAGATTCGTGCAATTTTGAAAAGATGAGTATTAGAGCCGTTCTATTTTTTTTAAGAAACTGTGTATGCGGACGAGGGGAGCATGCCTGTGGGACGATCCGATCTGATATGGGATGACTAGTGCACTGATTCCTCGTTATGATCATTGCGATAGGATATTCTACATCAGACTATTACTCGTATTAATATTGCTCGAAATGTTCTCATGAGAATCATAGAGAAATGTTGTAGTTTTTCACATACAAGAGAGTACACCGACATTTTAGGAGCCGTACTGATAAGCCGGCTGAAAAACACTGTTGGCTAATTTGTTGTGAGAGAAAAATATTGTTTCGGCTGAAAAAACAAGCTGAAAAGAACGGATTATAAGCCGAATGAACAGAGCCTTAGATGTTTTACCAGCTGATTTCAGTTATTCTCATTTTAGGTGTTTCAACTTACTCTAGTCCTTCTGTTCCAAAACGAGGCAGCGCTAGCCAAATAATTATATAAGTGATTGCCAAAGAAACAATTTGAGGAAGAATACGAATTTAACACATTTATAAGGGAATATACGAAACGAGCCCTGATTCCCTGTGTGGCTAGCTGCAAAGGTTTGACATTTGTACAATAGCTAATGTCTTCTTAATATGTTATTAATGCTGCTAGTACACGTAGCTGAATTATATGTTGTATTAGGCAGTACGTAGTCCCTAATGGAGTTGTTTTGTTTTTCTTTGCGAGTGAAAGCACAGTAACTTTGAGATTGTATCCAACACCGAAATCAGCTTTGTCTAATAATCTAACAGCTGGGTACTTCCCTCTAGTCGAGCACTTGAGCTAGTTCTGTGCTTTAATTCTGTGCTCTTACTAATTGGGAAGTTATACCTCTGCACTGACGAAGTGACGATAATTTAACACGCAAGTGGCAACGCAATGCAAAATGAAACCGTATGTTCTCAAGAATTTTCAAGAAGATGAATACACACAAGAGATAGCGGTACAGTCCAGTTATACAAGGCTTCATCCAGTTTCTTTTAAGTACAACAGATCACTTGGATTCCTTCCTCCTACCAGCTCCTACACCAAAAGCCATCGATCTTTCCGCACGTACGTACTGCCAACTGCAGAACAAACAAGAACACGAACACAAGGCGCATTAATCTTCCATTATTAGTTATCAATAAACAAGAAAGACAACTGTTCAAGAGGTAGCCATGGATCCGGCCTTGCCTCGCCAGCAGCGATGTGCAAGCAGAAGCAGGTGCAGCAGTCAGTACTCAGTAGTAGCCGACGTCCTTGTCGTCGACGACGAGGTCTCCGTTGATGAGCTCGCGGTATGCCGCAACGGGCCAGATGAACCCCCTGGGGAGGAGGCGGGTGGCGAGCTCGACGTCGATGATGATCTCCCTCATGGCGGGCTTCTTCTCGCCGCTGATGGCGATAAGGTAGCTCCTGCCGACCCACCCGATCCAGCCAGCGATGTAGAGGAAGAGCAGGCCGGGGGTGATGAACTCGCCCCAGTGCCGCTGGTCGCCGCTGACGATGAGGTGCGGCAGGCCGTCGGCGCCGCAGAGAAGCCCGAACTTGCCGTAGTTCTCGAACCGCTTCTTGGTCTTCTCGATGGTGGCGTTGATGGCGAGCGCCGGGGCGCTGTCGGGCGCGTACTTCTTCAGCGACGCCGTGAGCTTCTTGATCGAGTTCTTCTCCCGCTTCGCGAACGCCTTGGACTCCTTGCACGGCGTCAGGCCCGCGATGTCGGCGGCCGCCGGCGGTGGGGAGGTGGCGGCCGAGGACAGAAGCACCGACGACAGCGCCAGCGCGGCCGAGAACGTCTTCAAGGAGGACGCGAGCGACACGCTGCTGGCGTTGCCGTTGCTGTCGCTGCCGGTGGCGGAGCAGGCCACGGAGAGGCGCGCGCGCTGGAGGCGCGGCTTGGCGGTGAAGGCGGCGGTGGAGGAGGCGGCGAGGGCGGCCATCTCTGCTTCTGCTGCTGCTGCTGCTTCCGGCGTGGAGCTGGAGGTCGGGAGAAAGAGACGAGCTTATTGGCAGGGTGTGCGGGGTGGAGCTTTGGGATCAAGGAAGAAACGCGCTCGGGATAAGGGGCGCGGCGCGAGTGGGTGAGACGGGGATAAGGGGGAGTGAGCTGGGCGCCGCGGATTGGCATCGGGGCATCCGGCGTGGCCGCGTCGGCGCGGGCGCTCGGATTTTGTGGGGTCGCCGCCTGCTTTTTGCCTTGTGGCTGCGGCGAGGCTGCTGCGGCGGGGATTTGGTTCTGGGGTTGGGTCGTGTGCTTTCCATCTGCTATGCATGCTAAAGAAAAGTAAAGTTTGATTCTCAAGTGAGACCATGTTACCGTCGACTCTAGAGTTAGAGTCCTATTTGCTAACTTTTCAATCAAATAGTGGTTTTCTCTCATACCATTTTAGTATAAGTATCAACATAAGCCAAATTTCAGCATAAACGAACAGAGTGTTAATTAATTGTTAGACTATGTTACCCTGTCTAGAGTTAATTAATTGTTACAATACATGTAGGATCTGTCGGTACTAGTAAAAAAACTTGGCCTGTGGGCGGGCAGACAGCCCCTGTGACTTTGCGCATAGGTAGAAGACCTTCTCACGCAGGCCGAGAAACCCCTGAACCCCATGCCCCGCCCTCACACAAGTGCCTATTACCCCGTGAGTGAGCCGGTCCATTTATCTATGCTTTGGGAAACATGAGACAGACGAGGGGGTTTTTTCTGCACAAACTGCAGCAGTGCCACAGCAGGCAGGAGTTGAACTCCCGACCTCCAGAGACGCTGCCAACTGAGCTGAAGCTCATCCGCACTAGTAATTGTTAACACTAGTGCATCTAAACAACCTAGCCAATAGTCCAATTAATAGCTCAAAAATGAACTACCTTACTAATAAAAAATTATTAATCGACTTTCCCAAGCTAAGTGCAACTAACTATATATGAGATAAGGATCTAAATAGGGCTCAACTAATAGGTTAACTAATATCCTTGCTAATAACTACTCCCTCTATTTTAAATTATAAGATGTCTTGGTTGTTTTAGATACATTAATTTTACTATATATTTAGATATAATGTACATCTAAATACATAACAAATATTATGTATTTAAAAAATCTAAACCGTCTTATAATTTGGAATATGGGGAGTATTAGCATTAATACACCCAATATGCTCTAATAGAGTTTGAATATCTAACTCATAGAGGTAGAAAGTTATCCAAATATTGACAGAAGTACACTTGCTATTTTATCTCTCTTCTCGGACACACTCCCCACCATCACCTAATACTGGTAAGGTCTGAAACAATTGTCCCTCAGTTTTTCAGAACTGTTGTGATATCTGGTTTCCCGATGTCTACCATTCGAAAGTATGATGAAAGATTGCAAGGGTGAAAAACATACAAGAGATGCCATCGAGTACTAGGGTACCATGATGAGGGGGTGTTTAGTTCCCTCCTCTAAACTTTAGTCGCTGTTCCATCGAATGTTTGACACATACATGAAATATTAAATATAGACTATTTGTGAAATTAAATACATAGATTGAGACTATTTTGCGAGATGAATCTTTTAAGCTTAATTAGTCTATGATTTGACAATAAAACGCTACGGTAAATATGTGTTAATGATAGATTAATTAGGCTTAATAAATTCGTCTTGCGGAGTACTGACGGATTATGTAATTTGTTTTTTTATTAGTATCCGAATACCCCTGCAACACCCTTTAGTCACACCTCCTAAACTTTAGTCACTTGAACCAAACACCCCTTATCTATTAAGTCATCTATCTACTAAGTCATCTATCTACTACATGGCCTTATGAAACAACACCTCAGAGGCCGTAGGAAACAGCAAATCTATCTCAGCAGTAACATGAGATGAGCGATCTGAGAGATTGGTGGAGCTCGCAGGAGGCAATCAGGCAGCAATACGCATATAAATAGTGAAGAGAAGTGTAGCGGTGCAAGGTTTAATATTTTTTTGTTAGGTCTATGGATATATGGTGTAGCACATGACAAAAGTTCATTTATTAGCAGGTCTGTCTGCCCAACAGCTTCCAATCCGCCAATGCTACTCACCATGTTGGGGGTGTTTGGTGGGATGACTAAAGTTTAAAGTCTACAAGGCGTCATGTGAGGATGTCGCATGAGGTGTTCAGATATTAATAAAAAAATAAATTACAGAATCCGTCAGTAATCCTCGAGACGAATTTAGTAAGTCTAATTAATCCATTATTACATGTGTTTACTGTAGCACCACATTGTTAAATCATGGATTAATTATGCTTAAAAAATTCGTCTCGTAAAACAGTCTTAATATGTGCATTTAGTTACGTAAATAGTATATATTTAATACTTATGCATATGTCAAACATAGACCGCGATTATTTATGAGTCGGAAACAAACACCCCCTATAGCTGGTTTACTCCGTAGATTTCGCGGTGAGAAGATTTACTCCTTAGCTGTGCTTTACTGTTTGTCTAGCAGTTTGCCAACTGTTTTGCCGGCCACCAAAACCTAGGTCTTGTTTAGATGTCCGATTCGGGGCATCCGAAAGCACTGTGTTACACTGTGTAGTACTATAGTAATTTTATTTTTATTTGGTAATAATTGTCCAAACATTAATTAATTAGGCTCAAAATATTCGTCTCGCAAAGTACAACAAAACTGTACAATTAGTTTTTGATTTTATCTACATTTAGTACTTCATATATGTGCCAGCATTTTGATGTGATGGAGAATCTTCTTTTTGCATAGTGGAATTTAAGGATGAATTTGGGCAGATGCCCGATTCGGGGCATCCCAAATGCACTGTGCTGCACTGTGCAGTACTGTAGTAATTTTATTTTTATTTGGTAATAATTGTCCAAATATTGATTAATTAGACTCAATTAGTTTTTGATTTTATCTACATTTAGTACTCCATGCATGTGCCAGCATTTTAATGTAATGTGGAATCTTATTTTTACATAGTGCAATTTGGGAGTGAATTTGGACATCTAAACAAGGCCCTAGATAAAAATCTTGTGAAAGTAACTTTGACTATTTTGGTAATTTTTTTGGCGCCATACTTTTAACGCTAGACTGGATTAACTACAAATACTTCCCTTCGCTAAAGGATGCTAGCTCCGTTGGCTATTAGTTCTGGAGGTACCCTCAGGTCCTGAGTTTGAACCTCCATGGGGGCGGATTTCAGACTAAGGGTAAAAAAATCCCCTCACTTGCGCCAGGCTAAAGCACAGGTTAAGATACGTCCCTCTCACGGAGCTTGGCTCCCTGTGTATGGATGAGGCGGGGGTTCGGAGATTTTCTCGATCTGCATGAGAAGATCTTCTTCTTAAAGCCAGAATACCCGGAGGCTGTCTAGCCCTCGCAGATCGAGTTTTTTTTAAAATATTTTAGTTCTATCCTAAGTCAAAACTTCTCTACTTTGATCAAATTTATAGAAAAATGCATCAATATCTGTGACATAAAGATAGTACAACTAAGTCTACCGTGAACTATGTTTTTCATAGTGTATTATTTTGTATTATAGATATTAGTATATTGTCTACAAAAATGGTTTGAGTTAGCAAAGTTTGACTTGAACAAACTAAAGCATTTTACAGTTTGGAACAGATTGAAGGGTGCAGAAAGCAAACAAAATACCACCGTTCTGAATGTTTTTCGTTCTGCCTGTCTCCTCTTTGCATCATTTGCTTGCTTTGTTGCAAAACCTTTACAAAATATGAGTTGTTGCTGATCTATAGAACCAGAGTAGCATCTGCCATTTTTTGGTAAAAAATGCGCATCTCCTTCGTGGCTTGTCATTTGTTAAAGAAAGCCCGCGGCAAATCCTCAGTGGCTTGTCGTATGTCAGTGATCTATAATTAGATCAGACATTAGCAACGTGTTTGGTTTAAGTTGACGGATCAGGCAGTTCGTGCCAGCTCCACTCTTGATGACATGGTCTGCTGGTTTTACTTTTTTTTTGAACCAACGTTCGATAGTGTTTAACTTATTGTTGTCAACACATTTGTACATTCATCAGCTAGGGCCTAGGGGTGGAAGAATAAGATTCTATGGACTCATGGTGACACGAATGCATGCCTGCGCAAAACTTGGAGCACAACACTACACCATGTGTGTATCAGCTAGTCCTTCTAGCCATGTATGTTTGTGTTCTTTCTAGCCATGTTTTGTTGAAATGTGCATCGTTCCATGGTTTGTCAAAAGAGTTCGTGTGAGGAATCCTTTATCCTCTATTATTCCTCGTTGTCAAAGCCACCGACTTCGTGGCTTGTTTAAGCATCGATTCCATTTGGATTGCTCCTCCGTGTTGGCTGTTCAACACGTAACCGCTGCCACCCACAAAGACGTATCCACGCCTTGTAGAGACCCTTAGGCGTCTCTTCCTGATGCCACTCATTCTAATTAAGGCAGTAAAGCATAGAATGTAACAGCCTTACTGGAGAACCAAGATACCATTGACAGAAGCAAGCAAGCATGTCTAGATAACTAGTACGTGCAACAACTACAGCTAATCCTTCTAGCTACCCATATATGTACGTGTTCCTCTTGGCATGTATCCATGTGTACTTACAAAAGTTACTGATGGAATGGAAATAAACAATGAGATAGAGGAAGCCTATAGTCTAACAAGAGATAGAGCTATATATAAATAGTAGTCCACAAGGAGGAACTCTACACTTGTGAATCAAACAGAACATGAGGTACAACTAAGGACAAGTATATTTATGTTGTCTTATAGGTGGTTGTCGGTACCAACAGTACGGGGTACCCACATCCATCGCTAATAAAAAACTAAAACGACTGAAACCGCAATAAAAGGCAGCCCGCCTCGACCGCGTATCCAGTCCGTCTCGTACGAGGCCCGCTCGACGGAGCGCCTCGACCGCGCTCCGGCTCCGACTCGTATGAGGCACCCTCGACGGGGGCGTCTCGACCGCGCCCCATCCTGTACCGCAAGGTACCTCGACCGCGCTCCGACCCGCGCGAGGCTCGTCCGCCCACGGGGAAAAACTCCGACTCGCGTGAGCCCGAGTCGAGCGCCTCGACTCCTTCTCTTTACCTACCCCGGGACAAAAGCCATAGCATTTAATGCGGTTACCTACTACCACCTACCGGCATGGCCGCGATTAGGATCGACGTGGGAACAATGCTCGTGTCAGATCTCACTGTTTTACCGCCCATCCCGTGATGGGAGGTGAAACCTGTCACTGTACCCACCTTGCCGTGCATTGTACGTCACTGGTTACCCTCGAGGGGGATACGACAAAACCCATACACCGCGATCCCAGGGATTCAGACTTATCCGTTCGGCCTCGACCCGGCCTCGACCCGGCCTCGACGCCCAGCACGACACAACAGGGAAGGAGGGACGGCATGGCACGGCGCTCCGGGTCACTTCGGCGTCTCATCCTCTACGTCACCATGGTGTCCAGGGATGGCCTTCCATTCCCAGGGCACGTCGCTACAGTCACCTCAACAGGGATCGACAAAACGTCATTTCAAGACTCCCCGTCGCCCTGACCTCCTCTCGCCCTATAAAAGGGCAGGCCAGGGTTCTACAACGGGGGGACGGAGGATAACGAAGAAAAACAAAAAACAACGAAACAAAACAAGGGAAGACGCGAGTTAGAGATCGATACCTCAAGCAATCACCCTTGTCCTCTTTCTCCTTTCTTTGAGACTTGGGCTCGACGCCCTCTCTCGCATGCTTGTAACCCCTACACGAGCACCTCGGTGCAAGGAAATACAAACCTCTCCCCCCCGCTGGACGTAGGACCTTCTTTTGCCCAAACCAGGATAAACCCCCGTGTGTTCTCCTTGCATCACCATCCAGGAAAGAGACACGTAGCATTTACTCGTTGGTTTAGGACCCCCTCGGGTCCGTACACCGACAGTTGGCACGCCAGGTAGGGGAGCGCCGCGTCGCTTTCTCGCCTTTTTTCCTGGATGGCTGACCCCGAACGCCCTATTCCATTGGCCACGGTGATCTGGTTCAGGAGTTTAGAGTTCATGTCGCTTGGCTACGGCTACGATATGGTCCTACTTCCACCCAGGCACCCAACCGACGGGGACTATGAGCTCTCCCAGCCCGGGGGAGCAATCTGCCGGTACCGTCGCTCCAGGCGGGCGCGGGCCGCCCGACGACGACGAGCCCGGCACAACCACCGTCTTCACCTTGCGGAGGGTGATGGGATCCCCCGGTCCGGCACCCCCCAGCCAGGCGCTGGCCTAGATTTCCTCGTGGAAGGTTTGGGCAGGGTGGGCTTGACTGAGGGTAACATGCCAACGAAGAATCTCGCCGCTCCCCCGTCCGGTGAGACACCACTGCCCGGAGCATCCGTTCCGGCACAAGCAGCAACATCTCCATCACCATTCCCGTTTGGGCTAGATTCGGCCGCCCGGGTATATGCATCTTCCGTGAGCACTCGCATGAGTGCTTATGAGGAACTCCCCGGGCACCATCTACGTTCCACTCTGGACCTCATTGCATCCACACCGGCTTCTGATTATCGGGACTCTACGGAGACACCGGAAACAGAGCCCCATGTGACTGCTTCTCAACGTCGCAACCCCAATGACGATTTGCAATGGCCACATATTCCCCCGTCGTACTACTACTTTGGCGCTCCTGACTCTGACTCGGCTGATGACGCCTATGATCCGACCCGCGAATGCTTCAACATCGACGTTGAAAGCACGTCGGAATCAGAGGACGAAGAGCCAGTCGAATGAAGGTACACACCACCTCATGTCGAGCTTCCTGCTGAGCGAGATGACCCTCAGTTCCTTGCGGATCAAGGAACGCAGCTCGAGCAGATTCGTGAGTTGCAGGACAGGCTTGACGAGGAACAGGAAAACCTGGATCTACTCCAACAAACCCTCGAGCGTGAGCGTGCGGAACGCGCACTTAGCGGGAGAGCTCGCGAAAGAGCTCGCGACGTCAACCGTCGCATCGACGAGGACCGGGTGGTCGACCCCTCGGTTTTTGCTCAAGCCAGCCAGAACGTCGTCGTCGCCGCCATGCTCCTCCGCAACATGCCCGAGCCATCAAACCCCGACGCCCGTCGGACTCGAGATGAAATCTGAGAACTCCTCGAGACCGCCGCCATGCAGCAGGCCGAGAGCTCTGCCTCGAGGCGACGCGAGGCATCCTCAGAGCGGATCATCGAGCCCTCCTGACAGGAGAGAGAAGCCTCGGTTCACCCCGAGCCTGCCCGGCGAAACCGGGTAGCTCCGGCCCCTGTGCCCACCACCAACGACCACGAGCCTCGAGACACCCGTGGCAACATCATCGAGCGCCGCACGCGCAAGCACGGTGACGGCGTTGCTCGAGGCTACCACGTACACAGGGGCGGGCGCTACGACAGCCCCTAGGTCCTCGGGTCTTCAGTAAGGCTATCCGTGAGACGGTGCTCCCGGCTCGGTTTTGCCCCCCCACGACTCTCACCAAGTACAACGGTGAAACCAAACCTGAACTTTGGCTCGCCGATTTCCGCTTGGCGTGTCAGCTGGGCGGGGCCACCGACGACTGGGTCATCATTTGACAACTCCCCCTATTCCTCTCTGACACCGCCCGAGCCTGGCTCGAGGATCTCCCACCTCGACAGATCCACGACTGAGACGATCTCGTAAGGGTGTTTGAGGGAAATTTCAAGGGGACCTACATGCGCCCCGGCAACTCGTGGGACCTCCGGAGTTGCAAGCAGAAACTGAGTGAATCCCTCCGGGATTACATCCGGCGCTTCTCCCGGCAGCGTACCGAGCTCCCCAACGTCACCGACTCCGACGTGATTATGGCCTTCCTCTCCGGCACCACCTGTAAGGAGTTGGTCCGAGAGTTGGGCCGTAACACTCCGCTCACTGCCAACGGGTTGATGGACATTGTCACCAACTTCGTCGCCGGTGAGAAGGCGGTTGGTGCAATCTTTGGTGGCGACCCGGAAAGGGGGAAGCAGAAGGTCGACGATCCCGCGAGCTCCACCCGGGGCTCCAAGAGAAACAACCGCAAGAAGAAGAAAGGCCAGCAGGGCAAGCTCGAGGCCCCGGCCGACGAGCTCATCGCTGCTACCGAGCACAAGAAGCCTCGAGGCCCCCCCGGTGGGGGCATCTTCGACAAAATGCTCAAAGAGCCGTCTCCCTACCACAAGGGACCCACTAACCATAACCTCGAAGATTGTCACATGCTTCACAGGTACTTTGGAGGTGCCGGCGTCAAGAAGGACGACAAGAAGGAGGACCCTAAGAGTGATGACAAGGACGGGGGATTCCCCGAGATCCACGACTGCTTCATGATCTACGGAGGGCCCTCGACCCGCCTCTCGGCGCGCCAGCGCAAGCGAGAACGGCGTGAGGTTTTCTCCGTACAAACGGTAGTCCCCCGCTTCCTTGATTGGTCTGCCGTGGCCATCACTTTCAACCATGACGACCACTAAGACTACGTCCCCAATCCAGGAGTCTATCCGCTCGTTGTTGACCCCGTCATCGCCAACACACGCCTCACCAAGGTGCTCATGGACGGCGGAAGCAGCCTCAACATCATCTACTCCTAGACCCTTGACCTTCTGGGGGTCGAGAGAGCACGCCTCCAACCTAGCGTCGGGGGCTTCCACGGAGTCGTGCCAGGGAAACGGGCGGAACCCCTCAGACAGGTCGATCTGCCTGTTTGTTTTGGCACGCCGGCCAACTTCAGAAAGGAGACTCTCACTTTCGAGGTGGTCGGATTCCGTGGAACGTACCACGCTATCCTAGGGCGCCCATGCTACGCCAGGTTCATGGCAATCCCGAACTACACCTACCTCAAGCTCAAGATGCCAGGGCCAAACGGTGTCATCACTGTAGGGCCCTCATATGAACATGCCTATGAGTGCGACGTCAAGTGCGTCGAGCACGGCGAGGCTGTTTTGGAGTCGATCTTGGCTACAGACCTCGACGGCCTCGCCAATGCGATTCCCAACCCAAAGCGCCATGCCGGCAGCTTCGAGCCCGCGGAAGATGTCAAACTCGTACCCCTTGACCCCGCTGATCCCAAGGGAAAGGTGCTGAACGTCAGCGCCACCCTCGATCCTAAATAGAAAGCAGTGCTCATCGACTTTCTCCGCGCAAACGTCGACATCTTTGCGTGGAGTCCCTCGGATATGTCGGGCATACCTAGGGAAGTCGCCGAGCACGCCTTGGAGATCCAGGCCGGGTCCAAACCGGTGAAGCAACGCCTGCGTCGCTTCGATGAGGAGAAGCGTAGAGTCATCGACGAGGAGATACACAAGCTGTTGGAGGCCGGATTCATCAAGGAGGTTCATCATCCCGAGTGGCTAGCTAATCCTATATTAGTTAGGAAAAAGAGTGGGAAATGGAGGATGTGTGTAGACTATACTAGTTTAAATAAAGCATGTCCAAAAGTTCCCTTTCCTTTGCCACGCATTGACCAAATCGTTGATTCCACTATGTGATGTGAAACTCTCTCATTCTTAGATGCATACTCCGGCTACCACCAAATCAAAATGAAGGAGTCCGACCAGCTTGTGACTTCATTCATCACCCCATTCGGCATGTATTGCTACGTTACGATGCCCTTCGGTCTCCAGAACGTGGGGGCTACGTACCAGCGATGCATGCAGCACGTTTTCGGAAAGCACATCGGGTCGACTGTCGAGGCTTATGTCGACGACATCGTTGTCAAAACCAAACAAGCCGACAATCTGGTCAGCAACCTCGACGTTGCGTTCAAATGCCTCTGGGCAAAAAACATCAGACTCAATCCAAAGAAATGCGTCTTTGGCGTCCCACGAGGTATGCTCCTAGGGTTCATCGTGTCCAAACACGGCATCGAGGCCAACCCTGAAAAAATCTCTGCAATAACCAAGATGGGCCCCATCCGAGATCTGAAGGGCGTACAGAGGGTCACGGGTTGCTTGGCGGCACTCAGCCGTTTCATTTCACGCCTCGGCGAAAAAGCACTCCCTCTGTACCGTCTCTTGAAGAAATCAGAGCATTTTTCCTGGACCCTTGAGGCTGAGGAAGCTCTCACAAAACTCAAGGCCACACTCTCTAATCCACCAATCCTCGTCCCTCCAACCCTAGGGGAACCACTCCTACTCTATGTCGCCGTGACATCACAGGTAGTCAGTGCTGCCCTGGTTATCGAACGGGCCAAGGAGGCACATACCTTGCTCGTCCAGAGGCCGGTCTATTTCATTAGCGAGGTGCTCTTAGAAACCAAGATTTGATACCCACAGATCCAGAAACTGCTATATGCCGTCGTCCTGACACGGCGCAAGCTCCGACACTACTTCGAGGGTCACCCGATTACTGTGGTTTCTTCTTTCCCCTTAGGAGAGATAGCCCAGAACCGGGAAGCCTCGGGTAGGGTTGCCAAATGGGTAGTCGAGCTCATGGGCGAGACCTTGTCCTATGCACCGCGAAAAGCTATCAAGTCACAGGTGTTAGCAGATTTCCTGGCTGAATGAACCGACACCCAACTCCCCCCTGCACAGCTTCAGGCGGAGCTGTGGACCATGTACTTCGATGGGTCATTGATGAAAACAGGAGCAGGCACGGGCTTGCTCTTCGTCTTACCCCTCGGGGTTCACCTGCGCTACGTCATCCGGCTTCATTTTCTTGCGTCTAACAACGTCGCCGAATACGAGGCGCTCGTCACGGGATTAAGAATCACCATCGAGCTCGGGGTCCGACACCTTGATGTTCGAGGCGACTCCCAACTCGTGATCGATCAGGTCATGAAGAGCTTGAGCTGCCGTGACCCCAAGATGGAAGCCTACTGCCAAGAAGTACGGCGCCTTGAGGACAAGTTTCATGGCCTCGAGCTCAACCACATCGCACGCAGGTATAATGAGGCCGCCGATGAACTGGCAAAAATCGCGTCCAGTCGAGCTACGGTTCCACCGGACGTTTTCGCAAAGGACCTTCAGCAGCCATCCATCGACCTCGGGCCAGACAGAGGGGTTGACGGGACGTCACTCGACCCCCCACCTGAGGCAGAAGCCCCCTCGACCGGGGCTGAAGCCATGCAGGTCGAAGACTTGACCCCACCGTCTAACCTCGAGCCTGACTGGCGCGTCCCATACCTCGAGTACCTCAGCCGAGGAGACCTTCCCTCGGATAAGACTGAGGCTCGATGGATCACACGCCGGGCCAAAAACTTTGTAATCATTGGCGACAGCAGGGAGCTCTACCGCCGTAGCCCTACTGGTATCCTCCAACGATGCATCACAAATGAGCGAGGCAAGAACCTGCTCAGCGATCTCCACTCGGGGGCTTGCGGTCACCACGCAGCACCTCGAACCCTCGTCGGAAACGCCTTTCGACAAGGATTCTATTGGCCGACCGCGGTCTCCGACACTGTCAAGCTAGTACGCTCCTGTAAGGGTTGTCAGTACTATGCGAGATGAACCCATCTTCTGGCACATGCCCTGCAAACTATCCCCATCACATGGTCGTTCGCCGTTTGGGGGCTCGACCTTGTCGGACCATTGAAAGGACAACTGGCGGCTTCACCCACTTGCTCGTTGCAATCGACAAATTCTCCAAGTGGATCGAGGCCCGCCCTATCACCAGCATCAGGTCCGAGCAAGCTGTGCTCTTCTTCACCGACATTATTCATCGCTTTGGGGTCCCCAACTGTATCATCACAGACAATGGCACCCAGTTCACTGGTAAAAAGTTTTTGGATTTCTGCGACAGCCACCACATCCGAGTGCTCTGGTCAGCCGTGGCCCATCCAAAAACAAACGGTCAGGTGGAACGTGCCAACGGCATGGTCCTACGAGGCCTGAAACCCAGAATCTTTGACAAACTAAATAAACATGGCAAAAGATGGGCTGCCGAGCTACCCTCGGTCCTGTGGAGCCTAAGAACAACGCCGAGTCGAGCCACGGGGTTCACTCCGTTCTTCTTAGTCTACGGGTCTGAGGCTATGCTCCCAACTGATATAGAATATGGATCCCCAAGGTTGAAGGCCTACAACGAAAGAAATAACGACGCCACAAGACGGAACGCCCTCGACTAGCTCGAGGAAGCCTGAGATGTGGCTCTGCTGCATTCTGCCAGGTACCAGCAGGGTCTCCGACGCTACCACGACAGACACGTCCGCAAGCGTGACCTCAACGTCGGTGACTTGGTGCTACGGCGGAACCAGGACACCAAGGGACGGCACAAGCTCACGCCACCATGGGAAGGGTCGTACATCATCATAGAAGTACTCAAGCTGGGCACCTACAAGCTATCCAACGAGAAGGGCGAAATCCTCACCAACGCTTGGAACATTGAACAGCTATGTCGCTTCTTTCCTTAAAAAGCCTCGAGGCTCTGTAATTTCTTTTTCGTCAATAAAGAATACAGCGATGTTCAAACTTTCGTTTCACAATGAGGAAGGATCGACTCTGCACTCCCAGAATCAACCCTCCCTCGGGGGCTACAAGGGGGAACCCCCCAGTCCCCGAAAAAACTTATGCTCTTTTTTAAATTTAAGAACCGCTTCTTAGATCGACTTCGCTGCAAGAGCACCCTAAGGTTCGAAAGGGCTCTCGAGTCAGGAGTATCACCTACGCCTCCGAGGCTACGGTACCTCCATTCACCCCTCACACCTTTTAGAGGTGCGACTTCATGCTAAGGAGATCTAAATAACGGTTCCTAACTTTGAAAAAGAACATACCCCCTGTCGCTTAGATCAGGCTCTCACACGATTTACAAGGCCGCAACATCATCCTGAAGCTCGAGGGCAGTTGAGCCGTGAGATCACTTATGCCCCCGAGGCTACGGTACCTCCACTCGCTCCCTTATGCCAAAGGATGCAACTACGTGCTAAGTAAATCACGCGATAACACAATCCAAGCGATAAAGGGAAGAAAAGCTCGAATAAAACTAAATTAACCACGAACCAGTTTATGTTTCGAGTTCTTAAGGCCTCCGAGGCCACCACGACCAAAATTCAAAATACTAACTTATTACATGGGCCTTCATGCCTAGATTTGGCTCACAGGCCCTCATCGTCAGCAGGCGGAACCACCTCGGCTTCAAAAAGCGAGGCCAGACGACTTCCAGGCTCTTTCGTGGCTTCAATCAGCTCCAGGCAGGCATCCTCGTTCTCCTCGTCCATCCGATCCGGGTCTGTGATGAAGCCATCAGCGACAAGCTTCATGTCAAACACAAACCCTGAACGGACGACGGCTAGCGCCCTCTTTACGCCGTGATGGAGGCCGTCCCGTATCTTCTCCCGGGCAAGGCAGCCCAGCGCCACCATCCGACGGACGAAAGAGTTCCCCGGAACATCTTCCCCGGTGTCGGCATCGGGCTTGACCCCCAGGCTGTCACACACGGTGGTGATCGCGCCCTGGAGCAGCTGGGTCCTCCAGATCTCGGCTTCGAGGAGGCTCTAGAAGGAGTTGGCAGAAGATTGGGCCTCTCGATTCTCCCTATCTAGCTCTAAAATACGATAAACAAATTAATATCTAACACGAGGCCTCAACATCGTGGCCGCAACAGTCACACTTACCCTCGATATGGGTCTGCAGGCCCATGACCTCGTTGCGAAGCCCCCCGCACGTCCACTCGAGCCCTAGGAGGGCGCTGTCCTTCTCACCGATGGTCGCCTTTAGTGCCTCGATCTCCTGCCGAGCAGACTCAAGAGCTGCGTCCTTCCCTTGGACGGCTCCCTTCAGCATCGCGACCTCGTCCTTCAGAGCATCAGAGCGAGCGGTGGCCTGCTCGACCTCGACGTTGAGGGCGTTGCGCTGACGGCTAACCTAGGAGACATCCTCCTTGAGCTCCTTCACCCGTGCCGACAGGGGCTCGAGATCCCTGCGGGCCTGGGCGGCCTCCTCCCGAGCCTTGTCCATGTCAGTGCGCATCACGGCTTCGGCCGCCCAAGCCTGCATCGCCTCCTCCTTCACCACCGCGTACGCGATGCGCAGCTCAGCCATTTCAGCGTTCCGATCGGAAAGCCGTTTCTGGGCCTCCTCGACCAGAACCCGTTGCTGAGACAGCGCGGCCCACACGCCACTCTCATCTCAGATGAAGAGTGACTTGCGGCGGGAGTACTCCTTCAGCTCCTGAATGCAATCCGAAAAAACCGAAAAGGTTAAAAAAGCCGAGGGAAAAAGACACCAAGAAAACCACGAAGAAAGACGACGGGTCGATCATACCTCGGTGGCATCCCGCATACTCCGTGACATGGCCTCGGACGCCACTTGGAGCAACTGATCAAGGTGCCGGCGAACGCCCTCGAGGTACTCCCATCGGCGCACTTCATCTCTGTTGTTCAAGATGAAGATGGGCTCGGCGTCGGGGTTCGCGGCGTCCCTAAACTAGAGGGACGGCCCCCCACCTCGGTATCTCTGTCTCTGCCCGCGCTATCGCCAGCGCGGCGATGTCGGGCCATGACGACGACGACCCGACCGAGGCGTCTCCCGGTCCCGCGGAAGGACCGGCCTCGCCCGCAGTTCCCGCCTCTCCAACGGCCGCCGAGGCACCGGCCTGATCCGCAGCCTCGCTCCCCTCGACCCCCATCACTTGTTTCCCTTTGTCCAGGGGGGTGTCGTCGAGGGTAAGGTCCACGGTCATGGGTGCCCGCCCTTCTGAGGAAGCTGGCCCCTGAACCGCCGGCGCCTCGACCGACGGCGGCTCCGGTACCGGTGCCTCGACCGTTGGCGCCCCCGGAGCCGGCGCCTCTTCTTCTGGTGCTCCGGTCGGGGGCTCGACCGCCCCGCCCTCCACCGTACCCGCCGGCTCCGCCGACGGGTCTTGCTGCGGCCGCTACCCCCTCGCCAGGGCCGCCTCCTGTCCCGGTGCCAACACGACCTCCTCCATGGTCACGTCAGTACCTGCGTGCACCGCGCCGCTGACGGATGCCTCGCCCGTCACGACCTCAACGGCAGCCTCGGCCGTCGCCGATGGCCTAGGCCCCGCCTCGATCATACCGAGCGCCACCGTCTCCGCCGGTTCGGACCCCTCCACGGCATCTGCTGCCCCCTGCCGTTGTCGCAGGCGCCCCTTCGCGGCCTCGACCTGCCGGACCCAGGCCGCGTCCTGCTCCGCCGTCCGGTTAAGGACAACGGCGCTGGCCCACAGTGACTTCACGAGGGTAGGCCCCATTGGCTCCGCCTTCCGCTTTAACCTATAAAGTGAGAAGAAATGTCAGCCAACGGATCTAGAGAAAGGCAGAACAGCCGAGCAGAAACACTTACCCGGAAATCGGCACCAAGGGCCTTGACCCCGTGCGGTCCGAACCACCCGGGGCGGCCGATGGTGGCCTCGCAGCGGCCCCACCAGCAGGCCAGGCACTCCTTAGGGCCCTGACCGACGCACCGCCCTGCGCCTTCTGTGCCTCCGAGGCTAGCTGGCCTCGGGTTCTCACGCCTACCGCCGCCGCCGCCGATGACGACGCTAGTACCGCCGTCCCAGCCCCTGCCCGAGCTTGCGGGGCCTGGGCTGGTGCAGGCACCCCCGATGACCCCTCTTGCTGGGTCCGGGGTAAAGCGGCCCCTCTCGTCGAGGGGCCCATCTTCTTCTCCATCTTCTCCTCCTCCTTCTCCACCTCCTCGGACTCCTCGACCACGATGACCGAGGAGGACACCCCCCGGATAGGCTCCAGCAGGGGGCGAATGTCAGGAAGGTCCCCTAGTCCGGTCGCGGTCTCATACCGCGACAGGGCATCGTCGTCTTCGCCACTGCTGTCATCGTCCTCCCCCGAGATCATCTCGGAAGGCGACGACGCCAGGGGGACCCCATCGATGGTCTGCTGGCGCCGGAGTTTCTTCAACGCCTCCGCCTCTTTGGCCTTGCGGATTGCCCGCTTCTTGGCCGTCTCCTTGGTTTGCTTTTTCTTGGAGGCATGCTGGTGTCGAGCCTCCCGGGCGGGTGTAAGGTCCTAGATGGCTAGAGGGGGGGTGAATAGCCTATAAAAAATTCTACAAGCACCACTAAGCAAACTTGTAAGAATAACAAACGGCGTAAAGCGAGTTTTGCTTAGCCAAAGGTTGTGATGCAAGCCTCCTATCCACAAGTCTAGTAGATTAAGATCTCTAGTTCACACAAGTGCTAAGACACTAACTTACACTAGTGAGCAAGCTAACAACTACTAGAAAAGGCTACCACTAGAGCTACACAAGATAATCTAGTAAAAGTAAATGCGAGAGAGAGGATTGTGAATCTTATACCGACGGTGGAGTGAAGATGTTGCCAATCACCAAGATGATATACAATCAATTAATATTGACAACAACATAATATGTAGACCAATTACCGGGAGACAAGAGACACAATATTTTTGTTCACCCGGTGTTCACTTGTGCACCGACAAGCTACGTCACCGGTTGTGTCGACCAACACTTAGATGGTTCCTCGGTGTGACCCTCAAGTCACTTGCCCCTCAAGGCACGCCCCGCAAGGCACCGCAAGACACCACTCTCAAGTGAGGTAACTCAATGACACGCGCAATCCAATAGAGTTGCTTTTGGCGTCCCGCCGAGGAAAGCACAAGAACCTCTTACAAACAACCGGAGGTGGCCAAAAACAATCACCTTCTCTTGCCAACGCCTCCAACAATCTCCAAGCCGGCTAGGAGCGGTACTCTCCAAGAGTAACAAGAAATCTACCGGCTAAACCACCCACAAGTGCCACTAGATGCCCTCAAGCTATGCAATGCACTTTGGGATCACTCAATCTCACTTTTGATTTGCAATCAAGCAAGAGAGATGAGTGGGAGGAGTAGCTCTAGCTCAAAGGATGCACAAGAGTGTTAGAAATGCCAAGAGACCTCCCCAAGGGCCGGCCAACGAGTATTTATAAGCACCCCAAACAAATAGAGCCGTTGCCACTCCACTGACCGTTTTTTCGGGACGTCCGGACGCGCCGGTCGAAACTGACCGGACGCGCTCAACCGCGTCCGGTCGCCCTGCGACGTCCACGTGTCCCTCAAATTTCAAATGCGACCGTTAGATCTTCCAACGATCACTGCGCGCCAACGGTCAAACGCTATGACCGGACGCGCTGCTCAACCGACCGGACGCGCCGGTCGCACAGCACCGCGCGCGCGAAGCAACGACCGGACGCGCTCCTCGCAACGACCGGACGCGCCGATCCGCACAGCACCCGCGCCCACGAAACAACGACCGGACGCGCTCCTCGCAACGACCGGACGCGACAGTACCAGCATCCGGTCGGAGTCCAGTAAGCTCCATCGACGACCGGACGCGTCCGATCGCGTGTGACCGGACGCGCCCCGCGTCCGATCGTCCTTGCGAACCGCAGTTCCTTCTGGGCACTTGACCGGACGCGCCGGTCCCGCGAGTGACCGGACGCGCCGGTTGCAAACCCTAGCCCGTGCGCCCAATACCGCGCTGTACTGACTGGACGCGTCCGGTCACACCGTGACCGCGTCCGGTGCAGCGTCCGGTCACCTCAGTGACCCCGTTCGCCTCCGTTTCTTTTCCGACTTTCGGCGTAGTGGAAAATAGGCATTTCATTTCCCCGAAATCACCTGAATCCCACGCTCACACACTCGGCGGGAGGGAGAGAGGAACCCAAACCCCTCTCTACCCGCAAACCACAGCGCGACCAACGCCACCTTTGCAAATGTGCCAACACCATCAAGTGTACATCTTCATGTGCTTGTGTGTTAGCTTTTTCTCAATCATTTTCAAAGGTTTTCCAATTAGCTCACTAGGCCCTACATGCAATGCACTTCATGAATTCACCTAGTGGCACCTGTGCATCGAATAACCGATAAGACTTCCCCTCTTAATAGTTCGGCTATCGATCCTAAACCACTCACACCCTCTATGGTGTCTTGAGTGTAAAACAAAATGGCCCTATGGTTATACCTTTGCCTTGAGCCCATTTTGTTTCTCCAAATGATATGATCCACTTCATATCATCACATGACCGTCTCGATCCATCGACCTTGACTTCACTTGCTCTTCACCGTTGCATCGGTCCGTCGGCGCTAAGTCTTGCTCAAGCTTCACCATCGCATGGTCCTTCGCTTCGAAGCCTCGACTTGCCCTTCACCTTCACAACCGGTCCATCGAGCCAAGCCTCATCTTGGTCTTCACCATCTTGGTCATATGAGTCAATGTCATGTCTCATATGCAATGACCACCTTTATCTAAATCATCCACTTAGATACAAAGGTTAGTCCTAGGTTTCATCAATTAGCCAAAACCAAACTAGGGACTTTCAATCTCCCTCTTTTTGGTAATTGATGACAACCCTCACAAAGATGATCTTGATAATAAAAGTTTTAAACTTGTCATACTTGTCCAATCATTTTGCTCATAAGTAAAGTTTGGACAATTATCACAAGCTCGGTTTTGGTAGCATTAGCTCCCCCTACATATGTGCATAGAGTTTGGATTGAAAGCTTTGCACATATGCATGGATAGAAATGTTGGGAGAGTAATTCTACCAAAATGATGCTATGGTGTAAGAAATGGACCTTTGAAGCGTGATACCAATCGGAGTTGCCTTTTACACCATCCTTAGCATCATGAAGTAACTAGACATCCATCAAAACTCAAGAACCCCGTGAGATCAACATTATATGTAAAGGTTCTTGGACCACTTGTAAAGCTAACCACTTGTAAAGCTTTAGGCAAGTCTAGATACCACATGTAAACTATTCCTATGCATGCTAGTAGATCATTTCATCATCCAATTTCTATACTAGCATTGCACCACACAAGCATGTATATTGAATTTAAATACATGTGCAATGAGCAAGTCATATGAGAATGCACAAACAAATGCAACAACTTTGTTTATGAGCTTGCTCCCCCTACTTGTGTGCATCAACAAATTTTATTTACCCCTTTATCAAGTTGAATCATCTTTTTCTCATCATAAATTTTATTTACCCCTTTATCAAGTTGAATCATCTTTTTCTCATCATAAATTTTATTTACCCATTTATCAAGTTGAATCATCTTTTTCTCTCCCCCTTTGTCAACAACTTACCCAAAAAGGGATCAAATTGTGGAGAGAAGGAAAAGTGTTTGATGGAGTAGATTGAAATTAATTCGATACCACATGTAAGGTTAAAAAATTTATCAAATTTGGTTTAACCTAGAATACTTGCCAAAGATATTTAATTCGATTTGAACCAAAGACAAGCTTCTTCACTCCTCAAAATAAGGGTTATCTTGCCTATGTTGAATTAAACACTTATAGCAAATCTTCTAGATTCAACACTAGGTTTACAAGCTCACAAACATGTCATATGCCACCACTAGATCAAAATAAGCATAGAAGCAATAGTGGTAACATATATCCATCAAATTCATTTGATTTATCATGAATGCTTATGCGTACCACTTATTATGTCTACATGCTCTATCAAGTCCTTAGCATAGGATGAAAGACATGTCAATCAATTTTACCTTGCAATGTCGAAGGAGAGGCATGTCAATAAGTGGGTGGGGTGCATTCAACTCATGTTTGAGAAATCAAGAATGTTCAATTCATTCCTTAGCTTGCAAAACCTCTTTTCATCAAGTGGCTTAGTGAGAATATCGGCAAGTTGATCATCGGTGCCAACACTTTCAATGGCAATATCTCCCTTTTGTTGATGATCTCTAATGAAATGATGTCTTATGTCAATATGCTTTGTTCTTCCATGTTGAACCGGGTTTTGTATCATCTTGATTGCACTCTCATTATGACATAGCAACGGCACATTCTTGAAGTTGAGGCCATAATCCTTCAAAGTTGATTTCATCCATAGCAATTGTGCACAACAACTCCCCGCACTCACATATTCGGCTTCGGCGGTAGAGATTGCCACACTATTTTGTTTCTTTGAGGACCATGACACAAGTGATCTTCCAAGTAATTGACATGTGCCACTTGTGCTTTTCCTATTGATCTTGCAACCCCCATAGTCAGAGTCTGAATATCCAATCAATTCAAACTTTGACCCCTTGGGATACCATAGTCCAACATTTCTTGTTTGCTTCAAGTACCTCAATATTCTTTTTGCCACCGTGAGATGACTTTCTCTAGGTGAGGCTTGATATCTAGCACACATGCAAACACTAAACATGACATCCGGCCTTGATGCGGTGACATAGAGTAGACTTCCAATCAAAGACCGATATTCCTTTTGATTCACCATTTTGCCACCAAGATCACTATCCAAATTGCCATTTGTGCCCATTGGAGTTGAAATTGGCTTTGCATCTTGCATTCCAAACTTCTTCAACATGTCCCTTATGTATTTCCCTTGACTCACAAATGTTCCATTCTTCAATTGCTTGACTAGGAGACCAAGGAAGTAGCTAAGTTCACCAATCATAGACATTTCAAACTCTTTGGCCATCATAGCACCAAATTCTTCACAATAAGCTTGATCGGTTGATCCAAAGATGATGTCATCAACATATATTTGCACTATGAATAGATCATTTCCAATCTTCTTGGTGAATAGAGTAGTATCAACCTTGCCCATTTTGAATCCCTTACAGAGAAGGAAATCCCTTAGCCTCTCATACCATGCTCTAGGTGCTTGCTTTAAGCCATATAAAGCCTTCTTCAACTTGTAGACATGGTTGGGTTTCTTGTCATCTTCAAATCCGGGCGGTTGCTCAACAAATACTAACTCATTGATGATCCCATTGAGAAATGCACTTTTGACATCCATTTGATATAGTTTGATATTGTGTGCACAAGCATAAGCCAATAGAATCCTTATTGCCTCCAATCTTGCCATAGGAGCATATGTCTCATCATAGTCAAGACCTTCAACTTGAGTGTAACCTTGAGCAACTAGTCTTGCTTTGTTTCTCACCACAATGCCATCTTGATCTTGCTTGTTTTTGAACACCCATTTGGTTCCAATCACATTATAGTCATTTGGCCTTTCTACCAATTCCCAAACATCATTTCTTGTGAAATTGTTTAGTTCTTCTTGCATAGCCATAATCCAATCGGTATCCCTCAAAGCTTCTTCTATCTTCTTTGGTTCTATGGTTGACACAAATGATGCATGCTCACAAAACATAGTCAATCTTGATCTTGTTTGCACACCACTTCTAATATCACCAATAATACTATTAATGGGGTGATCTCTTGAAACATGTTGTGGTTGGAGTACTTGCACTTGATTGCTTGAGCTTGGTTGATCACTTGATGTATCTCGATGAGAAGAACTAGCACCATGATTTTGCACTTGAGAGTCACTAACTAGCTTGTTTGGTGAATTGAGCACTTGATCTTTATCATCATCTTGAATATCAATTACTTGCTTTGCTCTAATGTCCCCAATGTCCATGTTCTTCATTGCTTCCACCAATTGAGTTCCACCAACATCATCTAGATTCTCTTCTTCATCTTGTGACCCATTGGTTTCATCAAATTGCACATCATGGACTTCTTCTAGAATGCCACTTGAATTGTTCCAAACTCTATAAGCTTTGCTTGTAGTTGAATAACCAAGTAGGAACCCCTCATCACATCTTTTGTCAAACTTCCCCAATCTAGTGCCCTTCTTCAAGATATAGCATTTGCAACCAAACACCCTAAAGTAAGAAATATTGGGCTTTCTTCCATGAAGTAACTCATATGGGGTCTTTTCTAGCAATGGATGACAATATAGTCTATTGATGTAGTAGCAAGCGGTATTGATTGCTTCATCCCAAAATGATTGACTCACATTGTACTCATGAAGCATTGATCTAGCCATATCAAGCAATGTTCTATTCTTCCTCTCAACTAGGCCATTTGATTGTGGAGTGTACTTGGCCGAGAATTGATGTCCAATACCATACTGATCACAAAGTACTTCAATTCTTGTATTCTTGAACTCACTTCCATTGTCACTTCTCACTTTCTTGATTCTAATCTCAAACTCATTGTGAACTCTAGTGAGAAATGTCTTGAAGGTGTCAAACACTTCACTTTTGTCACTAAGAAAGAATACCCATGTGAATCTTGTGAAGTCATCCACTATGACAAAGCCATACTTGTTGCCGCCTATGCTTGTATATGTTGTTGGTCCAAATAGATCCATGTGCATCAACTCAAATGCTTTGCATGTGCTCATTGTACTCTTCTTTGGATGTGAGCTTCCAACTTGCTTCCCGGCTTGACATGCACTACAAAGCTTATTCTTCTCAAATTCAACATCTTTCAAACCATTGACAAGATTGTGAGTTGTAAGCTTCTTCAATTGTTTCATGCCAACATGACCAAGCCTTCTATGCCAAAGCCAACCCATGCTTGATTTGGAGACTAAGCAAGTTGTCAAAGAAGTTTCTCTAGCATTGAAGTCAACTAGGTAGAGATTCTCATATCTAAAGCCCTTGAATGCCACATTTGAACCATCCACACTAATAACTTCCACATCATCAACCCCAAAGATGCATTTGTAGCCTAGATCACATATTTGTGCCACGGATAGAAGGTTGAAATCTAAACTTTCAACTAGCAACACATTGGAGATACTCATATCATTTGATATTGCAATCTTGCCCAAGCCAATAACCTTGCCTTTCTTGTTATTGCCAAATGTGATAGAATCAACACCACTATCATTGTCATTGAATGAATCAAACATTCTTGATGTACCGGTCATGTGTTGAGTGCACCCACTATCAATAATCCAATGCCTTCCTCCGGCTTTGTAATTGACCTACAAGCAAATCAATGAAGCTTAGGTACCCATTTTTGCTTGGGTCCTTGTAGGTTAGTAACTAAGCTCTTTGGTACCCAAATAGCCTTCTTCTTTGGGCCCACAATTGGTGTACCAACAAACTTAGCTTGCACACCCTTCACACCCTTGGTAAGCACATAGCAAGAATCAAAAGGTATAGCATTAACAAAGTTCTTGCTTTGGTTCTTTTTATTGCAATTATGCTCTAGGTGCCCAACTTGCTTGCATCTATTGCAAAACCGACCATTGCCCTTCACAAAGCTAGGCTTTGGAGTTGCAAAGGCCGACTTGCCTTTCTTGGGGGTGTAGCCCAATCCCTCTTTGTTAAGAGAGAACCTTTGGCTACCCAAGCACTTAAGCAAGCGGGCCTCACCACCATAGGCCTTGCCTAGGGCGTGAGTGAGCTCATCCACCTCTCTCTTGAGAGTCTCATTCTCAACCATTAGTGAGGCATCACAAGTGAAATCATCACTAGTAGTAGAGGTAGAGTTGGTGGTGGTGGATGAAGAGCTACAAGAAGAGTTAGCATTTGACATGATGATAGGTTCATTAAAGGATTCATCAATTATATCACATGTAACACCTATATCACATGATACAACAACCTCCTTCTTTTCTTGTTGCTCAAGTAGCAACGAGTGAGCCTTTTCAAGCTTGAAATGAGCCTTACCAAGATCCTCATGGTCTTCCACTAGACTCTCATAAGTGGTCTTAAGCTCACTAAGAACTTTCTCAAGTATTGCTACTTTCATTGAAAGCTTCTTACACTCTTTGTCCTTGGCAATAGCTATGTCTCTAGTTTGTTACATCAAGTCATATAGTTGTTCTTTAGTTGGTTCATCATCATTATTTTCATTATTATTATCATTATCACTATCATGTGCATATTCCATTTCACTTTCATCATCACTCTCATCATATAATACCTTAGCTTCTTTAGCCATGAAGCATGAAGAGGATGAATCAAATAGTGATGGCTTCTTGTTGATAGCAATAGAAGCAAATGCCTTGTTGGATGATTCTTCTTCTTCTTCATTATCATCACTTTCCCAAGTGATCACATAGGCACCATTTTTGCCTTTCTTGAATGTCATCTTGGCCTCTCTCTTCTTCTTTTCAAACTTGTCCTTTTTGTTCTTCTTCTTATCATAAGGACATTCCGCTTGAAGGTGCTCGGTGCTATCACAATTGAAGCACTTTCTTTGTTGCTCATTTCTTTTCTTAAAGCCTCTTCTCTTGATGAACATGTGACCCATCTTCTTGACTACAAGAGCAAGTGCCTCATCATCAATTTCAAATTCCCCATCTTCATTGTTGTCTTCTTCTTCTTCAATGATGGTAGCTTTGCCCTTGGAGGAGGTGGCCTTGAATGCCACGGTCTTCTTCTTCTCATCTTCCACCTTTTCCTTGTCATCAACATCTTGATCATATTTGTCATAGGTCAATACTTCACCAAGCAAATCATTAGGCTTCATTGTTTCAAGCCCATCTCTTTGCAATATCATGATCAACATCTTGAATCTTCTAGGTAAGCTCAATAAGAACTTGTGACAAAAATCTTGATCTTGAGTTTTGTGCCCTAAGCTCTTGAGATCATTGACTATCACTTGCAATCTATGAAACATTTCAATGATTGTTTCATCATCCTTTTTCTTGAAGTTCTCAAACTCACTCTTGAGCCCATATAGCTTGGCACTCTTCACAACCTTAGTGCCTTCATATGTCTCACTCAACCTTGTCCATACTTCACTAGCCAATTCCAAATCTTTGATGCCCTCAAACACTTTTGTGTCAATACCATTGTAGAGTGTATTGAGAGCCATTCTATTGCATGTTCTATTTGCTCTATCTTCATCGGTGAGATGATTGGGATCAATGATAGCAAAATCATTCTCGGTGACTTGCAATACTCTCTCATGAATAGAACCAAGGTACATTGTCATCTTTCTCTTCCAATGAGCAAAAGAACTAACACCATCAAAGAACGGTGGCTTGCCCCCAACATGATTGAACACAATTTGAGCCATTTTTCACACCGAAGGATGTTAAGCCTTGATTAAAACGGTGACCACGGCTCCGATACCACTTGTAAGGTCCTAGATGGCTAGAGGGGGGGTGAATAGCCTATAAAAAATTCTACAAGCACCACTAAGCAAACTTGTAAGAATAACAAACGGCGTAAAGCGAGTTTTGCTTAGCAAAAGGTTGTGATGCAAGCCTCCTATCCACAAGTCTAGTAGATTAAGATCTCTAGTTCACACAAGTGCTAAGACACTAACTTACACTAGTGAGCAAGCTAACAACTACTAGAAAAGGCTACCACTAGAGCTACACAAGATAATCTAGTAAAAGTAAATACGAGAGAGAGGATTGTGAATCTTATACCGATGGTGGAGTGAAGATGTTGCCAATCACCAAGATGATATACAATCAATTAATATCGACAACAACATAATATGTAGACCAATCACCGGGAGACAAGAGACACAATATTTTTGTTCACTCGGTGTTCACTTGTGCACCGACAAGCTACGTCACCGGTTGTGTCGACCAACACTTAGATGGTTCCTCGGTGTGACCCTCAAGTCACTTGCCCCTCAAGGCACGCCCCGCAAGGCACCGCAAGACACCACTCTCAAGTGAGGTAACTCAATGACACGCGCAATCCAATAGAGTTGCTTTTGGCGTCCCGCCGAGGAAAGCACAAGAACCTCTTACAAACAACCGGAGGTGGCCAAAAACAATCACCTTCTCTTGCCAACGCCTCCAACAATCTCCAAGCCGGCTAGGAGCGGTACTCTCCAAGAGTAACAAGAAATCTACCGGCTAAACCACCCACAAGTGCCACTAGATGCCCTCAAGCTATGCAATGCACTTTGGGATCACTCAATCTCACTTTTGATTTGCAATCAAGCAAGAGAGATGAGTGGGAGGAGTAGCTCTAGCTCAAAGGATGCACAAGAGTGTTAGAAATGCCAAGAGACCTCCCCAAGGGCCGGCCAACGAGTATTTATAAGCACCCCAAACAAATAGAGCCGTTGCCACTCCACTGACCGTTTTTTTGGGACGTCCGGACGCGCCGGTCGAAACTGACCGGACGCGCTCAACCGCGTCCGGTCGCCCTGCGACGTCCACGTGTCCCTCAAATTTCAAATGCGACCGTTAGATCTTCCAACGATCACTGCGCGCCAACGGTCAAACGCTATGACCGGACGCGCTGCTCAACCGACCGGACGCGCCGGTCGCACAGCACCGCGCGCGCGAAGCAACGACCGGACGCGCTCCTCGCAACGACCGGACGCGCCGATCCGCACAGCACCCGTGCCCGT
The DNA here is from genome assembly GCA_038087645.1 of Saccharum hybrid cultivar R570. Classification (NCBI taxonomy): domain Eukaryota; kingdom Viridiplantae; phylum Streptophyta; class Magnoliopsida; order Poales; family Poaceae; genus Saccharum; species Saccharum hybrid cultivar. The sequence goes on along the minus strand of JAQSUU010000029.1, from coordinate 908,577 downwards.
GAAACAACGACCGGACGCGCTCCTCGCAACGACCGGACGCGACAGTACCAGCATCCGGTCGGAGTCCAGTAAGCTCCATCGACGACCGGACGCGTCCGATCGCGTGTGACCGGACGCGCCCCGCATCCGATCGTCCTTGCGAACCGCAGTTCCTTCTGGGCACTTGACCGGACGCGCCGGTCCCGCGAGTGACCGGACGCGCCGGTTGCAAACCCTAGCCCGCGCGCCCGATACCGCGCTGTACTGACCGGACGCGTCCGGTCACACCGTGACCGCGTCCGGTGCAGCGTCCGGTCACCTCAGTGACCCCGTTCGCCTCCGTTTCTTTTCCGACTTTCGGCGTAGTGGAAAATAGGCATTTCATTTCCCCGAAATCGCCTGAATCCCACGCTCACACGCTCGGCGGGAGGGAGAGAGGAACCCAAACCCCTCTCTACCCGCAAACCACAGCGCGACCAACGCCACCTTTGCAAATGTGCCAACACCATCAAGTGTACATCTTCATGTGCTTGTGTGTTAGCTTTTTCTCAATCATTTTCAAAGGTTTTCCAATTAGCTCACTAGGCCCTACATGCAATGCACTTCATGAATTCACCTAGTGGCACCCGTGCATCGAATAACCGATAAGACTTCCCCTCTTAATAGTTCGGCTATCGATCCTAAACCACTCACACCCTCTATGGTGTCTTGAGTGTAAAACAAAATGGCCCTATGGTTATACCTTTGCCTTGAGCCCATTTTGTTTCTCCAAATGATATGATCCACTTCATATCATCACATGACCGTCTCGATCCATCGACCTTGACTTCACTTGCTCTTCACCGTTGCATCGGTCCGTCGGCGCTAAGTCTTGCTCAAGCTTCACCATCGCATGGTCCTTCGCTTCGAAGCCTCGACTTGCCCTTCACCTTCACAACCGGTCCATCGAGCCAAGCCTCATCTTGGTCTTCACTATCTTGGTCATATGAGTCAATGTCATGTCTCATATGCAATGACCACCTTTATCTAAATCATCCACTTAGATACAAAGGTTAGTCCTAGGTTTCATCAATTAGCCAAAACCAAACTAGGGACTTTCAGCGGGCCGGTCCTCTGGGACTGGCGGACGCGTTTCCCGCAGCGCCGACAAATCCTACGTGTCGGCCTCGACCAAATCAGCGAAATCAAAAAATAAACGAAATTAGCAAACATACCAGCCCTAAGATACGTACCACGAGCTCGAACCCTTCGGTAGGTCTCATGGGGACCCGGTTGGCCTCCTCCACCTTGAAGTTCCCAACCATCCGGCGCGCTCGCCGAAGGACCTCCTCGAGGGCAAGAGATTCGTGGGACATTCGGGTCCCCTCCAGAGATGCCTCCGGAGTCATCTGGTCGAGGCGGAGACGACGCCGGCACAGCGGCATCACTCTGCGGCGATGGAAGGCCGTGACCACCGCCGCTGCCGTCAAGCCCCGAAGGCGAAGCTGCTGCAGCGCCGCCAGCAGCGGGTCCAGGCGCGGCTTCTCGGCTTCCGGCACTCCGTACGTCCAGCGATCCTCTCGAGCGGTCAGCACGCGGCCGGTGTACCTCGGCAACTGATTTTCATCGTTACGAAGGTAGAACCAACCATCGTGCCACCCGCTGTTCGAAGAGATGAGGCGAGCCGAGATGTATAGATCCGCCCGGCTCGACCTCACCTGTAGGACGCAGCTCCCTACTCGAGCCGCGCACAGGACGCCCTTCTCCCCCGCCTTCTTGGTGAAGAGCTCGGCCTTAAAAAGGTGAAGCCACAGGTTCCACTGCGGCTCCACCCCAAGGTAGCCCTCGCAGACCACCGTGAAGATGGCGGCCTACGCGACGGCGTTGGGGGCAAGGTGGTGAAGCTCCACCCGGTAGTAGTGGAGGAGCGCGCGCATGAAGACGGACGCCAGCACGCCAAACCCCCGCTCGTGGAAGCAGACGAAGCTCACCACGTACCCTTCAGGGGGCACCGGCTCCCGGTGAGCAGGAGGCGGCGCGATCCACTCTGGCTGCGACCGGCTCGTCCTTGGCCGCAACAGCCCGTCCATGACCAACTCTTCCAACCTCCTCTCCGTCACCGAGGAGGTGGCCCAGTCGTCGGCGGGGAGGATCTAGCTCTTTCCTGCCATCGGTGCTGTCGGAAGGGGGGTGGACGAAGAGGATGCGGTGGCGGCGGCAATGTGGGCGGAGAGTGCAATAGGGAAAAAGGTTGTCTGAGGCAGAAGATTGCAGGAGCGCAAGGAACCGGTGGGGAACGCAGACCCCTAGGCCTTGATTTTATATGCCCAGGCGAAAGCCCAACGGCCGCGCGAAAAGGTAGGAACAGTTTTCCACATTAAATGCGCCCACCTAACCGTTTCCTTACATCTCGCAGGAGTTGGGCACGTGGCCGTCCCCCACGTCGTAACCGTACGCCACGTCGCCCACTACCGCGCCGATCTCGCCTCCCCTCCTAAAAAGACGCGCCCGGCTAACGGGCGGGGGAGGGATCCGCGGACGGATATTCCTAGATACCTGGGAAACGGGCCCCATGCCCGGTATGAGTCTCGAGGGAGCGGAAGCTGGCCCTCGACCAGGGTTCGACAGCTGCCCTCGAGCAACAGAGTTAGGGACGACTAGGGATGCGCCCGTACATGGCCAGGGCTCGAGCCATGCTCTCGAGGCATCCCCGGACGTATTCGAGGCCAAAGGAGGAGGTCGACGTAGGAATCCCCTCGGGGGAGGCACCGAGCCCTCGAATCCTATCGCAGGGAATCGAGATCCACACGACCACTTCTTGGCATCTTTGAGAGCGCCTCCGGGCCACTAGCCGACCCCTAACGACTGGGGCACGGACTCTCACTCGAATCCCCCCGCTAGCAGCTCACCGGAGGCTGTTGAAACTCGCCCAAGCGAGGGTAGTACGACGTTCTCCACCCCTCCTCTTTTTTCGGAAAAGGAGCGTGAGGGACGAACAGTAAAAGACGGTCTGGACTCTGATCGACCTCACGCGCGTGAGGCTCAGGGGCTCGACCGCAGAAACCTAAACCTTGAGGGATCGAAAGCTGGCCCTCGACTAGGGTTCGACAGCTGCCCTCGAGTAACAGAGTTAGGGACGACCAAGGGTGTGCCCGTACATGGCCAGGGCTCGAGCCACGCTCTCGAGGCACCCCAGGACGTATTCGAGGCCAAAGGAGGAGGTCGACGTAGGAATCCCCTTGGGGGAGGCACCGAGCCCTCGAATCCTGTCGCAGGGAATCGAGATCCACACGACCACTTCTTGGCATCTTTGGGAGCGCCTCCGGGCCGCTAGCCGACCCCTAACGACTGGGGCACGGACTCTCACTCGAATTCCCCTGCTAGCAGCTCGCCGGAGATCGTTGGAACTCGCCCAAACAGGGGTAGTACGGCGTTCCCCACCCCTCCTCCTCCTTTCTGAAGGAGGAGCGTGAGGGTCGCACAGCAAAAGACGGCCAGGACTCTGATCGACCTCGTACGTGCGAGACTCGGGGGCTTGACCGCAACGAATCATTCCCTAATAAAACGAATACAAGACCTCAGAGGAGTCTCAACACTCCACCGAGGCCTCGGGGGCTACACCCGACGGGTGCGCTCGCGCGCCCCCCACCGGAAAAAATCACGACGCTACGACTCCAGTTCAAACAAACCTCTGGGAGAGTGATCGCACACTCACCCAAAGGCTCGGGGGCTACTGTCGGTACCAACAGTACGGGGTACCCACATCCATCGCTAATAAAAAACTAAAACGACTGAAACCGCAATAAAAGGCAGCCCGCCTCGACCGCATATCCAGTCCGTCTAGTACGAGGCCCGCTCGACGGAGCGCCTCGACCGTGCTCCGGCTCTGACTCGTATGAGGCACCCTCGACGGGGGTGTCTCGACCACGCCCCATCCTGTACCGCAAGGTACCTCGACCGCGCTCCGACCCGCGCGAGGCTCGTCCGCCCACGGGGAAAAACTCTGACTCACATGAGCCCGAGTCGAGCGCCTCGACTCCTTCTCTTTACCTACCCCAGGACAAAAGCCATAGCATTTAATGTGGTTACCTACTACCACCTACCGGCATGGCCGCGATTAGGATCGGCGTGGGAACAATGCCCGTGTCAGATCTCACTGTTTTACCGCCCATCCCGTGATGGGAGGTGAAACCCGTCACTGTACCCACCTTGCCGTGCACTGTACGTCACTGGTTACCCTCGAGGGGGATACGACAAAACCCGTACACCGTGATCCCAGGGATTCGAACTTATCCGTTCGGCCTCGACCCGGCCTCGACGCCCAGCACGACACAACAGGGAAGGAGGGACGGCATGGCACGGCGCTCCGGGTCACTTCGGCGTCTCATCCTCTACGTCACCATGGTGTCCAGGGATGGCCTTCCATTCCCAGGGCACGTCGCTACAGTCACCTCAACAGGGATCGATAAAACGTCATTTCAAGACTCCCCGTCGCCCTAGCCTCCTCTCGCCCTATAAAAGGGCAGGCCAGGGTTCTACAACGGGGGGACGGAGGATAACGAAGAAAAACAAAAAGCAACGAAACAAAACAAGGGAAGACGCGAGTTAGAGATCGATACCTCAAGCAATCACCCTTGTCCTCTTTCTCCTTTCTTTGAGACTTGGGCTCGACGCCCTCTCTCGCATGCTTGTAACCCCTACACGAGCACCTCGGTGCAAGGAAATACAAACCTCTCCCCCCCCCCCCCGCTGGACGTAGGGCCTTCTTTTGCCCGAACCAGGATAAACCCCCGTGTGTTCTCCTTGCATCACCATCCAGGAAAGAGACACGCAGCATTTACTCATTGGTTTAGGACCCCCTCGGGTCCGAACACCGACAGTGGTGTTATATGGTGCTACATAATCTTTAGTCGATACAATAGACAACATGTATGAAGAGTTGTCTTATATATGGCATCAACTCATGCAATAGTGTAGAACCTTTGCCTTTATGAGATAGTTGTTTAATTTCATGAAACACATAGCATTTCTCTCGCCTCCCTCTCTTTCCTCCACATCATAAAAAAAACTATATTATGACTCTGTATGAGAGGATCTATATGAAACCACTGAAATAAAACAATATGCTTGTCTAAAAGTAATTAGACAAAAGGTATCAAGGATAGTGTTGTTTGCTACTATTTCCGACATATGGAGTGCTCTAACGTTTCATTGTAGTTTAGCTTCTTCCTGGCCTTTTCTATAATATATAGAATAATTTGAACTATAATTTGTAAATATTTATTTATCAATATAATACAATGAAATTAAATTTTGCATGTTAATTATTTTGAGACCAAACAATTTGTTTTTATTTTATAGCACAGTTTCATGCGTTGCCACGGCTAGCGTAATTTATAAAATTTATCATGATCGAAATGAATTTTATTGAATTTAATTTAAATTGTACACAAGATTGATATATGTAATGTAACATATGTTTTGTATGTTTCTATTTAGGAAAAAAGTCCATATTACTCCCTCCAAGTTTGGTCTATGTCCAAATAACCCCCTAAACTAACATTTAGTTTAATTTACTCCCTCCAACTATTTAAGTTGGTCCAACCAACACCTTAAAGATATTTTTCTTTTTTGTTCTCTATGTACAAATTATTTTTTAGTTTCAAATTTTGTGAGGTGATAGAGGACATTGTATTTTGTGTTAGAAAAATGCACTATGAATTTTTCATCATTATGTTTTATATGATATTGTATCTCTAGTGTTAATTTATTATTAAATTTCCTAAGCTATCGAAATAGTGGCAAAAAGTTAAGATACAATTTCTGACTTATGATGTTCTCTGTCATATCACAAAAGTTGATATTAAGACTCAACTAATACGTGGAAAAACAAAAATAACAAATCATGTTAAGGGGTAAACTAGGCCAACGTTTAGGGAATAATATGGACATATGCTAAACTTGAGGGGAATAATATGGACTTTTTCCTTATTTACACAAGTAAAAACGATAGGAAAACATATATAGATGCCTCTGCCTATCCCGCGCATCCAAATAAGCACACAAAAGCACAAGTCACCACCGTGCAACTTGCAAGCTTCCATCGAACAGCAGTAGCCACAATTGAAGATAGAACGACCACTGAGCTTTCACCTTCGTAAGGTCTGAAACGATCGCCCCTCACTTTTGTAGAATTGTGATGATTGATTTCCCAATGTCTGCCATTCGAAAGCATGATGAAAGATTGCGGTCTTAATTATTTGGATGCACTTCAATACATCCCAACCCATATGGGTTGAAGGGGATTAGTAGGGTAGACCCAAGTGCATCCTAACAAGTAAGGAGCGCAAGATATATACAAAATGTCATTGAGTAGTAGGTACCATACTAATCATTAATCCATCGACATGTAACTTCCCCTCATGATGAAAAGACACCACTGAGGCCTTAGGAAACAGCAAGTCTATCTCAAAAGTAACATGAGATGAACAATTTGAGAGATTAGTGTAGCTCACGCAGGAGGCAATCAAGCAAACGATTGTATATAAATATATAGGGCATACAAGTGTAAGGGTGCAGAGGATGGTATATAAATATCTTTTATCAGGTTTATGGAGTCATGGTGTAGCACAAGACAAAAGATTATTCATTTAGTGATGCGAGTAGAAAGTAGTGAGAAGAAAATGAATAGTAGGAAGTAGTGAGTATTTACACACACCTGGGTGCGCACGATGACGTGAACTGCCATTAGCAACCGCTAGTTACATGATTGATTAACCCCTTAATTGACCACATAAAAATAATTTCAACACTCCTGTTCGATCAAGTAACTTCTAAAAACTCCCCTGTTCATTTGTTGATCACTACCATTGTTATTCCTTGAAAACCCTGTGGGAGAAACTAAGAAATTCGTTGGTATACTAGGTCCAATCGGAAAAGTAAAGGAGAAACATCATGATAATCAACTATCATAGATCCATTTAGACCCTTGAGGGAATGTAAACTCAGCCATAGTCTAAAGAAAATTGTCATTGGCTATGTAACAAATATGTTCTTAATGCCATCTTCTAAAACCCCTGCAGGGAAAAGAAGATGGTATAACATATACTTTTGTGTTGATATTGCCACATTAAATACTTTATATGAGAGACCCAAAATCTCTATTGCCACATTAAATACTTTATATGAGAGACCCAAAATCTCTATTGTCCTGTTTATATCTCTAGAATTGAATTGAATCAGAATCCTATTGTTTGGGCAGACTATTTTGGTATGTTTGGAACTAGAAGCGACAATTCCTATTATACGGTGCTTGGGGTTCCTTCTGTCAAAATTAATTGCCGCATATATCAATTAGGAAAATTAATTAAGGGTAGTTTAGTACTTCTGCACTTAATCTCTAACTCTCTAACCCAATTCCATAGAAGCTGCTCCGTGCGTCGCAACTAGCAAGATATCGCTGCTCCTTGCGCCGCCGCCTCGCCACCCGTCTCGCCGCCCGTCTCGCCGGCTCGTCGCCTGCCTCGCTGCCAATCGCGTCGGCGTCGCCCTCACCACCGCGTCTCCCTAGGGTCGCCGCACGCCTTGCCCTAGGGTCGCGGCCCCCTCACCACCACCACGCGCCTCCCTAGGGCTCGCCACCGCCCACCTGTGTGGGTCACCGCCGGCTGCCTGCTGCAACAAACTGACGGCTGCAGCAGAGAGGTGGGGACAGGATTGGTGGCAGGAGGCCTGAACTTCTGCGCTTGGCCTTGTCGCGGAGGAGGGAGGGGTGCGCTTGCAGGTGCTCGTCGTCCTACAGGTATGATATCTCTGCCTTTGCCTGCTCCTCATCTGCATCAGTGTCAATCACTAGATTCATCTTCCATCATTTTGGCAATAGGTAGAAGCGTGAAAAATTATCAATTCCATGGATCTTAAATCCCTAGCTTGATCAAATTATCTGTTTAGGCTGTAAGTGAATCGTTACTGATGTAATGAGTTGATGAAAATTCTATAAAGGAGGGCATTGGCAGAGATATGAGTGCTCTCAGATGAGAATGATTAAGTAGCACAGGAATTAGAAAGATACCATCTGAAGTGAATTTAGCAGCTAGCCCCCTTTGCTTGTTGGCTGTGTAAATGTACAGAGACATACATGCATATACAATCGTTCACTAAGAAATAAGGGTCAAGGTACAAATCTTTATGAGAGCATCATCATTAGTGTTGAGGTGCAATTTTGTTGTTTTCAGTTGTCGCATGGATGAGTTAGTGCTTCTGCGTGTTAGTTATTAAATGGCAGATTCAGCTACTCAAACCTTAGCCTTGCACATTGATGTAATGCTCATGGTCTTCTTGTAAGAAGAGATTAATGCTGCCAAAGTGATCTAGATATATAATGCTCCTCCACTCCAGTGGCTTCTGTAATTTAGCCTGGCAACTTTAGCTGGTCTGTTAGCCTTCCAAGTTTCATGCACAAACCATATTGAGGTATTGAGGATTATACTAATTGGTCTTTCGAGCTGTCGTACCCTGACTACATGTAAGCATGTTAGATTGGGACTGTTGTCGAATCCATGTTGTCAAGGGGCATGTGCCATCATCTTGTACTTAGTGGTCAAAGGGTATGCAAGTTTATCAAAAAATTTTCTTATTCAGATTTGTTTGCTTCAAAGCTACTCTTAAATATGAAGTACAGCTGCATTGTGTCTTCACAAAAGTAGTTGCAGGACTTGTGTGCTACGTAATTAAAAGGCTTTGTTAATCAGAGTTTGCAGAATTCAACAGTCAAGATTAGAATTCCTTTCTGCCACGTTAAATATATCCTAATGCTAGTTGCATATTGTGACTAGTTCCTCAATTTTTAAACTGAGCAGTTAACTTATGTTCTTCTAATTCAAGTTGGATCTGTTAATTGACTCTTTTTTTTTCTTCCAAGCTGGTAGTACAAAATATGTAACTGCATAATTATTTGGCTTGTGACTGTAGTCACTAATCAGTTAGTTCCATGATGTTTGCAACAACTTGGCAGGTGCAGTAGGAGCATATATCTTCGATAATTTTATCTGAAATGTTGCTTTCATGCGCTGCATCGTCTTGTATGTCTCCATGACTTGGATGTCTCGGACATACTGTTAGTTAATCTTCCTTTCCGTTTTCTTTTTAGTTATACCGGCCCTTCTTCCTCTAGAGTCCAGTCTACGTGATTCCTGGAGCTACGGAGGACTTGGAGCCCACTGAAGATTGCTACCTTCCTCTATTTACAAGCTGTGTAGTGATCCTACTGCCTAGGTTTGTTTTGTGTGATTCATCACAATTTAGTGGAAAATTCAATTCTTGATGTAAGACACGCACCAAACTTGTAATTGTCAATTTCAGTGTGATTCACCTGGCAGCTAAACTAAACTGTGTTAAGCTATAAAATACTCTAATCCTTTATGCTTGTGCGTGTATGCTCTAGTAATTAGTAAGTCTGAAGTTCTTGATGCAACATACATCCAGAGCAGAAAGAATGCAACCCTTAAGTGCAGCAGAATTACCTGATACACCTACATGGTGTGTTACATTTAGCGCCACAGTTGAGCACAATATCTGTCGCGGCAGGATCTCCAAATATCCGTTGATAACATGAACCCGTTACCGACGCCTCTGAAACAAGAAGCAAAGTGATGCTCTGCTTAAGCATCACCTAATTTAGAGGGAATTCTATTTTTCTCTAAATTCATTACAGCGCCATGATGTTACAACTCCAATTAACAAAATGTTACTCGTATTTTCTTAATCCTGGTAGTTGCCAGCTCATTTGCAGAGCTCGAGTGAAAATACTTACTTACATAATAACTAAGGACTACGGAATGTATCATAGAAATTAAAAGAGAACCCTCACATTTGCCTCAGCTGCAGGGCCAATATTTCCATTAATCGAATACATAAGCCAAGAATAATAATCTGCGTAGGGAACGAAAGTTCAAGCTTGAATGTTTGTGTAACCAGATATTGCCAATAAATTCAACTAAAAGAAGCCAGACAAGCTAAATCACAAGAGATACGTGATAGGTGCATCCAATGTCAGTAGTAGACAGCTCTAATACTATTGACACAGGTCATTGAATTCATGAATCTTCAATTGACAGATGCAGCAGCAGCAGATACTCTTTAAAAGTTAAGAATTGAAAGCTCAAGGCGGATGCGTGGAGCTGAAGCTTGGCCATAGCCCACGGCGCTTGCTTGCTTGCCTAGACCTGGAGGCTGGAACTGGAGCCGACGACCCGAGCTGGAGCAGCAGCCGCCGCCGCTCACCTTGGCCCGAGCTGGAGGCCTGGACCAGCTGCCGACGGAGCTGGACCAGAGCTCGTGCGCCGGTGAGCCCCCGCGCGCTAGGAGAGGGAGGGAGGTGCGGAGCCTGCCCATCGAGGGCCGCGCGTTGGTGAGCCCTGCGTCGCCGCCTCCCAAGTCGCCGGCTCGATGATAAACGAGAGAGAGAGAGAGCGCGCGCGCGGAGGAGATGAGAAGATGAGAAGCAGTTTCTTTTCTAGATTCAGAGAAGCAGCATGTGAGACAGTCAAAATACTGTTATATCTTTCAAATTTATTTAGAAACCAATTCTGGGTCGACATATTATTTGGTTCTGGCCCACAACTTAGGTTCCTCTTATCTGGTTCTTCCTATTTTTAAACCATCGGATATAACGAAACGGAGGGCTTCTATTATTTTCTAGCGTAGTAAAATTTCACTAATTCTATTGGAACCCACGACACCATGGCCTAAAAAAATGAAAAATTTAGTTCCATTAACTTACTCGCTTGTTGTCCAGCCCGTCGTCTGAAGCGATGACTTGAGTACTATCGAGCATACCTGCTCAAAGATGCCTCTAATTCAGAAGACCCAAAAGGGCCGTAAGTCTTTTTTTATCCTGATTCCCTCCACACATTTATGAAATGTGAAGTATGGTAAAAACCTTCGTGAATAAATCAACAACATTAACAAAAAAAACTTAGTTTAATTTGTAAAGTGCTTGGTTATTTGAGAAGTTAAATGTGATACAAATACTAGTCTTATGAGGCTAATACACACACTTATTCATTAGATAATCTTATTAAGATCATACATACGAATAAGACGAGTAACATAGGTCCAATACCAAAAAGAACTTAAATAAAATACCAAAGGTACAAATGAACCACATGGTCAACAAAAACACTAGACAATATCACATTGCGGATCCAAGGCTACATGCAGGTTATTAGACTGTCCGCACTCGTGGACCTCTATATTCATCATCTAAAAGATCTAGTCATCAAGATTCTCTACTCTATACCTAATTCTCCCGCATCCATCCATCCTCTATATCATCTTCTATCCATTGTGGGGCCTACTTGATACTTTGTCTAAATATATACATGTGACATCTTGTTTTGAAGTATTTATTGCAACAAATTTAATGGTGCAATCAGAATTTAATTTGGTTTTTTTGTTTGTGAGTTATAACATTTTTTTTAGTATATTAAAAACGTGGGGCCCACCACTGATGCCGTCACCTCTCTCCTCTCTCGCGCTGCGCATGCTCTGTGGCCAGCTCCGTACGTCCGCTAAATCAGAGCTTCTCCGCCAAATATAGAGAATACAGTGCATTTACAGGACAGCTTGACGGACCCGCTGCAGCGCTACATATTCCTGCAGGACCAGAATAGAAGACCCGGTGCGGTCAGTCTTAGATGCATGACACGACCTCCACAATCGACTTGTAGTCTTTACTTGCGATGGAATATATGGATCCTCCTCTATAACCAACAACAAGGGTGAGTACAAATTAAAATAATCAGCAAAGGAAATAAGAGGACATGCGCAGAGATAATCCTAATGTCAGCTCAGGACTGGGCCGTGTGCAGACGGAGGCAACATTCTTGGGTAGAGTACCCAACATTTGAGAAATATGGATAATGCCTCTATTTATCCGACTTATAATCTGTACCTTTCAACTTGTTTTTTCAGCTGGAACAGTGTTTTTCTCTCACAACAAATCAGTCAACAGTATTTTTCAGCCGGCTTATCAGCACAGCCGAACGGTATAAATTCTCTACTCGGTTGAAAAATTCTCTACTCGGTTGCTGATTGGCCCATCAATCAGCAACCGAGCAATGCAGAAGCTACTGCCCAATTCAGTCCACACAGCAAACCTGATGCCTGCTGCTGGTGCGCTTGCGCGACTTCAATTCTGAGCGCCCGGAAGAAGCACGGTCGCGCCGTCGAGGGAACCAGCTCGTCACGTGGAATTTATCTGGAGTCTTTGGCTTAGGAATCCCTAACATTAAATTTCTCTGGCTTGATCCTCCACTGGCCGTGTGTCTAATTGAGAGCGCATGGTCTGTAGCTGGATGTTAGACAGGGTTCCTGTATAAGAGGTTCAGTTACAGTTGGCCAGTAATGTTGAACCAGAAAGCAGTCTCTAGCTCGTGTGCGAGTTAGAGCCCGTTTAGTTGGCAAAAATTTTAGGGAAATATAACTGTAGCAGTTTCGTTGTTATTTGGTAATTAGTGTCCAATCATGGTCTAATTAGGCTTAAAAGATTTGTCTTGTCCATTTCGTCTAAACTGTGTAATTAGTTTTATTTTTTATCTATATTTAATGCTTCATGCATGCGTTCAAAGATTCGATGTGACGGAAAATCTGAAAAATTTGGCAAAATTTTTGGCATCTAAACGGTACCTTATTCTTCGTCGCTTGTTTCTACTGAACAGTTATTTCTTGTATCCTAATGTCTCCCATTCGAAAGAAGTTCACAAAACTGCCAGGATGCACCAGCAGAAAGCTACCAAAACTGCAAATAATGAAAGAAGCCGGCTGGGATGAAAGACTGCAGGAGTGAGGAACATACAAGATGTAAGTGACTAGGCCACCAGACTAACCATCAATCCATTTTAATTCTACACACGTGCTTGTGCTTTCCTCACGAAACGGCATGACACTCAACTCTTGGGAAACGGCAAGATTGGTGTGAGCTCGTGGGAGGCAACGATATGTATATAAATAGGGCAGAGAAGTGTAGCGGTGCAGAGGGCTGATCTTTTGTTAGGTCTATGTAGTCATGTCGTAGCACATGTCAAAAGTCATTTAATTTATCAGCAGTTTCCGCTGTACTCACTATTTATGGCTACTTTACTATCGTATCGTGGCGAGAAGAGATTTCCACTGCAAGCGTTACTGTTCTTTGCATGGACATTACTTTATAAGAAGATCCTAACGACAAACAATTTGATAAAACGGCATTGGCCGAACAATCCGATTTGTAAACTTTGCGGTAATGAACTTGAAACCCCGACGTACTTGTGCAAGGACTGTGACTTCACTAAACAAGCCTGGGCCTTCTAAGACAGTGGCTTGGTTTGTCGGTAATCGATTACATCGGAAACAACGGATCCCTACACAACTACTGGCGCAGAAGCCAGGCTAGGATTGACAAAAGCCAGAGAAGAACATTTGTTGGTGTCATGATTCATTTATGGTGGAATATATGGAAAGAAAGAAATAGAAGAATCTTTCAGAACAAGAGCCTATAAAGTAGCTTTCTTATGCAAGGAAGACGTGGTGCAATACCAGGTGGCATTAAGGCCCCCCGAGTAGGTCAACCAGTAAAAGATAGGGTTTTTTTTTCTCTTTTTCTCTCATCTCTTTTTTCACTTTCATGGGGGCTTCTCTCAAGCGGTGTACAGGGTAGAGTGGATGACCCAAGGGTCAAGGTGGAGAGCACGGCTCGAGTTGTAATGCCATAAATTTTGTTTCTTTTCTTTTTCTCCATCTAATAAAAATCCGGCGAAGCTTTTGCCGTCTTTCAGAATTTTTTTTGCCGGCCATCAAAATCTAGATAAGAATCTTGTGAAAGTAACTTTGACAAAATTTGGGTAAAAGTTATGGCGTCGTCAGAATCCTAGTCGAAAGTTGTCGAAACTCTAAGTCTCACAGTACATGCATGCTTGTCTCAAGGAAAACAAATCAAGAAATTGCTTCGATCTGAGGATTAAAATTACTGACTGAGGAGTGCACCCTCTTTGTTCTGCACCCAGAGGCGGAGCCACCACTAGGGCGAGCTAGGGCGGCCGCCCTAGGTCCCCCTGGCCGTGCACCTCATCCCCACCCCCTGTATTCTGCCGGAGTTGGAGGCGCGGGCGTGGCTCTGTTTCACCGTGAGGACGAGACCGAGCGCTGAGTTGAGGACTTGAGGCGTCGTGGGCCGCGGTTGCACTAGTTTTGGCCCAGACCTGGCCCAGTTTGAAGCCGCCCACTGCCCCAGATAGGTCTCGGTGTCGCACGGAGGCACGGATGCACGCCGCGCTGCTCGCCGCTTCGCACAGCCTTTGCCCTCCGCTCCGCGCCTCCACCCTCCAAGCTCGCCGTCGCGGCGTCGCCGCTCGCCGCATTGCCTCCGGCCACCGGTACCCGGCAGATCTAGCGACCCCACCCCAGCTCGGCAGCCCCCACTCCACCAGGTGCCCAGGTAACGAGCTCCAGCCGGCCCTGCTTTCCTGCTTCAGAGTTCACATTGGGAATTTGGTGATTTCTGATTTTGGAATTTGAGGATTTCGGTGATGGACGGGGGAGTAGATGAAGCCGTTGTCATGATTTTGCAAGTGCGAAGAATTGATGATTATAGAGCTTGTCATGATTTTACAAGTTTAGCCACAAAGTTGATTGAAAATAAGGCACACCTTGCTTTACCATCTCCAAAACAGCCTCGATGTTCATAGTATTTTAGGAAAGGTATGTCTAGATGTCATTTTTAAATTCTTCAATGCATTTTTTTATTAATGTCATTTTTAGCTGACTTGTCTATAAAATGGCAAGTTCTGTACTTTATTTGTCTGTCAATTGAAACATCTATTATTGATACTTCTATTATTAAGAGGTAACATCTCGATTCTTGTTGGTTGTTCTACAATTTTTGCCTAAAACATAAGTTGTCATTGGTAGCGAAAATTTTATTGCATAAGTCCGCCCCAGGTGAATTCTCCTGCTGGATTCGCCACTGTCTGCTGTCACACCCATTTATCGACCAAATGGAATGCATACACTTATGTGCGCCCAGAGATCAATCACACATAAGTTCACAAATTATAACAGAAGTATCATCACAAATGTTATTACATCACGATATTTAAACACATAGTCTTAACACAAACGTAGCGGAAGTATAAATAAAAATCTCTCGTGGTAGCTCCAGTCACAGGTACATTGACTGGTTGACAGCAAGACTAGTAATCTTCAGGGAAGTAGGCGTAGTAGTCACTATTACCTCCATCTGTTACCCATCCGGGATTTTTATCCAAGTAAAAGAAATAAACAAGCGTAAGTACATCTCGTACTCAACAAGTGTAACATGGGGTTCATGAGGCTCAAAAAGGCATATTCATTGGTTTATCAGCATGTAGCTTTTAGTTAGCATGATTTTAGCATAACAATAGCATCAAAATGTCTCAATATAAACATTAAACATATGATCCATGTGAAATGATTAATGAATATCAAAAACTTAATCATAAACAATTATTCAACTATTCCATAAGGGTCCAAGGCCACTCGTAACCGTGAGCACGGCTGTTATAACAGTTTCACACTCTGCAGAGGTTGTACACTTTCACTGTGAGTCGTGTTACCCAAATGCCCGGGTTAATTACTCTCAAAACACTACCAAGGTGAGCAGGCAGGGTAAACACTATGAAGTCTTTCGAAGGTTCGTCTAACAAGTTAGGGTCATTAGATTTCACTCGGCAAACAGATGTAGAGCCCCCCTTCCTGATGGCACAATAACACGCAGCCTATACACATGAGGACAGAGGCCGCACTATACCCGATTCGTCAAGCCATTCTTACGCCATAAAGGAATACCTCTAACAAGCTAGAAAAGGTCCTTCTATATGACTAAAGCCAGAGCCATATAGCCCCCACAGTTGTACTGTAAATCCCGGATTGTCGCTTATAGATGAGTCCTTATGGAGAGCAATTAGAGCATCAAAAGTAACCCCATGCTCTAGTACCCTTAAACAGTAATAAAATCATCTTTTAATGTTTATTGCATATTCCATTAGTCAAATTACATGATCATAGTCCATGTTTAAGCACTAGCCAAACTACTCAATGCAATTTAATAGGTACCAAGGTAAAGGATCAATCGCTAAGTCATCCTTAACAAGGAATAAATGCATAATGATATTAATTGCATAGGGTGAATAGGACAACAAGGATAATCCCATGCTATACTTGCCTTGCTCAAACTGGTCCTGAAGATCTTGCTCGTAGTAAAGCTCTTGATCTCCAACGAATTTCTCACCGTCTAAACTCGATCAACCAATATCAACAACACACATCCAGAGGCAATCATGCATAGACAAACAAGACTATAATTAGAACATTACACCAACAGTAAGAAAATAAGATAAAAAGTCTTTAAAATGAATCTACAACTCGCTAGGATCACACAGACGCAAAGATCACGAAAATCGGATCTAAAACGACAAAGTTATGAATTTCCAAAGATTTCCTATAGAAAAATAAATACTTTAATATAAACTTGAAAATAAATTATCTCAAACCTACTGTACAGTTCTATCATCATGTAGAGCTCGCAAATATGAATCTAACGCAATTTGAATGGATCAAATCGGAGCTAAAACGAAAATTCTACAACTAAAACAATCTGAATGGCAAAACTGTAAATATCAGAAAACGTATTTTTCAATTACCGAGACGAAATACGTTTTCAACCGATCAAAGCGTACTCTGAGCTTTACGTTTTAGGACTGCGGGTTCTAAACTTAAAAATCACAGGGACTCTTTTACAATTTTACCAGCGAACCGGTATCTTCTAATTCTAGCCGTTGGATTTAGATCGGACGGTCCAGATTGGATCGGGGGAAACGGGGCGGCGCTCCGGCCGGAATCGAGCCCGACGGCGACTTCCCGCGGCGGCGCCATGGCCGGACTTGTGAAAATGACCAAACCGAGCACCAATCGCCAAACCGAAAGTACCAAAAGAAAGAGCACATCACCGCGACCTTACCCCGCGCGAGAATGTAGCGGAAGAGCGACCGGAAGGCGACGGCTAACTCGTCAAGGCGGCGGTGGAGGTGGAGCTCCGACGGTGACCTCCCCGGAAGGTCAAGGCTAGGGTCTTAGCAGCTCAATGAGAAGCAGGGAGTCTTGCGGTTCCGTTTTATAGCCCGGAGGCGCGAGGAAACAAGGAAATAGGGAGATTGAGCCGCGGATTTGATCGGTGGAGGAAGGAAAACGCCGGCGTTCATTTTTGGAAAATGCCGGAGGAAGAAGAAGGAAAGGGGAAAGTGTCACTGACAGGTGGGACCCACAAGTCAGCGGCTCAGGCGGGAAGGAACGCGGCCGTGCGGGACGCGAGCGCTCGCGCGGGTTGGGCCGGCTGACCGCGGCTCGGGCTCGGCCCAGGAGGAGAATGCGGGCGCGGGAGGAAATGGGCTGCCGGCTGAGCTGGGCCAAAAGCAAGAAGAAAGGAAATTTTCTTTTTTTCTTTTTCCTTTTCAATTATTTCAAAGCATTTTCAAATGATTTTGGAATCAAATTTGAAATTTGAATCAAACCACTCAAACCAAAAATTCAAATGCAACAGCATGAGTGCACAAACATGTTTCTACCCTTATATTTATTTTTAAATTTATCAAAATTATTCTTATTCTAAATTTTGCATGCTTCACAAAATAAATATAAAAATCATGTTTTTCCTATTTTTCTTCTTTTCAAATTTTTAGGGTGTTACATCTGCACCGAACGCCGCCGGTCATCTTGTCCACTGGATTGACGTGCCGACCACCACGCGCGGAGAAGGTCGATCCGTTAGTCAGGAGGAGGACATGGAACTAGGAGTATCCACCGCGTGGCCAGAGACCCATATGAGGATGGCGCGCAGAGTAGGTTGCGGCACGCGATCTGCACTTAGCAAACCCTACAAGATCATCTACAACTTCTGCCATTGTGATTCCGTGCGAACCATCTGCCACACCATACCGATGCCGACCGTGACGTGGTGCCATTCATTGTCCTGATGCCGCTCATTCCGAAAGAGATGCACACCAGCGCACCCAGGAATTATAAGCCAACGAAAATTAAGCAGCTTCATCGTCACGGTATGGCTGTCAATTAGGACAAAAGGTCGACATTTCACTACGACAAGATTGCACAATGCAAGCTGGTCGTTACCTCTCTGCTGTCAAAATATCTAGCTATATGACAAGAGTTGGTTGGCATCAGACAAAAATATGTTGCACATTCTCGTGGCCTTCTATATATAAGGAGCACTCAGCCACTCACACTGGAGGCTTATATGGTGAGGTGGTGGTACAGGAGTATATGATACAGTGCCAGTTATGCAGATCAATATATAACAATCAGTATATCAGCAGCCTATATTACTAGCCTTGGTGCAAGGTCATCGCATGTGTCACGTGTGCACATGAAAAAATGTACTATGCCAGGGCAGTAAAAATAAAGTCAAGGATACACGCAGAGGGCCGGCACCAGGCCATGTCTTTCTTTTTGATGTCAGCATGCATGCATGTTCCAAACTAAAGTGACCACATGTCTGTGAATGTAATAGTGATCACATGTCTCTGAATGTAATAGTGACCACATGTCTTAATGAAAGCTTTTACAACTCAATGTAGGGAACTACTCCCTTTATTCCAAATTATAAGACATTTTGGTATTTTTAGATACGTAGCTTTTGCATGCTATGCACTCAGATATACACTATGGCTAGATACATAGTAAAAGCACTGTATCCAGACCCAAAATATCTTATAATTTGGAAGGAGGTAATAGGTAAACCTAAAATCCTGGCATGCCAGAAATTGGATAACGAACAAATTCTGGCTTCATCCTTCTTCTAAGAAGAAGAAACATCAATCCAAAAATCCAAACTTATTACAGGTTCAGAGAACTAATGTTCAAGATGGTAAATGAAGGACCATCAATTCGATGCGAAGAACTGCATGGTTCTCGATTCTAGTAGCTTGCAAGTGTCAAGAATCCGTTCATTGTCTTTATCTGAGCGCTGCAATCACTACTGCACAAAATTTAATCGAGGTAGGCAAAATGGCTTAACCAAGGCGGGCAAGCCAACTGTCTCGGTCGAAAGGTCACGGTTCATCATGGCCTTAGCTGAAATGGTTGGCCAACCGCCTCAGTTAATGCAGGCGGCTTTACAAAACCGCCTCGATTAATACATATTAACCGAGACGGTTGGCTTAACCAGCCCGCCTCAGTTAAGATTTTAACTGAGGCGGTTGGCTAAAGCTGCCCGCCTCGGTTAAACCATTAACGGAGGCGGCTGTTATTAATTGCCCGTCTCCGTTAATGATTTTCAGATTAAAAAAATATTTTTTCAAATTTGAATTTGAATTTGAATTTCGATAATAAAAACAGATAAAGCAGAAAATAGAGATGTCTTCGTCATTGTTTCACAAACACACATCATTCATACATGAGCAACTAAGGTCATTCAAACTATCATACATATAAAACATTCATTGGTGTCGTCCATCATCAACCAACATCATTTAAAGTTATTACACATGCATGATGTCATATGTTTACATGTGAAATTAAGATCACCCTGCAATAAACTTTTCCAGGAAAAGAGGTCCGACAACGTGTAATCTTTGATTTGTAACTAGGTGGTCCAGTTTCTGATCCTCTTGAACTTCAGATCCTGCGCTAACTTGCTTTCCTCACTGAAGAACTATCGCCCTTCATGCTTTAGGGCAGCCGCCTTGGTTAATACGCATTAACCGAGGCGGTTTCGTTACATTGCCTGCCTCGATTAAATACTAACTGAGACGGTTGCTGGCCCGGTTGCCCAGCCTTGAATAACCGCCTTGGAGCCTCATTTGGAAACGCCTCGCAAAAGAATATGTGTAGTAGTGAATATAGCCTAAAATCGTAACTAGTGTGTCCCCTCGAAAAGAACCGGTAAAAAAGTTTTTGGGTGACTTATAAAATACCACATCGTTCCTTTTGTTCCATATATATGGGGGAACTAGTTAGCTTGCTCGATTGATGGAATGATAAATTAGAGAGGAAAGAGAAGGCCATATATATAGATGACCAGCTGCTTAGGATTTTGATGGATATAGTACACAGATCTCCTTGTGGGTATGTTATGCGCACTGTCGAACGCTAGGGAGTGAAGATCTGAAAAGTTGTGTGGAAGTATATGTTCAAGCAACTGATCCAGTGTGTCGTCATCCCTGAATGGGAACCATGGCCTGTGTGTTTGAATTTCACTTAAAATACATGCTAATTATGTGCATCATTCATGTTTCTCGGGCTCCAATCATGCAAACCTTTGGTTGTTGCGCACTTGATATGGATCCGGATAGAGTAAATTAGTTGTTGAAATAGTGTGATAGATATTTATGCAAACGCATATGGTATCTGAAGTTCAAAAAACATGTTAAAATGTAACTTTAGCTACTTAGATGTAAAGAAGAAATTTAATCCATTGCTTGGGTTGTACATGCTGCGCAAGATGTGGTATTCAAGGAATACCCAACATTTGAGAGAAAAAAAAATGACAATATATCATACTTTTTCTTTGAGTTTGAAACCTCGGCTCTACTCTACAGCTCTCAGCTCAGCTGAATCGCGAGCTACCAGCACATATACACAATCATACTTGGTACTCATAATTGGGAAGTTTGTTCTTCTTTATTAGTCCAACAAGCTGGTGGGCCAATGCAACCAGCAACCGAGCAATGCAAAAGTTACGGCCCAATTCGGTCCACATAGCAAACCTGATGGCCGGTTGCTAGTGTGCTTGCACAACTTGAATTCCGAGCGCCCGGTAAGAGAAGCGCCATCATTCGCTCTGTGTTGGGGAGAGTCTGAGTTCGAGCTACAGAGGCTGCGATGCCAGATCACATACACGTTTCTTTGGCACCGTCATGCCTGGTAGGTGGTATCCTAATGTCTCCCATTCGAAAGCAGTTCACACATTCATCACAAGCGGTGGTACAACGATCCACATCGTGTGGATGCACCAACAAAAAGTTCCCAAAGCTGCAAATAATGAAAGAGGCCGGCTGGGATGAAAGATTATTGCAGGAGTGAAGAACATGAACAATTAGACAGATTGGTGGAGCTTGCGGGTGGCAACGATATATATAGTATATATAAATAAAATAGGGCAGAGAGGTGTAGCGAGCGGTGCAAAGGCCTAATAATTTTGTTAGGTCTGATCTATGGAGTCATGGTGTAGCACATGGCAAATTTAAGTTCTTTTATTAGTAAGTCTGCGTGGCCAACAGCTTCCAATCTGCTAATGCTAAAAATGGCTGTACTCAATCACCATGTTATATATAGCTACTTTACTGTCGTGGCGAGAAGATTTCTGCTACCAGCGTTACTGTTTTTTTTAAAAAAAGTTTGCCAACTGTTTTGCCAGCTACCAAAACCTAGATAATTTTTTTTTGTGAATGAAACTTTGACAAAATTTTGGTATAATCTTGTGGCTTCGTACTTCTAATGCTAGATCAGATTGACTAAGAATACTCTACCCTTTGTTCCAAATTTCAAAATGTTTTAGTTCTATTCCAAGTCAAAACTTCTCTACATTGATCAAGTTTATAGAAAAATATATATACCAAAATCTATGGCACAAAGGTTGTATAATTAAATCTACCGTGAAATATGTTTTCATAAGTTATTTATTTGGTATTATTATAGATACTAATATATTTTCTATAAACATGGTTAATGTTAGTGTTTGACTTAGAATTAACAAGCTAAAACATTTTATAGTTTGGAACAGATCGATGGGTGTAGAAAACAAACAAATACCACCGTTATGAGTTTCTTCCATGTTTTCATCCTGGCTCTGTATGTCTCCTCTTCTACAAAACCTTCACTACTATGTCTATAGAACTGCGAGATCTTATTGATCTACAAAACCAGAGTAGCATCTGCCATTTTTTTTGGGTAAAAAAATGTGCATCTCCTCAATGGCTTGTCATTTGTCAAAGAAAGCCTGTGGCGAATCCTCGGTGACATGTCATTTTTCAGTGAGTTGTAATCTGATCAAACATTAGCAACATGTTTGGTTTGACGGATCAGGCTGTCCAGGTCAAATCTGTAACACCCTAAAATTTTGAAAAGAAAAAAAATAGGAAAAATATGATTTTTGTATATTTTTATGAGCATGCAAATTTAGAATGATAATAATTTTTTTATAAATTTAAAATCAAATATAAGGGTAGAAACATGATTGAGCATTCATGCCGCTGCATTTGAAATTTTGTATTGAGTGGTTTAAATCAAATTCAAATTGGATTTGAAAATCCTTTGAAAATTGGCTTTGAAAAATTAGAAAAAGAAAAAGGAAAGGAATTTCTTTTCTTCTCGGGCCGTTTTCTCTCCCGCAGCCCATTCCTCCGGCCTGCTGCGGCGGCCCGTTCCTTCCCTTTTCTTTCCCCCGCGCCCGCCTCCGGTCTCTCTGGGCCGAGCCCAAGCCGCGGCCATCGGCCCACTTCGCGCGCGCGGCCTTCTTCCGCACCCGAGCCGCTGACGAGCCGGTCCCACCGGTCAGCGTCCATCCCCCTTTCCATCTCCTTCCTCTGGCGCTTTCCCAAAAACGGACGCCGCCGTCTTCCTCTCTCCACCGGATACGGGAGATCCGAATCCCTCTTCATATCCTCCCCCTTCCATACTTAGCGATGCCTTCGAGCTATAAAACGGAGCCCCCACACCCCTCCGCCCTCATCCCACCTCTTTGGGGCTGCTGTAGCCGTCAAATACCGCCACCGCAAGCTCCTTCACCGCCACCGTCCGCCATCCCGAGCTCGCCGTCATCTCCGTCCATCCCGCGCTCTAATTCTTGTCTTTGGTGAGTTCGCCGTGAGCTGCTCGTTCTCCCGGTGTTTCCCTTTCGTCGATTGGTGCCCGGAGTCGAGTTCTGGCGTTTCCCGGCCATGGCGCCGCCGCGGGAGCCCACTGTCGGGCCGGAATCCGGCCGGAGTGCCGCTGGCTTTCTCCCGATCCAATCTGGATCGTCCGATTTGAATCCAACGATCTAGATTAGAAGATACCGGTTCGGTTGTAATTTTGCTAAAGAGACCCTACTCTTTTCTAGTTTAGAACCCGCGGTCCAAAACGTAAAGTCCCGAGTCCGCTTTGATCTGTTGAAAGCGTATTTCGTCTCGATAAATGAAAAATACGTTTTCTGATATTTACAGTTTTGCCACTAAACATGTTTTAGTCGTAGAATCTCCGTTTTAACTCCGATTTGATCCATTCAAATTGCGTTAGATTCATATTTGCGAGCTCTACATGATTATAGAACTGTACAGTAGGTTTGGGTTAATTTATTTTCGAGTTTTTATTAAAGTATTTATTTTTCTATAGGAAATCTTCGTAAATTCATAACTTCGTCGTTTTAGCTCCGTTTTTCGTGATCTTCGCGTCTGTGTCATCCTAGCGAGTTGTAGATTCATTTTAAAGTCTTTTTATTTTATTTTCTTACTGATGGTGTACTGTTCTAATTATAGCCTTATTTGTTTATGCATGATTGCCTCTGGATGTATGTTGTTACTGTTGTTGATCGACTATAGATGGTGAGCAATTCGTTGGAGATCAAGAGTCTTTCTACGAGTAAGATCTTCAGGATCAGTTTGAGCAAGGCAAGTATAGCATGGGATTATCCTTGTTGTCCTACTCACATTATGCAAATAATATCATTATGCATCTATTCCTTGTTAAGGATGACTTAGTGATTGATCATACACCTTGATACCTATTATATTGCATTGAGTAGTATGGCTAGTGCTTAAACATGGACTATGATCATGTAAATTGATTAGAGGAATATGCAACAAACATTAAAAGATGATTTTGATTAATGTTTAAAGGGGATTAGAGCATGGGGGTTACTTTTGATGCTCTAATTACTCTCCATAAGGACTCATCTATAAGCGAACATCCGGGATTTACAGTACAACTGTAGGGGCTATATGGCTCTGGCTTTAGTCATATAGAAGGACCTTTTCTAGCTTGTTAGAGGTAACATTTTTGGCGTAAGAATGGCTTGACGAATCGGGTATAGTGCGGCCTCTGTCCTTATGTGTATAGGCTGCGGGTTATTGTGCCATTTGGAAGGGGGGCTCTACATCTGTTTGCCGAGTGAATCTAATGGCCCTAACTTGTTAGACGAACCTTCGAAAGACTTCATAGTGTTTACCCTGTCTGCTCACCTTGGTAGTGTTTTGGGAGTAATTAACCCGGGCATATGGGCAACACGACTCACAGTGAAAGTGTACAACCTCTGCAGAGTGTAAAACTGTTATAACAGCCGTGCTCATGGTCACGAGTGGCCTTGGACCCTTATGAAATAGTTGATAATTATTAATGGTTATGTTTATGCTATTCATCAATCATTTCATATGGATCATATGTTTATTGTTTATAGTGAGACATCTTGATGATATCGATATGTTAAAATTATGCTAACTAAAAGCTACATGCTGATAAACCAATATTATGCCTTTGAGCCTCATGAACCCCATGTTACACTTGTTGAGTACGAGATGTACTTACGCTTGTTTATTTTTCTTACTTGGATAAAAATCCCGGATGGGTAACAGATGGTGGTAATAGTGACTACTACGCCTACTTCCCTGAAGATTACTAGACTTGCAGTCAACCAGTCAATGTGCCTGTGATTGGAGCTACCACGAGAGTTTATTATTTTTACTTCCGCTACATTTGTGTTAAGACTATGTGTTAAATATCGTAATGTAATAACATTTGTGATGATACTTCCGTTATAATTTGTTAACTTATGTATGATTGATCTCTGGGCACACATAAGAGTATGCATTCCATTTGGTCTTTAAATAGGTGTGACAAGCTCCACTCTAGATGACCTGGCTTGCTGGTTTTAACTTTTGTTGAACGAACGGGCATGAGAGTGTGTGCCTACATATTTCACTGATATAGAAGAGAAAAACCCGACAATGTTTATCTTATTCTTGTCATCACATTTGTAGATCAGTCAGCTAGGGCCTAGGGGTGGAAAATAAAATCCTATGCATGGAGTCATAGTGACATGAATGAATGTTTGCACAAAACTTGGAGAACAACACTACACCAGATGTCGTCGCAAAAAAAAAAACACTACACCAGATGTTTTTTTAGGACCAGAGACACATATGGGGGAACAGTTTGAAGACCTTAGGGTGTGATTCACACCCTCGGTGTCTCTTCCTAGTACTCCTGATGCCGCCCATTCCAATGCAAAAAATGTAATGTCGTTCATGTTCAGTATGTAATCAGCCTGTCGGAGGATATGGAGATACAATTGATTGCTAAGAATGTCTGCAAATACTACAGCTCGTCCTTCTAACCATGTATGTCTGTGTTCCTCTTCGCATGTCTATGTATGTTACACACTTTTTTGTTTTCTACTGAAGTTGTATTCTGTTGGACTTATGCCACTTTTTGAAGAGGTCTGACGGCGGAACTCTTTAACTATCTTAGAAAAATGTTACACACTTACAAAAGCTATTGATGGAACGGAAATACTAAAGAAAATACTGAAAAAATAACACTACCGTTCGCTATTACACTCATGTAACTGCTATCCATCCCTGCTGGTCATAAAAAAAAAGAACAGCTGGTCACAAAAAAAGAATAGTGGCAGAGATATGCTCGTCTTCGACCCCAGCCATTTTGTTGACTAAATGTGCATCTATCGGCTCCGTGTTTTGTCAAAGAGTTCCTGTGACGACTAGTATGTGCAACAACTACAGCTAATACGGAGTATATCCTTTATGTAACAGCAACCACAGCAGAGGCAGCCATATATGTACGCGCCACGTGTTCCTCTTGGATGTGCATATGTACTTACAAAAGTATATACAGATGGAAGGGAAATAATAGAAAAATAAGATGGAAGAAGCCACAAGAGACAAAGCTAATTAAATAGAGCAGTCCACACAAGCAGGAACTCCATATGTAGAATAAACGCAGTGCGGTACAGGTAAGGACAAGTATATTGATGTTGTCTTACATATGCTCTCTTACAGTGCCATGACGCCGATATATAATATACAACCTGCAGGAAGAGTTGTCTCTAGGCTTATATAAAGTGGACTTCGGGCTATTGAGCACTTGAGCAGTTAATAAGGATGTAGTAATAGGTTATTAAAAACAATTAAGTATACGCAAATACACCCTCCACTACTACAGATTTGGTCTTCACCGCCGGCTTCATCGCTGCCGGATTTTACAAAACCGACAGTGATAGTGCTTCTTGGCACATGACTGTCGATTTTTTCGCTTAAACTGGCGGTGATAGGACCAACCGACAGTGAAAACTGAATCTTCACTGTCGGTTCAAATCACTGCCGGTTTAAGCCACGAACCAGCAGTGTTATGGGATCATCACTGCTGGTTTTAGCCAAGAACCGATAGTGATTTACAAGAAAACTTCATAAGTTTCTCATATGATATTTGATGAAGATGAACTTTATATCAAATTTGTATAACTCGACGAGATCTACAACTTTGTAGTTTAAACTTTTTTAATTTGAGATGGTTTGGATGTCCAAATATTTAAAATTTAAAATTTGAATTTCGTAAATGACCTCAGATGGAGAAACGACCAAAACAAAAGTTATAGATCTCGAAAAGTTATGCAACTTTGTAGTTCATAACTTTTTCATTTGAAATAATTTACTACTTTAAAATATAGTTTGAAATTATATTTTAAAGTTGTTAAAGAACTCTGATTTCTCTTTTTAATCTCTGCCTAAAACTTGTAATTAGTCTTTCTCCCTCATACTAGCTGCAAATTTGATGATTTTTTTCTAAAAATTTCTAAAATCAAGCTCTATCAATTTGTTATGTTATTTCAGCTATTATTTTATCCATCTTTTCATGTGACTGTGTTTTATCTATTCGAATTTTGAATTTTAAAAAATGGCAACTTCGAACGTCATTTTTGAACACTAAATTATTTCAGCTGAAAAAGTCGCAAACATAGAAGTTGTAGAACTTATCAAGATCTACAACTTTTATTTTGGTCATTTCTTTATCCGATAAAATGGTAATAACATTGTTCACAAATTTTACATATCTCTCTTATAGTTTCATAACTATTAGAGAACTATAAGAGAGATATGTAACATTTGTGAACAATGTTACTAACACTATGTTGGATGGAAAAACTACCAAAATAAAAGTTGTAGATCTCAAAAAGTTATGAAACTTTGTAGTTGACAACCTTTTGATTTGAATTCATTTTGTCAAGGAAAACTGTGTTTGAATTTTCAAAAATTTGAATTTTTTAAACAACCTTGGATGGAAAAACTACCAAAATAAAAGTTGTAGATCTCAAGAAGTTATAAAACTTTGTAGTTGACAAATTTTTGATTTGAAATCATCTTGTCAGGAAAACTACGTTTGAATTTTTTTAAATTTAAAATTTAAATTTCATAAATGAGCTCGGATGGAGAAACTACCAAAATGAAAGTTATAGATCTCGAAAAGTTATAAAACTTTGTAGTTGACTACTTTTCATTTGAATTTGTTTAGGGTCCTAAATACTCATTTCAAAATTAGATGAATATAAAATGGCTAACACGACTATCCCAACTAGACACGAACATGCGTGCAGGTGGAGTGGTTGGAGTGGTTAGGGGACGAACATATGGAGCAGGAGGTCAGGGGTTCGAGCCCAGGCGGCCGCGAAGTGCACGTTTTTCGTGAAAGATCACACGAAAAATAAAAAACAGTGTGGTTGTCCGGTGGGTCCTCTCTTGGTAATAGGTTTTTTTTTATTTTTTCGTTGCATTTTATGGCTTATTTCCTGGAAACCACATCACTGCTGGTTCAACATCAGTGTTGGTTCATAAGAACCGGCAGTGATGTCAATCCCCCATCACTACCGGTTTGGTTATGCTGGATCAAAATCCGGCAGTGACGAGGGGTTTTGAACCGGCAGTGATATCAAGATCTGGCGTAGTGCTCCATACCAGAAATTGATATTATATGATTTTTCAAGCTGATAAGTAGTATAAAGAGAGAAATGACTCTAGCATCTCTATTTACTAGAGGTGCTTCCCTCTCTAAAGCCTTCAAGAATGTATTTGATTTCCAATTTATTATGCAGTATATAATCGATTGCTCAACATTGTATTAAAATTCTTGTTTTGAATACGGATTTTGGTTCAATTTCCATGAACTAAATTAAACATGCATATAATTTGGCTACTTGATTATCCAAAGTTAATTTTTACTTTTTCAATCAAAATATGGCATACATCAAGGACGGTGGGAGTATTGATTGAGTAGAAAAAAACTACTATTCTTGTAATTGTTTCTTTTTTCGGGACATGATGAGCTATTCTGAACTCTAAAAATACTTAGGAACAACACCCTCAAAATACTTATCAACTTCAGTTATTATATTTTCTTTTTTTTTATTTTCTCCTATGTTCCTCATGAAACATCATGAATGTGTTGAATGGTTTCACAAAGAGCATATATGATGTGTTCTATCAAGGGAGACAAAATGTTAATCTTCTGCGGTCCATCTTTAATTTTCACAGACGACAGAATCAGCTCGTCTGTGAGTTGGAGCCACAGAGGCTGTGTCGCCGGGTCACATGGTGGCCGGGAAGGTTTGGTGGCATGATGCAAGTAAGTAAGAGGAATCTAAAATCCCAAACTCATGAGGTCTCTCTTCATCGGCAGGCATGTTCGATTTTTGTGTAGATCTTAAAGTAGCTTTGACAAAAAAAAAAATTAGCATAACAGCTTTGACAAATGGATAAGCATAAATCGATTGATTTGAAGTCTTTGGAGTCTTTGGCTGGTATGTTCTCTGGCTCGATGCTCCACTGGCCGTGTGTCTAATTGAGAACGCATGGCTTATAACCGAATGTCAGAAAGAGTTCCTGTATAAGAGGTTCAGTTACAGTCGGCCAATAATGTTGAACCGGCATGCGGTCTCCTGCTCGTGCGTTCGAGTTTCTTCGTTCCTCGTTGCTTTCGAACAGTCATGTCTGGTATCCTAATATCTCCCATTCGAAAGCACTTCACACGCGTTCTTCACAAGGAGTGGTACAACGATCCACATCGTGTGGATGCACCAGCACAGAAAGTTCCCAAAGCTGCAAATAATGAAAGAGGCCGGCTGGGATGAAAGAATGCAGGAGTGAAGAACAGACAAGATGTCAGTGATCACTATGCCACCACGGTGTTACCGGACCACATGTGCTTTCCTCATGAAATGGCACGAAACTCAACTCTTGGGAAACGACAAGTCTATCTCAAGAATAACATGAGCCATGAACAATTAGACAGATTGGTGGAGCTTGCGGGTGGCAACGATATAGTATATATAAATAGGGCAGAGAGGTGTAGCGGTGCAAAGATGTTACTGATCTACACAACCATAGTAGCATCTGGCATTTTTTTTGGTAAAAAATGTGCATCTCCTCCGTGGCTTGTCAATTATTAAAGAAATCATGTGGCGAATCCTCGGTGGCTTGGCATTTGTCAGTGAGCTGTAATCGGATTCAACATTAGCAATGTGTTTGGTTTGACGGATCAGGCCATCCGGGTCAGCTCCACTCAGAACAACCTGGATTTCTGGTTTAATTTTTTTTTGAACAACTGGCATGGGAGGAGAGTTTCTATTTCATTGATATAGAAGAGAAAAACCAGACAGCTTATCTTGTTGTCATCACATTTGGAACCAGCTGGGGCCTAGGGGTGGAAAAATAAAATCCCATGTACTCATGATGACATGAATGAATGTTTCATTTGCAGAAAACTTGGAGCACAACACTACCCCAGAAAAAATCCCATGGAGTGAGTGAATAAACTTGGAGCACAACACTACCCCAGAAAAAATCCCATGGAGTGAGTGCGTGATTCACACCCTAGGTGTCTCATACTATTGATGCTGCCCACCACTCCAATGCACAAAATGTGATGTCGTCCAATATGTAATCAGCCTCGTGGAGGACGGAGATACAATTGGCAGAAGCAAGCAGTATGTGAGAAAGGATGTCTGCAAAGAGTAGAGCTAGTCCTTCTAGCCATGTATGCTGTGTTCCTCTTAGCATGTATATATACATCGCGCGTTTACAGAAGTTATTGATGGAAGGGAAATAGTAAAGAAAATAGCACTACTGTTCCAAAATTCTTGCGATGTCTTTTTTTTTGTTCTGCTGGCTAGGTAATAAATCCTCTTTTTTTTATTTTACTTTTTTGAGATTTATTATCCTTGTTCTGTTCCCTGAGTAGTATATAACTTCTCATTATTTGCATGTTTAATCTAATATCAAAGTCCTGCACAACATTCACTACTACATTCATGGAACTGCGATCTATCCCTGCTGTTCATAAAAAAAAGAACAGTAGCAGAGGTATGTACTTCGATTCCATCCATTTTGTTGAAATGTGCATCGATGGGCTCGGTGGTTTGTCAAAGTGTTCCAGTGACAGAATCCACGTCCTTAACATAAGAAAGCAGCTAACACCAGTGAAGGACCAGAAATGGCGACCAGAGGGGGAGGGTGAATGGGAGCCTCAAATTTCTTGCGAAATATTTGGCCGGTGTCCCAAACTCAAACCCTAAGAAGCAAACACAAACACTGTGATGACCACGACCCTAGAGAAGAGTGGATATTCCCTCGGAACACAGCGGATTACCACAAAGCAAGCGGATTGAAGATAGAGAGCGCACCGAACCAAAAGACAAGAAATCGAGACACTCCACTTTTATAGAAAAGAAGCAAGGTCTCAAATCTTGGATACTCAAGCCAATGGTGACAAGAGCACCTAGATAAGGTCTATGGAACGGTAGAAGTCCAACGCAACAGACGGAACGTAAAACGGAGCTCAAACGCACAAACCGCGGAAGAAACAACTATTGAACTGAGTGTGTCAGCAATACCGGACCTAATACCGGACACGTCCGGTATGCATATCGGACACGTCTGGAAATACCGGACCTGCTACCGGACACGTCTGGTATGTTAGGCAGCACAAAACAACTTTGGGAGAAAAATCAAAAACCCTAGCAAATGGTATCAAAAAATCATGAAATTTTAATCATAGCCTCTAGACACCATAGGAAAGGTCTCCACCAAATTTGAGCTCGAAACTCGAAAGTTAAAAATACCGGACACGTCTGGTATCAATACCGGACACGTCTGGTATTTATGAGCTGCTCTCGGGAAAAATCGATTTCAAGCCCAAAACTCGATCAAAACACCTCGGAATGACTTGAAACTTAGCAGAGAGGATCAATACCAAGTTGGTAGGCTACTCCTAGAAGATCATCGCCTAAGATCAAGCAAATCACTAGAAAAACTAAAGGGGAAGGAAAAACACCGGTTTTCAAACCCTAGACCATGATTCGACCCGATCTGTGATCTCGTGAGGAATTGATTAAATTCCTTCGGTGAAAAAGCTCAACTCACGTCATAGATCAACCCAACACAAAAGAAACGAATTAAATCGGTCTCAAAACGAAGAATCAAGCCTCTAAAGAAAAGGGGCAAAGACGAACTCGTGAAGAACAAGATGAACACAAGGCACAATCTTTACAAAACGAATTTCGAAGGACACGGGGTGGTTAGGGCCACCATTCCCGCAGTAATCTCTCGAGTTCTTACACAATTCTATCAAATTGTGGACCTCTCTCACATAAGCACCTTGAGGAGGGGAAACCATAAAGGAGAAAATGAAAATGGAGGAGGTAAGGGAGATGGGGGCTCTCTCATCCTATTTAACAGGGCTATTACACAATCCCCGATTTGCCCCTGGATACAATTGAGTCAAACCACTTAGCCCAAGGGCGTTATGGTCCAACCCGGTGTCATCTTCATCTGACGGCCACCGCGCCTCCTCATCGATAGCTTTGCCTCGACGCGAACTCCCCGATGCCGCCACATGCCATCCGTTCCTCCTCGGAACTTCCACCCGGGTTTTGAGGCCCAAACCTGTAAACCCGCCACCGATGGTTTTGAGACCCAAACCACCAAACTCGCTCGCGAGTAGCGTACTCCGTACGCGTCCCCCGTCGCTCGACACGTGCCACCTCCGTCCTCAACCGACCGACACGCCAAGTCCTCTGAGCCTCGCTCGACCCGCACGTCCGCCGTCTTGACTCGATCAACACTGTCACTCCTATGTCTTCTTGCACTTGTCGATGTCCCAAGTGTCAACCATCGCGGCTAGTCACCCGGCCTCTGGGTCCCTCGGTCCAAGCCTCAGGTCCGTCCTTCACCGCTCCCGGTCCGTCGGCACGGCTCGTCCTCCTTGACCTTCACCTCGCCGTCGACCACCGCATCCGAGCTCCACACCTGCACAACACAAGTCAAAAGACATGTCGCACACATAACTTTCATCATGGTAGGGTTAGTCACCACTCAACCTACTTTGTGGATCACATTGACAATCACTCGTCACAAAACGAACACAAAAGGGTACTTCTCAACCTTGTGTTCGCAACCAGCAGGGATCCATTTGTCGTCAAAGCCATAGGAGTGCAGGTGCCCAAATGTGCACACAAAGTCCACACTCTTTGTTCTGTCGCTCTGTGTAAACGGTCTTCTAGTTTTTTCTAACGATTTGTCAATTTGGGAACCATTGTTGTTTTCTTTAGGAAACACATAACTTCTTCTCGTATTTTTTATGCTCAAGCTCAACCAAAAAAATTAAAGTGCTGCAAAATGTTCACTACTATACATTCATGAAACTAGTACATAAGATCTATCCTTGCTAGTCTTGGAAAAGTAGAGTAGCAGATGCGTGTCATCTTTAGTCGCATCCATTTTGTCGAAATGTGCATCTGCTCCATGGTTTGCCAAAAAAAAATGCCAAGGGTGGATCCTTTTTCCTTGATATATTAGAAAGGAATTAACTACAACTAGCACTGCATATACTTGTTTTGGACTGAGGAGCATATATCTCTCGAGTGCTGGTGTAATCAGGTCGTGTAGGAGTATAATGCAAAGGGCCCTTGTATATATATATATATATATATATATATATATATATATATATATATATATATATATATATATATATATATATATATATATATATATATATATATATATATATGCTTAAAGCGATAGAACAATTGACACGTCATTAAGCTTTGGCATAATCAATCGATGAGCCTCAACCAGACTGTGTACTTCAGGGCCAAAGTTTACCTACACAACACTCGTCTAATTAAAGCGCCCGGTTCCATAAAAAAAACTTGTAGTTTCGTGTTCGTTGGCTTGCAGCTCAATCAGTAGTCGTCAACGATATGTCAAGAGGCAGCGTCTTGCCACTTGTGGCTTCGACCGCTTGCTCAAGCGTTGTCAGAGTCGGTTCCACTGTGTGGCTGTTTAACGCGTAACCGCAGCCACCCTCCCCGCCAGATCAAGGCAGTGAGCAGGTCCATAGATGTCTCTTCCTGATGCCGCTCATTCTTAAGGCAGTAATTAATAAGGCACAAAATGTAATAACCCTGCTGGAGAATGAAGATACTAATGGCAGAAACAAGCGAAGCATGTCCGATAAACTATAGTATGTGCAACAACTACGCTAATCCTTTATGTACAGCAACTACAGCTGAAGCAGCCATATATGTAGGCGCGCGTTCCTCTTGACATGTGCATATGTACTTGCAAAAGATATGTACCAATGGAAGGGAGATGGTAAAAAAAAAAGAGATGGAAGAAGCCTGTAAAGTCTAACAAGAGATAGAGCTATATAAATAGAGCAGTCCACTGTCCACACAAGCAAGAAATCCATATGTGAATTAATTAAACACAACGTGCAATACATTGGACAGTTTCCTCAAAAAATACAGATATGGACTAGTATATTGATGTATATGCTCTCGTACATTAGCACGTAATCTTAAGCCAATATAATTGACAACATGTATAAGAGTTGTCTTTGTCATACTTATATGATGCATTTTTTTTTGCTATTGAGCATTTGAGCAGTTAATGAGGATGTGGTAATAAGTTATTAAAATTAATTAAGTATATGCAAATTTACTCCTTTCATCTAAAAATATTGATATATTAATTCTATGATTTTTCAGACAGATAAGTATATAGAGAGAAATGACTCTAGTATCTCTATTTATTAGAGGCACTTCCCTCTAAGGGCAGTCCCAATACATGAGGAAACGGTTTCCACACCGTACTTGGAGCACGCCGCTTCACCGCCTACACCACACCGTGTGCTCACGTCACCGTT
This sequence comes from Saccharum hybrid cultivar R570, assembly GCA_038087645.1. NCBI lineage: Eukaryota > Viridiplantae > Streptophyta > Magnoliopsida > Poales > Poaceae > Saccharum > Saccharum hybrid cultivar. Next base: position 874,344 of record JAQSUU010000029.1, on the reverse strand, counting down.
CGCAAGGCCCTGTGGCTTCTGTCGGCACGGCCATCCCACATACAGCCGTAACTTGTGCGCCTATGCTGGCGCATCTCGCTGTCTGTGTGTCGTGTGCCCCATGCTACTCATGGCCATGCATCTCCTGTCGACTTGGCGCGTTCGGCAGCTGAACGTGCCACGCCTCACCACCTGTGCTCTGCATGGTCCGGGATGCCCAGCTGCCAAACCTCCCACACGCTGCATGGCCATGCAACTCCCAGCGACAAGGCGTGTCCCACCGCCACACGTGCCACGCCTCACTGGCCGCACGCGGCATGGCACAACGTGCCCAGCAGCCGCGGCTGAAATGTTGGATTGGTTGGTTGGATTTTAATAAGGGTCCACAAATGAAATGTTGTATGGAGTAGTTTCTACCAGTGGTTTTTTAGTGATACGAAGAATACTATAGAAATCGGTAGATAATTTGAGGGTTGGGATTGCCCTAAAATGGGGTTGATGACCGGGTAACCACCCAAAATAACCGCCTATGCGCTCAGTAATTTAAGGAACCCCAGGGGGGCATATAGATTAGTTTTCACTATCAGTTTAATTGCTAGGATGAAAAGTGTTTTTTTTTTTTGACAAATTTTGGTTGCTAGAATATCATGTCTTTTGGATGCTGGTTGCTAGGATCTATTCTGCACGCTGTAACTTTGTGTGAAGTACAAAGGCCTACACAGAGAGGTGAGCACTGCCATTATGTGAGAAAACCTCACAAGTGACTTACTGCTCATTCGAAATCCCAATGCACAATCCTCCACGCACCTTGCATGAGAACTTTAGTTATCTCATTTTCTTTTTTGATTTCTCTTATGTTTCTTTTATGAAACATCATGAATGTGAAGAATGGTTTCACAAAGAGCATTATGTGTGCTACTAAGGGAGAGAAAATGCCAATTTTAAATTTTTGGTCCATCTTTGCACTCTAATAATCCTTCGATTGTGTGAGTGCGCCTCCATTATTAGATGGGCCAGAGCCATAGACGACTCTCATTTTTCATTGCATGTGATGAGTCTTTCTATACTGTTAATCTATTCCACATAAGCTAGATATGAGACCATGAAGAAGAGTTACTATGGCTCTGAAGTACAAGGGGTTTGCACGCAACATTTGCGCCATGGTTCTGGATTGGAACACCAATGACATGAACCCAGGCTCCAATTGGAGCAGCCCACCAAGTGACAGACATCCACCTTAAGCCTTGCTTTGTTGCCATCCATGTGTCAATAGCGTAACATTCCCGGCAGAGGTGGCTAGGCTCGTGGACTAATTTTTCCCAAAGCCGCTCGTTCCCATACCATGCATGCTCTCCCAAGTCTCTATGGTTGAGTCCTTGTAAACAAGGTAAGTGCTAAGAGCCTGTTTAGTTCCCAAAAAGGGAACCCAAAAAGTGCTACAGTACCTGTCACATCAAATCTTGCGGCACATGCATGGAGTACTAAATGTAGACGAAAGAAAAAACTAATTACACAGTTTAATTGTAAATCACGAGATAAATCTTTTGAGCCTAATTAGTCCATGATTGGACACAAATTGCCAAATAAAATGAAAAGTGCTACAGTAGCCGAACCAAAAAAAATTCACCAACTAAACAGGCCCTAACTTGAGAATGGATTTGTGGTTGCCGTGTACTCTACTATATATAGAAATATTATAGACAAAGATGGAAGGATGTCCTAAAAAACTTATTGATCAGGAGTCATATATGCAGGGTTGTGCTTTTGTGCGGTGGACCCATTTCCTCTCTAATCATGTGCAACTGTAAATGCTGTGCTGCATGTCGATTGATGGGGTTAGCATTCACGTTAAATCTATTAGGTGTTACCTTGTACTATCATTTATTAGGTGGTACTTAGCATGCTTGAATGTAGGTAATTTGATAGACCATACCGGAGAAGACTGATGTATATAAAAACTATGGATTAAGTTATTTCTTTTCTTTTATGTTATGTAAATTGTCATTAGAGATGCGTATAGCCAAAACGCGTCTCTGATGAGGCTCTCATCAGATACGTGTTTACCTATGTCTGTGATGACCCTTCATCAAAGGCACATTTTATTTAACACGTGTCGCTGATGAAAAGAATGCGATTCAAGACGAAACACGTCTCTGAACAGGAGTCATCGGGAAACGCGTCTCTAATGTGTTTACATCAGAAATGTAAATTTTTAGACGCGTCTTTCCGTCTCTGATGACCGCATCTCGAACGTACGGTTCTGACATAGTGGTGAATATGTACTCTTGGTCTAAAAAAGTTATAAAACAGGGGAGAACTGTGTAGTGCACCCTAAGTCTGATGCCTTGCTAGCTGTGAAATAATCTAGGAAAATATTAATATTACAGAATGTAGCTCCATGGCAATTCGCTAATCTATGCACCAAAACGTAAGATAAAAATGCAGACAATTAAAACAGACATCATATTATCCTATATACTTTGCTAAACTCCAATCTGGATTGTTTATGTTTTTATCTACCACAATTAGCAGAACCATGAATGGCTGGCCTTGCATTGATGATTCTTGGAGCCTTGAGAGTAACTAGAAGCAAGCTGCAAGGTTTTTTTGGAAGTGCCGAAGCACACTTTTAAAAAATGTACCAAACTTGAATAAGCAGAAAAAATGAACTATGCAATTTTTGCGTTCCCTGTTTGGCATTCTGCTTACCAGGTATATATGGGCATGCAGCCCAGGGCACGGCGGCCCGGGCCAAAGCCCGCCTTTTTGGCCCGGCCCGGTGTGAAGTGGGCCCAGGTTGGCACGGTCTGAGAGGGAGCAGGCCGTGCCTGGGCCTTACCTCAGGCACGATGTGCCGGCACGGCCCGGCCCGGTAAATGGCCAAAGGCCTAGTGAAGGCCCACTATATCTATGGTTCAACAACAACAACTCTCAACCTGGCCCATACACTAACTCGGTCATTCCCTCGCGTCGCATCAAATCTGAGCCGCACGCACCCCACTCCCTTTCACCCAAACCCTACCTCCCCACTGCGCCACCACCCGCGCTGCATGCACTTCTTCGACTCGCGTAGTCCCGTGACCGTGAGCCACGTGAAGCAAGGATTCGCCTCCGCCGCCCCAGCACCACTGGCGGCCACCGCGAGCCACGCAACGCGACTTGCCTCCGCTGCCCCCCAGCACCACCGGCCGCCTCCTCCTCACCGGTTTACCCCCACACCACAAGCCGCCTCCTCCTCCACAGCCCCTGCGCGGTCGCCAACTTCGAGCGAGGCGTCTGGCTTGCTGCTGCTCGAGGGCAAGTGATGCTGCTGCTGCTTGGGGGCAAGCAAGCGCTGGCAGCCGCCGCCACCTCCTGCGGCCTCCCCTTCCCTCTTCCTCTGTGGCTCCCACTCTGTCTTGGCATTCGTGGGCTTCAAGCTGGCCCGACACACCATTTTGGCCAGGCTTTTTGGGCCGGCCCGACACGGAAAGAGAGCCCGTAGTGCCGTGCCTGGGCCGTTGGCCAGGCATGAAGCCCAGTTGGGCCCGGCCCGTTGCCCATCTATATTACCAGGTCACTAAGCCAATACCATAGAAGATCGCAAGGCCCCTACTTGATTATTGTTGTGGCCGTTGTCCCTTCTCTTGCACACCATGATGCAATTTATGAAGTTCATTACCATGATCAAGTTTTATTTTATAGAGTTTAAATTATACACAAGATCAGTGCACCCTCCCATTCTCCATCTCGTTGGACTACGGAAAGCTGACACCGCCTTGTCCATCTCGTCAGACTACTGAAAGCCCACCACCATGCATAGAGGTCAGGATAACTTGGGACTGGGAGCTCCAACCACGTCAGAGAGATCAGGAAGATCACACGCAGAGAACATTGGGGCAGGTGATCTGCACTGAGCAAACCCAGCAAGATCTCTTACAAGTTGTGCCTTTGCAGGCACACGCGAAAGATGCATTACTGATATGGCCAGAGGTGGAGCTTGGTGATAATTTCAGAGGGGGCCAACCGGCCAAGTTTAGAAACTAAGCCTAAAACTCACTTTGTTTAGTGTTTTTGCTACCACATAGGAGGTGAGGCTTAGTATCTACTTAAGATAATTCATAATGGCAGGGTGGGCCATGGCCACCCTTTGGCCCCAACGAAACTCCACCATTGCTAATGGCTACAACTGTGACATGATGCTATTCGTTGTACGTCCTGACGCCGCTCACTCCTACAGAGCTGCACATGGTGTGAAGAAAAGACTGAACAGGGAGGTATCTAGCTATATGATGAGAGTTTGGTGGGCAGATGAAATATGTTGCATATTCTCTTGGCCTTCTATAAGGGGCACTCACACTGGAGGCTTATATTGTGAGGTGGTAGTGGTGCACTGATATGATACAGTGCCAGTGTATTTATATGCAGATCAATATATAGCTATCAATATCAGCAGGGTATATTATTAGCCTTGGTCCAAGTCTCGTATGTGTCACATATGCACATGAAAAATATGACACTATGGCAGTAATAATAAAGTCAAGGATACACATAGGCACAAGGGGATGATTTTCCTAGTTTAGTGCATCAGTCTAGTACAGTGATAGCCTCCCCTTTGAACGATAAGGAGGATGATTTAGAGAATTCTTGGGTTAAGATTACTAGCAAGGGCCTTAAGACATCTACATCCAAAATAGTTGATAATGATAGGAGCAACCTGGAATGTTAGAGGACAAGAGAGGCAAGTTACAATGCATCACAGACTTTGGTCATGAAAACAAGTTAGACTTTGTTGGTTTCCAAGAAACAAAGCAAGATAAGTTTGATGATTCTTTCTTGAACCAAGTTCGTAAGGACTTTATTTGGGATTTCTTGCTTGTAGTGGGGACTGCTGGAGGAATTCTAGTTGGTTTAAATAGTAAGAACTTTGAGGCCTTAGCTTGGAGAAAAACTAACTCTGATGTGTAGCTGTAATGATTAAAAATGTGATTGACAAATTTGTGTGTGCATACGGTTCTGCTTATGAAGAAGGTAACAGGCATCCAAACCCATGTGTTTTTTCGAAATCGTGCATTGCACGTGTCTCATTAAGGGGAGAGCATCCAAACCCATGTTGCCTTGCATCTGGTCTCAATTAGGCATTTTTGTCTTGTAGCATGTTTCCTTTGGTAACCTTTCCCATGGAACACTTACAAAGGACTGAGCACTAGAGAGTTGAAAGAGTGTATAGCATGGGAATGGGTGGTGCTGGGAAAACTAGTTCTAGAGCTTAGCCTGCTACATGAGAAATGTTTCGTAGATGCACTCATGGACTGCCACCAAGAATTGAGGCCTGAGCTAACGCACTCACAGAAGAGGTGGGGTTGGCTTCCAAACCTTGGAGTTTGTCACAAGGACTTCGCCACCTGGAGTGCCCTGATTCAGTTCATCGATGCTCTTTTTTTTTTTGCAAGATCCGGTTACCCGGCATTGCATTAATAAGAAGAATTCAGAGTTTGTGACTTACAAGCACGAGCAGTGCTACCTCACACAGCAGACGGCTGTATGAGGTTTGGAACTACTAGGTTAATTACTCACAGCCGGGTTTGCAATCATTATGGTTCTAAGAACCTTTCCCCCGCCGACCCCCACAGAGAACACTCATCTTCTTATCCCTGTCAAAACTTGTCCAGCTGTCTTTCGATCTTCGCGAAAGACCACTGCATTCCGCTGCTTCCAAATGTGCCATAGAGTCAGGATGGCAAGCGAGTGTGATGCTTTTGTTCCCTTATTTGTCAATTCATGTAGCAAGTCAGTGTTCAGGTTATGAGCAATGTTGCTAATCCATTTCCCTTGAAGTAGTGCATCCCTGACCGTCCTATTTTTTTTCTCCTACTATGCTGGCACATGAGTGGGCAGATGGCCGACGGTGCTTGTCCATTGATCCAGCTGGAGAACCAGAAGGATGCCCCTTTTCCATTGTTTACCCTGTTAAGTAATTAGATAATTTCTAGATTAAAACCAAAATATAAATTATGTAAAACAGATGAACTAAATCAAGTATGTATAGCATACTAGCATGACAGATCAGTATATTGGATACTATGAACGACAAGATTAGATCACGAGGATTATACCTGCCGACTGTAGCTGTAGTCGTTGGTAATGCAGATGGTGGTAATGATGGAACGAGGTCGACGTCGAAGTCGTTGATGTTGAAGTCATCGTCGAAGTCGTTAATGAGAGGTGGAGGGAGAGCTCAACGCAGTTGATGACGAATACGCCGGGACGTAGCGCCGCCTGACTTGGATGGAAGACGACCCGTTGTGAAAGATAGGAGCAGTCGCACGGATAGTGCTTCCCAAAAACTTTATTCGCCTTCTCCCGGTGCAAGATCACAAAGACGAGGGTTCCGGAGATCTGCTCGTCCGGTCGCTGGTGCACGTAAGCGATCAAACTGGAGTAGCTACAGCGGCAGCGCAATAGCGACAATAGGCAAAAACTCTAGCTCAATTAGATACGTTTTGGCGTGGCTGGTAGGTTACTTATATAGTCCTGTCCAACCGACCTCGTGTCGTGATCACGATCTAAGTCGTTTTAGGACGCTCAATTAGATACGTTTTGGCGTGGCCGGTAGGTTACTTATATAGTCTTGTCCAACCGACCTCGTGTCGTGATCATGATCTAAGTCGTTTTAGGACTCTTAATTTGCAACTGTTTAGGACTCTGCAACTTAAAAGCCAAGAAACAAAAAACTGAAACTGCAAAAGGAGACCGCGCTCCCGCAAGGCGAGGAGCTGAATTTCAGCAGACCATTCACGCAGGTGTCGCGTGCCCGCGCCCCGCCCGGCGGGGCGAGGTGGGGCGAGCGAGCGTGTGTGGGCTTCTCTTTCTCCTCCTCACACTAGACTTGAGGAAGTGGAGAGGACTTTCATATTTAAGTATGACTACCTCCACTTCAACAAGCAATGTGGTACTAAAGAGTTCCCGCATCCTCCCTTGCTCACGTGAATAGGCCTTTGAGATTTATTAGGAATTTCACAATTAGTTATTGGGCTAAGCCCATATAAACCTCCACTTCAATAAGCAAGGTGGTACTAAATAGTTTTCACATCCCTCTTGCTCACATGAGTGGGCCTTTGAGATTTATTAGAAATTTCATAATTAGTTATTGGGCCAAGCTCATATAAATTCCAACAATCCTCCACTAGATCTCAAATACCCATTTAAAGATTTGCCTGTTCTCGCTACTGTTTAATATACCAGTGTTTCAGCGAGACTGTGAAGTTGAACTTCTGCCTAGAACCTCAAGCTACACTCATCCACAACTTGAACAATGGACTATGCCTTGAATTGCAAGTTTTATGTGAATGAGCTTTACTCAAAGCCAAACTAGTACTTGGCTGCAAGTATCCTTACTCCGTGGGTGGAGCATATACGTCGTACTCCTTGGTCTCTTCATGAGCTTACTAGAGACCATCCAAGTCTCATAGACTGTGACGTTATACAGTCAAACTCATATAGGTATGTTCTTTCGAGAATGCTCTGTAGGATAACATCTTCATTTGTTAAAGCCAATAGAACATATTAAGGCATTAGCCAACTTACCATACAGTGCCTCAACGCTTTGAGAGTATTGCATCTTCACATAGAGAGAGTTATAATTATACTCTCCTCAGTTTGCAATAGTTTGTTTTTCTCAGATCCTTAGTCACGGGATCTCCGATCAAAAAGGTTGGGTTACTACTACTGCAAACTCACATAGGTCTCATACACATCTCCCTTGATGCGATTTCTATCACATTTTGTGATAGTCCTTTTGTAAAGGGATCTGCCATGTTTTTGTCTATTTGTATATAAGCCACAGTTATTAATCCGGAGTTTCTTAACTTTCTGACAGACTTTAAATGTCTTTTAACGTGTCTTGTTAACTTCGTATTATCCTTAGCACTATTTACTTTAGTGATCATTGTTAATTATCACAGTTCATAAGAATAGTTGGTGTTGGTTTTCAACCACCGGCAAGTTAGAGAAGAGCTCACGCAGCCACTCCGTCTGTGCAGAAGTTGTATCTAAAGCAGTAAGTTCTGCTTTCATGGTTGATTTAGTCAAAATAGTATGTTTACAAGACCTTCATGACACTGCGCCACCTCCAAGAGTTAAATCATACCCACTAGTGGTAGATTTGGTCAATATAAGAAATTTAGTTCGCATCACTTTATCCCTCTAGCACAGCTGAGTGTCTAGAATAGTGAATTCTAAAACTCATAGTACCTTTGAGATAACGCAAGACCTTTTTAAGTGCATACCAATGATCATTACCCGGGTTAGACATATATCTACTCAACTTACACACGACAAAAGAGATATCTGGTCTAGTTGCGCTAGCTAGATACATGAGTGAACCAATTATCTGAGAATATCTCAATTGATCTCTAGCAATCTTATTATGCTTTCTCAATGTCACACTAGGATCATAAGGTGTTGGAGAAGGCTTGCTATCCATAAAGTCAAACCGGCTCAATACCTTCATAACATAGTGAGATTGTGACAAGGTAATCTCACTATGTTCCTTAACCAGCTTAATGCTTAGAATTACATCAGCTTCTCCTAAATCTTTCATATCAAAACTCTTTGACAAAAAAGACTTGACCTCATTAATAATATCAATGTTTGTTCCAAAGACTAGAATATCATCAATATATAAATATAATATAACAGATTGGCCCCACCCATGTCGATAATACACACACCTATCAGCCTCATTAACAGTAAAACCCGCACTAGTTAAAGTAGTGTCAAACTTCTTATGTCATTGTTTAGGTGCTTGTTTCAAGTAATACAAAGATTTCAGTAACTTACACACCTTCTACTCTTCACCTTTTACTACAAACCCATCAGGTTGATCCATATAAATCTGCTCATCCAACTCTCCATTAAGGAAAGTTGTCTTCATGTCTATTTGATGAACAAGAAGACCATACAAGGCAACCAGAGAAAGTAGCACTCGAATAGTGGTCATTCTAGCAACAGGTGAATATGTATCAAAGAAAACCTCATCTTTCTTCTGGGTATAACCCTTAGCCACAAACCGAGCCTTGTACTTGTCAATAGTACCATCAGGTCTAAGCTTCTTCTTGAACAACCACTTATATCTGATTGGTTTACAATCAAAAGGTAGCTCAGATAGCTCCCAAGTTCTATTAGAAAGAATCAAGTCCATCTTACTACGAACATCTTCTTTCCAATCATCTACATCTGGAGATGCATATGCCTCTGTAATAGAGGTAGGAGTATCATCCACAAGATACATAATGAAATCATCACCAAAGGATTTTGCAATCCTTTGTCTCTTGTTCCTCGCAGGAACTTCATTGTCATTCTCCTCAAGGACTTCTTTAGGTGGTTGCTCAAATGACTCAACAGGAGACTCAATAGGTATAGTAAAATCGGGAGCTATCTTAAAGAAAAATTTAGCATTGCTACACATATCTTTCATAGGAAATATATTTTCAAAAAATATAGCAACACGAGATTCAAAAATTGTATCCACATGAATATCAGGAACTTTAGATTTTACTACTAAAAATCTATAGGCAATGCTATGGTGAGCATATCATAGAAAGACACAATCCACTCTTTATTTTTGTTTGGAATTCAATTCAGGACATGACTCGTAGTCAATAAATCTTCCCCCCAATATGCTTTAGATAGACCAGCAATGTCTAACATGACGTTCACCAAGTCAGTCAGCGTGCGGTTTTTTTTTTCTCTCGGCAATCTCATTTGATTCGGGCGAATAGGGAGCTGTCCTTTCATGAGTAATACCATGTTCCGCACAAAACTCATCAAATAATATAGAAAAATATTCACCACCATGATCTGACCTTAGATGTTTAATTTTTCTTTCTAGTTGATTTTCAACTTCAGCCTTATAGATTTTAAAGCAGTCTAGCATTTTATCTTTAGTTTTTAGCAAGTAAACATAGCAAAATCTAGTTGCATCATCAATTAAAGTCATGAAATATCTCTTTTCACCTTTTGTCAACACACCATTCATCGCGCAAAGATCAGAATGTATGAGTTCTAGAGGTGCCAAGTTTCTCTCTTTCGCTGCCTTGTGAGGCTTTCGAGGTTGCTTAGATTGCACACAACTATAGCACTTAGAACCTTTGGTAATAGTGGAATCTAGAATTAAACTCAAACTAGATAAATATGACATCAAATCAAAGTTCACATAACATAAACGAGAATGCCAAACACTCGAACTATCATTAATTGTGCTACAAATATGATTCACTGACTTATTACAAAAATCTGCCAAAGATAAGCGGAACAAGCCTCCGCAATCATAGCCTTTACCAATAAACTGTCCATGCTTAGACATAACTACTTTATTGGACTCTAACACTACCTTAAACCCATCTCTCAAAAGAAGGGAGACACTAACAAGGTTCTTGTGAATAGTACGGACATGCTGCACGTTCTTTAGCTACACAATCTTTCCCAAAGTAAACTTCAGATCTACTGTGCCAACACCATGAACAGAAGCATGTGATCCATTCCCTATCAGAACGGAGTAACCTTGGAGCCCCTGGTAAGAAGAAAACAAAGAGATGTCAGCATACAGGTGAATATTTGTATCTGTATCAACCCACCAACTTGAAGATTGAAACACTGAAAGTATAGTAGGAAAATTACCATACCCATCATCAACACTGCTAGCAGTCACGATTTTGACTCTATTTTTCTCTTTCTTGTCCGCTCGCTCCGGACAATCTTTAGCAAAATGACCAAGCTCTCCACACGCGAAGCAAGGTAGCTCTGCTTTGTCTTTTTTCTTCTTCTTGAAGGCAGTATTTTGTTTAGCATTGAAACACAGGTTACTTAGACTTTCCCTTATTCTTGCCATGGTTTCTTTGGACGAAGTGGGCGCTAGCTTTTTTCTCATTCCACTTCTCAATGTTTTCTTTAGCTTGAGCTTTCTCCTCAACATCAAGAGATGCGATCAGGTTTTCAACTGATATTTTCTCTCTTGTGTTTGAGACTTATGGCGAAATTCCTCCATGAAGAAGGCAATTTAGCAATAATGCACCCAGCCACAAACTCATTGGGTAAGACACATTTAAGGAGTTCAAGTTCCTTAGTCAGACGTTGAATCTCATGAGCTTACTCGACTACTGATTTGTTAGCAACCATCTTGTAGTCATTAAAGCTCTCCATGATATACAACTCTTTGCCTGCATCTGAAGCACCATAGGTAGCATTTAGATGATCCCATGTAGCCTTTGCGTCTTTTATGTGCATCATCGAATCAAACAAATGATCTGAAAGCACATTACGTACAGCTCCCACAAAGATGTCACTGGCTTCCTGGAATTTTCTTATATCTTCTTTAGAGATATTTTTCTCAGGAAAGCCATCTTTGACCTAGAAAACTTTGGTTTACAATTTAGTTTAAATTCCACACCAAATCACTCCAACACACATTGATTGAGGTGAATATATAGACATCAAACAAGCTCTCCACGCAGCTGCAATCCTAAGAAGCTCTTGGGCCGAGCGAGTAGGCCGCCGTTGCTCAGCAGGAGCGAAGAGCCACTGAGTCGACGTCGCGCATGGCACATGTGAGACGACGGCAAAGATCCTGCTTCGGCACTGACCGACGAGGGTGAGCTCGTGAGGTTCCCGCCCCGGACCCTTCAGCATGACTGCGCTCCTCCGTGAACCTCTGCACGCGCGGTGTTGACGGAGGCGGCTGTTCTCTTGGGTAGACACAAACCATGGAACCCGTGTAACCCAGCAGGCCCAAACCGCATGTGTTCATCAATACTCTAGATAGGTTGGGTTTCTCAAAGAAGCTGCTGAGGCTAGACCATTTTTACAGGCCTAGGCTTAGGTGTTTCTTCCTGATGCCGCTCATTCTAAGGCAGTACCTAAGGCACATAGTGTAATAACCACCCTGCTGGAGAATAAAGATACCATTGGCAGAAGCAACGTGTCTAAAGAACTACTATATGCAAGAACTACAGCTAATCCTTCTAGACATATATATGTACGCGTGTGTTCCTCTTGGCATGTCCATGTGCTTACAAAAGATATATATACCGTAAAGTCTAACAAGAGATAGAGCTGAATAAAATAGATCAGACCACAAGCAGGAACTCCATATGTGAATTAAACACAGCGTGCGGTACAGATAAGGACAAGTATATTGATGTTCTTATACGTGCTTTCGTACGGTGCCACCTAATGTTGAGCCGACATACAATAGATAACCTGTATGAAAAATTGTCTTTGTCAGGCTTATATTATGCAGATTTTTGGCTACTGAGAACTTGAGCAATTAATAACAATGTAGTAGTAAGTTATTAAAAATAATTAATTATACGCAAATACACCTTCTATCAAAAAATTAATATTCTATGATTTTTTCAGGCAGATAAGTATGGAGAGAGAAGTGACTGGCATCTCTATTTATCAGTATTGATAATTTTGCTTACCACCGGGTGCCTCGTGGTGGTATCTCTATTCATCAGACGTGTTTCCCACTAAAACGGGAACGAGATCCACTGCAGTCGCTTAAATCAACTTTCCTTTGCAGTCAAGCATCTGAGCTGTCCAATGAAATCTGACGGCAAGAAGATTCTCAGACTCCTCCACGAGCTGGGCTTGGCCCAACAAGAACGCTGCCTGTTCACCGGAGAGAAGACGAGGGAAGAAAAGCCAAACGGCGCACCTAGCGCCCGGACGTCCGGATGCAGGAGCGCGTTTGGACGCACCTGACGGACACCCACACAGGTCCAAGTGTCCCCCCACCCAAAACCCCACGGAATAGTAGACTCGCGTCCGATTGTCCCGCCCCCCACGGAAGAAACCACACCCGCCGCGCCCGCTGCCCCGCGGAAACAGTAGATTCGTTTTCGATCCCTGCGGCCCGACCTCCAGCCACGCCGCCCCTCTCCCGGCATCCCGTCGCGCTGCCTATCCCCCCGCCGCATCCACGCTAGGTGCGTCGCATCCTCACCATGGAACAAGTCTACTGCAACATCAGAACAAAACAACTGCAACAACAGAACAAAGCTACTGCAATACGAGATGCAAGATTAGAAAAAAGAAACTAATGCGAAATATTACTTGTTACAACACTATAACAAGGCTACTGCAACAAAAACAGAACAAAAAGCAAATGCGAGAAAGCAATATCAGAAAAAAGACTAATGCAACAAAGAAAAAAAATACTTATTTCAACAACAAAACAAATCTACTGCAGCAACAAAGAAATAAAAAGCAAATGCGAGAAAGCAACATCAGAAGACTAATACAACAACGGAAAAAATATTTGTTGCAACAGGAAAACAAAGCTACTGCAACAACAAGAAATAAAAGCGCAATGCGAGATGCAACATAAAAAAACTAATGCAATAAAGAAAAATTGCTTGTTGCAATATCAAAAACAACGCTACTGCAACAACAAGAAACAAAGCGCAATGCGAGATGCAATATCAGAAAAAAGAGACTAATGCAACAAAGAAAAATTGCTTGTTGCAACAACAAACCAAGACTACCGTAACAGAGCTCGCCGGAATACTAGCCATCGCTGCGTCCCTCAGATCTAGATCTAGAGGAGGAGGAGGAGAGCTTAGATCCACCTACCTCGTCGAAAAGCTGCCGCCGTCGCCCTCCTCTCCGGTGACATGGAGGTCGTGGATAGGGAGGGGGGAGAGAGGGGCGGCTCGCCGAAAGCCGTCGCCGTCGCCCTCCTCTCCAGTGGCATGAAGGTCGCTGGAGGGAGGGAGGGGCAGCTCACCAAAAACCGCCGCCGTCACCTTCCTCTCTGGTGGCATGGAGGTCGCGGGAGGGAGGGAGGGAGGGGCGGTGGCGCGCGAGCGCTGCGTGCTAGCAGCGGGAGAGTAGAGCAGCGGGCGAGCAGAGCGAGGTGCGGCAGAGTGGGCGAGCAGAGTAGAGGAGCGGGCGAGCAGAGCGAGGCGCAATCGGATAAGGCGAGGCGCGGTTGGTCAAAGTCGGGCGTCCATGCCGGATGGCACGGACGGATGGACACCCGCACAGTAGCAATTTCGAAAGCCAAAGGCACAGCAGCATTGCGCCGTGGTCCCAGTCCCATGACGCCATGACCTCCTGTGAGCAGCGTCGGTGGCGTTGACGAGATCAACGAGGAGGAGGAGGTCGCCATGGTCACGGCCGTCGAGGCATCGACGCCCGGCTACGGCTGTGATGATTTCGTGATGTACGTGTTTCAAGGTCCGGCGTTCGAGTGCTTCCGTAGCAGCAAGAGCATCATGTCCTCGTCGCCGACCAACTCTATCATGTCGCCGTCCAAGTCGCCCCTGCCGGAGTCCGCGCCACTCATGCCGGGCGTGGCCACTGCCTTCCGCTGCGGTCCCTCGCCGGCTGCCAGGTTCCCCGTCAACGACGCCGTTACCTTGCTCCGCCAGTTCGGCCAAGGCGCACTCATCCCCGTCGGGCGCTGGGGACGGCCGCTTCGCGGTGGGGAAGGGGAACTCCGTTGCGGTGGCGGCCGGGCGTGGAGGGGAACGCCGATTGATCACCAACGACCGAGTCCACCAGGTACGAACGAGTCTCTTTTGCAAAAAAAAAAAAAAAAGGTACGAACGAGTCTGAGATGGGCTGGCCATAGGCCAGCAAGATCAATTTGATTTCAGCGTTTTGTGGGCTCACGGTTGGATCAGAAATGAACGACACAGATGCTTGACTGTAGAGAGAAGTCAATTTAACCGTTTGCAGAGGATCTCATTCCCTAAAATGGGGTTGTTGACTGGATATTGTCGGAGCCAGATTTCTTTAGGTGGGGCGAAATTTGGCCACAAGCTAAGCAAAAGCAAGAAAAAACTACATACATATACCGCAATCACAAAATGAGAGCAAAAAAAGATGCGAACAACCGTTTTAAGAAGATAACAGCTCTTATTTGAACAAAAAAATATTTTCACAAAAATACATAACCAGCAAATCGATCAACTTGTAAATTTTATAAATATCAATTACTGAGTGGAAACGAAATAACCGTATGCCTAGAATATTGAGATAGAGTAATACAAGTATATTACAATAGATTGGAGGGGTCCCGACGACTCGACGCCTAGATGTTTTTGTATATGTGTGGGGTTGTAAAACTACAATTGTGCCCACCAGTGAATGAAGTGCATTTATTTGCAAATGTTATGCTCGGATGGGGCTAGCAATTGCATTCAATCTACTGGGTGCATGCACAGACATGTGCCATCCATTTGTGGTGCATGATATTAGTGTAAAAAAAGCAGGAGAGAGAGAGAGAGATAAACCATGTAATTTCGATGGGCCAGGGTAGTTTAGAGCTCGAGCTACTCAAAGTGGACAACGATTTGTCGAAGCTACTATGTTTGGCATCATTAGCTCCGATCCTATAGGAGTTGAAGTCATTTGGAGCCATACCATATATATGTCCTTAACTCCTTATAGTTGCTTATAGGATTTGATGGACAGTAGTTTATAGTTCTTCTCACGGGTCGGATTTTCTGCACACCATTCGAACCCGAAGAGTGAAGAACTGAAAGAAGCATATATATGCCCGCTTATCTATATGGATGGTCATGCATGCCGACCATGGCCTGTGGGTTCGAATTTCAGTAGAAATGCATGCTATTATGTTAGGTGTGTATATCTTTCTCGAGGCTCATATCATGCGGATCTTTGGCTGCTGAGCACTTTCTTTCGCGACCGTATGGACCCGTTTGGCTGCTCAGCACTTAATAAGACTGCAGTAATCAGTTGTCAAAATAATTTAATATGAAAATACATAGGATCCGTAGGCTGAAACACATGTTGAACTTTTGAGTTGATTTTCTTTTGAGAGTATGCAAATCCATTAACAAAGTTGAACCAAAATAATATGACCCAAGCTAACTCGTGGCCTAGCAAACCACAGCACATCTTGTTGTGGGCCTTTGTGTATATATGTCCAATGGGCTAGCCCGGCCCGGCACGGCACGACAACGGGCTGGCACGGCCCAGTACCTGTCGTGCCTTAACGGGCCACCGGGCCGCTCGTGCCGTGCCTGCCCGTGCTTCGTGCTTGGCCTTCAGCCCAGGCATGGGCCCGTAGGCCGTTTTTCGTGCCAGGCCGGTCCGATGAGCACGGCAAAATGCACGTGTCATGCCAGCCCGTGGCCCATAACAGCTACAACACCTCACCAAACTCAGCTAAGTTCATAGATTTCAAATTTCACATTAATAGTTTGAAATTCACCAGTGATTCACAAGTTCAGTCACAACTCACAAGTCTCAACAGTATCACATTCACATCACAACTTCAAATTTTAGATTTCACAAGTCACAATCACTCACAAGTCACAAGTCACAACTGAGAAGTGAGAACTGAGTCAACTGATTGAGAACTAAAAAGGCAAAATGCTTAAGTGCAAGTGCCCAACCACTACACCAGCACTCCAGCACCAGCAGTCACACAACTTAGTAACTCACAAACACAAATAGCAGATATGATGACAAATTTTATAATTGAGCTGTTTTGTGTAATGCTGCCTCATTAAAAATCTTTTTAGGTAAAACTCACCCTTGTGAGAAACCTTAGAAAGGAAAAAAGTGCAGCCAGCTCATAGTCATAGGTCTTAATGTCTTACAAACCAGTAGTGGCACTGGCATAGTTCATGGCCACTCAAATCCAAAATTACAGTGAGTCTTTCATCAGTTCACAGACTCACAATCACAGGCACACAGGCCAGCAAAAGCTAAAAGATCACTCACTCATCTCACTCACATGCACTAAGTTCCAGAAGCATCAGCAGCACCACCACTCCCGCTGCCGCCGCTTCCTTCTTCTTCATCGAGGTACAGCTTCTCAAATGCCTCCTCAAGCGCTGTGTCTTCAGTTGCATGTTGTTCCCTTGTTGCTCCTAGTTCCCGATCCTTGACATAATAATAGAAGCAAGTTAGTTAGTATTAGTATAGAAGCAAGTAATAAAATAATAGAAGCAAGTTAGTAGAGTACCTTGATGCAGGTCAACATCTCCACATTCTCTGGCAGTAGGCACCGTCGCCGATCCTCAAGTATCCTCCCTGATAAACTAAAACAGAACTCCGAAGAAACAGTGGAGACAAGAATAGACATAATATCTCTTGCCATTATGCATAGAGCTGGATAGGTTAGCTTGTGGTCTTTCCACCAGAGAAGCAAGTCAAAGTAATTTCCATAAGAAGTGACACAGTCACTGTCTAAATAAGCAGATAGCTCAGAAACACCAGTAGAAGATAAAGATGAAGTGTCAGGGCCAGGGGGACCAACAACATCTGATCCAGCACCACCAAAAATCCTTCCCCATGCTTGCTTTGACTTACCTGTATGCCCTGATGGTTGTGCAACCCTCTGAGATCTAGCTACACCAAACTTCTGAACATACTTGTCAAACAATTTATACAGTTGAACTTTGACATCAGCATAGTATGCACTGTACTCAATACCCATGTACCTAGCAATTAATTCCAGAACTTTAAAGAAACCTCTCATCTTAGCTCTAGGATTAAGAATGAAAGCAAATGAATACAGGTGTGGTATGTTCTCTCAATATTTTAGAAATTTTAGTTTCATAGGACCAACAACAAATCTAAGATTCTGATCTCTTTCACAATCATGCAGATGTTCAACAATCCCAAGTATATGATGCAAAACCAGTGGACTAGTGGGATAGTACACACCAGACAGAGAGACAGTACAGTCATAATAGAGTTCCAGGAATCCATATATCTTTTCAAGAACATACCAATGATTTCTAGTCAATAGTTCAGAACCATAATGAGAGTTAATGAACACAGAAAAGATGTTCTTATATGGGATCAAGTGCTTAAGCATTAGGTAAGTAGAATTCCATCTGCTTTGATTAGAGGAATTTAGGAAGTTAATAGCAATTCTCACATCTTCAGTAAAAGGTTTCAACCTTTTCAATCCAGATTTCACAATCAAGTTGATGATATGACAGGTACAACGTTGATGCACAAGCAAATAGTTAACCTTATTTGGATCAGAAGGTGTAGGTGCAGGATAAGAGCCTAAGTAACCGAAGAATATAGGTGTCAATGTCTCCATAGCCTTAGCATTAGAAGAAGCATTGTCTAGAGTGATAGCAAAGACCTTATCAATCAAACCAAACTCCTCAACAACATTAGCAATTCTTTCAGCAATGTTTTCACCAGAATGCTTGACTTCAATCAGCCTAAAACCAACAACCCTCTTCTGTAACTCCCAATTAGCACTAACATAATGAGTAACAACACTGATATAATCTTCCCTAGCATTACCAGACCATATATCAAAAGTCAAAGCAATAGAATGAGTACCAGGCAACACAGAATTCTTAAGCACATCACGACATTCAGTAAACAGTTTAGCCATGTCTCTAGTTGTGGTCTGTCTAGACACACTTTTGAACAAAGGATTATGAGCACACTTAATGTAATCCTCCCAGGCATGTGTGTCACCTATGCCCAATGGGAGGTCCAGTCTAGCAATCAACCGACACAATTCAGTACGAGCAACAGCATGATCATAGGTCCAGTTATTCAAACCATCAGGATTAAGAGCAAGTCTAGATTGGACCCCATTAGCATGATCAGTTTTTTTTCCTACAAGACCTCTAGTGCCTAATCAAATGCCCAGTGCCAAATTCAGATCTAGCAGACATTCTAGTTCTACACATCTTGCAGATAGCAGCAATTCTCACATCATTAGCATCTTTGATCTCATGAAAATCCACCCAGACAGCAGATTTGCGCTTACCACAGTAGAGGTACCATGAGTGGCAGTGCTGGTGGAGCCGGTATGTGTCGCGGTCGCTCCATTGTCGTCGCCATTGAGGGCATCGACATCGATGGGAGGAAGGGGGCCGTCACCGGCATCGACACCGAACAAAGCAGCAGCGTCTTGACGGAGGTCGTCGTCGTCCTCCACCTCCTCCAGCTCGTCCTCAAAGGGGCCATCGTTGTCGGTGGTGGGATCCGACACGACATCCCCAACCACGGACGGCTGGCTCTGACCATGTCATCCACCACCGTTCCACAACGACAAGCGCGGTCGCCTAGCCATGTCTATGCCAGAGGAGGTCGACTCAGCATCAGGCGCCGACCTACAAATGAAATGCTCAACCAAAACGAAACAAAAACGTCAGAAACAACAGATCAGAGGAGTGACTGGACAGATCTAGGGTTAGGGTTAGGGTTCTTCGACTTACCTACCAGAGCCCGGTGACGGAGATGACGATGGTCAAGGTGAGGAAGACAGACAGAGACACCGATTAGAGCGGACCAACGACGGCGAGCGGCGGAGGAGTGACTGGACAGTAGCACAATTCACATCACAGTAGAGGGAAGAGGGAAGGGAGGACCGGAGGAGACAGGGCAAGATGGGGAGCCGTGAGATGTGGATCGAGATCATCGGAGTCGAAGACGATGGTCCACGGTGCGAGAGAAGGGCGGCGGGCTACGGCGGCGCGAGCACGAGACGGCGAGAGCTGAGAGCGAGAGCGACTGCGCGCGTGGTGGAGGGGATTAGGTTTAGGGTTTGGGAGCATAGTCTGGTGGCGGTTTATATATGCAGGCGGGGTGGGGCGCAGACTGGGACGGTGGGTTGGGCTGCTTTGACCTTTGGGGTCGACGTCAGCCTCCCTGGCCACCGGGCCTCTTATTTTTGCCGTGTCGGGCCGTGCTGACCCACGTGCCGGGGGTCGGCCCAGGCACGGCCTGGTGCCCCGTGCCGGGCCAGCCCAGGTCCGTTGGCCACCGGGCCGAGCCGTGTTCGTGCCAGGCCAAAACGCCGGGCTTCGGGCCGGGCCAACGGGCTCGGGCTGCATGGCCATATATACCTTTGTGCCATGCTCACCGGTCCCTGTAGTTGGTGTGGCATTTTCTTGCTTATGCTGTGACTGATGAGCACGGCAGGCGGTTTGAACTGCGTGGACCTAGGAAAGTGTCACGATCTCAGATAGTATAGTGAGAATCGAGAGGATTTGAGAAGTTCAGAGGAGGAAGAACAGATAACAGAGGATTTCAGTTGGGGATTCGGTTTAACATTTCAGGTATAACCGGCAACATCCATTACAACAGCTTTTATACATAGCTGTAACTGCCTTCAGCTACTGGGCCGAGCCCCTACAGCCTAACAGGCCAAGCCCAGCTATGATTTCTTCAGATGCGTTGCTTCTTTCCCACGCTCTGCCGATGCTCCTCCTTGCTTAGACACCTTCAAATGCTGATGCAGTCACGGACAGGTTCGTGACAAAAAGGCCCCTACCTTGCGCCTTGGCCTTGCTCTTTTTTAGTAGGTTTGTGCTTGAGGCAGATGAGTGGCAGACTCACAGGCCGTCGCAGCATGGACAGAGGTGCTTTTTCACCTTAGAACACCTTTTCCCTGGCGTCGCATGCAAATTGTGTCTTGTTACCGATGGCTGCGGGGATCTGTGCTGGACGCTTGAGGTGTGCTGGACTTCCAATGCAGTACCGTGGTGAGCACTCCAAGTGTGTGACGCAACCTCACAAGTACCTTTGCACCTTATGTCTACTAGGTTTCCTCCGTGAGCGACACTCCTAGGCACCAGATGGATGTCTCCTTAGGTCTTTGAATGCATATCTGCTATATTTGTTTTCCTGATACCTTTCATTCCTCACATACATGCTCTAATAGATGTGGTCTCATTGTTGAGAGAGGTGTTACTGAGCCATAAACATCAGTATCACATATATATAGAGAGGAACTAGCAGGTTGAATGGAGTGGGAGACAAATTATAAAGGGAAGAGAAATGGCCAGTCCTTTTTAGGTAGAGCTACCATAAAAGACATTAGTTAGGACAGAGCGAGTAGTACCCCTCCCTGAATGCTGGCTCCGTCCATCAATATTAAACTTCTTTCAGAAAAGTCCTCTATTTAATTTCTGGTTCATTTTGTTTTATGTTTATTTTGAGACGGATTTTGGTGCAATTTCTGTAAACTAAATTAAACATGCATATAATTTGGATAATTGTTCATCCAAAATTTTTAAAATTTACTTTGAAAATCAAAATATGGCATACATCAATGGTAGGACTATTGATAGAGTGGGGAAAATTGTATGCTGGTAAAATTTATAGGGTAAGAACAGAACGTATTCGCTTGGTAGGGGTCGAAACTCTTACAAATTTTGTGTCAAAATCTAGTTTACTACTCAGATTATATTAGGCCAACAAAATGAAAATACCAGCCTAGAAACTTTTGGAAAATCGGCCTATATGCTCGTTTGGGCTTAGATTTTCAATGGTCCATAACTCCTTCACTCTGACTACATAATGGTGAAGTCCATTCTATAATTTGACAAAGTTATCCAAATCGTCTTAGCTGTGGTTTGGGAAAACACCTTGGCCGGTTTCCTTGATCACCTGGTGCTTTTACGAATTTTGGTTTTCAACCATATGCTCTTCATATTTTTTTAGTAAAACTTTCCTGATAAAAACATCCTTCTAGTACAAAGTTGACTTATCAACAACCTTTATTAGTGCATTGGCCATTTCTTTGCTTCTAAGGACCTTAGGACTTTACCGTCCATAAAGATTGATCTTTGCTCGAGATGACAACTGCTTTCTATCTCTACTCATGCTTTCTGATTCCTGCTTAAGATGATGTCTTTAGCTTCTTGCTTCCACTCATACATCCTGATTTGTATTTGGTTCTTTCTCAAGTTGATGTCTTCAGCTTCCTTTCTACTTCTACTCATGCTTCTCCAAAATTGCTATCACACCATTAAGTATCCACGGATGCATAAAGTGACCAAATTGGTATCAACTATAATTGAATCTTTGCATTGCCACTAAAATCAAGCAAGCTACAACACTCTATAGCATCCACGTCTTACTATGAACATGAACTGAGCAAGGTGAATCTCTGAAAACCAAGTCAATGTAGCCCATACCCTGCTTGGGTTCGGAGCATGAGGAACACGTTCCTGCACATGGTGGCATCCTGCTCGGAGGCTTGGCTAGCTTTGACTCGTCAGGGATGAGATAGACCCCTTGCTGGAGATTGTAGATGGCCGAGATCACGGAGAATGCGTGGCGGCGCATGAAGTGGTCATGCTTGTGCGGCCGCGGCTGCATAGGGCGCAGAGGACAAGCAGGGGCGACGCTGCAGCTGACAAGCACACGGCGAGTGGTGTGGTGAGCACCTAGAGGAGGTGGTGATTCTTTGCAGCGAGGACGCCCAGTGCATCCTGCCCCCACATACCGATGCTATACTAGCTCTTTCAAGACCACCTGGTTCTGCTAGATTCGGAAGCCGTTCACCCTCTCCACAGGTACGTTAGCTCAGGCCTGGACCCTTGGTGGCAATCCATGTGTGCAGCTACAAAGCATTTCCGACCGACAATGCTTAGCGACAGAACTCGTTTTCCCAACACCACCCATTCCCATGCGTGCTACACCGTTTAAGCTCTCCATCTTCGGTCGATGTAAGCAGTCCATGGGGAAGCTTAGGAAAGGAAACCTCTTGGTCAAATTGAGAATATATGGAGGGAATGCAAGGTCGGTTGCCTGTTACTACTATACATGGGAATATATGATCGAAGAAGTTGGATGCGTTGCATATATATGTGTGGGGTCGGTACTGGTAGGCTTGTGCCCTTCTGTGGATGAAGTACCTTTGCAAATAATGCTCTGTTGTGATGTGGCCAGCAAATTGCATTCAAACTACCGGGTGTTGCCATGTGCCATGTGCCATCTATTCTGAGCCATGATTCGTCTCGGAAAGCTAAAAACAAAGAAAGAAGGAGAGAAAGAAAGAAACCGAGCACTAATGACAGGCCGTGGCAAATTAGGGCGTCATTGGTTACATGTATCTCCATTGTGCCCAGGCTCAATATATGCAAATTTGATTTATTTAGTTGCTTGGTCTAGGTTCCGATCGTGCAGCTGTATGTACAACTCGAGCTAGGCTGGCTGGAAACGCAGGAGAGTCCCGTTTCTCGTGCGCCAAGCTCAGCAGATGCAACCATGTGAATGCACGGAGTCAATACACATATAAGTCTACCTTCTTTGCACAAACAATATAATGTCTCAAATGAACCTGGCCTTATGCATGCAAAAATCCTAACACTAGCACCTGCTGCCATGCAGCCAGGCTCGGCTCATCCTGGTTGACACATACGGGTTAGGCTAGCTAGGAGCATTCAAGGAACCAATCAGGGCCCTTAGGCCAGTCTCAATGCTTAGTTTCAATACGCAGTTTCCAAAATGCCACATCAGCTAGGGTGGGATGAAACAATGAATGAAACTAGTTCTCACAACTGAGCGTTTCATTTCAGCAATTCCAAAGTTAAGTATAACATTTAATTGCGGCAAAATGCTAGGATCATATGTGCCTTATGCTCGTGTAGCCATTTGCACACAAACTAAAATACATAGTGCAAAGAATCGATACAACTGTTCAGCTCATACGATTGTTCAGTTCATACTGTGCACTTCATACGATTGTTCACAAGATAGATAACTGTAGCACTGCATATTACATAGTAAAGTTCAGAGAACTAGAACAAGATGATAACTTGGATGATATAGATTCTTTCACCATGAACTAAGCTAGATAACATAGGCATTCACATAGAGCAGTTCTGGTCACTGAAACACATAGATAACCAAGATGATTTACCACTAGAACTAAGATAGTAAACTAAGATAGATAACAAAAGTTCAGATAGCCTTTAGTACTTCAGATAGCCTTCAGATACTAAACTAAGATAGATAACAAAAGTTCATATAGCCTTCAGTAGTTCAGGTCACTGGAACACATTGGTTTCACATCGTTGCTTTCATCCTGTAGAAACAAAAAATAGTTCGGCATGAGCTCTCAGCCTTTCAAAGCATGAATATATATAGTCCCTGATCCATGATCACAGCAAGGTATATGCATATTGGTTACTTTGGGACAAGACCCCAGGTTCAGGTTCAAGCTCATTCATAGGATCATATACACGTAAACTGCTATGTGGTTAAAAAAAAGATAAATGTAGTGATCAGATTCCCAGAACTAACCTTAGTCCGCAAACAACAATGGAGATAAATTATCACTGGCAGATTGGTACCCCGCAGAAACCAAAATAATTGACAATGAGCATTCAGACATTTACAAGTGCACCAAGCATATATAAAAATGATACAAAAATATAAAACAATTACATGTATTCTATCTCAAACTCCAGATATATGTCTACGACCACCAAACTTATTCCAAATATGTTCGATCAAATCATTCTTAAGTCGGCGATGAGCCAATTGATCTCGAATAGAAGTATCTTTTTCTAAAACTCTCTTCAATGGAACATTCTGGTCAGGAGAGTTTTCCGGTTCTTGAACGGTTGCTGAACTAGGAACCACATTTAGATCTAGATTTTCTTCAATAATGTCTTGTTGCTTCTCATCTTCAACTATCATATTGTGAAGTATGATGCAAGCAAGCACAACATCACGGAGTACATCTCGGTCATATAGATGAGTTGGTCGTTTTAAGATGCAAAATCGATGCTGCAATACACCAAAGGCTCTCTCGATATCCTTTATTGCCCCTTCTTGTTCCTGTGCATACAACTTCTCCTTCTCAATGATAGGGAGTCGTATTGACTTAACAAATACTGCTCATTCAGGGTATATTCCATCAGCAAGAAAATACCCAATGTTGTGTTGATTCCCATTCACCATGTACTGGACTCTAGGAGCTTGCCCTTTTAGCACTTTGATAAATACAGTAAATTGGTTCAAAACATTAATATCATTGTTAGAACCCGCTACTCCAAAGAACGCATGCCAAATCCAAAGATCATGTGATGCCACGACCTCAAGAATCAGGGTCGACACTTTCTGATCACCACAAGTGAACTGATCCTTCCATGCATTTGGGCATCTTTCCCATTGCCAATGCATGCAGTCAATGCTGCCGAACATACTAGGAAAACCGCGTCTCTCACCAAGTTTGAGTAAACGTTCAGTATCTTCCACAGTGGGGTGCCTCAGATATCTCTCACCAAACACATCTATAACACATTTGACAAAATTCTTCATTGCCTCCATTACAGTAGTCCCTTCTATCTTCAAGTATTCATCTAGTTCATCTGCAGCGCTACCGGTAGCTAATTGGCGAATAGCTGCAGTACACTTTTGTAGTGGACTGAGCCCTTGCCGATTAACAACATCCACCCTTTGAGTAAAATAATTAGACCACTGGCCTAATTCCTGAACGATGTGAAGAAAAAGTGGTCTAGACATACGAAATCTTCGGCGAAAAATATTGGGAGGATAAAGAGGATTTTCTGAGAAATAATCATTCACTAGTTTTTGATGTGCTTCCTCTCGTGGCCTCTTGATGTGCTTCCTCGGATGGAATCGATGGTCAGAAGCCTCTTTTTGAAGACCTTCGATGGCGGACTGTATGACCACCGTGGCTTCATTGAGAACATCATCTATGATCTGATCCTCAGCAAGGAACTCATCCAACAAGTTCAGAGGATTTTGACTTCCAGCAGGGTTGTCATTTTCCTCAGATATCTTTGCAGAAGAGAAAAAATAGTGAATATAAGAGGTGAGGAAAAGAGATGGCGCAAAAAGTTCAGAGAGATTAAGTTACCTCAAAACTGTGCACTAGAGTATGAGAAAGAGAGAAGGCCTTCGTGGGAGGAAAAGTGAGAAGGCCTTCCTGTGTATATATAGGTTCATATGCAGCAGTTTTCACACCATGAGTGCAGTAGATGTGAAACTGCCATGCAAGTGCAGCATTTACACTACATGTGAAACTGCCATGCAAGTGCAGCATCCACACAAATATAGTGCAGCAGATTAATGAACTAAAGTGCTGCATTCACACAAATGTACATTCAGGCTGTGCAGTAGAAAGATTTGAGAACTAACCTTAGTCAGCAAGCAACTTTTCCCCAAGCTTACGTAATGCCTTGTCTCGGCTAGCCTTTTGATCTTCAAACATGTGACTTGTATCTTGATTAAGTAGGGAATTGTAGACCTCAAACATCTTTCTTACCTTTTGCTCTTTTGCTATATTCAAATTTGCATTTGATATTTGAATCTGTGCATCCGTCACCTTTTCACGCTCCACGCTCCGATCTTGATGCTCTCCCCAAGGATGACAATTCCGTCCATAAGATTATCCTTCTTGTGCTTTCTATTGCGCTGAGCCTTTGCTGCTTCTCTACCAATGGGACGTTCCTGCGCTTCTAGAATATCAACTATTTCAGTCTTGTCTTTCTCCGTCTCAAACTGTGCACACCATTTGGGCTCATCTTTTAGTATCTTCTACCAATGCACCAACGGAAAAGGCTTTCCAAACCTGTTTGCATACATTTGTTGTGCCTCTTTCTCTAGCATATCGTCGGAGTATCCGCTTGTATGCATTTGAGTTACCTTAGTCCAATAGTCATTGAAATCACTGATCGATGACTTGAGGCGTGACCAGTGAAACTTCAATTGGTTTATTTCCCTTCTACGCTTCCCATTCCCTTTCTTGTTATACATAGCAATGACTTCCTTCCAAAATGTATCACCTCTCTTGTCATTCCCATGAATTGGGTCTTTGGAAGCATTCAACCAATCACTGGCCTACAAAATAGTCAATGTGAACAAATCAAGAACTATACCAAACAATGACCTACAAAATGTAAAACCGATTAGTGATTACTAGTCTTTCTTCCTCTTCATGAGTCCAATATCTTTTGTGGTTGCACTTTGCTGCCCTATCTGCATCGTTGTTTTCATCTTCATCAATCAAAATGTTCACTGTATTGTTAGTTGAAGTGCCTTGTTTCTTAGCTTGGGGTGTTGGTGTTCCATAGGCACTTGGTGGTGGTGGAGACATCGGGTTGAAGGACATACTCTGACCAACCAAATGAAAATTTTCACCTTGTTGTTGTGGCTGTGGCAGATAGTTTTGTTGAATCAAATTTAAAAACCCTCCTGGAGGATAGACCCTAAAATTTTCAAGCAATCAGGCTGCCATTACTAAACTATTTTCTTGGCGGCATCAAGTAGTGGCTAGAAAAACAAATGCTTGACATTATATGTAAATTGATGCAGTGAAAAAATGGGTAACACAGTTTCAACCAAACATCAAAACATTT
Organism: Saccharum hybrid cultivar R570; assembly: GCA_038087645.1. Lineage (NCBI taxonomy): Eukaryota > Viridiplantae > Streptophyta > Magnoliopsida > Poales > Poaceae > Saccharum > Saccharum hybrid cultivar. Next base: position 847,243 of record JAQSUU010000029.1, on the reverse strand, counting down.
AAATTCTTGTCACCAATCCTCCTAAATGGATCACCATGACATACTAAGGAGAGCAAATTTAATTGTCTAGGAACTATTAGGCTTGCAGAACAGATCGACTGCAGATACTATTGTAAACTACTTTTAGCCATAGAAATAAACATGCAGAACAGATCGACATGCACATACTATTGTAAACTATTTTTAGCCATGGAAATAAACATGCATAACGGATAGAAGTCAAATGTACCACGAATTTGGGCATTGTTGGTTTTCATGAAGAGCAAAATTTGGGGGTATGGCGCCCCATGCTGCTCCTCGTGGTGGGGGTGGCGGCATGGTTGATGTCGGTGGAGTAGGGGAGGAAATCGGTGCAGCAGGGTTGGGATTCGGCACAGCAGGGGTGGGATTCGGCGCAGCATGGGCGGAAATCGGCAGCAGCGGTGGCGGGACTGGTGGTGGAGCAGGCGAGTAACCTGGAGGCGGTGATGGAGCAGGCGCCGACGTCCTTTTCAGTCCAAATTGCTTGCCCCCACGCAGTTTCCCTCCTCTGCTAGCTGCTGGGAATCATTAGCCGCCGGCGGATCCATGGCTGGTGGATCTCGTGCCGTGCCCTAGCTCGATGGGGCGGCGGACGAGGCGAGGTGGTGCACGGTCGACGGATGCGGCGGATGGGGAGGAAGGGGATGGCGAAGGTGGTGGGAAGAAGGATGAGGCGCGGGAGGATTTAGCGTGGGAGGATTTAGCGCGGCGCAGGAAGAAGGTGAAGGCATGCGCGGGCGGAGGCATGCGCATAGGATCTAGAGGATGAAACGATTTGGCCTCAATGGCAGTTTCATGCGGTTACTGAGAGCTAGGAAAGAGGGCTGAGCCATTTCACCGTGATGAAACTCTTTTCTTCTCTCTCCTACCCATTTCATGCAAATATTCCCCGTTTGCCGATGTATCACTCTATTAAATGTGCATGACACACCCATGAAATGCCCATTGAGACTGATCTTATTCCTTTGTTCTAGAATCGAGAATTCATCACTATGTTGCAGTTGCAGTAAACTGTATTAATTTTGTTCTAGAATCGATAATTCATCAGCATGTTTTTTTTTTGGCGAGAAATTTATCACTGTGTTGCAGTAAACTATATTATTTGTTAGTTCTCCAGTCCCACATGGATCGAATCTGGTGGGGGACATCAAGGGAAACTGATAGGTGATGATACTGATCCATGCGTCAGTGGAGCTTAGGATCTTGGAAGCTGACTCACCTCTGCATCTAGGCTGGGTGCAGTACTGAGCGATGGGGTTGATCCAGCAACCTCTACAATGTCAGGTATACATATCACGTACAGAGCCATATCAATTTTGACTTGGCATTTGACTAGGCCTATCGTGTTTGGATTTTTGGATCGTGGTTTTGGTATTTGACAAGTCCATAGAAATTTTATTTGCTAAAAGATTGGCAAATTCTAGATACTTGCATTGAAATGTCATGTACTGATGTACCATCAGATTCTTGAACCTTCAGTTGCTTTTAGTGTGAATTAAATACTTGAGGAGCAGTGCATGCTTTTGAGATGTGTTAGGTAATATGAAATAATGGAGATCTGAGTTCGCTCTTAATTCAATTGCATGTACTATCAATGGGATTTAGCGCTGCCGGTTTGAATAGTAGTAGTGCACAGGATGTTCTGAACTGTATTAATGTTTACCTCTCCATCATTGGGTAACTTTGTTGCGACTGGAGACTTTGGAGTAGATGGTTCTTTGCGTATTCAAGCTATTAAAAATTGGTTGGCTGAACACAATTTATCTATATTTTGACAATTATTTCTGCATATGCTAAATAAGGCCTTGGTGTGTTCCTTTTCAGAGGTTCTTAAGTTGATCTAGCTAGGTACAGGGTTTGGTGAGTCCTTCGCAGATCACCACCTGTACAGAGGCATATCAATTTTCAAATTGTATATGCTATATAAAGCCAACAAGTTATGATTTGTCCAGGTAAAACTTTGTGCTTCATTGTCATGTCTTGCTTAGTATCTTTCTGCATGAAACATCGAATTGTGATAGGTGGCCTGTTTTAACTCAACACATATTATTGCCTGAGTCAACTTTGGGCTTCACACCTATGAAGTTGATAGATATATCTCTGATGGCCAAAGACAGTAATGGGCTGGAATTATAAGCCGGCTGAAAAACACTGTTGGCTGATTTTTTGTGAGAGAAAAATATTGTTCCAGCTGAAAAAACAAGCCGAATAAAACGGATTATAAGCCAGATGAACAGGGCCTAGTCTCAGCTCAATCACAATGCATCTTGTGTTCCTTGCTAGATGAAATTATATCAATATGCATCTTGTGTACCTTCTTTGCATCTTGTTTACGCTTATTGGTTTGTTCACAAGGTGCAGTTTCAAATGTCTTAACTGTTACTGCAGTATTCCTGTTTGATGATAATAGTCATGGTCCTATCGGTCTTGCAGCCAAGGAGCAAAGGAATGCTGTTAGAAGATAATCTGGACACCCAATAGGCCTACAGAGGCGAGTTCCATCCTTGCCTCTTTTTTATGGCCTCATGGCAATCATATTTCTTGGTAGTAACTCATTAAGAATTTTTTATCGACTAACCAAGGAGAACTCATCGGCAACATTGCAAGGGAATCTTATTAATTATTTAGGTGCGTCGTCAGTCCTCCCTCTAACTAATTAAAAACCGTCCTCTTAATTGGTAACCAATGAAGTGCTTACCATGTGCACCTTAAGTATGTCAAGATGCTTAATTGCATTGTTGAAGCCACTGGTACCTTCGTTCCTGTGTCCTCCCTGCTGCTTGATATGCTTGAAATGAAAGAACTTAGAGGGTGTCGAGATGGAGGTGTTGGCAAATCCATGAATTTGTTCAGTGTTAAAGAGGTTTGTTTTCTTGCAATATAACATTTGGCTATGGAACACGTTTTTTGAAGAAGCTTGTAATAGTTCTATTTTATTGGCAGGTGGACAAGAAAATAGAAGACACATGCCTTTCAGGAAGCTTGCATTTGTTCTGTGATCGATGAGCTGGCTAAAACATTTGGCCCAATGAAGCTACTCCATTGCCTTCTTTGAGATGTCATTTATTCCACTTGTTCGGCTCCGATAAGATGAGGCATTTTGTAGTGAACATAATTACATTGTGCAAGCAAACATATGACATGTAGCTACAATTTGATCTAGCTAGGTTGTCAATATTGAGATATGCAGGTGTACAACTAAGTATGAATGTTGGCTTTAATGAAAATTTTGAGATGTGTTTACCAAACTCGGTGGTTGATAAGTAATGTGAACTGCCATGGGTATTGAACATGCTTGAAATTGTATGGTCAAGAATCATTTGAGCTAAGTGTATGATGATACGATATTTTTGATCTTATGCTGATAATAATGGTGAAAATTATGCTTAGTATCGTAGCCGTATATGTTGGTTATACATTTTTTTCCTCGAATCATTGTAGGGCGCCTGATGTTCTAGTGTAATCTATTCACCAGCTCTCTGCCTTGCCGTCCACTATGCACGCCTGATGTTCTAGTGTAATCTATTCACCAGCTCTCCGCCTTGCCGTCCACTATGCACTCGCATTTCACTGTAGTACTGTTGCTTGAATTCTTCGACCTTGCCAGAAAATGCAGCATTATATGCTAGAGCTTGCTAGACAAGCATATTATATTTTATAGCTTACCAAGAGATGAACCCCTGGAGAAATGGAGACGGATAGAATGTTGCTTAATTGGGAATGAGCGGAATTAGGAAATCATATTCTGGAGCAAGTTTAGCTCTCTGGGTTAAGCTGAGCTAACAACAGTCCCATGTGTGGGCGTGGCCATCTAAGGATAGGAGGCTGAACAAACGCACCCAATAACCGGTTCCCAGTATAATTCAGAGCTGCTCGTCCCGCCCCGTACGGCCCCCTGCATCCTGCGGCGCCGGATTGGGTTCCGCCGGGGATCCCGCGGCGAGCCTCGCCGCCCGCGCCGCAGCCCCATGGCTGGGCCCTGGAGCTCGTCCCGCACCTCCATGGCCGGCCTGACCTCGCGATAGAAAGGCCGCGGTGGAACCCCTTCTCCCACGCAAGTCCGCTGCTCGAAGCCGGTCGAAGCTAGTGCCCCCGTTCGGCTCTGCTGCTTGGGTTTCGCGGACAAGCCGCCATCCTGACGGCTCAGCCGTCAAGTCCCCATCCAGGTTGCTCTGCTCCGGCCAGGCGGCCATGGATTTGGCCTGCAGGTCTCCTGGCGCCTTGATTGTGCTGGAACAGGACCCAGCGCTGGCGGAACTCGTGCGGGACTGGGATTTCTCTCCCGGTAAGAAGTTTCAAGCTGAGGTGCTACGTAAGTTCTCTTCCTCGGTTCATCACACTTCTTCCTTGCCGGATGGTTCCTTCTTCTTGCTCGTGATTTTTCGGAGATTTCTCTTTCGGCTCACTGAGGATTCTGTTGCCATGGCTCTCCACTGCTGCCTTGGAGGAACTCCCGCTGGTTTTCATGTTTCTTTTCAAAAGGAGCGGCATTTTCGCTTCTCTGTTGCATCCAAGAACGTGGGGCTGCTTGTTCGTGCTCTCAATAGGATCACGACTGATCATTTTGATATATATTTTCATTTGTGGCGTGATGGAGGTGCTGATTGGAAGCGGGAATGGAAAAAATGGGAGAAAGAAGAAGAAGCTAGCTGGACCACAAAGATCAGCAAAAAAAAGTAAACATAAGATTTCGGGCAAAAGGGTCTCTTTCAGCAAAAAGCTGATTTTAGACTCTCCTCTGTCTAAATCTCGCCCTAAAGAGCTCTTTTCATCTATGATTACAGTTGGGAGTATTCTTTGTCCGGTTTCATCTACTATGCCTATTGGAGCTTCCCCTTCTGTCTTAGATTTTGAGAAGTACGCAGGATTCAGTTCAAATCAAGTTCAGTGCAGGGATTTTGAAACTGTTAAGAACGTTCGTGAGGAACATTCAGCTAAAGAAAATTCTACTGTTGATCCAATAACTTCAGTTGTGCAAGCCAGTTCTGATGCTCTTGCTTCTCACAATCTCAATGGTGCCCATCGTGCAACATCTTCCTTAGTGGTTCCAGTTCAAACGGTTTTCAAAAGGCTAGAGAGAGATCTTGATATTAATTGCAATGATATTCTGGCTGCCAATTCTCTTCAACTGAAGCACTATAATGGAGGGCAGCTCCCCCAAGGTGAACGGTTCAACTTCACTCCCAACCCCTCAACCAGATTAAGGGTCTCTTTCAGCAAAAAGTTGATTTTAGACTCTCCTCTGTCTAAATCTCGCCCCAAAGAGCTCTTTTCATCTATGATTACAGTTGGGAGTATTCTTTGTCCGGTTTCATCTACTATGCCTATTGGAGCTTCCCCTTCTGTCTTAGATTTTGAGAAGTACGCAGGATTCAGTTCAAATCAAGTTCAGTGCAGGGATTTTGAAACTGTTAAGAACGTTCGTGAGGAACATTCAGCTAAAGAAAATTCTACTGTTGATCCAATAACTTCAGTTGTGCAAGCCAGTTCTGATGCTCTTGCTTCTCACAATCTCAATGGTGCCCATCGTGCAACATCTTCCTTAGTGGTTCCAGTTCAAACGGTTTTCAAAAGGCTAGAGAGAGATCTTGATATTAATTGCAATGATATTCTGGCTGCCAATTCTCTTCAACTGAAGCACTATAATGGAGGGCAGCTCCCCCAAGGTGAACGGTTCAACTTCACTCCCAACCCCTCAACCAGATTATGCTTTCATTGTTTAAGTCCGAACCATTTAATACGGGAGTGCCGAAGTGATATTAGGTGCATTTACTGTTTCATTTATGGTCATCGGGCTCGAAATTGCTTTAGAAGAAAAGCCCACCTTAAGCTTAAGTGGGCTGCTAAGCCCAGCCTGCAGCCATCGAGCATTGTGTGCAGTAAAGAGGAAAATGTTCAACCTCATCATATTCATTGGTCTCTAGGTCCTAAGGCTGTTAATGCCCCGAGTGCACCTTTGCCTTCTTGCTGCTCGCAGAAGGTGACTCTCCACATCCCAACTCCGGGGAAGACAAACACAGAGCAACCCGAGCAACCTGAGCCCACACCTCCTCCCACATCCACAAACAGCGATCAAGCCATGGCGAACCTTGCCATCATTGATCCAAGGCGCTTCTTCCCAAGCGCGATGATCCTTGAAGATGGTGGACAGCACAGGCGTGCCAAGCGCACTGTTTGTGTCTCTAGTGGAATTGTCAAGAGACATGAAGATTATGCCATCGCGATCACCGAAGCCGAGCTCACCTCGGCACAGCAGCTCCAGCTTATGCATCTCACCAGGGACTACATAGAAATTGAGGCACGGAAGAATGTCCTCTACTTCACGCCGCATCCGCATGGAGTGGGAATCTTTCAGCTACGTGATCCTTGTCAGCGCGATACACTTGTAGTTAAAAGTCCACATTGGATAGGTGGTCATGAAGTTCGTTTCGTCAGGCATGATGAGACGCCAATGAATGTGCGCAACTCTCCATACACTAGAAAGAGCTGGTTATTGCTGCTGGGCTACCCGCTGGATTTTAAGGATCCTTTGATCATGAAGCAAGTTTGCAGTGTCTTTGGGCAGCTCCTATTTTGGAATGCGAGTGACCATTCTCGAGCGTGTGTTCTGGTCCAAGTGATGATTGATAACCCTCTGGAGGTCCCTCGCAGTCTAGTGATCAAGCATGGTACGGAACTTAATGGTGCGGGTCGGTCTTGGACTGTTCCTGTGTACATCTTTAGTTCAGAGTTCACAAATGTTCAGCCTGACAACCCTCATCCTTTTGAGGAGACAGTTGCACCTGAGGAAATCAACAACATAGTTGAGATGGTAGATCGGGTTATGGATCAGTTGATTGAAGCACATCAAAATCAAGGTGCTGTGGAGGAAGATCAAAATTCAGCTATCATTGGTGAGACTACCTCATCCTTCTCTATCCCCATTTTGCAACCTGCGCAGGGGGCAAACAAAGAAGTCACCATTGAAGCCCAGGGAAGGGTCCCAAACTCTCAGGGGACTGATCAAGACGAAACTAATCAAAAGCAACAGCAAGCCAAACAGCAGCAGGTCACTGTTCCTACAGAGACACAGAAATACATTGAGCAAAAGGAAGCTATCTCAAAACTTCTGGCAGATGGGCTCAATCAATTAATTGTCACTCAAAGTGAGGCTAGCTCTTCCAATATAATGGGTAGTCTCAGCATTCCGAACTCCCTGATTCACATTGATTTGGCTGCTCTTGGGATTACATCTCTCAGTATTGCTGTTAGTATCCCAGATCAGCGTGATGCTCCTCCGCTCAACGCTTCCATTAGCAATCCACTTGTGCAGCAAAATCTTGATAACTCTTAGTTTCACCCAAATGAGTTAGCCCCCACTGCAATCTCTCAACCTAATCCCCATATAAGCCCTCAGCAGATGTTACTGGACCTAGGTGGTGCTCAGATCCACCCAAACATGACAGCTCCTAATGCTTATTCCCTGGACAAAGGTACTCCAATCACTAGGGTCTATTACAGAAGAAGGTTCAAGAACAAGAATAGAGGATATGACAGGCAAACTATCATGATAACAAGTCCAGAGATCACTGCCAATACTATTGGAAAATTTCGGGAGGAGTTTGTTTCTATGGCTCAGTTAAATAGCTCTGATAAAAGCAAGGGAAGCATATCTGCAACAAAGAAGAGAAAATGTAATACTCCCACCACAACTAGGAAGCTTAGAAGGAGTCTAAGGCTCATAAAGAAGTTAGACGGGCACAAACCTGCTAGTATCCCCCTGAAGAAAGCTCCCACCAGAAACAAGAACAAGAACAAAAAAAACAAACCCCAATCTGATCTGCTGGGTAGCATTCTGCTCTCACCTACTTGCCAAGCCTCTGATTTCCCTGACATTTCTACCATTGCTAAATTTACTAATATGGGAACTGTCCTCCCTCAAATACCCATTGCAGAGATACAAAAGTTGGCCATTGAGTCCTGCGGCATTGCTCCTTCGGAGGTGTCAGCTGACTGCTCCTTGCATCTAGGCTTCAAGAGGATGGAGGAGCAGATTTGCAACCTGAAGAAGTGCACCAATGAATGTCAGGGAATGCACTATCTTTGAATGCGGTACTGAATTCTATCAAAGCCTGTTAAGTTGGTCACAGACTAGTTGGACTTGTTGCTTCACAACCTTTTGTGAATCCTGCACCTTCATGTTGGCAGTATTGGCTTGGTCTCTTTTTGATGTGCTTGATGATTCCTAGGATTGGTCCCCTGATTCACCTCCCTCTAATGTGCTTGTGGCTCACAACATTGAGAATATCTTAAGCGCTCAGTTTCAGTCTCTTTGCTGCTCTCTTTCTCCTCTTTTTTCCTTTGGAACAAGAGATGGCTGCTACACCTATACTTGTTTTTATGGATAACAATATAAATGATAATAGTCCAAACAATACTTTGAATAGGAGCTGGAACATACTCAATTGGAACATTAGAGGGATCAACTCTGAAGACAAGTGTAATGCTGTAAAAGAAAAAATTGATGAAAGCGCATGTGCAATTTATTGTATTCAGGAGACAAAGAGAGATCATTTTGACCATACTTTTATCAAAAAGCTGGCCCCAAAGCGCTTCAACAAGTTCGCTTTCTCTCCCTCTGTTGGAAATTCTGGAGGCATTCTTATGGGGTGGAATAGCTCCCTCTTCAATGGAGATATCATTGAGAGTAACAGATTCTCTATCACAGTCAAGTTCTCTTCCTTACATAATGGTCGTCACTGGTTTCTTACCACTGTTTATGGACCCTGTCAAGGCCCTGAAAGGGATGATTTTGTTCTCTGGCTTAATAACCTTCAAATTGATGATACTACCAACTGGATGATCCTAGGTGACTTCAATTTCTACAGATCCCTGAGTGACAGAAACAAAAGTGGAGGCAATATAAATGATATTATGATATTCAATGAAATTATAAGCAACCTGGGGCTCCTAGAAATCCCCCTCAAAGGGAGAAAATACACTTGGAGCAATATGCAAGACGATCCTCTCCTTGAACAAATTGATTGGGTCTTCACTTCACCTAATTGGATCTCTGTCTACCCGGATACTCTTCTTCTGCCACTAGCAAGATCAACTTCAGATCATATCCCTTGTAAAATTCAGATTGGCACTAACATCCCCAAGGCTCAAGTATTTAGATTTGAAAATTATTGGGTTGATCATCCGGAGTTCATGGAACTGGTTAAGTCTATCTGGTCTACTAATGTCAGAGCCTCAAATAGCACCACAAGAATCAGCTCCAAATTCAAACTCCTGAGAGCTGCACTTAAAAAATGGAGTAAGAAACTATCCAACCTTTCTAGGTTAATTAGAATTTGCAGTGGCAAGCTTGAGGTTCTTGACTCTCTAGAAGAACAAAGACCCCTCTTTATTTAAGAATACAACTTCAGAAATATTCTTAAGGCTCACATCTTGAAATTACATGGCTATAAAAAAGAATATTGGAAGAAAAGATATACTGTAAGATGGACCAAGATGGGAGATGAAGGAACAAAATTTTTTCATGCTGCAGCCACTGAAAGGTACCGGATTAACACCATCACCAGCCTGATTGCTAACAATGGTAGGACTGTTATTGAACATAGTGAAAAAGCAGCTTTGCTATTGGAGGATTTCAAAAAAAAGGATGGGATGCTCTTCTAACCCCACAATGCTTTTTAATCTGGAGCAATTGGTACAGGCAAGAAATGACTTGGAGTCTTTCTCAAGGTCTTTTTCCACCCTAGACATTGATGAGGTAATCAAACACATGCCTCCTGACAAAGCCCCGGGCCCTGATGGTTTCAATGGACTCTTTCTGAAAAGATGTTGGAGCATTATAAAAGAAGATATATATACTTTGTGCTTTGACTTCTTCAATGGCAATCTGAGTCTAGAAGCCATCAATAGTTCATTCATCATACTGATTCCTAAAGTGCACAATCCTACAAGTGTTAATGATTTCAGGCCCATTTCTCTTCTAAGTGGGGTCATCAAAATCATCACAAAGCTCCTGGCTAATAGACCGCAAGAAAAAATAATACCGCTGATTCATACCAATCAATATGGTTTTATAAAAAGTAGAACAATACAAGATTATTTGGCCTGGGCTTATGAGTACATATATCAGTGTCAACACTCCAAAAAAGAGCTTATTATCCTGAAATTGGACTTTACAAAAGCTTTTGATACAATTGAACATAACACGGTCTTGCTGATGATGAAGAACTTGGGGTTTCTAGAAATTTGGATTAACTAGATTGAGAGGATCCTGGGCTCTGGTTCTTCCTCGATTCTTCTTAATGGTGTGCCAGGGAATCATTTCCATTGTCGCCGAGGGGTCAGGCAAGGTGACCCCTTGTCACCACTTCTCTTTGTGCTTGCTGCAGATCTTCTACAGTGAATTGTCAACAAAGCCTATCAGCAAGGTTTGTTTGAGCTACCTATTCCTTCCTATGAGCTAGACCAGTACCCCATTGTCCAATACGCCGATGACACTATTTTAGTCATGAAAGCTTCTCAAAGGGAGTTATTCATCCTGAAAGGCCTTCTGGAATCACAATCAACAGGGCTGAGAGTCAACTACAAGAAGACTTAAATCTCTCTCTTGAAAAAGCTCAACTCCTTGCTGGTGTCTTTGGCTGCAATTTGGAATCTCTTCCTTTTACCTATCTTGGACTGCCGCTGGGCACAACAAAACCTCGGGTTGAACATTATGGTCCCATTATGAATAAAGTTGAGAGAAGGCTCACGGCAACTTCTACCTTCCTGACCCATGCAGGAAGGCTCCAGCTAGTTAATTCAGTCCTCTCTTCGCTGCCCACCTATGCCATGTGCACCTTGGAGGTGCCGGTTGCAGTCATTGAGTATATTGATAGAGCAAGACGTCACTGCCTTTGGAGAGGTTCAGATTCCAATGCAAAGATGAAACCACTGGTGGCCTGGAGAAAATGTTCAAAGCCAAAGAGAAAAGGAGGATTAGGAATTATCAATCTAAGGAGCCAAAACAAGACCCTTCTTTTGAAGCATCTAGACAAATTTTATAATAGGAAGGATATCCCTTGGGTGAAGCTGATCTGGAATGCACATTATTCCCAAGGTCAAGTGCCACATGCTTCGACAGATAGGGGTTCCTTTTGGTGGAAGGATGTCCTAAAATTATGTGACATGTTCAGAGGAATTGCGAAGTGCACTTTTGGAGATGGTTCTACAGTGCTTTTCTGGTCTGATCTTTGGAATGACAACATCCTAGAATCCAAATTTCCAAGGCTCTATTCCTTTGCCAGGAACAAGAACATCTCAGTGGCCATGTTTTTATCTCATAACACTCTGGAGGCCCAATTTCACTTGCCATTATCAGAGCAGGCCTTCTAAGAATTCTAAAGTCTCTAAGACTTAATTCAAGATCTGCAGGTTAATCGGAATTCAAAGGACTCCTGGGAATACATTTGGGGAAGCAAGAACTACTCCTCATCAAAATGTTACAACTTTCCTTACAAGAATATACAGCCCCCATCCCTTTTTCTCTGGATTTAAAAATCTAGATGCTGTAACAAACTTAGAGTTTTTTCGTGGCTCCTCTTGATGGACAGACTAAACACAAGGAACATTCTTAGAAGGAAAAAGCACAAGCTTCAGGGAAACAACTACAATTGTGTTCTATGCAGCAACAACATTGAAGAAACAACATTTCATTTGTTCTTCAGCTGCCCCTTTAGCCAAGCCTGTTGGCAACACCTTGGTATAAATTGGGAATTCACAATGGATTTCTTCCAGATGATGCAGCAAGCCAAGGTCCAACATAACAATTCCTTTTTTTATGGAGACCTTCATCATTGCCACCTGGCAGATTTGGAAGCAGAGAAACAACTTTATATTTGATAGAGGCCGCCCGTCCTTTGATTCTTGGAAAAGCTCCTTCTATGAAGAAGTTAGACTACAGGCCCATAGATTCAGTTCTGTTAAGCGCTCGGTTTTTCTTTCTTGTACAGCTGCTCTAGATTAGCCCTGTTGCCCACCTGAGGCATTCTTCCCTTTTTGTTTCTCCTTGTATAGATTTGTTGGAGTTTTTTTTGTTTAATAAAAAGTTTACGGTGGGGGCCTCCCCTGCTGTATTTTCCGCTCAAAAAAAACCGGTTCCCATGGTACCGGTGGCATCGCACTGTCATGTCTCTCGATCGATAGCACACAGGAACTCCAAGCCTCTGGCCAGATCTACAGAATGGATTGCGAATTTCCAACACCAAATATATAGCCTCCTAGCATATATATATATATATATATATAGTTAGTTGAAGTTCAAGTTCATAGCAGGCTGTCACCCCAAGCAAGTGAAGAGCTGCATACCCTCAATGAAATGATCAGCAACATCACTTTAACACAAGCTCCGGACAGCAGATATTCCAAATTTGCCGGCCAGCTGGGAACTCTCCATGCTTCAGCCGTGTATCAGGCATCCAAGACCATGGGCTCCCCGTGCAATTTCTCTAGCTTCGTTTGGAGAAACCGAGCGCCCCCCAGGGTACGTTTTTTCGGCTGGTTATTGGTAAACAACCGCATACAGTGCCGTTACAACCTCCACCTCAAGCATGTCCTCGACGACGACATTTGCCAACTCTGTGGTAATGCGGCAGAGACTGCCGATCACCTCATCTTTCGCTGCCTGGTTCCTTCGGCTTTCTGGAATCATATTGGCTGGATTGGGGTCAACCTTCCGGAGCCAACTCACCTATGGGAGATGCCACGGCCACCACATATCCCGGCTAAGCACTTCCCGATGATGATACTACTGTGTTGCTGGCAGATTTGGAACCATCGCCACGACATCGTCTTTCGCCATCAGCAACCCTGTCTGAGCCGCCTCCTGTACAGCTGCAGGGAAACATGTCGCCTATGGAGCAGCCGCCTACGTTCCCAAGACCGTTCCATTGCTGATCACTGGTGTAATTTATTTGTCATGAATTAATGCCCTGTACGATTAAGACCATGTAAACTCTAGGTGCCTGGCACCCTCCATTTACCGGCTTGCCGGAATCTATGGAAAATCATTCAGGTGGGGCTCTCCCCCCTCCGGTGAAGTCTTCTAAAAAAAAAGTTCATAGCAGTTGAAAATTCCTAAGGGCATTCTCACATCGATAGTGCTTTCACTTCCTACTGCCTTAGTTCTCAATTTTGTTGTAGTATATAAATGGTAGCCGAGTTTATTTACAAAAGAAAAGCGCTAAAAAATTAAATAACTGAAGTTCGTGGATGCGCCCCAACAACCACTATCCGAGTGTGCAAACTAAACCATAACTACTATCACAAACTCAAGCAGAAAAGAAATTTCAAGTATGACTACACTAAGTTGATCCCTTCGTTGTGGTATATATGTGGCTGTTGCACGAGCAGATAAGTTGGTCAAGAGAACAAGGTACGTACCCCTGATGATCCAGGAAATGGCATGGTGTACTGTTGGGCTAGCTAGTGTCCTCTCTAACGCATATTCAATGGTTTGCACTTTGCAGTTTCTTCAATAATGCCAGGTTCATGGGTGGGCAGCCAAGGGTCCAAAAACGTAGACCCACCAAAAATAATCCATGTATCCAACAGCTCATATATCTCCTTGAATATAATGTCCATTCTTATCTTCTTCAATATGTCCCTGCATATTGATAGAGTTGTTTCTTGGTACAATATATATCAATGTATCCAACATCACATATATATCCTCTAAGTTCGTTTGTAGTTATCCACAGCAATGGGCATTATCCTCTTGGTTCTTGCATACACTGCTAAAGAAGTTCAAGAAAAAAGAAGTTTCAATTTTCGTATGATGCTTTGGAATATGTGGCATCAGGACAATAACGATGAAGTGTTGACAATTTCAGAGAAGTCGATGGCCACAAGCATGAGGCGGTTTCAGAATGGGTGGATGATGTTGCATGCTAGCTGATGCTGATGATCTGCATGAGACAAATTTATGTGCTTGTTTTTAGCTGCATTGTTTTCAGCTGCCACTGCCACAACATCACCATCCAAGCTAGCTTTTTCAGTAGGCGATGTCTTGCATTTGGCATGATGATTTTTCCAAAATTTGTGAGCTCTTCTCCATTGCAGAGATCTCAACCTTTGCATCATCTTACGAGATTTATCATCAGCCATCAGTACAATTGCCATAAGCCCATAATTAAGGTTGTGGTTAGTAAGAACTTATGATCTTCTAAAAAGGAAAGAATTGCTAACCACAAGGTTTAAGCTGGAATCTCATAATTTGTGGAAATACAAATAAGCTTCTATGAGTTTCAAACCGGTGACCCATTATGCCGCGCTTCAAAGGTTATGTGTGTGTAATGTTAATACTAACAACTATACAAGGACAATCAAAGTTATGTCACTTATATGTGATTAAAAAGAGTTTTTTTTTCCTTTTTTTCGCACTAGTGATACAAGGTGACATATTTTTTCGCACTAGTGATAAAGTGGATTCACTAGAGACTGCATGCATCTTTTACACACTAGGATTTTCCTAGAGCTGAACACTGCAAACTGATGAATATGCATTGTCCTGGTGTTGGCTCTGGTTGCAGAAAACTGATGGCACAGAGCATGGTTGATGCTGGATTTACAGATCGAGCCGGAGGTTCATGCTTTCTTTACTGAGTTATTATCAATGCAAATTGTCTGCAGGAGCGAAGAGAGATCTAGATGAAAAACTGGCTTGGTGGCCGAACAAATTCTCAAATTACTCTAGCCCTGTTCGGCCATTAGGCCAAGTAGGCTAGAACTAGGAAGAAGAGAATGGGTGATCATGAAGTAATTGCTTTGTACCTTAAACATGATCACATGGAAGTAGCTCTAGATAGGAGAGGAAGTTGAAGGAAGTTTACTATTCCAAATTAAATCGGTATGGTAAATTCACATGTAAATATGAATCTAAAGCTCAAGTTCTCTGTTGAAAATGCCGACACATCATTGTGTTGATACTGTACACATACTATTAGCTGACTATTGCTAGGTTTCTCAATATGTTTTTCTTTTGCTGCACTAGTGTGTAAATCCAGATCCATATGGACCGATACATATAGATGAGCACACTGCATACACAAGATCAGATGCTTAACATATATATAGACTGACAAGAAATTGTTTCAATGTGCCACTACCACCGTAACTTATGCAACTTATTTTGCCTATTCTATACCCACCAACTCTCATAATAGTAGGTAGATACCTCCCTCACTTCAATTTCTGTTCACACAGCAGCGACAGCGACCAGCATTTGCATTGTGCAATCTGGTCCTGCTGCTAGCACATCTCTCCAGGAAAGAGTCCTTAAAAGACCACCGCTTGCATTGAGCTTTCCTAATTAACAGCTACCAAGACCATTTTGAATTTCTGATCCTGGCCGGTGAGCTGGTGTGCATCGATCTCTCTGGGATCGACTTGGGGGTGAGCGGCATCAGGACAATGAATGGCATCATGGTCACGGTCCTAGCCATCAGTACCGTGTGGCTGCAATGGCACAACTTGCATGTGTTCTCACCGGGTTCGCTAAGTACAGATCAGCTCCGCGGTCTCCTCTGCGTGCCCTTCTCATCTTAGCCTCTCACATGGTTGGAGCTCCCAGCTCAATGCCCTCTGCACGTGGTTGTCCGCGCCTCACCTGATCAATCCAGTGGACAGGGCAGCGGCAGCATGCGGCAATCCAATCTATCAAGGTGAAGGACTGGAGAGTGCTCCTTCAGATAACTTAGGTGATTTCTGCACATCCAAAAAAATTCTTGATTCGTTTTCTTTCAAATTAGCATGCTCTGTGAGATTGGACTTGGGACGATGAATTTTCTACTACTAGGATTCGGACTGTATGTATGTCTAGAAACCCAAGCTCAACCTGCAGATGGCAGCAAGAATGGTGCTGCATGCATCGGATTTTGTGGAAAGTATTGCTTAGATGATCATGGGATGAGAAAATGTTTTTTTTCCTTTATGTTGATTTTATTTTATTTATTCACTTTGCTTTTTGTATTCTTCGGTATTCAGAAATCAAATTTTTAGTATCTGGCCACTACCGTCCGTTTATATCGTGAGCCACCACGGAGGGTTACTCATTCTACCGTGACTAATGCCTTTTATGCTAGCTCTACCTATAAAGGACCTGGTTATTTCTTCCCTCTGTATTCATCATGCTAGTTCCCTCTATATATACGACCTACGGAGGTGCTATGGTTGAGTAGTAGGTCACGGATTCTAATCCTCAAAGAGACTAAAGTGGAAATAGCCGATTAAGAGCGGCCATTATTTGCCAGAAGCGGACACTATGCCTGTCTCTAAAAATTCAATTTCGACCGCCTCTGAAAATGCTTTGTGTAGTAGTGATATAAAGGTTTCTCCCCTTCCATCCGAGCTTTGTCTCAATTCACGTCTCATATTTTTCTTGATCCATTCTTTCTTCCCATCAGATTCATTCTCTGCTAGCCTTCATAGAAGAGTTTTCCAAATAATAGTTGGGCAGTAAGTGTCAAAAGCATGCCAATGTAGAATATTTACCCACGAGATGAGATTATTCATGGCATCGGAGCAAGAGGCGTCAGGAAGATGTGCTCTAGAAACATTTTGGATTCATGATTTGATTGGAAGCTACGGAATGGTTGGCACGTGAATTAAAATGCTTACCATCTCAATAACATAGCTTACACACATGGCTTTCACATTCAATGGGAGCATCACATGTGAATGCCGCTGTCATGAAATTGCAATTGTGATCTTTCTCTGTGATGGTTATTGACTGAAACAGCATGGGTGCCCTAGCTAAAATAAATCCTAGAAAACTACTCTCCCTCTTGCTTCCATGTATTAATTAATGCCTGAGCATTGAGCTCATATGTCTCTGCCTAGCAAAGCCTTAATGTTTGCATTATTTGTGATCAAGACTTGGAGAACATTTGCAGCATGCGACTTCTAGCTCAGCAATAAGTACCAGCTGCACTATAGTTGTTCTTTTCTCCATCACCATATTTCACTAACTAGTGGTGATGATATACTGGATACTTTGATGAGGCTAGTCCTGTGTGCTTTTATTTCTGCAAGAACTGTTGCACTTATGCGCAGCGGGTCTCTTAGTAGACTACTAAGCTACTCGATGAAGTCAAGGTCGTACAAAGTCCACATATGATGTACATATCCGTAGTGTTCGGCGCAGCTAGCAACACATCCTGTGTAGCGTCAGCTTATTAGCATGCCCTCCATAGTTTCTTTCCTTTTTATTAATTACTTTTTAAGACCAAGAGTCCACAACCACACAAATCATGGCACAAGGGGGCGCTAACACCTGGTAGATCGAATGCCATTATATGGCCCCCATTGACACGGAATGGAGCACCAGCCCACCCGAAAGACACCACAAATATGAAAACAATATATTTTCTAGGCAGTCCTGCCATCCTAGCCTACTTCTTTAATCATATCCTATATTATATATATGGGGTGTCTAGGACTGCTCCATAAACTCTGCTCCACAACTTCACTGTGGAGCAGCTCTACAAAAAAAATTGGAGTTTGTGGAGCACCTCTTTAGGTGCTCTCATAACTCCACCATTTTTTCTTGAACAGAGTGCGTGGAGATGAAACCGTTTGGCTAAAAAATGTGGAGCAGAGCTAAAAAACGTGAAGCGGAGCAGTCCTAAACACCCCCATAGTAGAATATCAAGGCAATGGGCATGTGTTACCTTGTTGCATGTTTCCTTTGCTAATAAGCTTCACCATGGACTTTGAAGGAATCATAGCCTTGGAGGCTTGAGAGAGTTATGGCATGGGAACGAGCAGCTTTAGCCTTTAGGAATCGAAAACAAATGGCGGAGCCTGGCCAGCTACTTGGAAAATGTCACGTACTTCATGCATAGATTGCCACCAAGTGTTAAGGCTTGATGTACGCACTCAACGAGCAGATAAAAAGAGGGCTTCCAAATCTTGCAAACACATGGCAATATGTTGAACACGGATTCAGGTCTTGCTTGGTGTTCCAACTCAAGACCATGGTGCAAATGTTGCACACACACAATATAATTGTACCTTAGCAACTGAGCCCATCCTTCCCTGGGCGTGCTTTGTGAAGTTTTCAATCAATGTGCTCAGGCAATAGGCGTCGAGTTCTACAACAATGGGGAGTGCAGGCACCGGCGGGGCTGTAGAGGGTCTCGAGCACAGGCAGTGTGATCTAGAGGTTGAAGACAAGGGCAAAGTATCATTTCCTCCATCTTCTCTCTTGAAAACTGAAAAATAAATAAAATAATGAGTGCGGTGTCTTGCAGAAAAGGACTGTGATTTCATAATGGTACTCAACAAATTTCGATGTTGACGATGTAAATTGACCAATTCCATGTTTCTCCGTTGTCCCACTACAAAATTCGCCAAACTTTTTCATGCTATCAAATACTACCTCCATCCACGATGTACAACATATTTTTTATTTGAGAAGTAAACTTTGAATGAAAAATTAGCCAAATTATATGTATGTTTAATTTATTGTACAAAACTTGCACTAAATCCGTATTCAGAATAAGAATTTGAAGAGAATGTCGATCAATCCATAAGATACTGCAAAACAAAACTAAAAGTTAAATATATTCTTGAAAAACTTCCTTGAATCTTAAACAAAGCGCATTTAATTTTCCTGCTCTGTCATGTTTAATTATTGTCCTGCTCTACCTAAAAAGGTCCTCACTGTCTCTCCCCTTTTCAGTTCATTACTCTATTCATCATGCTAGTTCTGTCTCTATATATACGACATTGCAGTTACAATGTCTCAGTACACGTTTTGACAATGAGACCACATCTATATATCAACTGTATGTGAGGAATATAAAGTGTGCACATGTTCTGAAATTGGAATGAGCGGTACCAGGAATCCAAATATGGCAAGGACGCTTTTGGATACTTGAGGAAGTCCTTGCCCTTGTCCTGGAGCATGGTGTACGGCAACCTAGTGGACATACGAGCTGCAAGGCACTTGAACCATTCCTCACATAGTGGGAGTGGTCACATCTGCTGATCTGGCCATGGCTCATGTTAAGCTTTGGGATTAGGGTGCATGGTGTACTTCTAGTGGAGTTTGCTAAAACTGATGAGATCGTCCACGGCTCATGTTAGCCTCTCACTGAAGCTCTGCTCCTGATTTGAAGTGATTCTTTCTCATTATGATTTGTCGAGCTTGCCTGGAACAAGTTAGTGGCAGCATAGAAATGATCTTCACACATAAATGCGACAAATAAGACTCGTCTGTGGCAGTTGACTCATCGAATGAGGGCACACTCACACAATCAGTGGAATAATATTAGAGTCCACAATCATGCACTTTGTGAAACATTCACATTCACGAGTAACATCTAGCCATATCTCATAAGGAACATAAGAGAAAATGGAAAAATAAAATTGGATTACATAAGTTTGTAATAATTATTTTGATGCGTTCAATTTACTTGTAATTAAGTTATTTTAGAGTTTATTTTAGCTCATGTCCCGAAAAGGAAGCGTTACCAGCATACTAATTTGCCCCGCTCTATCAATACTCTTGCCATTGATGTATGCCATATTTGATTTGATAAGTAAAATTTAGAAACTTTGGATGGGAAATTAGCCAAATTATATGCGAGCTTACTTTAGAAAGTTTACAGAAATTTGACCAAAATCCAAGTTCACAATAAGAATTTTAACACAGTGTTGAGCTACTGCAAAATAAATTAGAAATTAAATATATTCTTGAAGACTTTTCTTGAAAAAAAAAGTACGTGTAATATCAATGGACGGATACCATGGAGGGGGTGCCCGCGCTCTATCATAATAACTAATGTCTTTAATGCTAGTTCTACCTAAGAAGGACCTGCCATTTAATTTCTTGCCATTAATTTAGTTTATTACTCATTGCATTCGCCGTGCTGCTAGCTCCCTCTCAATATATATGACACTGAAGTTTATTGCTCAGCGTGACGCCTGTCTTGACACCACATCGATCAGATGTATGCATGAGCGGACTTTCCTTGAGTGACCAGCTCCCAAGAAATGATGGCATAACAACTACTATTGGTGAAGCTCTAATGGCACCAACTGTTATCTATGTTAAATAGGTTGGTTTTGCTAATGTGTATCTATATTTCGTATTTTCTTCAGAATTTTATGGAACTTAATCGAAATTGTTTGAAATGAAAAAAAGGTGCTTGAGATTCTTAGCAAGGGGGGTGTGAAAGGACTAGCCCACATTACTGGTGGTGGATTTACTGACAATATTCCAAGAGTATTTCCATCTGGACTCAGGGCAAAAAAGTTTTACTGGGTCATGGAAAGTGCCTCCTATCTTCAACTAGCTTCAACAGGCAAGCACAAATGGCCCACGAGATTCAACTATGATTTCTAGCATCTGCATGGCTCTGGATCTCTGCCTAGATCTAGATACCTTTTAACATATTCACATTATATATTCTGTAGGTTGGAAACATTGATGATGCAGCGATGCGGCGAACATTCAACATGGGCATCAGAATGGTTCTTGTGGTAAGCAGAGAGTCTGCGGACAGAATTATTGAAGACACCCATGGAGCAAAGCCTACCTATGGCATTGGAGATGTGATCCATGGTGAGGGGGTACAGTACGTCTGACTCTTTATGCCTTGACTGCTTGACTCATTGCTGGCTATTGTAAGTGTGAACTGGCGCAGAATGCGCGCGAGCTGTTTGATAATATGATGGCAAAGAATCTCATGGCTTGGACGGCGATGATTAATGGTAATGCACAGACTGGGCGGCCGAAGGCGGCACTTGGTTTCTTTACGAATCTGGAGGCTGCTGGGATTGAGCCTGAGAACAAAACTGCCATTTAAAATTCCAGGATCTACTTGGTTTGACGATCGACAGAGGGTGCATGCTAAGCTATCTGTGATGGACTGAAAATTAACAGAAACAACACCATTGTATCTGGAGATGATGGAAGCTAGGAAGGCTGAAAACATAGCTATTTAACAGTCAGCAAAGGAGGAGATTCGTATCAGCTTGCCACAAAGGTTTCTTCAGCTTAACGTGATAGTTTTTTGATCCATACATGAACAAAGGTCAAGCTGATTTCCTAAATACTCCATCTATAGTGGTAATTCAAGTCGTTTTGGACATCATCTCCAAAGCATAACTTTGACTTCTTATTTTTATAAAAATATTCATTAAAAAGTGATGTATGCATATTTTTATGAAAGTAATTTCAAGACAAATATATTCATATGTGGTAGAGACTAAGGATCGAAGGTTGTATCGGTGGGTGATCGGCAGTCGAGGCTTGAAGGCTCGACGACGAACAGGTGGAGCCGTGCTCGGCGCCAGGGGCTAGGTCTAGCGCGAAAACACGATGACGGTGAATAGCAAGGGCTGGGAGCCCAAGGGAGATATGATATCTCAATCCCAGGCTGCTCCTTCGTTAAGCAACGAGTCCAATACTTATACAAATCCTCCTAACAACCTTTAGCTAACAAATAGGACAACTAATAACTAACTTAATCTTCTCTGACCTGATATGACTCAATATGACTCACGACCTGACACATCTCCTACTATGCGTGATCCATCAGATCATGCGCTAGAGACCTCAATCTAGAGACTAAGCTAGACACGACTAGCCACGTTGTTGGTTCCTCCTCTTGTAGACATTGTTGTACATAACATCTCTCCCTCCATCGACAAACAGCTCGTCCTCGAGCTGAAACGAGGGAAAGCGAGCACGGAAGTCATCGAGCGGCTCCCAAGTAGCCTCTGAATCAGGAAGGTTTGTCCATTGGATGAGCACCTGCCACGCACTGCGGAAACGACGAGCACGCAGGGCGCGTTCTGGTTCCAGCAGAAGACGACCGTGGCATAGGGGAGGTAGAGCCGAAGTCCACATCGGGGGTGAGTCACCGCGGAAGGGCTTGAGAACGCCCACATGGAACACATCATGGATGCGAGCACCGTCCGGCAACTGCAACCTGTAGGCCACCTCACCAACTCGTTCCAGGACCTGGAAGGCTCCAGCGAACCGGGGACTGAGCTTCCCTCGAGGACCAGCAAGTAAGGACTGCGCTGGCCGCTGTAGAATGCGCAGCCACACCCAATCGCCAACCACAAACTCCAGAGGGCGGTGATGAGCATCATAGTACTTCTTGGCATAGGCTTGGGCTTGAAGAAGACGCTCCCGAACGTTGGCGATGAACTCATCGTGATCTTGCAGAAGGACATCCACCGCATCAGTACGCGATGATCCCGCCGTATAGGGCACCAGAGCGGGAGGAGGGCGGCCATAGACAACTTGAAACGGAGTCGTGCGTAGCGACGAGTGATGGGCGCAATACTCCGCCCATGGAAGCCAATCGAGCCACACACGAGGGCGATCACCAGTAAGGCAGCGCAGGTACATGGCAATCATCTTATTGACTACCTCCGATTGCCCATCTGTTTGAGGATGAAATGATGTAGTCATCTTGAGCTGCACCCCAGCGAACTTGAACAAATCATGCCAGACATGTCCTGTGACACCGGATCACGGTCACTGACGATGGAGCTTAGGAAGCCATGGAGACGCACGATGCCCTCAAAGAAAGCCCTGGCCACCGAGATGGCAGTGTACGGGTGGCTTAAGGCAATTAAGTGGGCGTACTTCGAGAAGCGATCCACCACCGTCAATATTACACTCTTGCCATGGACCTTGGGTAGCCCTTCAACGAAATCCAGCGAGATGTCCTCCCACACGCGGAAAGGTACCTCCAGCGGCTGGAGCAAGCCGGCTGGGTGGAGAGCTTCGATCTTGTTCCGCTGACATGTCCAGCACAAGCAGACGAACTCGCTGACCAGCCGGCGGTCGTGGTCGACGACAAAGTCGGCCCGGAGACGCTGAAGGGTCTGCTGAATCCCCTCATGCCCGGAGGTGTGAGCCAAGTGCAAAACCGCGGGCAACACAGTAGACGACACCAGAATGTAGACGCGCCGGCCATGGAGGATAAGGCCGTCCACGATGCGCCATGGGGCACCCCAGTCAGCCACGATGGAGTCACGCAGCTGGCGGAGGTGCGCGTCCTCCTGCAGCTCATAGCGGAGGTCGGTGTAGAGGTCGAACGTGGGCACCGAGAGGGCACTAACCGACTGCTCGTCCTCCAGGCGCCGAGAGAGCGCATCCGCAACAATGTTGAGGTGCCCTGGTCGAAAGTCCACTGCAAAATCGAAACCAAACAACTTGCTTACCCACTGATGTTGAGGAACAGTGGAGAGCCTTTGATCCAGGAGGAACTTCAGAGCGTAGTGGTCCGTGTGGACCATGAAGCGGCGACCCTAGAGATACGGCCGCCAGTGACGAACTGCTTGCACCAAACTGATCAGTTCGCGCTCATAAGCTGCTAGTTTGAGATGTCGTTGAGCAAAGGACCGGCTGAAAAAGGCAATAGCACCCGCCCCTTGGTGAAGAACCGCACCAAAGCCTGTCCCCGACGCATCACAATCGACCAAGAAGGGCTGCTCGAAGTCAGGAAGATGAAGAACCGGTGCCATAGAGAGTGCCCGCTTCAGGGCATCGAACGCTGTCGTGGCCTCAGGGGACCAAACAAACGTGCCCTTCTTGAGCAGCTTCGTCAGAGGGGCTGTGATGACACCGAACCCCTGAATGAAGCAGCGATAATAGCCGGCGAGGCCGAGGAAGCTCCGAAGGCCACGAGCGGAGCACGGCTACGGCTAGGTGGCCACGGCCTCCACCTTGTCGCCGTCCATGGTGATGCCCTCGCCATTGATGACGTGGCCCAGGAAAGCCACTGACGAAGTCACGAACGCACACTTGTTGCGCTTGACGTGGAAATGGTGCTGCCAGAGCACCGTCAAGACAGTGTTGAGATGCTGCAGGTGCTGCGACCATGATGGGTTGTAAATAAAAATATCATCGAAGAAGACAAGCACAAACTTGCGCAGGAAGGGTCGCGACACAGAGTTCATCAAACTTTGAAACGTTGCCGGCGCGTTCGTGAGGCCGAACGGCATCACTAGGAACTCGAAATGACCGTGATGGGTGTGGAACGCTGTCTTCTCAATATCATCAGGATGGACCCGCACCTGATGGTACCCAGAACGAAGGTCCAACTTAGTGAAGTAGCGTGCACCATGGAGCTCATCAAGTAATTCCTCAACCATAGGAATCGGGAACTTGTCTTTGATGGTGCGCTCGTTCAGGGCCCTGTAGTTGACACAAAAACGCCATGTGTTGTCATGCTTCTTGACCAAGAGCACAGGAGCTGAAAACGCCGCTGTACTAGGGCGTATAATACCCTGTGCCAGCATCACCTTGCACTGAAGCTCCAACTCATCCTTCTGGAGTTGGGGATAGCGGTATGGCCGCACGGCCATGGGCGCGGTGTCGGGCAGAAGGTGAATCCGATGATCACAGGCCCTCGCTGGCGGCAAGCCTGTTGGTTCTGCAAACACATCTTCAAAGGAGTCGAGCAGCTTGTCGAGGAGGGCTGGCTCCGAAGGGCTGATGGCCTGGAGGCGTGTAGAATGGACTTCATGCCGTGTAGAGCTGATGCCGCGCCAAAACACGTGCCTGCCCTCCTTGGTGAAGGCCATGCACAGGTCGTCAAAATCCCACAAGATAGGTCCCAACTGTCGAAGGAAAGCAACACCGAGGATCATGTCCCACTTGTCCAGTAGAATCATGTAGCAATCCACGCTGAAGAACTCGTCAGTGATGCGGACGCAACGTCACAGGCCAAGCCGCTGCACTCGACCCTGTCACCGTTGGCGACGATGACTCTCGTGCCTAGGCACGGTGAAGAACACAGCCCAACGCGGCGTGCGACGTCGCCCTGCGCAAAGTTATGTGTGGAGCCAGAATCGAGAAGCGCCACGAACTGATGATTGCCCAGTTGCACATAGACTTGCATGGTGTCCTCGGTGCGGATGCCTGCGATAGCCACGAGAGAGATCATTGGCTTGTCGGGGTCAAACGTAGCGTCGGCCACTGGCGCGTCAGGACCATCATCATCTTCAGGCGGCTCCTCCACAATGTAGTCTGCGGCCTCGAGATAGAACAGTCGTGCACACTTGTGCCCTTGCACGTACGGCTCATCACAATTGTAACAGAGGCCTTGCTTACGACGTTCCGCCATCTCAGACAGAGTGAGGTACTTGAACGGTCTTGTTGGAGCGGCCGCAGACGCCTTCGCGCCCTAGGAGGAGCCAGAAGCCGCGGGTGCCTACATGGTCGGGACGGCGCTGGCGGCCAGGAGGGGCAGGCAGTGCCAATGCTGGGACCAGGTTACGACGCTCATAGGAGCGGGCCAGCCTCATCACCCGGTGAAGGTCCTGTGGCTCGTACAGCTCCACATCTACCTGAATGTACTCCGGAAGTCCGCCCGTGAAAAGCTGGGCCTGCTGTAATGGCTGCAGCTGACCCGCGTGAGCCATCCATGCCTGGAACGCTTCCATGTAGGCGTCCACGTTGGAGGTGAATGGAAGACGCGCCAAATCTGACAGGTGGTTAGTGGACAAAGCCGGACCGAAGCGTTGATTGCAAAGCTGCTTGAACTGATCCCATGGTGGCATGCCTATGTCGCGCTCCAACACGACATACCACTGTTGCGCTGAGCCAGTCATGTGGAAGGATGCCAGCCATGTCTTGTCAGCTTCATGAGTAAGTTGTCCACGGAAGAAGCTCTCACACCTGTTCAGCCAGCCCAAGGGGTCCTCCTTGCCATCATATGTCGGGAACGAGAGATTGTGGAATCTCGGCACGCCGGCGCCCTCTGCCTGTGGTGGAACATGATGGAGGAGAAGGATGGCACCGGTGACGGGGAGTGCGGGAACGGAATCTGGTTGAAGGGCAGACCCATCCTTGGCGGCGCGCTGGTGGCCGGCATGTTGGAGGAACCCACCATCACAGAGGAGCCTGCCGCCACGGAGGAGCCCGCAGCCATAGTTGACGAAGCCACCGGCGATAGCAGCACTTTCGAGATGGTCAGCCCAGATGCTCGTAGTGCTGGTATTCCACCGAATCCAGGAAGCCCATATTGCAGCTGCAGCGGCGCCGAATAGGGCAGCTGCAATGGTGCGGTGTGCGACAGCTGCAGTGGCCCGGTCACAGGCAGACGTCCCTCGACAACCCCTAGACGAAGGGAGATGTCGCTGATCTGCAGTTGCATCCCTTGGATCGTCGTAGTGAGGGCGGCCAAGGTGTCGTTGAGAGATAGAGGAATCGGGACCTGCGGCATGGGGTTTGTGGTGGCCAGAGCATTGGTGGAGGTGGGTGGTGCAGAGGGATTGATGGGCGGAATCACAGCGGAAGAGGAGGCAGCAAATGGTGGAACAACAGCAAATGGCACAGTGGTGGAGGCCAGAATGCCAGAGGATGGCAGCGGCGCCGACATGGTTTCTGATACCAGGTTGGTAGAGACTAAGGATCGAAGGTTGTATCGGTGGGTGATCGGCGATCGAGGCTTGAAGGCTCGACGACGAACAGGTGGAGCCGTGCTCGGCGCCATGGGCTAGGTCTAGCGCGAAAACACGATGACGGTGAATAGTGAGGGCTAGGAGCCCAAGGGAGATATGATATCTCAATCCCAGGCTGCTCCTTCATTAAGCAACGAGTCTGATACTTTTACAAATCCTCCTAACAACATTTAGCTAACAAATAGGACAGCTAATAACTAACTTAATCTTCCCTGACCTGATATGACTCAATATGACTCACGACCTGACACATCTCCTACCATGCGTGATCCATCAGATCATGCGCTAGAGACCTCAATCTAGAGACTAAGCTGGACAAGACTAGCCACGTTCACTACTGCAGACAGCGGGTTTGCCGAGCGGCTGAGACGCTCGGCAAAGGCCGAATTGCGCTCGGCAAAGGCTTTGCCGAGCGCAACGCTCGGCAAAGGGCTGTCGGCAACGAAATGCCCGGCAAAGGCTCCTTTGCTGAGCGTCTTTTATCGGCCGCTCGGCAAAGCCTTTGCCGAGCACCTAGGTGGCATTCGGCAAAGAAAAGCGGCGGTCACGGCGGATAGCCGCCGTGACGTCTTCTTTGCCGAGCGCCTCCAGTAAGGCGCTCGGCAGAGCAAACTAATTTTTTAAAAAAAAATGTCTTTGCCGGGCGCCTCCAATAAGGCGCTCGGCAAAGGGATTTTTTTTTTGAAAAATCCTTTGCCTAGCGCCTCTAGACTGGCGCTCGGCAAAGGGCAAACTATTTTTTTAAAAAAAAAATTCTTTGCCGAGCGCCTCCAATAAGGTGCTCGGGAATTTTTTTTAAAAAAATCTTTGCCTAACGCCTCTAGCCTGGTGCTCGGCAAAGGATTGCCTTTGCCGAGGGCCAAGCCTGAGGCACTCGGCAAAGCTAGGTAAGCTGCCGTGGTGTAGCGCTAAACATGGCAGCTTTGCCGAGCGCCGCGCCAAAAAGCGCTCGGCAAAGGCTCTTTGCCTAGCGTTGCGCTAGGCAAAGCTGAAATCCAGATTTTGTTTTTTTTTGTTTTTTGCTTTCTATCACTGCAAACACAACAAATCATATATATACATCAAATGGATATCACCATAAACACAAATAACACCATTTATATCATAATTTCATCACTTTTATCACCACCGTCATCATATATATCACAATAGCACATATATCTCATAATAGCATCACTTATTCGGTGATAAAGTCCATTACAACAACTTGATGTTCATGAAGTTCAACACAACAAGTCCAAGTCCATGACATGAAGTTCAACACAACAAGTTCAGGTTCATCACCAAGAGAAGGAATACATGACAACAACTTCGACGTTACTCACTAAGGCGGCGATGGAGGTTGGTACCCGGGCCACCCATGTGACGGCGGCGATGGCCCCCCATGCTCGTTCTGCACGTGGTTCGAACCCGCCGACTGAGGCTACACACAGGAGCAGCGATTGCATGAGACAAAGTTAAATAGCTAAATAACATGCATGTATGATATATATTACTCATCGGAGTAGTGTTGAGAGCAACGAAGGGAGGAACGACGGGAGGAGGCTGAGGTGGACCCATCAAGTTGGGTGGCAAAGTAACACCCAGAGAACTCTGTAGAAACGCCAGCACGTCTGACATCCTCTGGTCACTTGCCAGCCGCGCCGCCCGCTCTGAAGCCACAACCGCCTCTAGCTCGTCGGCCCTCTTGTTCGAAGTTTCCACCTGGGCCTATACATTGTTGTAAAGGTAATGTTAGTGAAGCGACAAGGAAATCCCCATGTAATGCATGACGAGTAAACCAAAACTAACCTGTAGTGCCTCGACCCGGGCCTGTCCATAGGTCGGCCGCTCGCGTATCGGCGGGAGTTCGGAGCCGCTCGTGGTCTATGCTCGGATCTAGGAGAGAGTGGGAGTAGTGGCGCTGTCGATCACGCTATTGGCCATCCAGTAGTGCCCATGCTGCTTTCCCTTTCCAAGACACATGATGAGGCGCGCATCGATGTTGTCAGTCGTTGGATCATAATCCGGCCCATACATCGCCCTCGCCGCCTCATGGTACTCGGTGACTTTCTTGTAGGCACTCTCACTTGTGTACACCTCGGGCGGGTCCTCTGGGTTGAAGGAGACGTCGGACGTCGCCTTGCCCTTGTGTGACATGGTATATGCGGCGAAGTAGGAGCATGGCTGGCCACCGTGCGCCGCCGACTGCGAGAACAAAAAGAAGTTTGTTAGTAGTCTTTGCCTAGTTACATTAAAGCATGGCAACAGTTACAAACATGATGACGTACCCAAGCTCGGCTGAAGCCACCGACGTTGCGGTTGCCTTGATGGTGAGGTACACCTGGCATGACCAAACGGTGAGCCCGGGCAGCCGCGTGCTGCTGCCGCCACTCCTCGCACAGCCAACGGTCCATGATTTGCCCCCACGCCTCGGGGGACTTTTCGCACCACCAAGGAATGACCTACACGTCATGAAGTAATCGACATGTTAGGCAGTCAAGTTCATAGCACCTAATGTTGAAAGGAACTTAATTTAAAGTTGTTCAGTTACCTGCATGAACTACTCTTTGGTGAGAGAGAGCCTCCGCTCTCGGATTTCTTGCTTGTTGACGTTCTCTCCAAACTGCTTCCCATAGTAATCTCTAATGGCCTGGACTCTCGCCTCATGGTACATGTCCGTGACGCACTTCCTGCAAGCTTTCCTAGCCACGGCGTCCGCATTGCCCTCGTAGCTCTCGTCGAGCTTGAAGTACGTCTGCATATGAAGACACGATGTATGCATTAGTTATTTCAAGTAGGATCCAATGAATGTGTTGCATTGAGGCATGTAGTGCGAGGAAGACTTACCCAGAACTCCTGAAGGATGTGCGCTGCCACGTTGCCTGCGGTGGCGTGGTGGGTGGACTCGTAGTGGGCCCACGTGTAGGCGGGCTCGTCCTTCCCGGCATGCGTTACAATGCCAGGGAAGTAGTGCCTAACCAGGGCCCCTAGGACGCCATTCACATGGCGCGAATTCTCTTCCGACACAACCCTCCAGGTCCTACACAAGTGATTGAGTAAATATATTAGTATATATTTATATTTTGAACAAAGGACACAAAGTAATAGTGATAACATGTAGAGGTGTCTTACGCTTGCCCCTCTGGGACAATCGAAACGCGTCGCCTTGGTTTGTCAGGGAGAGACGTGGGACCTCAGAAGTAGACACTCCCCGCAGCAGTGGAAGACGACGTCCTGGCAGAGCCCTCGGCCCCCCACCGCCGAGGTCCCCGTCGTCGTCCCCCTCGTCCTCCTCGTCCTGCTGCACCACCTGCTGCTCCTCATCCTCCTCCTCCTACTGCGGCTGCTCCTCGTCGTCCTCCTGCTGAGGCTCAGGCTAGACCACGGGAGTCGTCCTCCTCGTCGGCCTCCTCGCCGTCCTCCTTGCCATCCTACGGCGTCTCGTCCCCGCTGGAGTGGGCTCGGGCGCGTCATTCGCGCCCCCTCCACTACCAAAGCCCTGGTAGAAGTGGCTTAGGCTCCTCTGACGGCCTCCTGGCATTGTTGCTCAATCACCTGCAATTAAGAAGGAAGATGTAATTAGAAATAGATACAAAATAAACAAAACTAAATTACAAAATTTGAAAGTATTACATGTATGTTACAAATATTCTTCATGATCGGGATTAGCTGGACCGTAAGTCTCATCATCACTATCAACCAGGTCAAAATAATCAACGACATCTGGCGGAGGAATGTTGTCTTCATCGCCATTGCCTAGACGCAACCGCTCAAGCATTTGTAAGTTGTTTGGATCTCGCACCTCATCTCTGTCGTCATCATCAATGACCATTACATTATCTACATCCATTCCTATCTCACAGGTTAAGTCTATCTCGAACCTCCCTTGTAGCCCATCTTCTTGGTAAAACTCTCCGTCATACGTGGTTGGGTTGAAGTGGTAGTCTTCATCGTTTGGGAGAGGTGCTCCGCCATGTGGCGACACCTTGTGCACAACACACCAACCACTGAGATTCGGACTAGTCTTGCAAGCATACGGCGTATAATAAACTTGTGTGGCCTGTTGTGCCACAATATACACATCGTCTCTTGGATAGACAGAATCCTGTCGAATTTCAACAAGACCAAGATTTGGGGTCTTCCTCGTTACTTTCGGATCAAACCAATGGCATTTGAATATGACAGGATGAGCTTTGGTGCTACCAGGGAATGTGATTTCGTATATTTCTTCAACTCTTCCATAGTAGTCCCTGCCATCAGTGCCGGGCGTAAAAACCCCGCCATTTCCTATTTGCACACTTGCTACAGGGACACTTCGCCAATCGCGCTCTATTCACACCACTACCGAATGCACGGTCCAAGAAAGCCTCCATCTTCTGCCCCCATTCAATGCTAAAATCATGCTTACTTGTGTATCCCGTATACATCCACTCACGGTCATCCATCCTCTAACATGCATATCAAAGATGAACAAAAACATCAAGTGCATCTACTTCGTGTTCCTACCATCTAATAGGTAAGGATAGGTCCTAATCCCACCTACGGATGCGTAGACGAGGTTAGTTTCCATGGGCTACTCCGAGCCGAGACAGAATTTTGGCAGCACCTCCCCGCTGTTCTCCAGATACACGTCCTGGCGGGGAGAGTGTGTATCCGAAGAACAACACGAAGGTGAGGCCGAAACCCTATCTCGGATCAAAGCAGACCATGGAAACTAACCTCGTCTATGCATCCGCGGGCTGTCCAAAAAAAAGTGGACAATCCAAAACATATATGGTTATACATATGCAAAGATCGCATACTTCCAACCGTATCCGTTTCGGACGGGAGACGCCCAACTGGGTAACGCGACCTACGTCCACATGTGACGGAAAGAGGGGTCATACCGTAGGTGCCGGTGAAGACAGGCTAGCGGGACAATGCCGAGTCGTGCTCCTTCAGCTATCCTCCAACGGGAGCCCTCCTGAAAAAAAACCAATTAGTGAGAACGAAAAATTTCAGCAGCACCCCCCTGTACAGGGAGGTTACCAAACCTGCAAAAAAAGACAGCACGATGGCCGACAACCACAAATACATCACCGGCACGATGGCCGACTAGCACATATGTATTTCCAATCCATGCAGAAGAATATATGCAAGTATTAACACTATTAGTATAACCACTACTAGTAGTACCACTACTCACAATACCACTACTACCACGCCTACTACTCCTAGTCCTAACCCTTCTACTACTACCTACTACTCCTACAATTACTACTACTACTACTCCAACTACTACTACACCTACTACTAATCCTACTACTACCACATTGCCTACCACGACTTCGCCTACTACTACTCCTACTCCTACTACTCCAACTACTACTACACCTACTCCTACTACTCCTACTCCTACTACGTTAAACTAGACGTACCTGTGGCAGACGACGCGGGGTGGGCTGGGGTACGAGGCACATGACGGAGTAGGCGACACGGTCGCGGCAGCCGCCGGAGGGGTCGCGGCCGGGGCAGCCTCCGGTCGTGGCCGGGGCCGGGGCAGGCGCGGTCGGGACCGGCGTGGGGGCGGCTGGGGCCGGAGCTGGAGAAAGGAGGAGGCGGCCGGGACCGACGCGGGGCGGTGCGCGGTGGCCGAGGCGGGCGCGGGTCGCGGCAGCAGCCAGCGGGCGCGGCCGGGGCCGGGGCGGGGGCCGGCGCGGCCGGGGTGGGGACCGGCGCGGGCGCGGCCGAGGGCAGGGTGGGCGCAGCCGGGGCCGGGGCTGGGGCGGGGGCGGGCCGCGGCCGGGGCGGGGGCAGGCGCGGGTGCGGCCGGGCGAGCGTGGCCGGAGCCGGGGCCGACGCGGGTGCGGCCGGAGCTGGGGCTGGCGCGGGCACATGGGAGATGTCTAGGTTTCTAACTAAC
Source organism: Saccharum hybrid cultivar R570 (assembly GCA_038087645.1). Lineage (NCBI taxonomy): Eukaryota > Viridiplantae > Streptophyta > Magnoliopsida > Poales > Poaceae > Saccharum > Saccharum hybrid cultivar. Next base: position 814,866 of record JAQSUU010000029.1, on the reverse strand, counting down.
TTACGTGACAACGTGCACGAAACTTTACCAAATTTTGACCATAGCCTCCACATGTGCTCCAAAGACGTTTCGCTAAGTTTCGTGATTTTCGGACTTTGTTTGCATTTTTTATAATTTAATAGCACTTCACACGCAACTTGGTCGCCGTGTTCCGTGCGCGAGATGTTTGATATTTCATGCGTGCTCCTGGATACGGCCTTAACATGCGTTAAGTAACGCGAATATCAATTTTTGAACCGTCCAATTCAGAGATTCGATGCACCTCTAGTTCAAACCCACGTTTATCGGAGAAATTCAATTAAATCAAATAAACTAACGATATATAGTAAAAAGATTTAAAAAAAGTACCAAAACTTAACATATACTTTTAAAAATGTGTAATGCATGACAAAAAAAAGTTTGAAAGAAAAAAAGAAAAAAAAATTCTTTACCGAGCGCCAAAGGTCAGCGCTCGGCAAAGAGGTGCATTTGCCGAGCGCCAAGGTTGGCACTCGGCAAAGACCGACGGTAGGTGCCCGGTATGTTCTGCGGTAGCTCTTTGCCGAGCGCTATCCTTTGCCGAGCGTCTGGCGCTTGGCAAAGACGTTCTTTGCCGAGTGTTTCTCTTTGCCGAGGGCATGGCGCTCGGCAAAGGCGCATTCTTTGCCGAGAGCCCAGCGCTAGGCAAAGGTGGCATTTGTCGAGCGCCCGATAAATAGTGCTCGGCAAAGATCCAGGCGCTAGGCAAAGGCACTGTCTACCGTAGTGGTTGTTGGTTTCTTCTCTTGTAGACATTGCCGTACATAACAATATGGTTTTCGTATTTTCAAACTCAATAACTTAAAAGTTATTCATAATTTATATTTCTAATGTTTAAACTTGCAAACGGCGCGGTTCGGTTCGCCCCTAAACATGACCCCCCGCCCCGTTCATGCCAAAAGCGGGTTATGGTTCGAACCTGCTCCATTCGCGCTGATAACCGTGGGTCGAACCTCGCAGGCAGTAACGCTGCTGGTCCGTCCACTACGTGCAGTACCATACGGTAGCCTGCCTCGCAGTGCGCTGACACGCCGCCGATGGAGTAGAAGATCCCGGGGCCGGGGCAATCTGAGCGCGAACTAGATGTCGCCGCCGTCTTGAACAGACGCACCAGGCTCGCTATACGCCGCACTACTCTAGTCACTCGACTGCCTCATATTTGTACGGAAACCATACATACGGAAGCCTCTCTGTATATGTCAAGAACTAGCAGGATTTCTAGTAGTCGTTGCGTGTTCAGATTGTCAGAGCTTACACACAGCCATCTCCGGTGTAGAAGCAGTGCCATCCACTGCCACAATGGCCCACATGCTCATGCCCCATCGTTGATCAGCGGCATCACCCGCTCCGTTTCTTCCTTGTAGCGAACGCCGCTCGTCGCCGCCGGCGGCCGTGACGACGAGGAAGATGCCACAAGAGGTTGCCAAGAGTACGACCACATCAGGGCCAAAGCAAAACTAGATTCAAATCGGAGGAAGGCCGCTTCTGAAGCCGTTCAGATGGATATGCACATTGCAGGGCAGCAGCGACTCAGCCAAAGCAGATGGGGAGAGAGTGACGGGGAGCACTGGAGCAGCGATAGCCGATAGGTTCGAGTCGACCCTAGGGTCGATGGGCCACAAACCCAATCGAACCGGTTCCCATGAGGGTCGATCCGGATCGATCCGTTGCTAGATATCAGGAGTGGAGCGTATTCATATACGGTTCGAATCGAACACCTTGCAGTTTGACTAATGTTTGACTAAAACCTTGTTCAAAACGACTTGAATTACCGGTATGGAGGGAATAAGTGTATCTAATATCTATAGTATCTCGTCTTCCATTCTACACAGGCAGCTTGCAATAAAGCTCTACATATATAAAAAAGGTGTTACAGCAAGAGATTCAAAGATACGATTCCAGGAATAGCTATAAATAAATAATTTACTTCTTCTACTATGAATAAAATTGTATGGTACACATGCGTCGCACGTGCATATTCACTGGTAATTAATAAGATGGAGAGAAATTACGCCTGCATATCAGTGAATACACTAAAGCTTTTGTAATTTGAGTAGATGCAAATGGTTCAGCATGCTTACTAGACGCAGAAAAAGTACCCTAAACGAGGTTTTTCTCCCTCTACCACAATGGCCGTCAGATGGTAGTGCAGACTTCAGTAGGTGCTTGTTTTCCGTCAATGACCATGGACTTGCCTTGTCCTTACAATGTCTCGAGATCACCCAGAGTGTGAGGATAGAAAGAGAGTGCAAATCCTACTCCACAGTAGCTGCTGCTGCTCTCAAGTCAGGTATATATCTGGCCACCAGATAACACTACTGAAATCGGCCCATTTCATCACGACAGTCACTTCCCTGGTTGCTGCCGTGTTTCTCAAGTGAGCAACCATTTCCGTCGAGATTCTATGCGAATTCGTGCTTGAAGAGATTAAGTTGTTCTTGGTGTATGTGATTTGGAGACCATACCGAGCAGAGGCCATGGTGGCAAAGTATCACATCTACCGCAACAGGCAGCTGCGGGATATGCTTCGCTGGTGCCGCTCAATCTCAACAAGCTGGTGATACACCGAAGGAAAAAGTCTACTGGACCCGTATAAAGGGTGCTCTACTTCACCCCCAACTATGATACCGTCTATTTTACTCTCTGAACTTTTCAAAACCGATCAAATTACCCTTCCGGGCGGTTTTGAATGACGGTTTTGCTACAGTAACAGCGAGGTTCTACAGTAGCATTGTATTGTCTTTACCTTTTATTTATTTCCGTTGAATCTTTGAAAAAACATAGTAAATTACAGAAAAATCATAAAATGGAAAATCCAATGTTGTTGGACTCCACGTGAGTAGATCTACACAGTGAACATATAATATGGTATGCTTTAGTATAAAGTTTTTGTTGTAGCTTTAGATTAATTGGGAAATCCAATTTTATCTGTAATTAATTGGAATAACTCATAGCTGCAGCTTCTATGGTCCAATTGTGGTGAAATTTTTATGGTGGGCTAATTATTTTCTGCTTCAACTATAGTAAAAATTTACTATGATTTTTCAAAGATTCAACAGAAATAAATTAAAAAGAAAAAGACAACATTGTAGCAAAATTATTGTTACTGTAGCAAAACCACCATCCAAAACCGTCTGGGATAATTTGACTGGTTTTGAAAAGTTCAGGGAGTAAAATAGATATTTTCATAGTTGGGGGTGAAGTATACCACCTTGATAGGTCGGGGGATCCGGTAGACTTTTTCCTGTGCTGAAGCACATGCATGTCGTATTGACCTCCTTCGATGAGCGTTTGGGGAGGATAAAATGAGTACGCAGGCGCAGGAGCAAAGAGTGGGACTGTATGCAGCAAGGTTCATGTCGGTAGTATTTATAGCTGGAAGCCTGGAACACATCGTTTTAGTTTGTGAATTCTTTTTTTAGGATAGATGACAATGCAGCATTGCTACATTTATACTTGCCAGAATTAGAATTGTTTTAAACCTCATGCATAACTCACTGCAATTGAACCAATACTATCGTTGGAGATCTTGTGTGCTGTTTCGCGAAATTCTAGCTCCGATGCACCCAAGAGACGCAACATGACCTCATGGGCGTGCTTGACCGCAAAGCCTAGCATGCCTATCATAGTGAAATATCCAACGAACTACTCAGTTGATTATGAAATCCCGGTGCAACATCACCAAGCATCCTACATTGATCGAGGTAACAGAATATCTGAATATTATCTGTTGGTCTTTGAAAATAACCATATTTCTATAGGTACTTTCTATAGAAATGAAATGCGGCATCTCTAAACATAGTTTTCGTAGTAGTGTTGTTTTGGACGTAATTACTCAAATGTCCACCCTGAGCAGTTGCAGCATGGTTGCTCTCACTCCGGTTGTAACATGTAAATCCGGTATACCGGTCCACCGAGTAACTCTATGGATCACAAAAATGTCCGCTGAGGTTGCTGCCATGTTTCCAGTCATGGCGTCATGTTTGTATGCAAAAGTAAAGTTTGGGTGGAGTGATATGTTCTTCATCGACACGGCTCCATGGTGGTGAGAGAGAGCACACAGATCATGGTTTGAAATTGTTGGAGCTACAAGTCTACGCTAGCCACCGAATATGTTTTGCTGATGCCGCTCAATCCCAAGGCAATGATGCTGATATATATAGATGCATGTCACATTGACCTCTCTCTCCATTGAGTGTTGGATGCATTCAAGAGCGGAGTATATGATTGACACTTGACAGATTGAGCAGCGAGGTTCATGCCCATAGTATTTATTTACAGCATATAGTGACAGAGGCGGAACCAGCGATTTTGATTAAGGGGGCCGGACAAATGTGATCGTATTTTTTAGTATGATAAAATATACATAATTATATGTTTCAACAAATTTTCAAAAAAAATCTACACTATTTTTAACCAAAATCATCATATTTTAATAAAAAAATAGGTGAAATTAATATTTTTGTGCTATAAATACAAACATTTATATAGGTATTTAAATGAATCTACTGTGCTTGGGGGCCACGGCCCCTGCTAGCCCCCTGGTTCCGCCTCTGCATAGTGAACATGTGCCATTGTAAATTTTATTGTTATTTATTTTTGAAACAAAAGTATCATAGCACTATTACAACACTACTAGTCAATTGGAGTGGGCCACAATTGCAGCCAGGGGACCGCCCGTCCTCCCGAGTACTCAACCCAAGCGCCCCTAGGGTTCAGATCATCATTTGTCGTTGCTCCTTGCCCCTCTCCCCTATGTGCTATAAATAAACACTATCGACATGAGCTGAGTGTTGCTGCTCGATCGATCACACTCCGATCATGCATGCGTGCATGCTAAATTAATTTATATCCTCCAACACTCAACGGAGAGAGGTCAATGAGACATGCATCTATATCACAGCATCATTGCCTTGGGATTGAGAGGCATCAGCAAAATTTGTGTCGGATCAAGCCAGTTCTGCAGCTTTTTCATGGTGCTAGCGTCGAGCCTGTGGCTGGTGGTGTCTCTGGCCAGCGGGGAACCCGTCACTGGCGCTGGCTTCATGCGACATACGTCTTGCTGTTTCCATGGCACTACATATGTGGCTTGTTACAGTTGTGGACGGCCTCTGGGCTAGTGTTGTTGCCGTGTAGCGTTGGTGCGCTGTTATTCGTTGCCACGGATGTAGGGGTTGATCGGAGAGTAGGCTAGGGCCGCGTTCACTTGCCATGCATACCCAAAATATTTCCTCTTCCACCCGTTACATCGAATCTTTAAACGCATGCATGAAGTATTAAATGTAGGTAAAAAAATAACTAATTGCATAGTTTGTCTGTAAAGTTCGAAACGAATCTTTTGAGTCTAATTAATCCATGGTTGGACAAATTTTATCAAATAACAACGAAAAGTGCTACAGTAACTTTTCACCCAAATTTTCTCAACTAAACACAGCCTAGGCCGGCTTCCCTAGTGCATCTGGGAGCGTCAGATACTCAGATCTGGCCCCCGCTACACGCATCGTGGAACCTCCAGGCACGCGTTCCCCAATCCCCACTGACCTTTCGGCGGAAGAGACTTCGACGTGCATGTGTGTCTGTCATGCATGCGCCTGGATGCGTGTTTTCTCTTTTCCGTGTCCTTGCGGGCATCAGTAAAGCTTGCGAGAGGCCCCAAGTACATGAATTGTCTTTGTTGTTCTTTTACATGGCTTGTCGTCCATTTTAATTATCAATGGAAACCTTAGGTTCTTATCTCTGCAAAGATTATTAGTATTTGGGTCTCATGAAACTTGCAACGAATTTTCGACTCAACTTTCAACCTCCAGTGTCACAGTGTAAAGGGAGGCCTTTCGTGGTCTTTGTCACTATTGCGCGACGATAGTATGGTCCCGTTTCAATGATGCATCGTGAAGATTTTTTTTTAGGGTTTTTGTAGAATTTGATTTGATTTCGGAGGTCTTACTCAAAATCATATCGATATACTCTACTCTCTGGTGGCCAGCTGCAAGGTCGTATCCCTAATCTCTGTACCTTGTTTTTAACGCTTTAAACACATGAGGGTTTTTGAATAAATAATTGCACCCATTGTGCTGCCTACTTTTTGAACCCAGTAGATAAATGTCCGTGCGTTGCACCGGGACTATACAATTTTTGTTGACACTTACGGTGACGGATTTGCAGAAAACAATAAAAATAATATTGGACATAGATACATGATCCGGTTTTCATAGCTCCAAGTGGAGGATGATTTGTATCGGACGTGAACGATTAAGGTCGGCGCTGTTTTCCCCTTAATAGGATCATGTCTGTGCGTTGCAACAGAAAAAAATAATACCATAATAATTTAGTTCTGGACATGTGCATAATACCATTACTAAAAACGATATTTTGAGTGTCATATTTATAATATTTTAGCGTATAATTTTAGGTTTTAATGTATAATCACTGTCGCGCTCGCTTGGGTTCTACTCTAAGTTTTCAAACGAAACATCAGCCATGTATTTGATGCATATATAAACTAATTTGGCAAGAACTAAAGGTGTGGCTTGCTTTTTAATGATGGATGGATGGGCGTTTTGTGCTCCATGACCGATTGCACTGTATGCATGGATGCTGCACGCACAATATGGTGCTGACTTGAGTAAACAGCGGGACAGGTATGTGGCTGCAGACGACGCGAATGGAGCACACATATCACCGGTTGGCTGGAGTCCAGGTGCGGCGGCAACAAAGATCTCAGCAGTGTCCCTCGGGGCCATGGATCACGACGGCTGGAGCACAGCATATTTGATTGATTGGTTAACTATCAGCTGACACTGTTTTTTTTGGTGGGTGGGGGGGGGGGGGGGGGGGGGCAATCGGCACGAGTGTGGCGCAGCGCGCAATGATCCGACATGTTGTTTTTTTTTAAGGAAAAAAGGGAGTACCGGTTGTGCGAGGTAGCGAGCATGCACACCAAACATAGGGTGGACGAAACCCTCTGAGATTTTTTAGGTGTACTAGATATGGGTATAATTGGTTGTTTTGTAATAGCCTTAGCCTGCATTGACCTTATGCGGCACAATCTAAACCAGCGTAAACATAAGCAGTGTGTTAGTGTTTGGTAGTTTTTCATAGGCAAAGTCGTACTTGATAAAGTTGTCTTTTGTTGTTTATATTTTGTTGTATTTATAGTCACCTCCATGTTCTAGTTGAGACCTTATATTTCTAGTAGAGGTATAAGGGATGAAAAAAAAATATTTTTGTGTAGGCATCAACTTGTGCAAATCTGCGTTATCTAATACAACCAAATTTAACATACTAGCTAATGCAGCATTAGGCATGCTTTAATTTGAGCATGGTACAAGCTTGTACAGGAGCCTAGCACGCAACCATGAACAAATTACACTGCACAAGCCTAGGTGCAGACTAATACGGACAACCAATTATTATATGATTAGAGTGTGAAACTTGTTTTTTTTTCGAGAATGTATGTAGCACGTGTTTCATTAAAAAGAAGTTGGAAGGTTTACACGCCCAACATCACATCACGACGAGGTGCCATGAGCGAAGGGGTTGAACACGAACACAAGACACCGCTGGGCAGTGGAGTATAACTAAGAAACTAGTGCTCAAGACACCTGCGTCGCCGCCCGCCTCCTGCGAGCACCATGCATGGGGAAGAGTTCCTGCATTGTGGCGCACTTAGATGAAGACAGCGGGTCCTGGAACGTCTTGTGGAAACGGGTGGCGATGGAGGCGTCGGGTGTCACTGGCGACGGTCGTGGAGCACTGGCCGAGGGCTGCCACTTGTTCAGCAGGACTCGCTTGGGCGGCTTCTCCGGGTTGGGGTCGTGGTAGACAGACTTTGCCGCAAGCCTGTCACTGCGATGCGGGATGAGGTTCTCCACCGGAACGCGTGAGACATGGAGGCGTGGCGGCGACTAGATCAGAGGTTGTTGAAGCGGCAGCTTGAGTCCGGCGATGAACTCCTGGACGGTGACGGGCTGCACTGTAGATGAACCGGCAATAGCGGGCGACATGCGGACTTGGGCGTCGGCCTGGGTCGTCGGCCCTGGCCTGTCCCCAACAGGCTGAGAATCTTGCAACTCCATGGGCTTGGTTGTCGCACAGGCCTAGATCGAGTAAAGAGTAGCCCGTATTGTGGTCCGGCTCCCACTGCAGCGGACCACTCTATGTCAGCCCATGGCCAGGTTCCATGCCCAACTGGACCCTCGCCGAAAGGTCATCGGACCAGGGGCACGACGTATCTCCGGTGGCGACCATAGGAGCCCCGCAAACGGCGAGCGGAGTGGCGGGCCATGCCGTGATGTCATGGTCTTCAGCCACCAGATGGGCTGCCCACGACGTCGGTGGATGGCCACATAGCAGCGCCATTTCCGGTTCCGCGCTGGAAAGATCCGAGCAGGACACTGGGTTTGGCGACGTGCCCTTGTCGCTCAAGGCACCCGGCTAGTCGACGAAGCAGAGCATTGGATCCAGCCTGAACGACGCGATCTCCGGAGGCTTTGGGATTTGAATTTCGAAATCATGGAATCCCTCCGTCGACTGGTTGCTGGAAGAAGTCGCTGGACCTTAGCATTCGAGGCCCAAATGACCGCAGACCGACAACTGGAAGCAACGGGCAGGGAATCTCGCCCACGACGACATGTGGTGCCTGCTGGAACGTCGGGCCCCACCCGGGCCCTAGCTGCGGATCGCCACCCTCGTCGAAGTCCTGGCTGGTGCCACCGCCGAAACCATGGTTGCCTTGAGCAGCACGATGATGACCGCGCCTTGGAAGCTCTCGCACCCTGTCCGAGGAGAGGCGCCGGGGCGAGCGATCGTGCTTGTAGTTCCTCGCTTGGTGCTCCGTGCTGAGGTAGAAAAGGCAGCGGGATGGAAAGGTGCACCAGGCGGCGATATGGTTCCCAGCCAGACAGTTGAAACAGAGACCGACAAGCGAAGGCAGAAAAGACAGTGTGAAACATGTCGTTCTGCACTTCCGCATTTGCCATTTAGATCAGATAATAATGTTTTTTGCATTGGTTTTTATTTAGTACTATTCATTGGGGTGACATAAGGTCTTGTTTAGTTCTAGGGTGTAAAGCTTTGGGGTGTCACATCAGGGTTTGGATACTAATAAAAAAACAAATTACAGAATCCGTCGGTAAACCACGACACGAATTTATTAAGCCTAATTAATCCATCATTACCACATGTGTTATTGTAGCACTTTATTATCAAATCATGAACTAATTAGGCTTAAAAGATTTGTCTCACAAAGTAGTCGCAATCTGTGTAATTAGTTATTTTTTAGTCTATATTTAATACTTTATGCATGTGTCAAACATTTGATGGGATATCTGTCAAACATTTGATGGGATATGGTATAAATTTTTTAGGGAGAAACTAAACGAGGCCTAAATCCAGCTCTGCAAGTAGATACGGAGTTGGAGTTAGCTCAATATATGTCAGACTGCAGTACAGGAGATGTTGCACATGAAGTAGCTGCATTGCACTAGTGACATGTTTTTGCAGAAGGAAAAAGTCTATTTTTCCTCCCCCAACTATCATAAAAGTCCACTTTTCCTCCCTCAACTTCAAAACCGGACAAACCACCTCCCTCAACTTTTCAAACCGTGCATTTTATCTCCCTCGAGCGGTTTTGAAGGCGGTTTTGCTACAGTAAACAGCGATATGCTACAGTGTCCCGTGGTTTTGCTACAGTGCCCGTGTTTTTTTGTTTTTCTTTTTTTATTTATTTCGGCTGAATCTTTGAAAAATTATAGTAAATCACAGAAAAATCATAAAATAGAAAATCCAATTTTTTTGCACTCCACATGATTGGATCTACACAGTGAACATATAATATGGTATGCTTTAGTATAAAGTTTTTGCTACGAAGGTTTTGTCTTTTTCTTTTTTATTTATTTCGGCTGAATCTTTGAAAAATCATAGTAAATTACAAAAAAATCATAAAATAGAAAATCTAATTTTTTTAGACTTCACATGAGCATATCTATATAGTGAACATATAATATGGTATATTTTAGTATAAAATTTTTGTTGTAGTTTTAGATCTATGTTTTTCTATAATTAATTGCAATAATTCATAGCTGCTGCTTCTATAATTATTTTGTTGGACTAAAGCATACCATATTATATGTTTACTATCTAGATCTACTCATGTGGAGTCCAACAAAATTTTGTTGGGCACTGTAGCAAAACCACTGGACACTGTAGCATACCGCCGTTTACTGTAGCAAACCGCCTTCAAAACCGCTCGAGGGAGGTAAAATGCACGGTTTGAAAAGTTGAGGGAGGTGATTTGTCCGGTTTTGAAGTTGAGGGAGAAAAAGTGAACTTTTGTGAGAGTTGTGGGAGGAAAAATAGTCTTTTTCCTTTGCAGAAATGTTTTGAGTCAGAGAACTGCCGGTGGGCTAGTGGGCCGGTGCCTTGCCGGACTGACACCAACTAATGGACCAAAATCTCTGTCCACAGTTGGCACTGGGCAGTGGCCCAATCTTAGACGTACCAGGAAGGGGCGCAGGGCCCACAGCGAAACCCGAATGTTTCGGCACGAGGAGAAAATTCCGACCGTTGCGCCGCTCAGGTGCGCGAACCCGCTTTTGACTTTTCCCCAGCCTTTTTTAAGCCCACGCGCCCTCCCCCGACCGTTGCACTTGCACTTGCACTTGCACCCCGAAGAAATTCCCCTCCCTCCTCCAGATCCCCTTCGGCCCTTCCCAACAGGAGACGCGCGCGAGACGAAACCGCCGCCGCCACCACCACAACGCCCATGGCCGACTCCGGCGCCCTCGTTGTCACGGAGGAGCGGCAGCAGCACCCGCTGAGCCAGATCGCGGAGAGCGGGACGCACCGGCTGCTGCTCAAGCAGTGGGTCAAGGAGGAGGACCTGCTGGCTCGCCGCGTCGCGCTGCGGGAGGCCCGCCTCGACGGCGCTCGCAAGGAGATCGCCTTCCTCTACTGCGCCTTCTTCACCTTCCACGCCGCCTCCGTCCTGCTCCTCTTCCTCTCCTCCTCCGCCTCCTCCGGCTCCGCCGCCTCGACGGCGTCGTTCAGGCGGTCCTGGATCCCCTGCCTCGTCTCGCTGCTCTCCTCGCTCGCCATGCTCTGGGCGCTGCGGTACAAGTCCGACACGGAGGCCGTCCTGGAGCGCCTCCTCGCGCGGGAGCGGGAGGACGCGCTGCTCCTCGCCAGGTGCGTCTCCGAGCTCAAGTGCAAGGGCGTACACTTCGACCTGCTCAAGGAGGTGGACGCGCTGCGCAGGGCCAAGAGCCTCCGCGTCGAGGCCAAGGGCGGCGCCGACAGGCCCAGGAGGTGGCAGGCCAGGGACCTCGCCGTCTTCGCGCTCTTCGCCGCTGCCTGTGGGGTGCTCGTGCTCACCAGGTTCCTGCTCTGCAATTAGCCAATATTGCATTGCAGGTCGGGTGGGGAGGGATCGGATCATCACGTGCTCATTTGCCTACTTGGCCTCGTTCTTGATAACCGCCGTGACATTGCTGGACGAAGAGCACTGTTCGTTCTCGGCAGAACTGTTTGTTCTGCAAATTTTGGTGTTGGGTTTTGTCTGTTTGTAATAAGGGCCCTGTTTACTTCCCATGCAAACCCAAAATATTTCCTCTTCCACCCATCACATCGAATCTTTAAACGCATACATGGAGCATTAAACGTAGGTAAAAAAATAACTAATTGCATAGTTTGTCTGTAAAGTTCGAGACGAATCTTTTGAGTCTAATTAATCCATGGTTGAATAAATTTTACCAAATAACAACGAAAAATGCTACAGTAACTTTTCACCCCATTTTTCTCAACTAAACACAGCCAAGGAAAGGAATTGATGTGTCAGGTTTAATTTCTTTGCGTTTCTTCTGATTGTAACAGAGTAAATGCTCTCAGTATTATGAATTGATGATAATGATACAAATATGATGTTAAATGTCTTTCTTGGTCTAAAACTTGGGGTTTTGTTTACTGAGAAATTCGTGCTTGTTTCTGCACACGATCCTTGTGAGTTTACCAGATTATTTTGGGATGGAACTGGTAACCTGGTTCTGAAACTTGGTTTCAGTGAAAAAATAGGATCTGAACTTGTGATTTGGGGGGAGTGCAGGGCATTTTGGTTTTCTCACTATCTCGTGAATCCCGAATGCTGCCATCTGCCCAACTTCAGAGTTCAGACGGAAGTTAACAGCAATTAAGCAAGCTTTGCAGAAGGAAAGGATTTGATGTGTCACATTTTATTTCTCTCTTTGCGTTTCCTCTGATTATAACAGTATTCTGATGATGTTAATCTCTTTCTTGGTCTAAAACTTAGCAATTTGTTTACTGTGGAAGTCATAATTTGTGCCTCTGATGGAAACTGGAAATTTTTTCGTGTTATTGTAGTGCACTATTTTGGTTTTCTTCCTATCTTGTGAACAAGATTAGAAAACGTTTTCCGTGGCTGCGCCTATTATGTTCCCACCCAGCCAACTTCAGATGGACACAAACATTTCAAGAGATAGAGGTGCTCCTATCTCATCTCCTACACCTATGGCTTTTATAAGATAGAGGTGCTCCTACCCAGCCAACCTCCTTTCTCATCATAAAACGACCCTCTTCTCCCCTGTCCTGAAAGAAATCTAGGAGACAAGTCTTATATCCTAAATTGATTTTAAAGTACTCTCTAAAACAATTTATAGAAGATGTGATATAAGAGATCTGGTGGAGATGCTCAGCATTAGTTGATTGCAATCTTGAAACACACATACAGCCTGCACGGGTCAGGACAGTGAGGAACACAAGACATTCCACTGCATTGCATTTGGTTTTCGCTTGCTTACAGAGATATAAACTGTGATTGCAATCATATCACAACATCCACACGCCATCACCCCTCCCCCCTCATAACAATGAACAATCTTTAGACACAAGCACAGACTCGGTCTCGATTTACACCCTCAACACGGCCTGGACGAAATTAAAGAAGAAAGAATAAATCCAACATCACCAGTTCACCACCAAGACATATGCAGTAGTAGCTAGAACGAATGTCGAGTCTGAATCTCAATCACACGGCCTCGGGCCCTTGTTTCTTGGCGTGGAACGGCTCAGGCTGCGGCGAGGAGACTCCGACGACGCCCGGCGGCGGCAGCGGCGTGCCGTAGATCTGCGCGCCGACGCCGGTCCGCATCTCCTCCCGGCCCCTGTGCTTGCCGAGGAAGTAGCAGCCGAAGCCGAGCAGGATGGAGAGGAAGATGAAGGGCAGAGAGACCACCAGCACGAACCCCATGTCCTCTCTTCTCGTCTGGCTCCTGCCTGAAGTCGCAGGGAGGATGTGGAGCGACAGAAGCAAGAGGAGAGTTGGAGAGATGCTTCGAAGCTTTGCTTTGATTTGCTTTGGGAGAGGAGATGAGGCGGGGGGTGAGTTAAATAGGCGGCGGAGACAATGGAAGCTGCAGGAGAATCCTAGGGAAGCAGGCGGCGGGGCTGCAGCTGGAAGAGAAGGAGCTTGTGGAGTGTGCTAGCTACTGTCTGTTAGCGTAGCGGCGGGTGACCGTTTGAGAGGGCTGGAGGGGAGCTGGCCTGGAGCGGAGGCAACGGTCGAGTGACGCCGTGGTAGCATGTTCCACGTGGGGCATTTGAGAATTGAGATTACGGTTCAGCAGCAAAATGTTTCATCTGCAGAGTGAGCAGAGGCCTACTCGAAGCATGGAGACTTTTGTAAGCTCTCCTATAAATTAGAACTCATGAAAATTAAGAGGAGAAACTAGAGATAAAAGATAACCTATTTTTCTAAATCCTTCAACTTCAACGAAAGTGACTATGAAATTATATGAGAACGTGAAACTCTTGAAAATTCAAACAGGACATTGTCCAAATACTCTATGCGGACTTAAGTTGTGTGGCTGAAGTACACTTCAGAATTCCCTTTGTATTGGTCATGTTTTAAGGGGATGTTAGATTCTCCTCACATAAGGCATAATCCCAACCTCATACGTCTAAAATTGACCGTCCAGAGTACACGTCTAGTTCAGACAAGTTTGCCTGACTCATAACCAAACAAGCCTCTATGTTAAGAACATCCTCAACCGGACACCTGGTTCTACATTGTACATTCTAAGTTTCTAATATTGATCTAAGTTTCCTAAATGTGAGTGAAGAGAAATATTCTCTCCATCTTAAAAGAAACATTTATACCTTTCAAATAAATTTATTATAAAAATATAATCATAATAATTACTTCAATGGTTTTTTATTATATATTAGTAGTTTTTTATAGATCTGATTAAACTTATAATAATTAATTCAGTGATCAAGGAACAAGATTCTCATGGACGGAAAGAGTATATTGATATCTCCTCTAGTCGCTCTGTGTCGTCTCTCCTCCTTCATTCAGTCCAATCAAGAAATTGGGAATCGCTTTTCGAAAGGGACTGCACGATGTAATGAGCTAGCAGCCCTGATTCCTCCATGATTCATCGTCTAGACTTTTCTACACCCTTCATTTTTGCCTTATAAAATCGCCTCAGCAGTTTTTGTGCTTATGCACAGCTCATACAAACACTCCTATACGATTCTACATACCAGGACAGCGGAGGTTTGCCAAACTAGTTCGATCGCTACTTTATCAATGTGCAACTTTTTTGTAGTATATTTGTGCCATGTATGTACTCCACCTGTCCACCATCTGATCCAAAATACTAGCCTCGGTTTTCCAAATAATTGATCGCTTATGTATTTATACTTTGACTAACAATATTATTGTTTAAATATTTATAGTTAATTAACGTGAGATGTATCATTGCATTTGTTGTCAAAAGTACTATAAACATGTCATGTATTTCTGGCTATTTGTTCAAATGTTCATATAGCAAACGAGCGGTCAGATATTAAACAGTAAAATCAAAGTTGCCAAGTATTGTAAAACGAGTATATGACCAGTTGGAGTTGGGAGGAGGAAGATGACCACATGGGCAATATAGTCTTTTCACCTCCCTTTCTCACTTCAAAACTGTGAAAATTAATATTTTAATGGTTACGGTGACTGGTGGCAAAGAAACACATTTTCATAATGGTACTGGACATATTTCTGAGTTGACGGTGTCCACCAGCAAATACCACGGTTGTCCGATGCCCCACGACAAAATTTCTCTTGTTTTTATTATGTATCTAGACATAGTATATATCTAAGTGCATTGCAAAAAAACTATGTATCTAGAAAAGTTTAAATACCTTATAATTTAAAATAGAAGGAGTAATCATTAGGACAATCTCAATGGAGGTTTCATGAGAGTTTCATGAGCATTAAATATGCTGACATGGCACTGTATTGTGTATTGATGAAGAGAGAGAGAATGGAAGTTTTATGGGAGCAGAGATAGTTTTATGTGGATGAAACTTTTCTGCACTGTTTCCAAAATATGAGTGCATTAGTAACTGGGCCATGAAACCTCCACTGAGACTGGCCTTATGAATTTTCTTCTTTTTGATGATCAAAGCTATAAAAGTTTGAATGATGTGAATCATAAATGATTTATATCCTAGAAGAGAGAGCATGTCCAATACTTCCTTCGGTGACAAGTTAGTAACATTTTAGAACATCAGCACTGTCTCCATGAGACAACTTTTAGCAAATATTATGTAATGTACCAATAAAACCTAGTATGATTTCAACATTATAGATGTACTTTTAGGGACAAAACTTTAAATATAATGGTAAATTTGTAGATATCTATACCTAACATCAAAATAAGGAGCGTTTCCGTGGCCTTCCACTCTCTCCTGCACTCCTGCGCCATACGAGTTAGAGCACATATCTAGGCACGGCGTGAGAACGATTCTAACACAAATTGGAATATGGATATTTTCATGGTCTATCACTCTCTCGTGTGCTTGTACAAGTTATAACTCTTCCTGTGCCATTCGGACTTGAGTATTTTAAGAGGTTTGGCTACAAGCAATCTCAGTGACATTTATTCTAAGTCTAAATTGGATAGCCCGGGAAGACTTGTGTAGTCTTGCTCTAGACAACGATGTTTTCCCTATTCTCACCGTCGTACATTATGTGTAGTCTAGTCAGTTGGACTTCTGTGGTGCTTAATAAGCCTCTATTTTAAAAACAAGTGAGCCAAAGGATGCCGGTGGCTTGTGGTTAATGGACTCAAAGAACATGGTTTCCCACACAGTACAAAAACGAACAAAAGATCTTGACAAAACAAAACAAAACAAAACAAAACAAAACAATTGTGAGTCTTTGGAGACTTCATGCCTGTTAATCTGATCATCAAGCATGAGAGTTCCACTTGTACAACTTCTCAGGCTTATACTGAAGAGGTTAGAAGTTGTGATTTCATTTATTTGTTCTTTATCCTAAATGACCTGTAATTCGTTAGTAGTACGATTAAATCAAAAACTTGGAAGAAAAGTCTTCTTCCCCAATGTCAATTGTACTAGAGATACTAAAGTAAAATATATCTTGGTCGATTTGGCAAATTTTATATGCAATAATGATGCCATTGGAAGGCTAAGTAACATTTGGCAAAGATAATCGTGTGGTAAAATAAGCTCAAGCCCATTGGAACCCAATACAGACCGTGGTGTGAAAGTCAGTTGATATTTGACATAGTCCAAATGGGGGTTATCAGTTCTTTGAGAAATAGAGAATGCATACCTGGTAATATGACTTATGAGGGAACCATCACCCTAATTAAAAGTCTCATCTACCGCGTCACAAGAAAAAGATTAAAAACAGATATGATTGACGCTCAGATGTTGATATTGGTAATATAGAAATGGTTGAAACGCTTATGAAAGGTACATATTGGCATTAGATGGTCCACTAGAGAGATTAAGACAACTACATGCGTATCTAAAAATAGGGCATATAGTCACTGGTAATTCATAAATAAATTTTCTATTCGAAATGCATGAGTAAAGAGATTAAAATGATATATTTAAATATGTATTGGAAAACCAAGTCAGTTTATTCAAAATTGCTATGGCATTATTGAATTAGCCCTAAAACCTATATAGCGAAACCATGTTTTCAGACGTGGAGCACATACTAAGGAATTGTATGCTTGGGTATACTTTATCTTAACTATCCTATTACACATCAGTCTTTTGAATGCTAGCAATTTGTATTTGTACACTTGGGAAAGACTTTATTTTTTCTTGTACTGAATTTCCCTTTGACTTGATGGAGGCGGGTTACTGTTGAATCATTCTGAAATCCGTACAGTACCTTTTCTCGAGATGGAATATCCATACAAGTACAAGAGTTGACATACTGAGCTCCACACTCTACAAACAAATCTGATTATTAAGTGAAATTTTAAAATAACCACTGAATTGATTCAGATATCCTTACAGGACCTGAATACTTAAAACTCAATTCATATGAAAAACATCGCATTGATTTGACGCTTGGGGAAGAAATTTTCTTACCATGACATTGGCGATGGGTGTACAATGTGAATTATTGAGATGTCCATGCAGAACGGCCTGAACAACCTGACATACTGAACACGTAGTTTTGGGTCAGAACAAAATGCCTCTAGGTAATTATTCTGCGTTTATTTTTTCACCGTTGCACCATCAGTAATTGTTAGTCCTCACACCGTTGGCAATTTCTACTGTCAGGAAGGAAACAGACACCGGTTGCTCAAGAGGAAGTCAAACAAGACCAGACAATAGACAAATGCATAAACAAAATCTTATCCACCGAAAACATCTGAAAGTCGTCAGCCATCACCAGCAAGCATTCATTCACAATATAAACACACAAGAGGGTTCAGAATAACCACTGGGCTTCCACAAAACCAAGTATCGAACACAACACAGATCAGAGGAGGAGGATGGGGAAGAGTGCGTCAGTGAAGCGAGGGCACATCCCGGTGCTCGTCGGCGAGGGTGAGGAGTTGAAGAGGGTTCTGGTGCACAGGAAGGTTCTTCAGCACCCCTACTTCACCGGGCTGCTGGAGCTCGCGGCCATGGAGTTTGAACATGATCAGAAGGGCGTGCTCAGGATCCCCTGCGACATCAGATGCTTCCAGGCAATTGTTCAGCTCATCAGAAGCAGAACACGGAGGAGGAAGGTGACAATCTCATGCCTCCTTTTCCTCAAGCTGATGTAGCAGTCAGAGAGAGTGAGAGTGTGAGGTTAGGGTCTTCAGAAGTTCTCAGTCACCTTTTGTATCATCTTTGCTAGCTAAATATATTCTAGTCGTCATCAGTGTTGTTAACCTTGTGGTGTGTTGTAGTATCATTTTTTTCAAGATTTCACAGCTAGCGCATCGATCGATACGTATTTTGAGCTAGAAATAGAGGAAATATACTCTACTATGTACTATCGTGCTGTCAGC
Source organism: Saccharum hybrid cultivar R570 (assembly GCA_038087645.1). Lineage (NCBI taxonomy): Eukaryota > Viridiplantae > Streptophyta > Magnoliopsida > Poales > Poaceae > Saccharum > Saccharum hybrid cultivar. Next base: position 796,516 of record JAQSUU010000029.1, on the reverse strand, counting down.
ATAGCTCGTAGTGCATCGGACGATTAGTGTAGTGCTGCACATATATCTGTCATGCACGCGTTTTGTCGCAAACGTTAATCAGAAGCTTTGGGTTGTTCCTTTAATCTATTCTTCAAAGTTCTTGGAGCAAAGAACTGAAGGGGGGCTACTGAACCTCGAATTTGAGCATATGATCGAAGAGCTCAAGAATCCTTTTTTTATCTTCCCTTTTTTTAGATTAGATAAAGAAACCAGCAGTACTGTCACAGGAGGTATACCAATTATAAATCCCCGTCATGCCACTTCTTCAAGATCTACTACTACAGTCATGCCACTTCTTCAAGATCTACTACTACAGTAGAATAGTAGCCCAACAACGAGTTGGATATATGGTCATGACAAGCATAGCATGGATCTGCCGCAGGAAAAGCCATAGCATATCAGCATTCAGCATAGCCATCGCCATTAGATTAGATGAACCAAACCACAGTCCACAATCATCCTGACAGCATGTATATATTTGTGTCATCATGATCTCTGAAAAAAAGGATACTCCAACTATGGCCATGACAGCGACACAGATACTCCAGCTATGGCCATGACAGTAACACAAAGACCATCGTCTTTTTTTTTTTTTTGATCCGTTTCATGAGCGCCTGATCCCCAGCCTCTCCTGTTAGTAACGCCTATCTCCAACCTCTGATAGTCTGATGTCTGATCATTATCATCACCTCTGCGTTAAATGTTAATGGCATGGGTTAGTTAGCAGCGGTTGGAATGGCTGAACACCTGCTGCCCGCTCTGGCTTGGGTGGCGGCACACCGACACGGGGGCTGTATGGTTGCGCTGCGCACTATGGCACTAGGCAGCTTTGCCTGGCGCCCGATTTCAAGCATTTGCACATTTGCACAGAGAGAGTATCAGCAGATCGAGTCCTGATCTTGGGCAAAACGCTGCCAGACTACCCAAGTAACAGGCGACGACAACCATTTGCACATGCAAAACCGCAGCCATGATGTGACAACCTAATAATAATAATCACCCTGTTCGTTTGGACTTATCAGCAGAATCAGCAGTCATTCAGCAGTGTTTTTCTCTCACAATAAACCAGCGAACAGTACTTTCAGCCACAATAAACCAGCGAAACGAACAGGCTGAATAAGTTTGCCAACACGACAACTACGGATAAAGCTTCCCCCAGTTTTAACTCGATCTCCAGCAACACAATAGCATTCGCCAGCAACGGGTAAACTACGGTCAGAAACTTGGAACCAGGTTTCATTAGCACAAGTAAATATCTAACAGATACAGACAATCAGATCAACCGGGGGCCAGACACCAGACCAATCAAACGCAATCCCGAACAACCCACAACGACGTCCAGACACCAGACCCAGACCAACCATAAACCGCCATTCCCAGACAACCCACAGGCCACATCCAGTAATCCAGTATCATCAATACCACAATATAACAAGTTTGCGAATCTTGCTTCGTTTTACAGGCTCGACAACCAAACCTCATACCGACTGATACAGCTTCAATAACGCTTCACCAGGCTAGAGTCATGCATCACGACTAAATGATATGCTTACAGGAACTTATTAACAAATACCACGGCGGGAGCTTCATCATTTGATAATAGAAATTTGCATCTGACCGAAGGTTCACGGCCCTCCACAGGTCCCTTCAAAGGCGAACCAGCTTCAGTGAGCCCGCTCCCGGAGAACCTCAATGTCCACCTCTGATGGGTCGGTCGCCTGGATCTCATAGTGGAACCCGTCGAGCTCGTGCTTGATGCGGTCCTTTGAGGTGGAGTACAGCATCTTAGCACGGATGCGGGATGTCGATGGGGACCTGGAATAATTGTGGGTTAGGTAAAAGGTTTGGTGAAGGAAATCAGCAGGAAGGCCAGAGTGGCTACGTTGAACATGAAAGAATAGAAGACATCATAAGGATACATATAGTACAGTCCAAAAAGTCAACCTCAGAATCTACATAAAAGAATGAATAATTATTGCCAAGAATATTCCTAACTATTGCACCACATGCATTGTCATTCCTTTTGGCCAGAGCTGCTAAATTGCTAACTAGTATGGGTTGCCAGGCAAACAGTATTAAACTAGAGGTGGTGAGAGCTATCATAGCAAGATCACATCACAAGATCCAATCCAACTTTATAGTTCAATACTGAGTTAATAATGTTCAAAAGGAGTAAGGAAGTACTTAAATAATTAGCATGTTAAGTTTACTGTGCTTGGTGCATTTTAAGCATCAAGTGCTTTTTTTTGGTAAGTACATAGAATCCTAAAATCACTAACTCGTCAACAGTTTACCTCTTTAGCTATTTCTATGGGATCTAGTTTAGTTTCATTGGCATTGGCATTGGCACTGCAGCTTAATGCAACTGCTAAACATGAATGAAACAAAATAAAGATATATGCATAAATGATTTTGAATCTCACCAGGCAATGAAGAAAATCTTGCTTTTCTGCACGTTCTCCCCAGTAACAAAATCAAAATCATAGAGCGCATATCGGCAGTCATTCTCTGGAAGAGAGGCCAAAAAATCATCATAGCTTTCAGTAGTAGCCCCTGTCTTCTCTACAACCACCTGCTTTTGCTTCTCTTCGATTTTGAAGATGACATATCGGAATGCTTTCTTCATTTGGAGCTCGACAAATGTCTCCCTAATGTTAGGAGCAACTCCCATGCCGGAAGATGCATTTGACTGCAGAGAATTATGCACATGTTAAAAGAAAATCAAGGCTAAAAAACTGAAATACAAGAACTGTTTGATTGTGAACAGACATAATGGCTAAGTAGTAATAACTGGAAGATTAACAACATTCCAATCTTCCAATGTATCAACTGTAGTTATGTAGCCACGATTCCATAAAAGTTACAACCTTCCACATACAGGAAACCACACAAACTTTTTATCCAGCAATCTTGACTAATCAAAATTCCATGGACATACAGAAAATCCCTCCAGATACTCCCTACCCAGGGTTGAAAATTGGAACCATGCTTCGTAACATGTAAAATCACTTGGACAATGAAAAGTTCAGTGATTGCACAATAATGGACAGGATTAGACTAGACCCAGCGCCTAACAGAATCTCAATCATCCATGCTAATCTTAATTCAATCAATTGCATCCAATCTAGATGGCCGACTGTGTGAGAAGCAGTTCACCGTCCCCACAATAACGTAAAAGGCACCTAGGACTAGGATATCAAAGAAATTGTCCAGTGTAACAGGCATACTCCAAATATCTCCACTTAGTGGAAGCACGAATATGACTATACCTACCATGTCCATCCCTCCGGGGAATGAAAAGTCTCTATGCAAGCAAGCATAACACATAGAACTTATGACAAAGTAGCCACACATTGATTCGGCTGATTTGAAAAGAAAAACTGTGTCAATTACAGCACATGTTAACCAGAGAACTATCAAGACTGACAGTATTTCGCCCGGGCACCAACTAAGTTTCCTTGCCTTACAGGAATGAACTAAGAACATTCCCAACTCATAACTAAAAAAATAGTGTGGGGTCTTGACTGTGTACTCACTTCCGCTTTTAGAGCTCGACTCCAATGTCTCACCATCCCCCAGTTTCACAGCTAAAGCCAATTTCCAGCACGGATTCTCGAACTCAGGTTCTGAATATCTACTAGCGACTTACTGCATATATCTACTTGATTTTACAAATAAACATGTGCTAATAGGCGACGAAGCTATAAACGTAATTCCAGTCAGAACAAATGAACATCCGGATGAACAGATCAAACCCTCCCAAGGAGATCTAACCCGGGACAGCCGCCCTCCACGAAGTACCGCACCCAGATCGCGCGGAGGCGGAACCGAACAGTTCCCACAAGCCACACGGATCTACACCACAGCGCGCGCGAATCGCCACGGAGCGTAGCGGATCGACGAGAGGAAGGAAGGAGCGGGGTACTCACGTGGGAGCGCATGAAGGCCATCGGATCGGGGTGGTGCGAGCGCCCGCGCGCACCTCTGCGTCGATCGCACGCACGCACGCACGCAGACGGGAGGCGCAAGCAAGGAGAACGCGAGAAGAGACCCCCTCCTCTTCTTTCTGTTGCTGGCTGCGGGGGTTTTCTTTTCTTTTTCTTTTTTTTCTTTTTTTTTTTATATGCGGGCTGCTGCGGGTTTTGGCCTTTTGGGTGGTGGGGCGAAATTCTCCGGAGAGGTGCGCGTTCAAATACGCGGACGCGCCGCTTCGTCTTCGTGTGGGTGTGCGTGGGTGTGGGCGTGTGTGGCGTACACGGCTCGCGGGTCGATGGAGAGAGTGACATGTGGGGCACGTGACGTGCGGGGTCGAGGTGTCGGTGAGACGATCGCTTTCGTGTGGGCCAGGCGAGGATGTGGGGCCAGTGGACGGCGGGCCTGGGCCGCGGGAGGGGAGGTGGGGCTGGGCGGTGCTGCGATGCACGGCCGTGATGCGTCTGGCCCGCTGGCTCTGACTGGGCTGGTGGGCCCTCCAGCGGTGCCGTGGTGACTTGAGAGGAAGGGGGAATAAAAAGAGGACAAATTCGACTGTGTGACAGATACAAGTTTGAACTTGTGGAGTCAGCATTTCACGCGTGGACGAAATGGTCATTCTCGTCACTGTCCTTGCGTATCAAGAATGGATAGCATCGGGAGAGACACGGGATGTACCAACTTTCTATTACGTACTCCCTCCGTTAAAAAAAGGTATAATTTTAATTTTTGGATAAGTCAAACTGTTGTAAGTTTGACCAAGTATATGTCTGTAGTATAATATCAAATTAGTTTAATTAAATTATGTACAAAATATGTTTTGATAGTGTATTTTCTTTTAACTCATAGATGTAAATTTGTTTACAACTTGGACAAAGTATGAGAAAAAGTTGACTTGGATTTTTTTTCAAAAAAAAGGAACTATGAACTACTTTTTTAAAAAAAACTTGGACAAAGTAATGAAAGAAATTAACTTAGAATAACACTAAAATGATCTATAAGCTGAGGGAAACAATACTCTATATATACTCCCTTCTATCCCGAAAAAAATGTGGTCCTTACTTCCCGAGAAATCAAACAATTTGAACTTTGAATAAATTAATTATACCAAATAAGTACATTAATTATAAAATATATTTTTCCCTAAAAATATAATTAAAGATATAAATTTATCTAGTAAAAACAATGTATTTAGAAAAGCTTAAACGACTTATTACTTGGAACAATGGAAGTATTATTATTCGGCTCGCAAAAAAAAGTGAAAGTATTACTCTATAAGCTTGATCAAAATAAAGATATTTGAATTAGTAATAAAGATAATGTGATCTATAATAATTTCAAAGGTATGGAGTACATTTAAAAATTTCTAGCACGGTGCCATTGCTGAAACAAAAAGGAAGTGAGCACCAGGTTGAAAGCCTAGGTGCCCAAGATGCTCCATAACATCCTTTACTTATAACCACAAGCAAACATTCCACTCCGAATCTCCGATTTCTACATCGAACTAAAGTGCATGAAAACGTGCTCAACTTTTGTGAACAGTTGGGCCAAAATCGAGGTCCCAAACTGACCGCTCAATACAAAGAGAAACAGGATTGCTCCTACTTTTGACATCTGACCGAAATGGTGGCCGAAGACAATGGAAGCATATGATTCACTCAAATTATTATGATTCCCTCAAATTATATCACTCATACAGTATAGAGCTGTGTTTAGTTTCCCATAAAATGCAAAATACAAAATGTCAACTACTTTTGAATGATGAAATGTAAAATGCAAAAAAAATTATAGGTGTGTTTAGTTCTATCCAAAATGTCAAAATTTTCATGGGGTGGATGTGAGCTTTTTGGTTTTTTTTTTTTGCTCTTGAGACCAAAATCCAAAATAAAGAATGGATACTTTTTTTGCCAAAATTTTTACATAGTGTTTAGTTCCATTATGCAAAATGATAGGTCAAAACCCAAAATTTTTTAGGTGAAATGTTTAGTTCCCCATGAAATGCAAAATGCCAACTACTTTGGAATGATGAAATATAAAATGCTAAATTTTTCATGGGTGTGTTTAGTTCTATCTAAAATGCCAAATTTTTCATGAGGTGGGTGTAACAGAACCGCCCAATTATACGAGATTAAGTAAGAAAATCATCCAACGGATGGACAATTTACCAAACTTAAGCCCGTATAACCCGGTAGTCCGTGAAATCTCGACGGATTTCAAACCATTTCACATCACAGCCAAGATCGTAATAAGTTCAGCGATTACCTTCATAAGTTACACAGCAGTTTGCGGCACAAAATACATCGGAGTTTAAACATAGTTATTACAAACCAGTTTCAAATAAAGTAGCGGAAGCATTAGTTCAAAGCACACACACACATCTTTTCCAAAATACAGTGCCAGCTCGCGATCATCTCCCACAAAAGCATCAGGCGAGGAGTAGTGAGTGACCATTGCCCATGGTCCTAGGCTTCGCCCATCGCAGGGTAGAGACAGTTGATACAATACCCATAGTACATCTGTCCATCTGCAACAAGTGGGAACAAAGCCCTGAGTACGAGAAGGTACTCAGCTAGACTTACCCGACAGAACCAAAACAAAAAGACTCCAAGGATCATGATAGGCTTTTTGGTGGGGTAGCTGACTCATTTGCAAGAAAAGCATTTTTAGCTTACCAAATCATTTACAAAAGCATGTCATCTTCTAAATATTTATTCTCCTGTCAACTATATTTGCACTTTATGCTAAAGTAACCATGTAATTGAGCAAGCAAGGATCACCATTGATATTTAACAATAATTACCATGTCATTTTCCACATAACTATCCAAGTGTTGTATCCATATTACTACGATGAAGTAACTCAAGTCAAGTGTTCACTATCCAGTGAACGATGGCGATTCGAATCGATTATTGACCAGCTGGTAATTTATTCCTCACACAAACCTCACTCACCCGCTAAAGTGAGGTATTGGTCACCGAGTCAACCATTCAGGTAAAGTCGCGAGCTTGCCAGGAACCACATGTACCCGGGGGCCGCCCGACTGCTCTTTGGCCTTATCATCGCGCCCCCGTTTCCTGCCACTACTGCTCCGGTACAGTGCGTTGCGGGCAATCCACTCGGCCCGAATAATCTCCCGGCTTCACGGTCGAAAGGTACTTTATCCGGCCAGCTAAATGTGAGGCATGCGTTCAACATGACCCGAGGCCCGACATCGGACGGTCCTTAATCGACACAGACGGAAGACACTACAGTCCAGAACCCTGCAAGCTTCCGCCCGGTCTCACATTCATTTCCACACTGAGTTATTCTCACATGACATCTCTTTCACAAAACCAGGTAATCCCCTATAGCTCGCGGATGACAGGCAATCACCCGACTTCTACCGGTCTAAGCAAGCTAAGCAAGTATTGACCGTGGACACCAGGGTGACAAGGATCGGTAAAACAAGGTGGAACAAGGTATAATGCAGCAACGTTTGCAAACAACTCCTAAACTTAATGCATCAGATTAAGTAAAATTAATAATTAATTATTTGCAAACCGGGGGAGAAATGCTCCGGGGCTTGCCTCGCTCGAAGGTACTGGGACGATGGTCGGGGCACTCCGGAAGCTCTTCACCGGACTCCTCTTCTACTTCTGCTGGCTCCGGCTCCTCGGGCTGCTCCTCTGCGTCCTCGGGAACAACTGCCGGAACCACTTCCTGCGATCCTGTATGATGCAGAAGTATGAGTGCAACATGCATAGGTGAAATGCAGAAGTGACATGAGATGATGAAGATGCGGAATGCATGCGATGTAACGAATGTATTACGTCATCGGATTATGTGGAACTTATGACTCTTCTACAAGGTAGTCTACGTCATCCAAGAACATGTACTCGGAAACTACCAACACTAGTTCCTACCATGCGAGAGTATTGGAGAAATCGAGAGGCTTCAAAGATACACCAAAGTATAATTTTCCAACTAACTTTGCATTAAGAATAAATAGAAACCCTAATTAGTCCTAAGGTTGAACAGCAACACATATTTTAGTAGCTCATAAAAATCTCATAAAATTACAGTGGGTTACTAATATCAAGAATAGCTTGACATAAAATTTTTACTGTATTTGGATAATTAGAACTTACTATACAAAAATAACAAAATATGGCCTCAAATAGATATTTAAAATACTTTACATTATGAAAAGTATCAAACAACAGATTTAGGAATTTTTCTACTATCTACTACCTAAACAAACACTATGGAAAAATTATCACTTGCATGTTTTATTCAAATTTATTTAATTAACAAAAATAACAATTATTGGTAACAAAAGCATTTGAACTGCAACTACAAATTTTTATACAGAACACCCAAGATATAAAATTTCCCTAGAAAGTACATGACACAAAAAGATTAATAAATTTGGAATCATATTTTTCTGACTTTTCTAGGATTTATTAAGTATTTATCAAGAAAATAGCCATTTTACTATTTAATTATAAACTCTACAGAAAAGTAATGAAATATTGACATGCAACATTTTTATACCATAGATCTGGTCCCAAAGAGTCCATAGAAATTTGTTTCATCAAATTTGGAGCTAAAATGAGCAAGTTACAATTTTTTTTAAAGCATTTATACATTTTCTGAAAAAATCATTTCCAAAAATCCTTTTTAAATCCAGTCGCTGAACGGCTAGACGCACCCGGCGATCTACACACGCGCGCGCACACAGAGACAGACAGGCGGGCCCGCGGGTCAACCGGGTCCCACGCGTCAGCCGCTCCGAGTCAAGGAGGGCGCTGACCGCGCGGATCTCGACGACGGCGAGGTCGCCGGCGACGAGGTCACCACCGTCGTGATCCTCAAGGCGAGGCGGTCCCGTTGAGACCATTGGCCTGACCGGAGGAGCTCGAAATCGAGCTTGCCACCGGCCATGGCGGCTCGGCGGCGCTGCTCACCGGCGGGAGCTCCTCTCCGGCCACGGGGCGGCACGGGAGATGGTGTCCGAGCACCGGGAGGAGGAGGCGAACAAGATGCTCGCGCGAGTGAGGGAAAAGAAGAGGCGGAGGCGGGGTTTCCACGGAGCGGAGAACCACGGTGAGCTCGGCCGGAACTCCGGCGAGCGATTGGCGGGGCTGTGGAGCTTACCGCGGGAGATGGAGGTGAGCACGGGGTGCGCCAGAGAGAGAGGAAGCTCGTGGCGAGATGGAGAGGTCTGCGGTGGCCGGAGCTCGTCGGAACGCGCGCGTCCGGCGAGCGCGTGCGGTGGCGGAGGCGGAAACGGCAGCTGCGCTCGGTGAACAAGCGAGGAGGCAGAGCGGAGGGAGGAATGGCGAGGCGCTGCGCGGGGGGGGGGGTTAAGGCGTGGGCGCTCGCGCTGGTGGGGGCGACCGAGCGCCACCCGGCCGCTGTGGCCGGCATGCGGCCGCCACGCGGCGTGCGTGCTCTGCCGGAGCGCCAGCGCGCGCGGGCGAGGGCGCGGGCGGAGGAGGGAGACGGCCGGCTGGGCCTGGGCCGAGGCGGGGCAGCGCGGGCGCGCGCGCGCGGTGAGGCGGGCCGACTCTGGCTCTGGGCCGAATCGGTGGCGGCGGCCTGCTAAGGAAAAACCGGATTTTTGATTTTCCAAATTCAAATTTAAATGTATTTCAAACTTCAAACCCAATTTTGAACAAGAAGAAAGCATTTTATGGATTTGGCCCAAAAATAAAAGTTGCTCAAAATTGAATTCTCTACAACTTTGATTAAGGGGCCATCTCAAAATTCTTAATAGATTTTAAATGACAAAATAAAAGCTAAATTAGGGAATAATTTTGAATATTTTTCATAATTATTTTTGAACAAGTTTTTGACAAAATTTGAGCTCCAAAATTTGAACTAAAGTTCCAAGTGATGTAAGAATTATGGTTGCAAGGCTTTTGATATAATGTGATTATCATATTATCATAGTCCATTAAATATAGCATGTTTAAGCTTTTATTTTAATCGAATTATACCATTATCATACATGATTATAATGATATGAATGCTATGCAATATGATTGCCATGCAAAAATGCATTGCTTAACACCGGAGTGTTACAGCCCTCCCCCCTTATAAAAATCTCGTCCCGAGATTTGGGTTACGAACCATTTATTATAAAAATCTTCATAGGCGTTCTTTAAGTATTCACCCGTTTCCCAAGATGCATCCCCTTCATCGTGATGACTCCATTGTATCTTATACGTTTTCACCACACTGTTTCGAGTAGCCCTTTCCTTGGTATCCAATACTCGAACTGGTTGCTCACGATACACCAAATCTGACTTTAGTTTTATGCCTCGAGGTTCAATCCTTTCCTCTGGAACGCGCAAACATTTCTTGAGATGTGATACATGAAAAACTGGGAATATAGCACCCATTGACTCTGGTAAATCCAATTTGTAAGCCACAGGACCCTTCCGTTCCAGGATTTTATAAGGTCCCACAAATCTGGCGGCCAGCTTTCTGCGCACACCAAATCTTTTCTTTTTCATTGGCGTAACTTTTAGATAGACATAGTCACCAACTTCGAACACAAGCGGTCTCCTTCTCTTATCTGCATAACTTTTCTGACGTGACTGGGCTGCTCTCATATTCTGCTGAATGATATGAACTTTCCTTTCGGCTTCTTCTACGAAGTCAATACCATAATACCTTCTTTCTCCGGGCTCAATCCAGTTTAACGGTGTTCTACACTTTCGGCCATACAGAGCCTCAAAAGGTGCCATCTTGATACTCTCTTGATAGCTGTTATTGTATGAGAACTCTGCTAATGGTAACCATGACTCCCATGAACCTCTGGAAGACAACACACAGGCTCTTAACATATCTTCTAGAACAGCATTAACTCTCTCAGTTTGACCATCTGTTTGAGGATGATAGGCAGTGCTACGAATCAGACTAGTCCCCAAACCTTTGTGCAAGTGCTCCCAAAAGTGAGCAGTGAACTGTGACCCTCTGTCAGACACTATAGTCTTTGGTATGCCATGCAACCTCACAATCTCCGCAATATACTTCTCAGCATATTGAGGTGGTCTATGTTCCGTTTTGACAGGCAGAAAGTGGGCTGTCTTAGTAAGACGATCCACAATTACCCAAATGGAATCGTGACCTTTTTGAGTAGTGGGTAGACCCGTGATAAAATCCATACTTATGTCATCCCACTTCCAACTCGGTACTGACAAAGGTTGTAGCATTCCGGCAGGCTTCATGTGAATTGCTTTTACTCTACAACATGTGTCACATCTGGCTACATACGCTGCAATTTCCTTCTTCATCTTGGTCCACCAATAACGAGGTCTTAGTTCCTGATACATCTTACTGCTGCCAGGATGAATAGACAGCTTAGAGAGATGAGCTTCATCCAAAATTTTATTCTTAAGCTCTCTATCCTTTGGAACAACAAGACGGTTGTCGAACCACAACACATCCTGCTCATCCACCCTGAAGTGTTTCGAGGGTTCTTCTTGAATCTTCTTCTTGATGTGGAATATCCCCTTGTCTGTTTTCTGACCTTCTATAATCTTACTCTCCAAGGAACAACTGACCTGAATACTTTGTAGCACGGCAGGGTGCATTAGATCGAAACCATCTTCAAGCAAGGGTTGCACATTCAGACAATGTGATTTTCTGCTTAAAGCATCAGCTACCACATTGGCTTTCCCAGGGTGATACTGTACATTTAAGTTGTAGTCTTTGATCAGTTCTAACCATCTTCGCTGTCTCATGTTCAATTCGGGTTGGGTGAAAATGTACTTGAGACTCTTATGATCGGTGAAAATATTGCACACATTACCCAGCAGATAGTGTCTCCAAATCTTTAAGGCATGCACCACAGCGGCAAGCTCAAGATCGTGGGTCGGATAATTGATTTCATGTTTTCTCAACTGCCGGGAGGCATAAGCAATTACTCTTCCTTCTTGCATTAGCACACACCCTAATCCTGTTTTTGATGCGTCGCAGAACACATCAAAAGGTTTTTCGATGTCGGGCTGTGCAAGAACTGGAGCAGTGGTCAACAGTTTCCGCAAGGTATGGAAAGCTGTCTCACACTCCTCTGTCCACACAAACTTGTGATCTTTCTGTAACAGACTTGTCATAGGCTTGGCAATCTTCGAGAAGTCTGGGATAAAACGGCGATAGTAACCTGCTAACCCTAGGAAACTTCTGACTTCTGACACTGTGGTTGGAGTCTTCCAATCCATAACCTCTTGCACTTTACTCGGATCTACAGAAACTCCATTCTCAGATAGGATATGACCGAGGAAAGGAACTTTCTTCAACCAAAATTCACATTTGCTGAACTTAGCATATAACTTATGATCTCTCAGCCTGGTCAAGACAATTCTCAGATGCTCTTCATGCTCTTTCTCGTTTTCAGAGTATACTAGAATGTCATCAATGAAGACAACTACAAACTTGTCCAACTCTGGCATGAAAACTGTATTCATCAGATACATAAAATATGCAGGAGCATTTGTTAGTCCAAATGACATAACAAGATACTCGTACAACCCGTATCTGGTAGAAAAGGCGGTTTTCGGAACATCTTGAGGTCTAATCTTTATCTGATGATACCCAGACCTTAAGTCTATCTTGGAGAACACTCTGGCTTTAGCTAACTGATCAAACAGAACATCAATATGAGGCAGTGGATATTTATTCTTGATGGTTACAGCATTAAGAGGTCGGTAATCCACACACATCCTGAGAGTACCCTCTTTCTTTTTCTTTACAAACAAGGCAGGACATCCCCATTCAGACTTACTTGGGCGAATAAACCCCTTTTTTAACAACTCTTCCAACTGTTTCTTCAACTCAGCTAACTCATCCGGAGGCATCCGATAAGGTCTCCTCGAAATTGGAGCTGTCCCGGGGATCAACTCGATTCCAAACTCAACATCTCTGTCTGGAGGAAGGCCAGGCAACTCGTCTGGAAACACATCCGGGAACTCACATACTACTGGGATCTGATGGATAGGAGCAACTTCCATGGCACAGGTCACACTCACAAGATCTGTTCTTTTAGGCAATGGTACCTAGAAAGTACCCTCTGCCTGGGGATCTTTAAGGGTAAGCATCCTACTGCTTGTATCTATGACTGCTTCCCAGTCTTTCATCCAGTTCATTCCTATTATTACATCCAAAACTAGTCCAGGCATAACTACCAGGTTCACTCGGAACTTCCGACTACCTAACTCAAGGGTTGCCCCTCTAACCATCTTATTGGTTAACACATCAGCTCCTGCTGAACTTATGCGATAACCATAACTCAATTCTGTGCATAGTTGTTCATGCTTCCGTGCAAATGCTTGACTCATAAAAGAATGCGAAGATCCAGAATCAAAAAGAACAACTGCAGGGTGATGGTTCACAAGAAACTTACCAGCAGTTACGGGCTCTCCCTCAGGAACTTCATCAATGGCGGTGTGGTGTACACGAGCATTGTAAGTCTGTTGCTTCTTTTTAGGCGGATAAGGGCAGAACTTGGAAAAGTGGCCTGGCTGACCACAGTTGTAGCAGGGCCCTTTCACTGTACCAGCAGACCCTATAGCTCCCTTGGAGTTGCTCTGTTCTGTAGCTGCATTGGTCTTTGTTGGCGGCACTGCCATCCTGTACGGTTTCTGTGGCCCCTTGTAGTTCTGGGTTTTATGCTGCGGCGGCCTGAACCTCGCACCAGGTGCGGACGGACGATAAGATGAACGGTTGGCAGGGACAACTCTGGACTGGGATGGTCCTGACTCGAATACTCTCTTGCGGTTCTTGGACGCGGTGTAAGCATTATTGTTCTTCTCTTGCTTCAAACAGTCACTGATAAAGTCGTTGAATCTGTTGCGGGTATTGGTACCCACATGCTTCATCATCTTCGGACTCAACCCTCTCTTGAAACTAGCAATCTTCTTTGCATCTGTGTCAACCATGTCTGGGGCATAGCGGCACAAGTTATTAAAGGCATGCAGATACTGTGTCACCGTCTTGGTACCCTGATTCAAGGCTAAAAACTCTCCAAGCTTCATCTCAACCAACCCTGGGGGAATATAAACTCCCTTAAAAGCTTCAGTGAAATCCCTCCAAGAGATCTGGGCATTAGGAGGAAAAGTACTGCGGTGATGCTTCCACCACATTCCTGCTGGTCCTTGTAACTGATGTGCAGCATACTCTACTTTCAGAACTTCTGTCATCCTTAACACACGGAACTTATCTTCCATAGTGTTAATCCATTCTTCGGCATCAAGTGGCTCTGCTGCTTCTTTGAAAATAGGTGGCCTCGTATCCATGAAATCCTTGAAACTGCTGTACTGGTTCACTCCATGGCCACCACCTTGATTGTTTCCTCTTTGAACATTTTCCGCGATGGTACGCAGAAAGTCTTCCATATTCCTCTGTGATTGTTCAGTACTGCGTTGACTTCCAAGAAACTGTGTGAAGAACATTTCTGCGGTAAGCGGCGGAGGAGGGGGCAACTGTGGTTCTGGACGTGGTTCCTGGTGGTTGACATTGTTGGCACCACTTCCACCAGCTCCTGCACCGTTGCCACCAGTCTCAGCGGCTTCGTACGTAGCACGACGAGTGTTGGCCATCTGCATATTTCAGCAACAAGCACCATTGAGTGAAGTTGTAAAATTGTGTCCGAAGGAACAATCATGTCATACTGAATTCATTGGAGAGAACAAGTCATACAAGAAAACAGAGGCGCAATAATTTCATTCCAATTGAACAACAGCACCAATTAAGTTACTTTAAAAGCAACATCGCGTTCCATACAACCATGTTGCCAGCATACATACACTGGACTTTTATGCGTTCGGGTATCGCATACACAACCCAACTCCAAAGATCATCAGTCTCAAGGTCGAACAGGATACATCATGATACATGGAACCCAAAAGAAGGCCATCGCGTCACGCCTAGCTACTAACGCATGACACTATCCTACTCCTCGGGGCCATCGTCGATGTCGGAGGCGTCGCCATCGCTACCCTCAGCTGCAGCGTCGTCGTCGATGTCCATCTGAGCGGCGTTCGGAGGAGCATACGGGCCCATCCCGTTGTAGAGGGCATGGAACTCTTCATGCAAGTTGGCATTGTACTCTTCTAGCTCCTCGACCCTCTGCCTCAGAAGGTCTCTCTCGTTCTAGGCTTCATTCCTTTCTTGTACTAGCTGCTCCAACAAGCGATCTGCATTCCTGTTGGCCTGAGTCAGCCTCTGTACTTGCTGCATGGAACTCTCGCCTCTCTCGAGAGCTCGGTCCCGCTGCAAGCTCATGTCGGCCAACTGCTCCTGCAAGCTAGCTATAGCACGCGCTTGCTTTTTCTTCTGCTTCCTTGCTTCAAGCCGATCATCACCACGTAGGCCAGTCAAGGTCCAATAGGTATTCTCCAGACCTTGGTATGCTCTGATGGCTGCATACATGGCACTCATGGTGTGATTGTCGCTAGCCAGTCCTTCACTGGGGCCTCTAACCAGGGCACTTCCTTGCGGCTGTACCCAAATGGCGTCGCGAGGATCATCTCTCGGGAAGGTACCGGCCAAAGCTGCTGCTAACTCATTGGGAAATCTGCTCATGATGTCTCGGATGACGCGAAAAGCTGCGCCCTCTGCACCCTCGACTGGAGTGCGTCCTTCGAACTCCAAATGCCAACCATCCCATTCTGGCGCATCACCAAGAGCAGGGACGGTGATCTCTACCACAGCAAGTCCATCTTCAGCTAGCTGGCTCTCGCTCCAAGAGTAAACTGGCTCTTGTCCCTCCGGGTACCCCACATCATGGAGCACTCTCCAAAGCAAGGTGGGCATGCCAAACTCGCTTAGAAAAGTGTCCGTGTTGCGGTGCTCCCGCGGGGCTAGCTGACGACGGGGTGCTCTTCCTCCAGTGGACTTGCGGGCAGTCTGCTTCGTGCGGGCCATCTGTAGCACAAGTTTTAAATTACCCGGTGAGAACATATTTTAGTTGAGGTCACTTTTATCGAAATGGGATAATCCTTTTATAAGGGGAGGAATGCATGCCATGAATGGAATGCACAAACAATATGATGCATGCACGAGTCTTACGTTCTCACAAACTTAAAAAAAACATCTAACGGTGAATTCGGTGGCATACAACGATCTCTCATATACGTAACTAATTCGGTCTACACGATACGCTGTTATGTACCTGCAGAAAGCTCATTTCAGCCCATTCCCCATGAATGCATGAAAGCAGTAAACCTACCTACACGCTTTACACGAATCCCCAGATGCGTGTACAACGGTAGTGACTACCCAAACACATCGTCCTATTGACGGCATCGCCTCAACGGACGGAACACCCACACATGCGACACTTTTATAAAAACATGTGTAAAACATGTAATTATCCAAGTATCATATAAGCACTTTCCCTAGATCGGCGGTGTATCCGATCATGCTCTCACAACTCACACTTACCGAAGCGTAGAGGTAACTGATCCATACATTACCACTCAATTAAGTGGCACTCATACAATAGCACGCCGTATGAGCAACGAAAAAGAAATATGGTGCAGAACCCCAAGTTAGTACTTAAATAGCCACCTAGAGTCCTTAACTGGGCATACAGGATATGACCACTGGCACACTTTTTTTTTTTTTTTTTAGTTTCAAAATCACATTTTTTTAAGCAGGGTTTTGGTTTAAATACACTTATGAACAGTAATTACGCTAAACCATGCTCCGATGCCAGCTGTAACAGAACCGCCCAATTATACGAGATTAAGTAAGAAAATCATCCAACGGATGGACAATTTACCAAACTTAAGCCCGTATAACCCGGTAGTCCGTGAAATCTCGACGGATTTCAAACCATTTCACATCACAGCCAAGATCGTAATAAGTTCAGCGATTACCTTCATAAGTTACACAGCAGTTTGCGGCACAAAATACATCGGAGTTTAAACATAGTTATTACAAACCAGTTTCAAATAAAGTAGCGGAAGCATTAGTTCAAAGCACACACACACACACACATCTTTTCCAAAATACAGTGCCAGCTCGCGATCATCTCCCACAAAAGCATCAGGCGAGGAGTAGTGAGTGACCATTGCCCATGGTCCTAGGCTTCGCCCATCGCAGGGTAGAGACAGTTGATACAATACCCATAGTACATCTGTCCATCTGCAACAAGTGGGAACAAAGCCCTGAGTACGAGAAGGTACTCAGCTAGACTTACCCGACAGAACCAAAACAAAAAGACTCCAAGGATCATGATAGGCTTTTTGGTGGGGTAGCTGACTCATTTGCAAGAAAAGCATTTTTAGCTTACCAAATCATTTACAAAAGCATGTCATCTTCTAAATATTTATTCTCCTGTCAACTATATTTGCACTTTATGCTAAAGTAACCATGTAATTGAGCAAGCAAGGATCACCATTGATATTTAACAATAATTACCATGTCATTTTCCACATAACTATCCAAGTGTTGTATCCATATTACTACGATGAAGTAACTCAAGTCAAGTGTTCACTATCCAGTGAACGATGGCGATTCGAATCGATTATTGACCAGCTGGTAATTTATTCCTCACACAAACCTCACTCACCCGCTAAAGTGAGGTATTGGTCACCGAGTCAACCATTCAGGTAAAGTCGCGAGTTTGCCAGGAACCACATGTACCCGGGGGCCGCCCGACTGCTCTTTGGCCTTATCATCGCGCCCCCGTTTCCTGCCACTACTGCTCCGGTACAGTGCGTTGCGGGCAATCCACTCGGCCCGAATAATCTCCCGGCTTCACGGTCGAAAGGTACTTTATCCGGCCAGCTAAATGTGAGGCATGCGTTCAACATGACCCGAGGCCCGACATCGGACGGTCCTTAATCGACACAGACGGAAGACACTACAGTCCAGAACCCTGCAAGCTTCCGCCCGGTCTCACATTCATTTCCACACTGAGTTATTCTCACATGACATCTCTTTCACAAAACCAGGTAATCCCCTATAGCTCGCGGATGACAGGCAATCACCCGACTTCTACCGGTCTAAGCAAGCTAAGCAAGTATTGACCGTGGACACCAGGGTGACAAGGATCGGTAAAACAAGGTGGAACAAGGTATAATGCAGCAACGTTTGCAAACAACTCCTAAACTTAATGCATCAGATTAAGTAAAATTAATAATTAATTATTTGCAAACCGGGGGAGAAATGCTCCGGGGCTTGCCTCGCTCGAAGGTACTGGGACGATGGTCGGGGCACTCCGGAAGCTCTTCACCGGACTCCTCTTCTACTTCTGCTGGCTCCGGCTCCTCGGGCTGCTCCTCTGCGTCCTCGGGAACAACTGCCGGAACCACTTCCTGCGATCCTGTATGATGCAGAAGTATGAGTGCAACATGCATAGGTGAAATGCAGAAGTGACATGAGATGATGAAGATGCGGAATGCATGCGATGTAACGAATGTATTACGTCATCGGATTATGTGGAACTTATGACTCTTCTACAAGGTAGTCTACGTCATCCAAGAACATGTACTCGGAAACTACCAACACTAGTTCCTACCATGCGAGAGTATTGGAGAAATCGAGAGGCTTCAAAGATACACCAAAGTATAATTTTCCAACTAACTTTGCATTAAGAATAAATAGAAACCCTAATTAGTCCTAAGGTTGAACAGCAACACATATTTTAGTAGCTCATAAAAATCTCATAAAATTACAGTGGGTTACTAATATCAAGAATAGCTTGACATAAAATTTTTACTGTATTTGGATAATTAGAACTTACTATACAAAAATAACAAAATATGGCCTCAAATAGATATTTAAAATACTTTACATTATGAAAAGTATCAAACAACAGATTTAGGAATTTTTCTACTATCTACTACCTAAACAAACACTATGGAAAAATTATCACTTGCATGTTTTATTCAAATTTATTTAATTAACAAAAATAACAATTATTGGTAACAAAAGCATTTGAACTGCAACTACAAATTTTTATACAGAACACCCAAGATATAAAATTTCCCTAGAAAGTACATGACACAAAAAGATTAATAAATTTGGAATCATATTTTTCTGACTTTTCTAGGATTTATTAAGTATTTATCAAGAAAATAGCCATTTTACTATTTAATTATAAACTCTACAGAAAAGTAATGAAATATTGACATGCAACATTTTTATACCATAGATCTGGTCCCAAAGAGTCCATAGAAATTTGTTTCATCAAATTTGGAGCTAAAATGAGCAAGTTACAATTTTTTTTAAAGCATTTATACATTTTCTGAAAAAATCATTTCCAAAAATCCTTTTTAAATCCAGTCGCTGAACGGCTAGACGCACCCGGCGATCTACACACGCGCGCGCACACAGAGACAGACAGGCGGGCCCGCGGGTCAACCGGGTCCCACGCGTCAGCCGCTCCGAGTCAAGGAGGGCGCTGACCGCGCGGATCTCGACGACGGCGAGGTCGCCGGCGACGAGGTCACCACCGTCGTGATCCTCAAGGCGAGGCGGTCCCGTTGAGACCATTGGCCTGACCGGAGGAGCTCGAAATCGAGCTTGCCACCGGCCATGGCGGCTCGGCGGCGCTGCTCACCGGCGGGAGCTCCTCTCCGGCCACGGGGCGGCACGGGAGATGGTGTCCGAGCACCGGGAGGAGGAGGCGAACAAGATGCTCGCGCGAGTGAGGGAAAAGAAGAGGCGGAGGCGGGGTTTCCACGGAGCGGAGAACCACGGTGAGCTCGGCCGGAACTCCGGCGAGCGATTGGCGGGGCTGTGGAGCTTACCGCGGGAGATGGAGGTGAGCACGGGGTGCGCCAGAGAGAGAGGAAGCTCGTGGCGAGATGGAGAGGTCTGCGGTGGCCGGAGCTCGTCGGAACGCGCGCGTCCGGCGAGCGCGTGCGGTGGCGGAGGCGGAAACGGCAGCTGCGCTCGGTGAACAAGCGAGGAGGCAGAGCGGAGGGAGGAATGGCGAGGCGCTGCGCGGGGGGGGGGGTTAAGGCGTGGGCGCTCGCGCTGGTGGGGGCGACCGAGCGCCACCCGGCCGCTGTGGCCGGCATGCGGCCGCCACGCGGCGTGCGTGCTCTGCCGGAGCGCCAGCGCGCGCGGGCGAGGGCGCGGGCGGAGGAGGGAGACGGCCGGCTGGGCCTGGGCCGAGGCGGGGCAGCGCGGGGCGCGCGCGCGCGGTGAGGCGGGCCGACTCTGGCTCTGGGCCGAATCGGTGGCGGCGGCCTGCTAAGGAAAAACCGGATTTTTGATTTTCCAAATTCAAATTTAAATGTATTTCAAACTTCAAACCCAATTTTGAACAAGAAGAAAGCATTTTATGGATTTGGCCCAAAAATAAAAGTTGCTCAAAATTGAATTCTCTACAACTTTGATTAAGGGGCCATCTCAAAATTCTTAATAGATTTTAAATGACAAAATAAAAGCTAAATTAGGGAATAATTTTGAATATTTTTCATAATTATTTTTGAACAAGTTTTTGACAAAATTTGAGCTCCAAAATTTGAACTAAAGTTCCAAGTGATGTAAGAATTATGGTTGCAAGGCTTTTGATATAATGTGATTATCATATTATCATAGTCCATTAAATATAGCATGTTTAAGCTTTTATTTTAATCGAATTATACCATTATCATACATGATTATAATGATATGAATGCTATGCAATATGATTGCCATGCAAAAATGCATTGCTTAACACCGGAGTGTTACAGCGGGTGAGGGCTTTTTGGCTTTTTTTGGGTCTTTTGAGACCAAAATCCAAAATGGAGAATAGATGCCTTTTTGCTAAAAATTTTGCATGGTGTTTAGTTCCATTCTACAAAATAATAGACCAAAACCCAAAATTTTTTGAGTAAAATGAGAAACTAAACACATCCTGGGCTCTTTTGTGTGTCGTCGTCCCGAGCTCCCGGCCCAGATCACGTTTCGGCTCGCCGCCGGGATAGTCGGGCCCACCTGTCATCGAATCATCACGCGCGTTGCTACCCGCCAAACAAATCCCTATCGATTGACAGAGCACGAGCACAAGCAGCGGGCACGCCACGCTCTCTTGACGACTCCCTTCGTTCCCGTCTCTCTCCCGCCGCCACCTCCGCCGCCGCCGCAGCCAAAAACCCTAAATCCCCCCAATCCACCAATGGCGGCGAGCAGCGCCGACCTGGCCGACGACGGCTTCGCGGCGCCGCGCCTCTTCTCTCAGGGCGTCTCCTACACCTACGACGACGTCATCTTCCTGCCGGGGTACATCGGCTTCCCCGCCGACGCCGTCGACCTCTCCACGCGCCTCTCCCGCCGCGTGCCGCTCTCCGTCCCCTGCGTCGCGTCCCCGATGGACACCGTCTCCGAGGCCGCCATGGCCGCGGCCATGGCCTCGCTTGGCGCCGCCGCCGTCGTGCACTGCAACACCGAGCCCCATGCACAGGCCGCCATCGTCCGCGCCGCCAAGTCACGCCGCCTCCCCTTCGTCTCCTCCGTGCCCTTCTTCTCCCCGTCCTCCGCCCCGACGCTCAACGACTTCGCTGGCAACGAGTACGCCCTCGTCACCGAGCACGGAGATTCGCTCTCCAGGCTCGTCGGCGTTGCTGTGGCAGCAGATGCTGCCTCCCGCGAGGTTCCTGTCGCTGTCTCGGAGTACATGCGACCGACACCGCGCTCAGCCTCCGCCTCCTTCGACTTCGAGAGAGCAGCCGCCTTCCTTGCTGATGAGGGTCTGGATTACGCCCCTCTCGTATCCGACGATGGTGAGGTTGTCGATCTCATTACCGCCAGGGATGTGGAGCGCATCCGGAGCTATCCGAAGCTGGGCAAGCCGTCTCTTGGAGCGGACGGAAAGTTCGTAGTTGCGGCTTCCATTGGGACCCGTGAGGATGACAAGGGAAGGCTGGAGCAGCTAGTTAAGGCTGGGGCAAATGCTATCGTGATTGATAGTTCACAGGGGAACTCCGTTTACCAGCTTGATATGATAAAGTTTGCCAAGAAGACGTATCCGGAGGTGGATTTGATCGGGGGTAATGTGGTGACAATTGTGCAGGCCCAGAATTTGATTCAAGCTGGTGCGGATGGATTGCGTGTTGGAATGGGTTCTGGCTCAATTTGTACCACCCAAGAGGTTTGTGCTGTTGGAAGGGGACAGGTAAATGCTAAAATCCGCATGAACTCTTGTTTTTCTCAGTATATTTCTAATGCATCACCATCAGCTTACTTCATTTAGCTTGCTGTCAAATTTGTTGGCTACCCTGAATCCTTTACCATTTGGCACGCACGCTTTTTTTGTTGCTCTCTGTAGCTGTCTTATGATCTGAAGTTATCTTAGATGGCCATGACCAAGGTGGAAACAAATTTGTCGTTTTTTTTTGCTAAACATCCTGAAATCTTTGCTATATTCAGTGCAAGCTTCCAATTCTGATTTGTTGACATCAGAGCATCTTCTAACTTTCCCTTTCTCAGCTAGGTAGGGGATATGTAGTCCTTGTTTCATATGCTTGGAAGACACTGATGGGTGCTTGGTCTAATTTTGAGCTTTATGAAGTAATTAGGACATTGAAAATCATTGGGAATTTTTATTAGGTGCTGTCTCCTTCCATTCATATTCTTGCAGGTTGAGTACCATGTTTCTTTAGGATATCATGGTCTTAGATTTGTCTAGACCTGGTAGGCTGGCACAGTGCTTTCCCCATGTGCTACAGTGCATTTCCCCCTGAAGTACAGTCTGATATATATGGAAATGTTGTTATTTCCTCATGGATTCTTGGCAGTCTAGTCATGTTATAGAGAGGAGCCTTTAAATTTTTGTTATCCTGTGGTGGATAGTGGAGACAAATGATTCCCAGGGTTTTTCTGCCTATGGTATAATGTAGAGACAAAATAATTCAATCCTGGTGCTTGTGTTTGATGTTCTTTTTGTGTTGGTGGAACAGGCAACAGCGGTGTATAAGGTTTCATCTTATGCCAAGGATCACAATGTACCAGTTATTGCTGATGGTGGAATTTCAAATTCTGGACATATTGTGAAAGCTCTGTCGCTTGGGGCATCCACTGTTATGATGGGCAGCTTTTTAGCTGGCAGTCATGAAGCTCCTGGTACTTATGAGTACAAGGTATACAATATGTATATTGATGTTTTTGCTGTTCTGAAATGGGTTAAAGTTATGGCTTTGCTTTCCTTTTAATATGATTACCATAAACAGAATGTTCGAATGCCCTTTGGTCTTTTGGACTTAGGTGATGACTGTCAAAGTCCCTACTGCCATGTAGAGCATGAGACTCCATTCATACTGAAGATCACATGCCATGAACATGCAGATGTCAAGCCCATGTGACCACTACAATGAAATATTCCTTTATGTATAAACAATAGTCTAATCAGATGGCATAAAAGAACTAGTGCAATGAAAGTGGTTTATATGATGAGTGAATGGCACTTGGATGCATTTCTTCTATATTTGCATTGTGCATGGGTAACCATGCTGCCAGAATATCATATATTTCAGGCTGAAATTACTCCCTCAGTCCCAAAATAAATCAACTTCTAGAATTGTCCTAATTAAAACTTTCTTAGGTTTGACCAAATGTAATGAAAAGAGCACCAATATTTATGACACCAAAATTGTATCATTAGATACATCATAAAATATATTTCCATAGTGCACTTATTTAGTGTCATAGATACCCTTCTACATAAAGTTGGTCGAACTTAAAATAATTTGATTTACGATAACTCTAGATGTTGATTTATTTTGGGATGTAGTCAGTATATGCGTATGTATTGTTGTTTAATGTCATGTTGCCTGTTGTAGTCTGTGTTGACTGCTTATGAAGTAGCCAACTATCTTTGCCATTTTGTTTGAGGGAGCATATCAAATGCAAATACACCTTATAGCTCAACATTTTTTTTATTTGGACCTTTTGCACTAGCGGCTAGCTTCCTAGATCTCTATAGTTGATTGTTTCGGGGTCATATATTATACTCCCTCCGTTCATTTATCTCCATCATTTTAGCCTTCGGCGTAGTGACCAAGGAGCAGAGTAAAACCACTCAGTTTGCATTTAATCATCGTATGCTGAGCGCATACGAAGAGTCACAGGCTAGGAACAGCCAATGAGCAGCAAGGAGACAATAAATGCAAGCAGGTGGTAGCCATGAGCAGCAAACAGACAATAAATGCGGGCAAGTCCCAAGCTAATACGAAGGAGATTTTTGAATAAAAAGTTTTTGCTTAGATGAAGGAGATAAATGAATGGAGGGAGTATTAGCTACACAATTATATAAGTGCACTCAGTCTCCAAAAATGTTTTTGGATGATGCCACACTTTATGACTCGTTCACTCCACTATTGGAAGTTTGTTAGTGGGCCCAAACCAGGAATGTTGAAAAATAACAATTGTAAAAATGGATAAAATGTTGGCTTCCTCTGGCCATGTCTATTTACCTGAGTTTTGCAATGTGATGCATGTGGCTGCTAGGACCATGAACTTCCTCAAAAAGAATTAGAATTAACATCTGTGAGAACCCATCTGCATTTTGTGTGTCAATTCTAGTACTTTAATTATCACATAAGTTGTTTCTCAAGTTGTTAACTCGTTGTTTGGCTTCTATGTTATTTTTTGTGCCATTCTATGTCTGACACATGAAACTTTCATCTGCTCTTTCATGAAAATGTTTGAGTTATAACACTTGACATGCTACTATTTAGGACGGCCGTCGAGTCAAAAAATACAGAGGCATGGGCTCTCTTGAAGCCATGACAAAAGGGAGTGATGCAAGGTACCTTGGTGATACACTCAAGCTCAAAGTCGCGCAGGGCGTTGTTGGAGCAGTGGCTGACAAAGGTTCTGTACTGAGGTTCATTCCTTACACAATGCAAGCAGTTAAGCAAGGATTCCAAGATCTTGGCGCAGATTCTCTCCAGTCAGCTCATGATCTTTTGCGATCAGAGACACTCAGATTAGAGGTATTTTCAGGCTGCACACAAGTTATCTTCCAACAATCCAACATGTTTTAGATTTTAATATCAATTGTCTAAGATTGGAGAAATTCATCTTGCTCGATTACAGAAAGATTGTTTAGACAATTAAAGTTAACCTCTGTTACTACTTACAAGTAGGTTTATTTTTTGAACCAGCTCCAAAGTTCAGTAGATTATTTAATAATCTTTATATTAATCCATATGAATCATAGAAAGGTCAAAATGTGTTGTACCAATTTGGAGATTGGGTTGGATATGGACAAGGAGTTTTGTAACCCCCCACCCAACCCCAACCCCAAAAAATTGCTTGTTTTGGAAATTCTGTATCCATCTTTATTTTTCTGAGAACATATATTACTAGCCAAAAGCTGAACATCTGTTGCGGAAAAGCATACTGACAGATTTGATCTTTGTTGGTCGTCCTTACCAGGTGAGAACCGGCGCTGCCCAAGTTGAAGGTGGAATCCATGGGCTGGTTTCATACGAGAAGAAGGCATTCTAGTTCCATAACCAAACGACGAAGAATTGTAACAAGAGTGGTTAGCTGTATGATATGGAAGGTACGATGCTCATTATCGTACCTGGCAAAAGTTCAGCCGCTTGTCAGCAAAGCTTGTCGATTTGGGCAGCAGGTGTACCATCTATGTAGCGTAATAATAATAAACGGCTTCGGAATTGCCGGATAAGCTCACGGCTTGTCATCGAAACTTTGTCCCCAGTTTTGCTGAGAGTAACACTGCTATTTAAATATTTAAAATGATTGGATCTGGTGATCGATGTACTCTGCCCTGCCATGTTCAGCCTATCATCATGTTGTACTCCCTGTGTTCGAAGAATGCTGTCATGGCTAGTGCCACTTACACTGCTTCAATTTGAGCAGCTAAATTATGAGTTGCACTTGCAACTGGACGTCTGGACCTGTTCTAGCTTTTGAGCAAAATGGCTATTCTAAACGCGATTCAGATTTAAAAAGCTTTGATTCAACAAATTCAAGGAGCCTTAATGTGAATGTTTTGAGAAGCCACTAATCCTGTATCAGTCTGCAGTCTGTTTTTTCTTCAATATTACTATATTATTGGCATCAGTCTGTTTCTTTGTCATAATAACTCATGTAAAAGAGCAGATTTGTTGCTTCTTTTTTGAGTTCTAGCAGTTTTGATGCTGTTCTGCTATCTCACTTCTCGTGCTCGCGTCTCCCACGGATCCATGCATGGTAGCAGTTTCGCCACGTAAGCAGTGAGCAGGACTGTTGACCGGATGCTGTGTTACTCCGGTCATGCTTGGCTGACATCCAAAATTTATCATGCTAAAAATTTGGCAAACTAAAAGTTGGGTAAAAACATTGTCATAGATTTGGCAAGCCAAATATAATACTTTGGCAAGTTTTGATAGTAAACCAAATGCTAATTAAAATCATAGCTTGTCAAATCATTGGCATGACATGTTTTGGAAGCGAACGCCCTCCGGTAAGGACCGGCGCTGCCCAAGTCATGTACGAGGACGATAACAAACATTTCCCCTGACCAATCAACGGAGAATCGGGGCGAGGACAAGAGTCGTTAGCTTTGCTGTTGACCATCCTACCTGGCAGCAATCTTCAACCGGAAGCTCAGCAGCTCGCCGCGCCAGCAAAGCCCCCCGAGTTGGGTAGGGGAAGCTTGTGTACCCATATATAGCGTTGATAACAATGACGTACTAGCATCGAAGCAATCAATAAATAAGACCCCGCTGTTTCGTTAACCATGACTGGATCGAGATGTATCGCTAGTTCTGTTGGGATCACTTGGCTATCTATAAGCGGGTACTATGTCCTCACTCCTTAGCTTTCCTCCCCCGCTGAACACCTAGGTATCGTATTGCCGTGGCAAGCAGAAAACAGCGGTTCGTTTCTCTCGTCTGATAGAGTTTTAATTCGTGTTTAGCTTGTACTTTCAGCTAGTTCGTCCCCAGCCACGCATGCATTAGTTGGTGCCACTGCCACCCTCTCTGTGTTCCCTACCTGAGGCCAGGCCCCCCAGCAACATGAGCTGATCACTAGCTTAGTGGTCATGCTGGTAATTGGTCCTTGTCATTCCTCTAAGCAACAGCTACGTCTGCTGACACGCAGGGGCCAGGCGTTGCTTGCTTGCATTACCGCCCAAGCGTCGCTATCCGCTGTCTAAATAGCCGCCATAATCGCACATCTAATCATTGCCTGTCTCGTAAGCAACTAAGCATTGCTGCTGCTCAAGACGAGAAGAGACACCACAGGCTATACAGTGTACAGCTCGGAAAAGCTTGTCTTTTTGGGCCCGCGGTTCGGTTACGACAGCCTGCCACAGCCTGGACCCAAAAGTCGCCAACACCAACAGAGAGAGCCCAACCAAATCGAGTCTACTGTAGCCATGTAGCCGTCCGATCGACAAACAGCCCCACCGCCACCGCTCGCGCTCGTCTGCGACTGGGCCCCCACCGCGGCGGTCGGGCCTTTCTCCCGTCTCCACCCACCGGGCACGGGCCGCCACAGCACGCCCCCCCTCCTCCAGCTCGAAATCTCGAATGCTCGAAGCCCCCACGGGAACAGCATAAAGCAGCATTTCAAACCCGTCCTCACCTAGACTTGACCGCAAAGCCCAGCGCACCCGAGACCCGTGCGGCCGCTCCCTCCCTCCTTTTCCCCGCCCGCGTCCAACCCCGGCGAGGCAACAGCAGCAACCAGCAGGCAGGCGTCAGCCATGAGGGAGATCCTGCACATCCAGGGCGGGCAGTGCGGGAACCAGATCGGGGCCAAGTTCTGGGAGGTGATCTGCGACGAGCACGGGATCGACGCCACGGGCCGCTACGCGGGGGACTCGGACCTCCAGCTCGAGCGCATCAACGTCTACTACAACGAGGCCAGCGGCGGCCGCTTCGTCCCGCGCGCCGTCCTCATGGACCTCGAGCCGGGCACCATGGACTCCGTGCGCTCGGGGCCCTTCGGCCAGATCTTCCGCCCCGACAACTTCGTCTTCGGCCAGTCCGGCGCCGGCAACAACTGGGCCAAGGGGCACTACACCGAGGGCGCCGAGCTAATCGACTCCGTCCTCGACGCCGTCCGCAAGGAGGCCGAGAACTGCGACTGCCTCCAAGGTATTTATTATTTACTCAGCCCAACAACCCCATCTCTCGCGCTCTCTCTCCGATTTCCGTAACTTTTCCGATTAATTGTTAGGGTTACATCCGGTTGGGTTGGGGTTAAATTTAGTCCAGATCTGGCGCTGTGGGGATGTGAATGCCATTAAAATGACCTCCAATTGAGATTTCATTTCAGCGAGGTGTTTTTTTTTCCTAATCGTTGGTCGCATTTACTAGTAATTTTTGTCTCATGTGCTGACGAATTCGCCAAGTGGCCCGTGTTATTGTTAAGCATTAGCTTCTAGGTAGGTTGTTATGGAAGTACATGCATTGAAACTACTGCTTGTCGCTGTGGATTCCGCTATTCTTTCTATGGCCTTGTTTAGATGCTAAGGCCTGTTTAGATCCTAAATTCTCCCCTAAATTTTACTATGCAAAAAGAAGATTCCCCGTCACATCAAAATACCGGCAAATGCATGGAGTATTAAATGTAGATGAAATTAAAAACTAATTGCACAGTTTTGTTGTACTTTACGAGACGAACATTTTGAGTCTAATTAATTATTTTTTGGACAATTTTTTGCACTAAAAAACAAAAGCTGCTACAGTGTTCCGACAGGTGCACTGTAGCGACCGTCGCCGATTCCGGCACCGGAATTTGGCATCTAAACACGGCCTATGTACCTAGCATGTACCTAGCATGGAATGATGATTGGTAATTTCCGTTATTGTGTAAGCAGTCGTACAGTCTGTGTCAGATGATTTCAACAGAAAAAACCATAGCTATAGTAATTCTTGTGTTTGGTCTATTTGTGGTTATATTGACGCTTTCATGATGAAACTCGTAGAGGTTTGCCAGTCAATGGAACACTGTAGATGTTTTCTAGTCAATTTGTCTGTCTTCAACTCTTCATGTATACTCTCGTTGATCCATGTTGAACTCCTGTACCTTTTCTCTGGGCTAAGTAGCTAGACCGACATCAACTGTCAGTAGGATGGATATTTTATTAATGTAACATGAGTGTTGGGTGTGTTAGCTTGGAGTTCCACTCTGGCAGCCTACAACTTCTAATGACCAACTCCTGTTAAAAAAATCGAATTAAATATTGTCATAGCTGGACCGAATTCTTTGGCCAACGCCAGACAAAATGGATTCCATGGTGGATACAGCAGTGCTTAACCTTATGCATCTTGAATTTAATACATATATGATTGTTGTGTTTTGTGCTACAAAACTATGGTGTGCCCAAGTGAATTTTGGTAGCATGTCAAAATCGTTCTTTGGGTTTCATCTCTAGCCTACCCCAACTTGCTTGGGACAAAAGGCTATGTTGTTGTTGTCAAAATCGTTCATCAGCTACCAGAGCATGGTGGTAGTATGTTGTGAAATTCACTGAATTCAAAATATCACTTAACCATGGGAACATGAATACATGATTGATGGTTGTTCACAAACTCTGGTCACATAGAATGCATCACAATTCTGATATCTTGAGACGTTCAAGTGTTTGTGTATCTTTCCAACCCATGTAGCCCGATTACATTTTTCATGCTGGGAATACTGTTTGTGTTTGTGGATAATTGAATGACTCGTTTGATTTACTTGCAGGTTTTCAAGTTTGCCATTCCTTGGGAGGAGGCACTGGATCTGGCATGGGCACCCTTCTTATTTCCAAGATTAGGGAGGAGTACCCTGACAGAATGATGCTGACCTTCTCTGTATTCCCATCACCAAAGGTTTCGGATACTGTTGTGGAGCCTTACAATGCTACACTTTCTGTTCACCAACTTGTTGAGAATGCTGATGAATGTATGGTGCTTGACAACGAGGCTCTGTATGACATATGCTTCCGCACACTAAAGCTTGCCACCCCTACCTGTAAGTTAATCCTCACTAATTCTTTAGAAATCTGATGTTCTGTAGTTTGTATATTCTATTGAAAAGGTTGGTACTGATGGTGGGTTCTAACGAATTAACTCTGCAGTTGGTGACCTGAACCATCTTATCTCTGCTACGATGAGTGGCGTGACATGCTGCCTGAGGTTCCCTGGTCAGCTCAACTCTGATCTACGCAAGCTTGCCGTGAACTTGATCCCGTTCCCTCGTCTCCACTTCTTCATGGTCGGCTTCGCCCCACTGACCTCTCGCGGGTCACAGCAGTACCGTGCCCTTACAGTCCCCGAGCTGACCCAGCAGATGTGGGACGCCAAGAACATGATGTGCGCGGCCGACCCCCGTCACGGCCGGTACCTGACGGCCTCGGCCATGTTCCGCGGGAAGATGAGCACCAAGGAGGTGGACGAGCAGATGCTGAACGTGCAGAACAAGAACTCGTCCTACTTCGTGGAGTGGATCCCCAACAACGTCAAGTCGAGCGTATGCGACATCCCGCCCAGGGGCCTCAAGATGGCGGGCACCTTCGTGGGGAACTCCACCTCCATCCAGGAGATGTTCCGCCGGGTGAGCGAGCAGTTCACCGCCATGTTCAGGCGCAAGGCCTTCCTGCACTGGTACACCGGCGAGGGGATGGACGAGATGGAGTTCACCGAGGCCGAGAGCAACATGAACGATCTGGTCGCCGAATACCAGCAGTACCAGGACGCCACCGCCGACGAGGAGTACGAGGACGAGGAGGAAGAGGAGGACGCCGTGGCCGAATAGCGATGAGCTCCGTGAGTGCCCTTTCCCCAGGGCCCGCCGCAGCCGACAGGTTGTGTCTCTGTGAATGAGTTTGTTTTTCTGTACTCGTCGTGGCTTGCATGATTGA
The DNA here is from genome assembly GCA_038087645.1 of Saccharum hybrid cultivar R570. NCBI lineage: Eukaryota > Viridiplantae > Streptophyta > Magnoliopsida > Poales > Poaceae > Saccharum > Saccharum hybrid cultivar. The sequence goes on along the minus strand of JAQSUU010000029.1, from coordinate 765,726 downwards.
TTGGTTACGCTTCGGTTGTTGCCGTTGAGGTTGCGTCTGTGCTTCGGCTGCGGCCGCTGTAATGTACCTACTGTAATAGGTCGCCGTCCGTTTGTGTTTCGCATCCTTTGGGTCAAAGTAGCTTACGGCTTTGCACTGATGGTGCCTCCTTGAGCTGGTCGCCTGTAAGGCTGTAATTCCTGACGAGTATTGGTAGCGAGTGATTTTTTCGTCATTTTGGTGAAAGCCTGTGTCAGTATGCATCAGCATTGTTCCTGTGTGATGAATAGTGTTTTTCTCTCCAGACAAATCAGCATAAACCAAATTTGAAGTTCAATCAGGACTTGGGTCGGTCAGTCTGTTATGGTAGCCGAGAAACGGGGGAGACCTGATCTGGTCTCTGAACCAGTACCCATCCGGCGGTCGAGCGTTCGTTCGCACATGCGGATGCGGTGGGCGGACCCAGCAGCAAACAGCCATGCCTGAGGCGTTGGGTAGCTGACGAGTGACGACTAGCGATGAAAACGGACGGAAAAACCCTATTTCTACTTCCGTTTCTATATTTTTTTGACGGAAACGGGATCGGGTTCGGAAAATACGGGTTCGAAAACGGAATCGGAATATGCGGACATACAGAAACAAACAAATACGGATGAAGAGCCGAAAAATTAAATTAAGATCACATAATATAATATTCTCAAAGTATACATATATAAAGTCATGTAATAATATATACAAAGTTTAATATTCATTTACATGCTATGTACATGAACATAACAGGCATATTTGGTGATTCGTAGTTATATTAACATAACATAAGGACATGTAATTGTTGAACATGTTGAGTATAGATTGAAAACGGGATAAAAACAGAATAAATACGGGTCTATTCCATATTAAAACGGGATTACTCAGAAACGGACGGAAAACACCATTTTCTACTTCCGTAAATACGAAAACGGGATCTCGCAAATACGGAAACGGACGGGAAAATATAGAAAACGGAACGGGACGGTACGGGAAAAATTCCGTCCGTTTTCATCCCTAGCGACGACGGCCAGCAGATTTGGGAGCGATGGAACCGTTTCCGTGAGAGGATTTGCATTTGCTTGCTCTCTGTCATCTCTGAACGGTTCACGTGCTGCGCCCACATGTGCTGCACATGGCTCTCATCGGTGGCAAGTGGCTCGAAAAGATCCAGCCGAAACCAAGATCTCAAGCTGCTGGCTGCTGCCTACCATTCTACGACAACTACTTACCACGCATGAATTTCACAGGAACTCCCTTGGTTACCAAAGATTTCACAGAAATCATCTTGAACCCATGGATTTCTTGGAGATTCCCTAGCTCCAGACGTGCTCATAAGTCATAAATGGTTAAGGTCTGTAAATAAACCACCTTTGGCGCATTCACCATCCAGTGAGCTCTGCTTGCTGTGCACCAGCCTTGCCAAAAAAAACAACAAAGGGCCTGTTTAGTTGCTCATGCAACCCAAAAAAGTTTACACAGTATCCGTCACATCGAATCTTGCGGCACATGCATGGAGTACTAAATGTAGACGAAAGAAAAAACTAATTACACAGTTTAGTTGTAAATCACGAGACAAATCTTTTAAGCCTAATTAGTCCATGATTGGACACAAATTGCCAAATAAAACGAAAAGTGCTACAGTAGCCAAACCCAAACTTTTTCACGCACTAAAAAAACCCCAAACTTTGTTACACCGACGTGTAGCTCAGCATGCAGTGTCCCCACCCCACCGCGAGTTCACGCACAGCAAGGCACAGCCCAATGCCAAGCTGGCGTGCGGCCCCCACCCCCAGCCGCTATTTGAGAGATCGAGAGCCCTTGGCGGATCACCATTTACAGACGCGCCCTTGCAAAACCCCGCTAATTGCAAACGCGCGCGCGGAGGGCGGGGGATCTGCTGGTCTGGCGGCAGAGGCAGACTGGAGGAGACATTTTGTTTTTTTGGCAGATAGCCCCCGCTTTTGCTCTCTTATTCGCGCCCCGCCCGCTCTTGCCATCCGCGTTCCTCCCCCTCTCTCTGTGTCTCGCCGCCCGGGGGAGGAGGGCTCCGTCCGCCGCTCGCTCCCGGGGAAGAGCCCGCCATTGCTGCCGCTGGTGAGTTCCCTGCCCTCCCCCCCTGATCCCACTCCCTCCCTTCCCTCTCTCGATCGCATCGTGCTAGTCCGCTAGTCTAGACCCCGTGGCCGGCCGCATCGCACAATGACGCTCGCGCAGTCTAGTTTCGTAGATGTATACGACGTCGGAGATTTTTTTTTTCGGTGCTTACGGCGGCGGCGGCGGCGGTTTGAGGATCCCAATGCCTTGGATCTAGACCCAGATTGCTCTGCCCGCATTGGTTGCCACGGTGTTGTACCAAGTCTGTTCTGATTCGTGCGAACATCTGACTGCAAAAACATTAGGACTCAAAAAAAAAAAGGAGTAGACAGACACTAGAGGCACACTCTTGTGAGGTGTGACACTCAAGTACTGGTTTCCAAATTCGTGCGAGCAGCCGCTGTGCGCGGTCGAATAAGTAGATAAAGATTGCCTGTTGTGTACCGGAGCCACATGCCGATGATGCGATGATTGCCCGATCCGTGGGCAGTGGGGGAAAGGTGGTGATGTCTAGGCCTCACGCTTGCTAGCTACTTCCGCGCGGCTCTCCTCTCCATTGTCATTGCCAGTTGGTTCTGCTCATCGCCAGCCACGAGTTGCCTTGCCCCCTGCGCTGTTGGAGTCGGAGACTGTAGCTTTCTGAATCTGTCTTTGCTTCCACACTTGTTGTACGTGGTATGTGATGCGAGATTCTGTGGTGCAGGTGCAGCGCTGACTGGGGAAGATGGTTGTCCAGGAGTTCACAGTTGATCTCAACAAGCCCCTTGTTTTCCAGGTATGCTTCACTCCTAGTTGCTTCTTTGCGATGATTGTTGTGAATCTTAGCCTTTTTGAAGTAGCTTATGGGATTGTCTTTCGCACTTTACAGTTCTCGTTGCTTTTGAGCTTGTCTAGTGCAACTTTGGGTTTTTCAAAACCAGGTCTAATGTTATAGACTGTGCCTTTTCCTAGGCAATAATTGTGGCAGACATGCTGCTCATGTATATTATGAAAGAGGAATCTCATGTAGTTGTGAAATTCTGAGTTTCTGAATCGATGTCCAGTTGCTTCACAGTTGACATAACCGTCTTTTTTTTAAAAAAAAACACATAACGGTCTTCTGGTTGCCTATTAATTTTGTGGATGAAGGTTGGCCACCTTGAGGAACGTTACCAGGAATGGGTTCACCAGCCTATCGTCAGCAAGGAGGGTCCACGCTTTTTCGGAAATGATGTCTTGGAGGTATCGCATTCCATCGTATTGATATCCCATGGGGCTTTGGTATGTGAACCGTACTAACAAGCTTTTTGGATTGTCCAGTTCTTGACTCGCACAAAGTGGTGGGCTGTGCCAACCATATGGCTGCCTGTTGTTTGCTTCATGTTCGTGAAATCTATTTTCATGGGTAATGCCGTCCAGGACGTAGTTCTGATGGCTCTATTCGGAATATTTATTTGGACGCTGATTGAATATACTTTGCACCGCTTCCTATTCCACATTGAGACCAAAACCTACTGGTAAGAATACTTCAACCTTCAAGTTGGCAATGTCTCACTATGCCTTCCTTCTGCTCTTCAAATTGCTGTCGATGCAATGTTGCAGGTGGAACACCGCACATTACCTTCTTCATGGATGCCACCATAAGCACCCTATGGACTCACTCAGGCTTGTTTTTCCTCCTACTGCAACAGCAATTTTGTGTTTCCCGGTATAGCCCTGAAACTGTTGTACACGCAACAAAAGTACTAACACTATGCTTCAAACTGGATTGGTCGAACTGGAACTTTTGGCCATTCAGAAGAAATATGGCCGATTCAACTGAACCTTCAATGTTTTGTTTTCAGTTCTGGAATCTGGTCGCATTCTTCGCAACTCCATCAACCACACCTGCATTATTTGGAGGTGGTCTGTTGGGATATGTGATGTATGATTGCACTCACTACTACCTGCACCATGGACAACCATCCACAGACCCAGCAAAACATCTCAAGGTGAGGACCTAATGCCTCTTATAAAAAGTCATGAATTAGCCAGCTGCTCCATGGAAATGTCCACAAGGTTTTGTTGGCACCGGTACCCAATGCCCAGGTGAGCAGCACCTGCTCCCCTTCCCTCTACTCCTCCCTACACGGAGGAAGAAGAAGAGCCGAGCTCTTCTTCAGCACACACACTCACACTGCTCAGTTTCAGTTCCTGAAACTGCAGACTCAAAGAGATGGTGGCAAGAGCTGCCATTTGCATTGCATTGCATTACATTGGTTTATATACATCCTACATGTACCAACTATGGTACTGTCTATCTACTCCTAGTACATGGTATACATCACCTTCTACCAACTATGGATGATGCAAAACTACCAACTAAAGTACTAGGGATGGCCTATTGCCATACTTGCTGCAGTGTTCAGGGCATGGACAGCAGGAGCTGACCTTCTACCTGCCCTTGACTGCATTAGGGGGAGAAGAAAGGGATTGCAGCAGATTATGTCTTACAATCTTCCCCTAATCCTGCTGCTAGCCCTTGACCTCTACCATGCCGATCATGCCTCTGAGCTCCAAGAACCTGAGGCGCCCGAGCGACTTGGTGAGGATGTCAGCGAGTTGCCGCCCGGTCTCGACGAACTCGATGACCAACTGTCCTCCATCGACGCAGTCACGGATAAAGTGGAACTTCACATCGATGTGCTTGCTTCTGTCGTGGAGGACAGGGTTCTTTGCCAGCGCGATCGCTGGCTGGTTGTCCACCTTCAGCGCCGGCGGGCGAGCCTCAACTCTGGTGAGCTCACCCAGCAGCCGTCGTAGCCAAACCACCTGGCAAGCCGCCGTGGCCGCTGCGACGTACTCTGCCTCGCAGGTCGACAGCGCCACCATCTTCTGCTTCAGAGACTGCCACGCGATTGGCGACACACCGAGGAAGACGAGCACACCGGAAGTGCTCCGCCGCCCGTCCACGTCTCCAGCCATGTCCGCGTCGCTGTACGCCGTGATCCCCGGCTCACCATCCCTGGCCTTGGGCGGAGCCTCGCTGAACGCCGTCAGTTGGAGGCCGCCGTGCTTGGGGAAGACGATCCCCATCTCCATCGTGCCCTGAACGTAGCGGAGCAGCCGCTTGACCGCCGTCCAGTGGTCTTCTCTCGGGTCCTCCATGAACCGGCTCACGTACCCGACCGCGAATGCGATGTCCGGTCGCGTGTGCGTGAGCCAGCGCAGCCCGCCGACGATGCTCCGGTAGAGCGTAGCATCCACCTTCGGCGCCGTGCTCGCCCGCGAGAGCTTGATCCGCTCCTCCATGGGTGTGGCCACAGCCTTGCAGCCCGCCATGCCCGCCCGCTCCAACAGCTTCAGCGCGTAGGCGCGCTGCCCGAGTTTCACCGCATCTGTGCTCTGCTTCACCTCGATGCCGAGGTAGTACGACAGAGCTCCCAGGTCGCTCATGCGGAACTTGGCACCCATCTGCTCCTTGAACCGTGCAATGTCCTGCGCGCGTGCCCCGGTGACGATGAGGTCATCGACGTACACCCCGACTTTGAGTTCCTCCTTCCCCCGTCGTCGGGTGTACAACGCATGCTCGGTGGCGCAGCGAGCGAACCCGAGTTCCTCCATGGTGGCGTCGAGCTTGGCGTTCCACGCCCTCGGCGCCTGCCGCAGCCCGTACAAGGCCTTCCTGAGGCGCAGCACCTTGTGCTCAGCGCCCTTCACCGCGAACCCCGACGCCTGCTTTACGTAGACCTCCTCCGCCAAATCGCCATTGAGAAAAGCAGACTTGACGTCGAGGTGATGGACTTGCCAGTCCTTGGCCGCCGCGAGCGCGAGGAGCCGCACCGACTCCATCCGCGCCACCGGCGCGAACACCTCCTCGAAATCAATCCCCTCGCGCTGCACGAAGCCGCGCGCCACCAGGCGCGCCTTGTGCTTGACGACGGCGCCGCGCTCATCCTTCTTGACCTTATAGACCCACTTGAGTCCGATCGGCCGGCAGCCCGACAGCGGATCGACCAAGTCCCAGGTCTTGTTGGCCTCGATCGCCTTCATCTCCTCGATCATGGCCCGTCGCCACTCCGCATCGTGCTCCGCAACCGCGAACGTGGTCGGCTCCTCCGCGCTCATGAGCAGCAGCGCTTGATCGTCGTCGAGCAGACGCTCAGCCAGCCCTGGCATCGGCGCGCTGCCGATGACATTGTCGACGCGCCGGAACCGGACCTCCTCCCCTTCGTGGAACGCGTCCACGAACTGGTCGAGATTGGACGGTGGAGTGGCGTACTCCACCATCGATGCTCCCGGCGTCCTCTGTTCCTGCAACACAGCGGGGAAGTCCGCCATTGGCCCCGGCGAGCTATGGTGCCCTGCTCCTGGCGGGCTAGGTGGCTCCACCACCTCCGCCACCGCGGGCTCTGCTACTTCCCCGGCCGCCGGCTCCCCTGCTTCCGCTTCCCCAGTCGTTGGAGCCTGCTCCGCCTCGCCGTGGCCGTGCACCACCAGCCGCTCCACGACGAACGTGTCTCCCAGCCCGCCACCCTGCTCCGCCCCCAACTCCTCGGCATTCCAGTCCCACGCCGTCGCCTCGTCGAAGACGACGTCCCTGGATACCATCACCTTGCCCCTTGCCGGTAGGCTTTGGATCCTTCCTCGTAGCCGAGGAACACCGCCTTCGTGCTCCTGTCTTCAAGCTTGCCGAGGCCGGGCTTGGTTGTCTTGACGTAGCCGACGCACTCGAACGTGCGCATAAACACAACGTTCGGCTTGCGCCCGTGCCAAGCCTCGAACGGAGTTTGCCCCTTCAGGGCCTTCGTGGGCGCACGGTTCAGGATGAAGACCGCCGTCGTCACGGCTTCGCCCCAGAATGTCGCCGGCATCTTCTTCGCTTTCATCATGGAGCGCGCCATGCCGACGATCGTCTGATTTCGGCGCTCCACCACGCCGTTCTGCTCGGTGAGTAGGGCGCGGTGAGGTGGCGCCCCACCCCCTCCTCGGCGCAGTAGGTGGCAAATTCCACCGCTGTGAACTCACCGCCGCGATCGGTCCTCAAGACCCGGAGCTTCTTCCCGGACTCCGCCTCAGCTCGAGCTTTGAACTGCTTGATGGCGTTCGCTGCCTCGTCCTTGCTCGCCAGAAGCCGCAACCACATGAACCGACTGTGGTCGTCGACGAGCAGCAGGAAGTACCTGCGCCCACCGTGCGTTGCCGGTGTGATCGGCCCGCAAAGGTCCCCATGGACCAGCTCGAGCGGATCCACCGCACGGTAGCGCGCGGCCTTGGGAAACGGTAGTCTTCTTTGCTTCCCGGCGATGCAGCTGTCGCAGAGCTCCCCTACGTGCTTGATGCGTGGCATGCCGGTCACCATCTTCCCCAAACGGCCCAGGGCGTCGAAGCTCAGATGGCCAAACCGGCCGTGCCAGAGCCATGGCTCCTCCACGCTTACTGCCGCCAGGCATACCGGCTGCTCCACCTTCAAGTCGAGAAGATAGAGGCGATTACGGGACCTCGATACCTTAGCTAGGAGTCGTCCGTCCTGATCCCTGATGCGCAGCACCCCATTGCGGATCAACACCTCTGCACCGTGCTCATCGAGCTGTCCTAGGCTGACGATGCTTGATCGGAGCTCCGGGATGTAGTAGACGTCCGTGAGCGCGCGGTGCTCACCGTTCTTGCATCGGAAGAGCACGGTGCCGCGCCCTCGGATCTGCACCCGGGAGCCATCGCCGAACCTGATGCTCCCGGCATGCTTCTCGTCCAGCTCGGAGAAGACGGCGCGGCAGCCTGTCATGTGGTTGCTCGCCCCGGAGTCAAGGTACCACCTCGGCTCTGACGTGTCTCCGGCAGCTCCCAAAAGGACCTGCGCCCGCGGCTCATCAAGGTGAACAACCGGCGGCGCAGACCGCTGCTCCAGCTTCACCGCCTTTGCTCCGCCGCTCTCCGCGCAGAACACCCCCATCAGGAGCGCGTGCTCGCCGTCACTGTCGTCCCGAGCAAGGTGCGCCTCCTCCTTCCTCTCCGGCTTCTTGTTTGGGCACTCCCGTGCCCAGTGCCCCACCTCGCCGCACTTGCGGCAAGCATTGGGGTCAGGGAACTTCTTCTTCCCCCTCTTCTTCTCTGCCGGAGCCTTGCCACGCTGCTTGTTGCCGCCGCCACGGTCACCACCACCGCGACTGGAGCCTTCCCCGGTCTTGCGCTTCTCCTTCATCCGCGCCGACCACTCCTCCGTCAGCAGCAGCTTGGGCTTCTCCTTCTCCGTCGGCGCACGATCCTCCACCGCGCGGAGCCGCCCGGTGACGTCCTCGAGCGACAATGTGGACAAGTCCAGCATCGTCTCGATGGACAGGGCAAGCTGCGCGTATTTGGCCTGCACGACGCGCAGCAGCTTGGCCATGACGTCCTCGTCGTCGACCGGCTTGCCGTAGGTGGCCAGCTGACTCGCGATCGACTGCAGCCGAAGCGCGAAGTCCTCCACGGCCTCTCCGGGCTTGAAACGAAGGTCGTCGAACTCGCGGCGCAGCTGCTGCGCCTTTGCCTTCTTGGCCCGGTCCGAGCCGAGACGGAAGGACGCGAGCATGTCCCACGCCTCCTTCGCCGTGTTCTTCGACCCGATGGCCTCATGGAACTCGGACGGCGTGGACGCCATGAGCGCCTCCATGACGCCCACCTCCGCATCCTCACCGGCATTGCCGGTCTCCACCGCCGCCCACCACCGCCGCGCGCGCAGCTTCCACTTCATGTGGACAGCCCACTCGCCGTAGTTGGTGCGGGTGAGCATCGGCCAGGTGTTGGACCCGCCGACCTCCCTCACCGTGCGCACCTCCACGGCAGGCTGGGATGCCGAGGCCAGCTGCTTCTCCTTGGCCGCTGCTGCAGCTGCTACCGCAACCGCCTCTGCACCCACCCCTGCGCCCGCTGCAGCCGTGTCCATCACCGGCGATTATGCCCAGCGACTTGTACGGCTCCGATACCACGTGTTGGCACCGATACCCAATGCCCAGGTGAGCAGCACCTGCTCCCCTTCCCTCTACTCCTCCCTACACGGAGGAAGAAGAAGAGCCGAGCTCTTCTTCAGCACACACACTCACACTGCTCAGTTTCAGTTCCTGAAACTGCAGACTCAAAGAGATGGTGGCAAGAGCTGCCATTTGCATTGCATTACATTGGTTTATATACATCCTACATGTACCAACTATGGTACTGTCTATCTACTCCTAGTACATGGTATACATCACCTTCTACCAACTCTGGATGATGCAAAACTACCAACTAAAGTACTAGGGATGGCCTATTGCCATACTTGCTGCAGTGTTCAGGGCATGGACAGCAGGAGCTGACCTTCTACCTGCCCTTGACTGCATTAGGGGGAGAAGAAAGGGATTGCAGCAGATTATGTCTTACAGGTTTTGATTCCTTGAAACTTTGCCTGATATGCAGAGGTATCACCTCAGCCATCACTTCAGAATCCAAGACATGGGCTTCGGCATTACCTCATCGCTTTGGGACGCTGTCTTTGGGACATTGCCTCCATCCATGACACCTGGGAAGAAGAACTGACGCACATAACACAATTCTTGGCATGAAAAAATCTAGGGGATCTGTAATATATATTCAAGCCAGGGACGATCCTGGATCTGTCTTTGTGCGATGGGTTGACATGTCCATTCGGTTCAAAGTTCTATTGTTGTACTGATGTCTGTTGATCTATTCTGAATGTGAAGATAGTATTTCGCTGCCTCAGCATTGTGTGCATTGCCAGCTGTATCGAAAATCGCATGTTAACTCTTTCCGTCTAGTTCTCAAAATCAGGGCATCAGACACATGCAAATGCAAGATTCTCTCTCACTCGTTTGTTTCCTCCTCTGGGTCCCCATCATGAGCTGTCTCAGTCTGACAGCAAGGAGCATCACAGTTGGAAGACTGGGTATATATCTGATGGATATTCTGTGCTTGAGTTTACAGATTCAGGAGAGTGCCGCAAATTTTGTGCGTTTGAGAAAGGTATGAGCAGCTTAGACAACAGCTAGACCACACAAGAAAACAATAATTGCTGTGTACCAAATGTCATGTTTATGCTAACTCAATATGTAATGATAATAAAGAAAATGTGACCAACCTAGGAAGAACTAGGCTGTTTTTCATTAAGAAGAAAATAGTCATCTAAATTCAAGGTGAGGGAGGAATTAAATCTGGGTGGTTAGGTACATGACCACACTTTTCAACCAACTAGTATAGTTATGCTCACTTGCTACTTGTCATGTTAAATAAAAGGAAATATGAAAAAGGAGGCAAGCAGAGCAGCATTGTTAAGTAAAGAATTCAAACCATTCGAATTTGTTATGGCTGGAGAAGACACTTATTGAGGTTGCAGATGGCACTGGAAAACCCAGTAAAATTAAAGAGGCCTATCTACCAATTAGGTGTTTATTTCTCACGATATAAGCACGGTTCTGCGATATTTCATTACATTTAGACATGTTATGAGATGGGACAGGAAAGCACATGTCAATCATTCTGATTCAGAACTTCAGCATATTCCTCTCAGAATAATGTGATCGTGCACACACAACAGAGATCATATATTTGAATATTTCAACAGTAACCAGGTGATACAACATTAGTTGCGATTACGAATGAAGCTGATCTCAAAGAAATTTGAGCTTGTAAAGAAATAAAATGTATAAAAACAAAACTAACACCGCAAAAGCTAATGTCCTAGAAAGTTTAGCACAAGCAAGTGGCAATACATGACCAGACAGGCCCAGCAGCTCACTGCCCACCTAGTACCAGCATTCTTCAAGTGCGGATCATACGAGGTGAATTTTTAGGCCGCCTTCTCTTTCCACTTTTCTGGATTTTCGGTTGACTGGTCACCAGTGCATACATTTTGACAGCAAATAGTTCCTCCGGGAGCTCCTTTTGGTCCTGTTTCATTTGCAGGATGAGATGGGATGATGGGAAAGATGAAGAATAAACTAAATAACATCAGCACTTTTGAATGCTTACCTTAACACTGAGGATATATAATCCACACCTTTTAAATAGCTCCCTAAAGTATGGGTCCGATCTAGTGACACTGTTATCCACCTTGTCTAACACAAAACCTGAAAAAACATACATTGTGTTCTCAGAGCAACATCAAGCATATGATCTTCTTGAAGTAAAACATTAGAAACAATGCATTGTAACAATTTCAGTTGAGTATAACACCGCTTTTTGCAAGAAAAGATGTGGTAGATAAACAAAATATATGGTACAACAAACTCACCATTTCTTGCAATGTTCTCTTTCAGAACAAAGAAACCATCAGGTTTGAGCCCAACCTGGAAAGAACATTAAAGTATATGCCTGATTAGAATGCATTAGAATTTGGGCCTTGTTCTCTTCCCTTCCAAATTCCAAGTTTTTTCACTCTCTCTCTCCATCACATCAATTTTTGGACGCATGCATGGAGCATTTAATGTTGGTAAAAAAAAACTAATTGCACAGTTTGGTAGTAAATCACGAGACGAATCTTTTGAGCCTAATTAGTCCATGATTAGACACTAATTGCCAAATACAAACGAAAGTGCTACAGTAGCTAGAGTTGAAAAAATTTGCAATCTAAACAAGGCCTTGATAATATGGCGCTAATAATAGGTGCACAAACAAGACCAGTTGGAAGGGTTCGTTCAATTGCATATCTAAGGAAAAAGTAGTATGATTACAAATAATGTGGTTTATATAGGTGAATTGGCATTTCCTTAGAACAAAAGATTGATATACAACCAGAAATATAACATTTTTCCAGGTAATATATACAGAAAATCTTTCTACCAGTGCACCAAGAAGTTCATCTGCAAGCCATTATTTCCATGGAAAAGAATTCCATGAAACCTAAAATTGTAGTATAGCACTTATTTGCCAATACAAGTGTCAAATTTGCACTTTAAGTCCAACTAAATGTTTCGATACAATCCAACAAAAAAAGCAGTGTACGATTGAAAAAAAATTAACGAAGTCATAGTCAAGTCACCTTTGCACGATTAAAAAATGAAATGAAATCATCATCAGGAAGTTGTCCTATGCACCACTGAATCCAAATCACATCATATCTTCCTTCCTCAGGAGTGAAGTCCTGAAGAAAGAAGTAAACTAGATTATACACAGAGAAGGGGAGAATAATTTTTCAAAGAATACCTAAAGAGAGATAATGACCTACGGTACCACCTGAAGAGGCAGACAGTAAAAGTTGGCAACCTTGTGTGAGTCTTCTCCTTGATCCATATATCCAGTAAGATTTTCCCGTGCTGCTTCAAGAAAATGAGATACCGGCTCCACAAGATCTACCTGAATTCCAATTTTTCAAAAAAGGATAAAAACAAAAGAAGACACAACAAACATACCACATATCAAACATAAAATAACAATTTAAAAGTGTATACATCAGAATAATGGAAATAGGTCGTTTGCTGCAATTATCATGGTATGCTGTATGCATACATGTACAAGACGCTGCAGTTTCTGAGTATGCATCTATCTCCAGGATTAAAGGAGCATAACCAGAGAAGACAAGTTCCATACCTCGTTGAAATGCCTAAGAAGAAAATTCTTTGTGACACGTCCAATACCCGAGCCACAATCTGACAGTGTGAAAAATGACACATAAGAGCATCGCAGATTGGACATAAGGATTCCATAAACTGAACAATACATAGTAACTTTCACAGAGAGAAATCACTAGAACAAAACTCGTACAGAAACAAGCTCTAATGGCACTAGCCAAAACTTCCTTACAGTAATAAACTCACCAAGTGCAACCAGACGACGCTTCCCGGTGCCGAAACGGTCTGCGAGGAGAGGGCGGAGGAAGGCGTCGCTGCCCTTGACATCCACATCGTTCACACACCCATAACCTCCCAGGACCCCCTCGGTCGATGCCTCCACGCCCTACGGCACCAATTCGACCAAATTCTAAGCTAAATTTATAGGCATGAATAAGCATTTGGATTGGGGGTTTAGGGTTCAGGGCCTCGGGGAGGAGTAAAGGGTGGGTGCTTTACTTGCCAGTAGGCGATAGCCTTGGAGTACCACTCCTTGCGCTTCCCGTCTCCGGCCCCTTCCTCGCTGGCGCCACCGCTGCCTTCGGTGGCAGTGGCGGGGGCCGGGGCGGCTTCGACTTCCCCTGCGGTGGAAGCCGTGGCGGCGGAGCCGAGCTCTTCCTCCCACATCTCGGTGGCGTTGGAGAATATGCGGCCGGCGGAATCGAATCCGCGGGAATCCATCACTCCGGCGGCGGCGGCGGCGGTGGCGGCTGAGTGATGGCTGCTTCTGCTTGCGCGCGTCCTGAAGAAGGGGAAAGGGGTTCAAATGTGCTGTTCCAGCTTTTACAGGGGCTATTTAGCATATGTGAACTCGCGCTGCCACAACTTTGGTGTCCACTTTTCGCGAAATCATCTATCCACGAGGTTCTTATAGACAAAATGGACATATGACATTAGCACACTGTTGCAGCGACCAAAAGTGAAGAAATTCTTTTCTTTTTTAGAAAAATTCTCATGCATCATTTTGATTTTCACCCTGTTCGGCTGAGCTTATCAGCACGGCTTATCAGCCGTAGAACAGTGTTTTTCTCTCACCGCAAAACAGCCACAGCCGGCTTATAAGCCGCAGAAACAGCCTGCCGAACAGAGTGTTTGAGATAGTATTCTTTTGTATTTTTAATAAATTGCAACAAACATCTTTGTGTCAGTTGAATTTTGAGATAGTCCACTTATATAATAGTTGACAAAACACCCCAATACAAGGTGTTTTACTGATTCCACCCGTTTTCACCGACGTAGACCTATTAGACACCGTGCTAGACGGGTCCCATTGCTTGGATTATGCTTATTCATGATGTTGCAAAAAAGAAATTGTGTAAATACCAAAAACCACCATGGCCATCGTCGATGATCCTTTTAGTCGAAGATCTAAACTATATTAATGTCTACATCTTCAGAAAAATACTCTCTTTGGATAGCTTTTTAGACGTTCTCCGATTTTTCATTTAGGCAAGTTTTGTTTTTTTGAAGGTGTTGCGGCTCTAACAAGACACAAGTCACATCGAGTTCTAGGCTTCCAGCAACAATAAATATGACACCGTTGCACGTAGTGACCTAAGGAACAATTAGCATGTTGTGCAGTCACGGAAGGGGCCAACTTGCATGTGTTTTGTTTCATGTTAACGGTTGCATGCATGCATGTAAAGGAGGAGATCCAATCAACACAAGGCAAGTGGCATGGGGGATCGCCGTAGGAACATTATTTACTAATTGGAACGCGCATTGTGGTGAGCACTGAAGAGATACTCTATTGTGATGTTACCTTCCCCTAACCGTATCTCATCTGACAAAAGGCTAAGGCATTCACTAGAGCACGTGTTGTGGTGAAGAGACACTCTATTGTCATGTCACCTTCTCCAACGTCCATTCAAGACTCGATAGCATGAAAAGTAGCTACCATTCCGTAGAGACTCGTGGGATGAGGAACAATAGCCTACATTAAGAGAACAGTAACACTAGATCATCTTAGTCTATGTAACAGTAACACGAGATCATCTTAGTCTATGTAGAGTACTACTTTTATCTGAAGCTAACGGCATTGGCCTTGTCCTAAATTTGCAGGAACCCTAAGTACATCCAACTTTGCAGCACCACTTTTTGGTGGACTGGTGGTAGCAGGCCACGTGAGGGGAGGGGTGATTTTTGCAATAAAACATGTGGGGGTCTTTGCAACAATGTCTTCGGAAGAATGAGTACAACGTTATTTTCGTTGCAAAACCATAGTGACATATGGGGTGGTTTTTTTCGACTTTGATTTTTTGAAAGAAATACGAGAAGATAGAGATACATTGGAAATTAACATTTCATCTCCACAAACATATTAGCCCTAAGTAGTCTCTTGTAATGTAACATTATAAAGTCATCGCAAAACTTCAAGCAGATTTGGCAACGTATCTCGAGTGACCCATAAGGCCACCACTGGTGTTAGAAGGAAACCTACACTGAATAACTATTGCATTGCAGGGTGCCTTTCTTTAACATATGATACTCATACAGAGTGAACCATTGTATTTTTCCTCATAAGAAAAGAAACAATGCTGGTAGATCTATAGTCGGTGGTTAAGAGGCCAAAAAAATGTCACAGTATGGGCAAACTATATTCTGCCTAGTACAAATTCCGGTGTTTTGAAGCTTTTTGTCACACGTTGAATCTGAAAAGCATGACATCTCCTTCCTGCAAAACATAATCCTTTCCTTCCAACCTCAACTGCAATCAAAGTAACAGATTAAATAAACAAGCAAAGAAAGCATATTTTTAACTCCATGTTTCAAATCACTGAATGTAAGGTTTAGCAGCGCAAATATCTTTACCAGCCCTTTCTCCCTTGCTACTCCAAGAGAACCAGCTGCAACAAAATCATCGTAGGGCACCTGAGGTGTGGTAGTAATCATTGTACAATTAGTAAATATCAAAAAAAAAGAGGCAACGATATATCAAAATTCCATAGAGTTGAAGTATTGGCATTTGTAGTGATATATCATAACATTGTAAACTGAAATCTGTCATTAAATTCCCATCAGTTTGTACACAGCTTACAGTTTCAGCTCTGATGAATCCTTTCTGGAAATCACTATGAATAACTCCAGCTGCTTGTGGCGCAGTCATGCCTACGAGTAGAATTACATGCAGTTATAGTGATTACAAAAACTTCTTCAAATATTACAATAAAAAAATTGTGAGGAAGAAAGAAACCTGAAAGAATAGTCCAAGCTTTTGTTTCCTAAAAGGACAGTTAAAAGTCTGTCAGTTTGTGTTAACTGCTGGAAAAAAAACCTTTAACAACACAAAAGATGCACCTTTTCTCCGGTTGTGAAATAGGTTCTTAATCCCAATAGATTATATGTTGCTTTTACCAAATTTCCTAGTCCACTTTCAGCAACGCCAAGAGATTTTAAATATTCTACTCTCTCTTCCAAAGGTAGCTCAGCGAGTTCAGCTTCAACCTGTTTATGCATTCCATGATTTTGTTAGCATAGGTAGAACACATCTGGGTAGGCAACACCACTCAGGCAAAAATATAAAATTATTTCACAGAAATTTCTTCAAAAGCTTCTTGTAGTTTAGATGCATACAACAAACCTGAGCTGATATTGTAACCATACCAGACTGCAAGTCTGATGCTGCTTTAGCCACCTCTTTGACATGAGGATTGCTATCAGGTTCAGCAAGATCAGATTCTGTTACATTAGCAACATAAATGACAGGTTTCATAGTTAGCAGACAAAGATGTTGTGTAGCTTCTTTCTCATGCTCAGCTAAATCGACCGATCTTGCAGGCTTTCCTTCCATAAGCGCCTGCTGAATTTTTTCCAATCCTGATTTCTTTGCTTGTTCCTAAGTAGTTACAACAGTTAGAACATAAAACATAAAGGCCATCAGAATGAAAGAATCTTACCTTCACTTTTACTTGCACATCTTTAGTTTTGCTCTTGTTAAGCTTATCTAGCCTCTTCTCTATCTACAGTTAATACACAACTGTCAGCAGTTTGAGAGGATCATAGATAGTAATAGAAGTTTCTTTTGAATGCGTGATAACAAGACGAATGGAAATTCCTTCACCAAATTACCTGTTCAAGATCCGAAAATATCAGCTCTAGGTTAATGACATCGATGTCTGATCTGGGATCAACCTTGCCATTGACATGAACAATATCGTCATCCTCAAAGCATCGCACAACCTAAGAATCCAGTAAAAAAGAACAGATAATAGTTACTCCTACAACCTCGACACAGCTAATATCTTATAAGAGGCTCATCCAATAATATTTTGCTATCTCCAACAAATAAGAAATGATCTTTCGCAAAAAACAAAGAAAGAAATGATAATGATGCACCAGGTGTTAGCATAAACCACGCCCTGTTCGTGCATGTGTGGTCACTAAGGTAATTAGCTATTTTTAGGAGCTGCGTTTGTCGTAGTTTGAAGCGGTGGAATAGGAAGTGCTTGCATGCATAGTAGTGGAGGACGTTGCAGCATGACTTGCTGCTGGAAGGCGAAGACTAGGTGTACAAGAGTGAGTGGCTCATGTACTAGCGCTGGAGATCGTGGATGCGTGTGTGCGCATGACCCGGCCAAGCAGCTGTTGCTCATGCATGTAAGTCGGGCTTCTTATAGCCATGTGTGTGCGTTGTGTGAGTCGAGCCGAGAGAAACAGAGAGTGCCGGTGTTGTGTCGCTGCTGCGGAGTTCGTCGCCCCGGCAGGCGTGGGTCGCCCGGCGAGTCTCCTCTCGTGTTCCAAGTGTGTCCCGAGTTGTGTTATCATTAATAATAGCTAAGATACAGGCGTTCGTCGCTGCGGCGTTCGTCGCCGGAATTTCCTTGTCTATTGCTATGATCGTTCGTCGATCCTCGGTTCTGATACCAACAGTGAGTTGCAGTGCTGGATAAGGATAACAGAGTGGCTCCAATTTTACTTCACATATCACATATCAGTAAAATTGGAGAAACAAGGGATATCTGATGGAGAAATGGAGAATTGTATTATTATAGCATGTAAAGCATAAAGATGCAAGCAGGATGGCGCACAGTAATTGACAGCCACTAGAACTTGGGCAAATATATCAGAGCTTAAGCATACAAGTACAAGATACCAACCTGAAGTATAGAATCCACTTCACGGATGTTTGAAAGGAATTGATTTCCTAGTCCCTGTTGTCAATTGTCAACAATAATACTAAATACCACTATGTATAAACTAATCTGAAACCATCTAAACTTTGCTCAGCAGAGTTGGAGCTATCCTGCAGGTAAATTGAAGACAATGACAAAACGTGTACCTCTCCTTTGCTTGCTCCTTTGACGAGACCTGCAATGTCCACAAGCTCAATAGATGTTGGGACCGTCTGCTGCGACTTGCTTAATTTTGAGAGCACCTGCAAACGAGGATCAGGGATAGCCACCACACCAACATTTGGGTTGATGGTGCAAAAGGGAAAGTTTGCAGCTTGTGCCTTCCCGTTTTCAACCTGAAAAAAAATGAAAACAGGGCCTTGTTTAGATTGCAAGTTTTTTCAATTTTTGCTACTGTAGCACTTTCGTTTGTATTTGACAATTAGTGTTCAATTATGGACTGTGAGAGAGTGTAATTAGTTAATTCTTTTACCTACATTTAGTGCTCCATGCATGCGTCTAAAGATTCGATGTGACGGAGAGAGAGTGTAAAAATTTAGAATTTAGAAGGTAACTAAGCAAGGCCCAGATTAACATCAAATTATTCCTAGGAAGAACCTGTCCTATGTATATCACAAATATTTCTCCACTTGAAACATTTTACTGCAACAAGTACAGAGGGCAACTTGTGCAGCAGCGGAACAACACAAAAGAACATGATATTTTGTGAACTTTACTGACTCTTAGTCTCTTACAAATTATACAAATCTACAGTGTCAGCCGTACCACAAGAATGTCTATGTGGCAAAACGTCGAACAGTTGGCGTCCACCGACATCCACCCAACATACACGCTACAATTCCACACTATACCGAGCTAATGAACGAATCCAGAAGAATATATATAGAGAAGAAAAGAACCTACACATTTCTCTCCCATCTAGACTCCCCGGTTATTACAAGTTTTGACACACACGAATTCCTCCCAGGAACAGGAAGCAACTAAACAAGCAAGCTTAGTACTCACAATGGCGTTGAAGAGGGTGGACTTGCCGACGTTAGGAAGCCTGTTGATGCAAAAGTAGATCTGCAAACACAAAGGGCTAATACCCGAAATCGATATCCAAAGCGTGCCAGTCGATTTGACCTGTTAATCGACAATGATGAAGATACGAGCACTTTGGTCCTGACAACAGCGATACGCCCGGAGAGCTGCAAACACAAAGGGCTAATAATCTTGCTTACTTTGTTTTTCTGTCGATGCACACTATATTAACATATAACTATTAGGATGTGAGAGCTGCAGCTGGACCGTCATCAGCAACTCTTCCAATATCAA
This sequence comes from Saccharum hybrid cultivar R570, assembly GCA_038087645.1. Taxonomy (NCBI): domain Eukaryota; kingdom Viridiplantae; phylum Streptophyta; class Magnoliopsida; order Poales; family Poaceae; genus Saccharum; species Saccharum hybrid cultivar. Next base: position 746,639 of record JAQSUU010000029.1, on the reverse strand, counting down.
GCACCACGACCTCTACTCCTCCTTCAGAGGTATTCTCTTATTTTTATATTTTTTCTGTTAAATATCCAATCTTATACTCGTTTTTGCAGCAACAAACGGGCACATTGGCAAGCACACCAAGCATGCAAGCTCCCCAATCAACACATGTCGATGCCCCCCAGCCAATTGTCGCTGAGGCCCAAACAAAGCGCAAAGCTTTAACCGATGCTGAAGCTCAACAAAAGCGACAGAAATCTACACCAGCCCCTTCATCCGCTCTAACACCTGTCAATCGACCCACTGATATAATTGAACAAGCTGCTTCTTCTGTACAAGATACACCATCAGCCATTATACCCCAAGGGCCGACTACTGATGAGGTCGTAGAAGACATTCCATCGGCATCCTCCGTCGATCCTTCGCATGATCTTTTTCAAGCCGCTCCCTCAAGCCAGACTCAAGAAATTGCCCTAAAGCAGGTAAACCGATTAACTGTTTGGTTTATAATATCCCCAGACACCACAAATAGGATTCCTAACTCTCTTTATTTCACAGGAACAAGATTCTCCCGATAGCTTGTTTTCTTTTGCTATCGACGTCTCCGATGATGACGGAGAAGAGGCGAGTTCTTCCCTGGCATTGAGAACAATATCGGCAGATACCTATGGCAAACTAGAAGTTCTCCTGAATCTGCTGCAACAAGATACTGCTCAACTGGTGATCGATTCAGACCCTGCAAGGACCATCTTCAAAACAATCCGTGGCCAAGTCCCTGCCGATGTTGAAGAAACCATCTTCCCAGCAGTCCATCTGGAGAGCAGACAACTTCAATATCAAAAGACTGTTCATCGTATTGCCGACAGAGCAGCTCAGGCTCAACTTAAGGAAGAAATGCTGCAGCTGAAGCAAACTGCCGATGAGAAGCACAAAAGCATCAGCAACTTGCAAGCCTCCGGTGCTGATCTTAAACAGAAAATCTTAGACCTATCGGCAAAAAGGGCAGCTCTGCTAGCCGAACTGGAAAATGTTGAAACAGCCCTGACTCAAGCCAAGCAAGAATAAGACCAGCTTCCTGACGCTATCAAGGCCCTTCAGCAAGAACGAGACGTCCAAGCTCGCAAGGCCTTGGTTCTCAAGAAGAAACTCAAGCCTGTGGAAGGAAGTGCCGATGAAGATGCCAAGGAATTAAAAGAAACCGATGAAATTCGCCTGCGTGCGATATCGGCTATCCAAGCTTTGTTAAATTAGCGCATCAGCAATGATTGATACTTTGTTTTGACTCTAGCCGATAGGATTGTTATCGGTAATTACTCTTTTATGCATCCATCCAGACACTAGGGTAATATTTCTTTAAATATTTTCCATTTAATGCTCTGGGAAATACAACTCCTTCAAGAGTTTCAAGAATATATGCATTACCAGGAACAGATTGATTTATCCGATATGGACCTTCCCAATTAGGTGACCATTTGCCAAACTTAGAACTTTTAGTCCCAATCGGTAAAATCAACTTCCAAACCAATTCTCCATCGACAAATTCCTTTACCTTCACCTTCTTGTCATACCATCTAGCTACTCTTTTCTTATTCTCCTCGATGCTAACTAAAGCTTTTAACCGATGACCTGCTATATTTTCCAACTCATCCTTCATAAGGATATCATAATCATCGGCTGTCAATTGATCTTGAGAGCGTATTCGCCTAAAACCAATTTTAATCTTTCAAGGTAAGACTGCATCGTGTCCATACACCAACTGATAAGGTGTTACCTTGGTTGCACCATGACACGCCATCCGATATGACCACAAAGCTTTATTTAATACTGTATGCCACTTCTTAGGATACTCTTTAATCTTGCGCTTAATGAGCTTGATAATTTCTTTATTAGATGCTTCAGCCTGACCATTAGCCTGGGCATAATACGGTGAAGAATTCAAAACTTTAATCCCCATTCCTATAGCAAACTCATCAAATTCACCCGATGTAAACATAGTGCCCTGATCGGTAGTGATGGTTTGAGGGATGCCAAATCGGTAAACAATATGCTCCTTCACAAAATCAATCATATTAGCCGATGTCACCTTTTTTAAAGGAATTGCTTCAACCCACTTTGTGAAATAATCGATAGCAACCAGAATAAACTTATGCCCTTTACTCGATGGTGGATAAATCTGACCGATGAGATCAATAGCCCAACCCCGGAACGACCAAGGCTTAATTATAGGGTTCATAGCCGATGCGGGTGCCCTTTGAATATTACCAAATTTCTAACATTCCTGACATCATTTAAAATATTTAAAACAATCTTCAAGAATAGTCGGCCAATAATATCCATTTCTTCTGATCATCCATTTTATCTTGAAGGCTGACTGATGGGCCCCACATACTCCTTCATGAATTTCACCCATCAGGCCTTTTGATTCCTCTATGCTAACACACCTGAGTAAAACTCCATCTATGGTACGGTAATACAATTCATCATCGAGGAGTACATACTTGGTAGCTTGGAACCTTATACGTCTTTCAACCTTTTTAGATAGATTCTTTAAATAATCAATAATTTCCTTCCTCCAGTCATCGGTATCAGCTACTGATATTAATACTTCTTGAACAAGTTGATATCCTGAAGCATGCTGAGCCAATCGGTTAGCCTCTTCATTATGCATCCGAGAAATATATTCCAGATGAAAACTCCTAAACCCTTTTAATAATCTCAAACACTTTTCATGATATGAAATTAGAATTTCACTTCGGCATTCATAAATCCCAGTCAACTGATTTATAACTAACATAGAATCACCAAAGATCTCAACAGCATCAGCATGTACTTCCTTGAGCAATTCTAACCCTTTTATCAGGGCTTGATACTCAGCTTGATTGTTTGTCGATGTAGCAACAATCAGCAATGAGAACTCATACTTCTTCCCCTGAGGGGAAATTAATACGATACCAATGCCTGCCCCTTCACCACAAGTAGACCCATCAAAGAAAAGTGTTCACGGAGCAATTTCCAGAGAATCCACCGTGTTACAATGTTGAGTAACGAAATTGGCCATAACCTATCCTTTAACTGCCTTAGCCGATTCATAACATAGGTCAAATTCTGATAATGCTAAAATCCATTTACCATTCCTACCATTTAGTATCGGCATTGACAGCATATACTTGACCACGTCATCTGGTTTCAGCATCTATTAACCGTCTGCTCAAATAATAGATAACACGCTCCTTTCCTTCAAATTCTTAAATAAGAGTTGAACCAATAACAGTATCTTCAGTTGATAAATACAATCTGAAAGGTTTTCCATGTTGAGGTAGAACTAACACTGGAGGATTTGTTAAATAACTCTTAATTTCATCTAAGGCTAACTGCTGTTCATCCCCCCATTTAAATTCCTGATCGACTTTCAATTTCAATAATAGACTGAAAGCCTTGATCTTACCCGACAAATTAGATATGAATCTTCTGATGAAATTAATCTTACCGATCAAGGATTGTAATTTAGTTTTATCGGTAGGAGCAACAATCTTGTTGATTGCCTCAATAGATTTTCTACTAATTTCAATACCCCGCTGATGCACCATAAAACCCAAGAATTGTCCTGCCGATACACCAAATGCACATTTATTAGGATTCATCTTTAATCCATGCTTTCTTGTGCACTACAATATCTTCTGTAGATCGGTTAGATGCTTTGTGATGTCTCCAGACTTAATCACTATGTCATCAATGTAGATTTCCACCAATGTGCCGATATATTCATGGAAAATAAAGTTCATAGCCCTTTGATAAGTAGAACCGACATTTTTCAAACCAAATGTCATAACTATCCACTCAAATAATTCCACATGTCCTGGACATCTAAAAGCAGTCTTAGAAATATCTTCTTCAGCCATGAATATTTGATTATAACCTGCATTACCATCCATAAAACTGATAATCTGATGCCCTGCTGCAGCATCAATCAACAAATCAGCAATCGATATTGTGTAACCATCCATCGGTGTGGCCTTATTGAGATTCCTGAAATCAATACAAACACGAAGTTTTCCATTTTTCTTGTATACAGGAACCACATTAGAAATCCACTCTGCATATCGACACTGCCGAATAAACTTTGCCTCAATTAATTTAGTTATTTCGGCCTTAATATCAGGAAGTATATTAGGATTGAAGCGGCGTGCCGGCTGCTGATGTGGCCGAAATCCAGATTTAATAGGCAACCGATGTTCAACTATAGATCGGTCTAACCCAGGCATTTCAGTATAATCCCAAGCCAAACAATCTTTATATTCCTTTAACAAATCAACTAGTTGCTGTTTACACTTGGAATTTAACTTAGCGCTAATAAAAGTGGGCCTTGGCCCATCGCCTTCACCAATATCTACTTCTATTAAATCATCTGCCGATGTAAATCCTTGACCTAATTTTCCATCATCGGCAAATCTATCCATTAAAACTCTTCTTCAGAACCGACTGCTTGGATCGGTAGAATTTTATAATCGGTAACCTTGAGGAACTCTTTTTCCCAAGCTTCTCCTGATATGCACCTAGTTTGCTCATAAGTGCCTGATTCTGCCGATGCGATGATATAAGAAGAATCACCAGGAACAACTTCAATTTTGTCTCCAACCCATTGTATAAGACACTGATGTATTGTAGAAGGAACACAACAATTAGCATGAATCCAATCCCTTCCTAAAAGCAGATTATATGCACCCTTGCCATTAATAACAAAGAAAGTTATCGGTAAGGTTTTACTGCCGATGGTCAATTCAACACACACTGCCCCTTTAGCTGGTGATACATTGCCTTCAAAGTCCTTTAGCATCATATCAGTCTTAGTTAAGTCTTGATCTCCCTTACCAAGCTTTCGATACATCACATAAGACATAATATTAATTGCAGCTCCTCCATCAATAAGTATCTTAGATACATGCTGTCCATCAACTCTGCCTTTTACAAACAAAGCCTTGAGATGTTGTCTCTCATCATCGGCATGCTTCTCAAAAATAGCCATCATTGGATCTAGTGTTAATTGAGCTATTTGGTCAGAGGAAAAAAAACTTCTTCGCTATCAGATAGAGCCAAAAATTCCATCGGCAACATAAACACCATATTGACATCTGCCGATGGGCCTTTATTTTTGTGCCTTATCTGTCACTGCTGATTACCAGATTTCTCATTGGAGGGACTTCCTTCTTGGTAAAAGTCTTTTTGATGCTCTCGCTGCATTTTCCTCTTTTGTGTCTTTGTCAAACCCTCTGGACACCATTGAGGAAGTTTAGTTTTCCACACTGGCTGATAGGTCCTGGTTGTCTCCACACGACGTATATTAGGATCCCTGTAAAATATTTCTTCATCAGGAACTCTTGCATTTGCCATCTCTTCAAGTTCCTCTTGGTTTCTCGGAAAATATGCAACGTGTTTACCAAGCCTTTCATGTACACTGAGCCTGCCCCCCAGCCGATCATATACTGATGCTCTCCTTCTGATCGGCTCATTAATAGACAAACCTTGATTATCAGATTGAAAACTTCTTTTCATAAACTCCAGCAAAGAAATACTTATGAAATTGCTTTTCCAGATCAGCCCAAGTAATAATAGAATTTGGCGGTAGTGAGATAAACTATGTAAATGCTGATCCAGATAGAGATGATGAAAACAAACGAACTCTCAATTCATCTCTACAAGCTGCCTCTCCACATTGAATAATAAAACGATTAACATGCTCCATGGTTGATGTATCGTCCTGCCCAGAAAACTTAGTGAAATCTGGTACCTTGTAACGATTTGGGAGAGGAATTAAATCATATGCCGGAGGATACGGAGTCCGATAAGAATAGGTATTAACTTTGGGCTTGATCCCAAACTGATCCTTCATAATTTCTGCTATTTTATCGGCCCAAAAAGCATCAACATCTTGTTGACGATATGGTTGAATCTCCACTGGAGGTACTTGCTGATACCCTTCTGCATACCTTTGTGGCCCACAATCTCCAGCAATTGGCATATTTGTCACTATCTGTGGTCCATTAACCTGCTGAAAAGGGTTCATCGGTTGAGCTGCCGATGCTTGATTCTGAAAACCAGCATGCATGTGACCTTGATGAACACCTGTGGCTTGCTGATTTGGCTGAACTGAATGTTGAGTGGGAAACTGCCCTGGCCAATTATTAGCATTCATCGGTACAAAATTTGTCGATGGTTGGTAACTTGTTGGCATTGCCGAATAATTACAACTAACTTGAGGTAAAACCTGGACTCCAAGTTGACTTACGATTGGAGCCTTCTGTTGCATCGGTAACAAATTTGCCGATGGACTGGAACTAAATGTTTGACCCAAAGACACCTGGAAACCTCCTAGAGTTGGTTGTACAGTAGTTGCTATAGTATATTGGGGTACTTGAGCTATCGGTGAACCGCCCAATAGCATAGGAGCTTTTCCCGTTGCATCAAACACTTGAGGTGATCCATGGTTAAAAACAGATGGCTCTGGAGGCATACCATATCCCCACCAATTAGCAGGAGTCTGATTATTCTATGGTACAGGACCTGATAAAGCCGATGCTGATAGATCTGTATTAAGCTGAACTCGTCCTAATAATGCTAAATCCAGACGCATCGGTGTAGACTGTACGTTAGATAAACCTGCTGATACTAGAAGAGAAGAAATCTCTATACCCGCAACGGCCGGGGGAGCCGATGGAGCAATAGCAGATGCTAATTCTGGTTGATGATAAGCAGGCCCAACGTAACGATGTGACACTTGCCCTTCTTTGAAAGTTCGAATCACAGCATTATGAACAGTATTGGACAGCACATTGGAATGATTAATTAAAGCATGATTCACTGCAGAATTAACCATCTCTTGAAGTTTACTCGGATTAGAATCAAAGGTAACTTGCCGAGGCAACGGCAAGTCTTGCTTCTGGATGACTTTTCCACTTTTGTTCAAACTGAATGACTTCAAGCAGAGTTGTCTATATTCTTCTATAGCCCTCTCCATAGCCTGCTTCTGATCGTCCTTAAGATCTTCTTCTATTACCGCGATGATGTTTCCCGCATCGATCTCAGGATTAAGCATCTTGACTAGATCTGTCCCACCGGGCGTGCCAAAAGATGTGTTGATGCAAAAGTAGATATGCAAACACAAAGGGCTAATACCCGAAATCGATATCCGAAGCGTGCCAGTCGATTTGACCTGTTAATCGACAAGGATAAAGATATGAGCACTTTAGTCCTGACAACAGCGATACGCCCGGAAGTCACGGCCAAGAGGTACTCACGCGGAACTCGAGGATCGCCGAAGATTGCACTGGAGCAATGCAACTCGCCGAATCGATGAGAACTCATAAAAAAGAAATATATGCAAATTGACGAAGTCGTCGAAAGTAGATGTAAATAAGAATAAAAGCTATTTTTGATGTATTGATTGATCTCCTTTTTTTACATTGCCCTTCACCCTATATTTATATCCTGATCTATAGAAACGTAACCAAATACGACTAGGACACTAAATCCAAATCTATGGAAACACATGACTTTGATACAACTCAGACTCTAATAAACGTATATAAGGAAATTAACTCCTATCTTATTCCATAGTCCGCCTCAGTCACGATGGTATTCTCATCGACCTCCTTTTTATCGGCATAATCCCTGTTCCATCGGCACAATCCCTGTTCTATCGGCAGCAGCCTTCAAGTTCCTTCCATCGGTACATTCCCTGTTTTATCGGCAGCAGTCTTCAAACCATCTTTCATCGGCATCGGCAATAATACCCTTAACCTTATTGGCAACATTTCAATTTGAACCCATACGCCGCTACCACTCATAAGCAAACTCATTTTCATCAGCTATCAATCTACACAATAATCTTTCCTCTGCTGATTCGCCCTTCCTGACCATCTTGACACGTGCTAAAAAACGATGTCAACAAAGCCCTACGATGCCGGCGTGGAGGCTCATGCTTATCCGTGCCGAGCGGCCGGACGAGAACCGCCGGGCGCGGCTGGCCCGGCTCCAGCGCCAGTGCTGGAGTAGCACCGACAAGCCACACGGGGAGGGCAGGGTCGTCGCGGTCTGCGCTGACGCGGGTGCCCGTGTGAAGCCCGCGAACGCGGAGCCAAGCGCGCGCAACACCGTCGTCATGGGTAGCGCCGGGAGGAGTTCGTGGGCGGCGCGGGAACACGGTGGGGCGTACGGTTCAGAGACGAGAGCTGAGAGATGGATAGATGAATGGCACGTGAGCGGTGCGTGATGGCTATCAAAACGCACGTGCGGGTCAGCGAGGACGGGATTTCTAACTTTTTATTTACCCACCCTTCGGAACGATGCTCCAACCAAGGTGGCAAGCCATCTTAATTTCTATGTTTGCATTGTATATCCATGTTACGATAAGCGGCAGTCTCAAAGTTTGTTAGAGTCTTGTAGTGGTTTGATTCAACAAAAAGTGAGAGCAACAATCCAAGCATGCGTTAGAGGCAAGGAACTACATCGTCGATGACGTTTGGTTCCTAGGGACCATAGTTGTTGCCTGCGTCTTCCCTCCTAAACCGTAAAGCTAAAAGGGATGTTTTAGGAGAAAAGAGTAGTGGTGGAACATAGAGGTATAAGTACAGATGTGGCTCGCATTGTGAGGGTATAAATATAAACCAGTTTATGTATATATGAACCAGTGTTTTTGGTGAAGCTAATGCTCCATGTTAACATGTGTTGGTGGTGCCATCAAAACCATTGTATAAGAATAACATCTACATTTATGTCACCAGTGAGAAAAGCTTTTTACTCAATTTTTTTACTAATTTTGTCGATGTGACAGGACACGCTAATCAGCCTAGATGCCGATGTAGAAGCCAAACTCCAAAATATCCCTCTACTCTTCTGGCTTAATGCATTGGCATCTCGCCGGTGTTCAAGCTTTCAATTACTTTATTTGTTTCACATCAAGCAAAAGTCAAAGCATGGCAAATCTAACGTGGCATGAACACATTGAAGGTGACATAGCTACCAGTGACGCTAACTTGGGATGGAGTAGAGTTAGCGTTGAAGCACATGTGGTGAGATTCGGTATTGTTTGTTTAGTGGCACTTGCAAAGTGTCGGTACCAACAGTATGGGGTACCCACATCATCGATAATAAAAAACAAAATGACTAAGCCACAGCAAAATGCAGCCCACCTCAAACCGCACACCAGTTCTGTCTCGTACGAGACCAGCTCGACGGAGCGCCTCGACCGCGCTCCGGCTCCGACTCGTACGAGGCACCCTCGACGGGAACGCCTCGACCGTGCCCCATCCCGCATGACGGGGCACCTCGACCACACTCCATCCCGCACGAGGCTCGTTCGCCCGACGGAAAAACTCCAACTCACGTGACCCGCGTCAGGACGTTCGACCCCCTCGCTTCACCTGCCCCAGGACAGAAGTCAGGGCATTTAATGCAATTACCTACTACCACCTACCGGCATGGTCGCAACCAGGATCAACGTGGGAGCAATGTCGGTGTCAGCCCTCACTGTTTTTACCGCCCATCCCATGATGGGAGGTGAAACCTATCACTGTACACACCTTACCGTGCACTGTATACCGTCAGTCACCCTCGAGGGAGGAAACGACAAGGCCCGTATTCCGTAATCTCGGGGATTCGACCTTATCCGTCCGACCTTGACCTGGCCTCGATGCCCAGCACGGTTCAACAGGAAGGAAGGATGGTATGGCGCCGTGCTCCGGGTCATTTCATCGACTCATCCTCTACGTCACCATGGTGTCTAGGGATGGCCGGCCATTCCTAGGGCACGTCGCTATAGTCACCTCAACAGGGATCGACAAAACATCACCTCAAGGCCCCCCGGCGTCCTGGTCTCCTCTTACCCTATAAAAGGGCAGGCCGGGGCTCTACAACGGACAGAAGACAGAAAACAACAGGCAAGACACAAGTTCAAAGCCAAGTACCAGCAACCTAAAGCTCTTATCTCAGAGATCAACATCTCAAGCAATCATCTTTGTACTCTTTTTTCTTTCTCTAAGACTTGGGCTCACCGCCCTCTCTCACAAGCTTGTAACCCCTACACAAGCACTTCGGTGCAAGGAAATACAAAACTCTCTCTCCCCCGCTGGACGTAGGGCTTTCTTCTGCCCGAACCAAGATAAACCTCCGTGTGTTCTCCTTGCATCACCATCCAGGTTAGGGACACGCAGCACTCACTCGTCGGTTTAGGACCCCCACAGGACCGAACACCGACAGTTGGCGCGCCAGGTAGGGGACCGCTGCGTGCCAATATCACTTCCTTCCATTCTTTCCTGGATGGCTGACCCCGAACGCCCTATCCCGTTGGCCACGGTGATCTGGTTTGGGAGTTTGGAGTTCATGTCGCTTGGCCATGGCTACGATATGGTCCTCCTCCCGTCTAGGCACCCGATCGACGAGGATTATGAGCTGAGCACTGTGCCGGTATCATCGCTCTCGACAGGCGCGAGTCGCCCGACGACGACGAGCCCGGCGCAACCGCCGTCTTCACCTCACGGAGGGTGGTGGGATTTCCCGATTTGGCGCCTCTCAGCCAGACGCCAACCTAGATTTCCTCGTTGAGGGTCTGGGCAGGATGAGCTTGGCTGAGGGTAAGATGCCGACGGAGAATTCCGCCACTCCCCCGTCCGGTGAGACACCATCACTGCCCGGATCAACCACTCCGGCACGGGCAGCGACATCTCCATCACCATTCCCGTTTGGGCTAGACTCGGTTGCCCAGGTGTACGCTTCCTCTGTAAGCACTAGCATGAGTGCTTACGAGGAACTCCCCGGGCACCATCTACGCTCTACTCTAGACCTCGTTGTATCCACACCGGCTTCTGATTATCTAGACTCCACGGAGACCCCGGAAACAAAACCCCGTGTGACCGCTTCTCAGCGTCGCGACCGTGGAGGTGGTTTGCAACGCCCTCACATTCCCCTATCATACTACTACTTCGGCGCCCTAGACTCCGACTCGGCTGACGACACCTACGATCCGACCCGCGGATGCTTCAACGTCGACGTTGAAAGCACGTCAAGGTCGGGGGGGCGAAGAGCCAGTCGAAGGAAGGCACATGCCACCTCATGTCGAGCTCCCTGCCGAACGGGACGAGGCCCAATTCCTTGCGGATCAAGGAATGCAGCTCAAGCAAATCCGCGAGTTGCAGGACAGGCTCGACGAGGAACGAGAAAACCTGCACCTACTTCAACAAACCCTCGAGCGTGGGCGTGCGGCACATGTGCTTGGTGGGAGAGCTCGTGAGAGGGCTCGCTACGTCAATCATCGCATCGACGAGGACTGGGTGGTCGACCCCCCGGTTTTCGCTCGAGATGAAATCCGAGAACTCCTCGAGACCGCTGCCATGCAGCAGGACGAGAGCTCTGCCTCGAAGCGGCGCGAGCTAGCCTCAGAATGGCTCGTCGAGCCCTCCCAACACGAGAGAGAGGCCTCGGTTCATCTTAAGCCTTCCTGGCGAAACCGGGCGGCACCTATCCCCGAGCACCTTGCTGACGATCACGAACCTCGAGACACCCGTGGTAACATCGTCGAGCACTACACGCGCAAACACGGTGATGGTGTGGCTCGAGGTTACCATGTGCATAGGGGCGGACGCTACGACAGCTCAGAAGATCGTAGCCCTTCACCCGAGACTCCGGGTCCTCGGGTCTTCAGTAAGGCTATCCGCGAAATAATACTCTCGGCTCGTTTTCGCCCTCCCACGACTCTCACCAAGTACAACGGCGAAACCAAACCCGAACTTTGGCTCACTGATTTCCGCTTGGCGTGTCAGCTGGGCGGAGCCACCGATGACCGGGTCATCATCCGACAACTCCCCGTGTTCCTCTCCGACACCGCTCGAGCCTGGCTTAAGGATCTTCCACCGCGACAGATCCACGACTAGGACGATCTCGTGAGGGTGTTCGAGGGAAACTTCAAGGGGACCTACATGTGCCCTGGCAACTCGTGGGACCTCCGGAGTTGCAAGCAAAAACCGGGTGAATCCCTCCAGGATTACATCCGGCGCTTCTCCAGGCAGCGCACCGAGCTCCCCAACATCACCGACTCCGACGTGATCATGGCCTTCCTCTCCGGAACCACCTGCAAGGAGTTGGTCCGAGAGTTAGGCCATAACACCCCGCTCACTGCCAACGGGTTGATGGACATCATCACCAACTTTGCCGCCGGCGAGGAGGCAGTTGGTGCCATCTTTGGCGGTGACCAGGACAAAGGGAAACAAAAGGTCGACGATCCCGCGGGCTCTAGCCGGGGCTCCAAGAGAAACAACTGAAAGAAGAAGAAGAGCCAGCAGGGCAAGCTCGAGGCCCTGGCCGACGAGCTTGTCGCTGCTGCCGAACGCAAGAAACCTCGAGGCCCCCCCAGTGGGGGCATCTTCGACAAAATGCTCAAAGAGTCGTGTCCCTACCACAAGGGATCCACTAACCATAACCTCGAAGATTGTCACATGCTCCGCAGGTACTTTGAGGGCGTAGGCATCAAGAAGGACGATAAGAAGGAGGACCCTAAGGGTGACGACAAGGATAGGGGATTCCCCGAGATCCATGATTGCTTCATGATCTACGGAGGACCCTCGACCCACCTCTCGACGCGCCAGTGCAAACAAGAGCGATGCGAGGTTTTCTCCGTACAAACGGCGGTCCCCCGCTTCCTTGACTGGTCTGAGATGGCCATCACTTTCGACCGTGATGATCATCCTGACTACGTCCCCAATCCGGGAGTTTACCCGCTTGTCGTTGATCTCGTCATCGCCAACACACGCCTCACCAAGGTACTCATGGACGGCGGAAGTAGCCTCAACATCATCTACGCCCAGACCCTCGACCTCCTAGGGGTCGAGAGAATGTGCCTCCAACCCAGCATCGGGGGTTTCCACGGTGTTGTGCCAGGGAAACGAGCGAAACCCATCGGCCAGGTCGATCTGCCTGTCTGCTTTGGCACACCGTCCAACTTCAGAAAGGAGACTCTCACTTTCGAAGTGGTCGGATTCCGTGGAACATACCACGCTATCCTTGGGCGCCCGTGCTATGCCAGGTTCACGGCGGTTCCAAACTACACCTATCTCAAGCTCAAGATGCCAGTCCCAAACGGTGTCATCACTGTAGGGCCCTCATATGAACATGCCTACGAGTGCAACGTCGAGTGTGTTGAGCACGGCGTGGCTGTTTTGGAGTCGGCGACCTTGGCTGTGGACCTCGACGGTCTCGCCAATGAGATTCCCGACCCAAAGCGCCATGCCGGTAGCTTCGAGCCCACGGAGGACGTCAAGCTCGTGCCCCTCGACCCTGTTGATCCCAAGGGAAAGGCGCTGAGCATCAGCGCCACCCTCGATCCCAAATAGGAAGCAGTGCTCGTCGACTTCCTTTGCGCAAACATTGACATCTTTGCGTGGAGTCCCTCTGATATGCCGGGCATACCCAGGGAAGTCACCGAGCATGCCTTGGAGATCCGGGCCAGATCCAAATCGGTGAAGCAACGCCTGCGCCGCTTTGACGAGGAGAAGCGCAGGGTCATCGGTGAGGAGATACATAATCTGCTGGAGGCCGGATTCATCAAGGAGGTTCATCATCCTGAGTGGCTAGCTAATCCTGTATTAGTTAAGAAAAAGAGTGGGAAGTGGAGGATGTGTGTAGACTATACTAGTTTAAATAAAGCATGTCCGAAAGTTCCCTTTCCTTTACCACACATTGATCAAATTGTTGATTCCACTACGGGATGTGAAACTCTCTCATTCTTAGATGCATATTCCGGCTACCACCAGATAAAAATGAAAGAGTTTGACCAACTCGCGACTTCATTCATTACCCCATTCGGCATGTACTACTACGTTACGATGCCTTTCGGTCTCCGGAACGTAGGGGCTACGTACCAGTAATGCATGTAGCACATTTTTGGGGAACACATCGGACCAACCATCGAGGCTTACATTGATGACATCGTTGTCATGACCAAACAAGCCGACGATTTGGTAAACGACCTTGACGTTGCGTTCAAATGCCTCCGGGCAAAATACATCAAGCTCAATCCTGAGAAATGCGTTTTTGGCGTTCCTCGAGGTATGTTTTTGGGGTTCATCGTGTCTAAGCGTGGCATCGAGGCCAACCCAAAAAAAATCACTGCGATAACCAAGATGGGCCCCATCCGAGATCTGAAGGGCGTACAGAGGATCACGGGCTGCTTGGCGGTGCTCAGCCGTTTCATTTCGCGCCTCGGCGAAAAGGCGCTCCCTCTGTACCGCCTCCTGAAGAAATCGGAGCACTTTTCCTGGACCCTCGAGGCCGAAGAAGCTCTTGCAAAGCTCAAGGCCACACTCTCTAATTCACCAATTCTCGTCCCTCCGACCCTAGGAGAGCCGCTCCTACTTTATGTCGCCGCGACAACACAAGTAGTCAGCGCGGCCTTGGTTGTCGAGAGGGCCGAGGAAGCACATACCTTGCTCGTCCAGAGGCCGGTCTATTTCATTAGCGAGGTACTCTCGAAAACCAAGGTATGATACCCGCAAATCCAGAAGCTGCTATATGCCATCGTCCTGAGATGGCGCAAACTCTGTCACTACTTCGAGGGTCACCCGGTAACTGTGGTTTCTTCTTTCCCCTTGGAAGAGATAGCCCAGAACCGGGAAGCCTCGGGTAGAATTGCCAAGTGAGCAGTCGAGCTCATGGGCGAAACCCTATCTTATGTGTCGCGCAAAGCTATTAAGTCACAGGTATTAGCGGACTTCCTGGCTGAGTGGACCGACACCCAACTCTCCCCTGCACGGCTCAAAGCTGAGCTGTGGACCATGTACTTCGATGGGTCGTTGATGAAAACAGGAGCAGGCGTGGGTTTGCTCTTCATCTCGCCCCTCGGGGTTCACATGCGCTACGTCATCCGGCTTCATTTTCCTGCGTCAAATAACATCGCCGAATACGAGGTGCTCGTCACAAGGCTGAGAATTGCCATCGAGCTTGGGGCCCGACACCTTGACGCTCGAGGCAACTCCTAGCTCGTGATCGATCAGGTCATGAAGAGCTCGAGCTGTCGTGACCCTAAGATGGAAGCCTACTGCCAAGAGGTGCGGTGCCTCGAGGATAAGTTTCACGGCCTCGAGCTCAACCACATCGCACACAGGTATAATGAGGCCACCGATGAACTGGCAAAAATTGTGTCCAGTCGAACTACGGTTCCACCAGACGTTTTCGCGAAAGATCTTCGGCAGCCATCTGTCGACCTTGGGCCAGACGGAGGGGTCGACGGGACGTCACTCGACCCCCCACCTGAGGCAGAAGCCCCCTCGACCGGGGCTGAAGCCATGCAGGTGGAAGGCTCGACCCCACCATCTGACCTTGAGCCTGACTGGCGCGCTTTGTACCTCGGCTATCTTATCTGAGGGGACCTCCCCTCGGATAAGACCGAGGCTCGACGGATCGCTCGCCGGGCCAAAACCTTTGTGATCTTTGGCGACAGTAGGGAGCTGTACCGCCACAGCCCTACTGGCATCCTCCAACGTTGCATCACAAATGAGGAAGGCAGAGACCTGCTCGACGATCTACACTCGGGGGCTTGCGGTCACCACGCAGCACCTCGAACCCTTGTCGGAAATGCTTTCCGACAAGGATTCTATTGGCCAACCACGGTCTCCGATGCTGTCAGGCTAGTACGCTCTTGTAAAGGATGCCAATACTATGCGATACAGACCCATCTTCCAGCACATGCCCTGCAAACCATTCCCATCACATGGCCATTCACCGTTTGGGGGCTTGACCTTGTCGGGCCCTTGAAAAGGACAACCGACGGCTTCACCCACTTGCTCGTTGCCATCGACAAATTCTCCAAGTGGATCGAGGCCCGCCCTATCACCAGTATCAGGTCTGAACAAGCTGTGCTCTTTTTCACCGACATCATCCACCGCTTTGGGGTTCCCAACTATATTATCACGGACAATGGCACCCAGTTTACTGGTAAAAAGTTTCTAGATTTCTGCGATGACCACCACATCCATGTGCTCTGGTCAGCCGTAGCTCATCCAAAAACAAATGGCCAAGTGGAACGTGCCAACGGCATGGTCCTACAAGGCCTGAAACCCAGAATCTTTGACAAGCTAAACAAACATGACAAGAGATGGGCTGCGAACTCCCCTCGGTCCTGTGGAGCCTAAGAACAACACTGAGTCGAGCCACAGGGTTCACTCCGTTCTTCTTAGTCTACGGGTCTAAGGCTATGCTCCCCGCAGACATAGAATATGGGTCCCCAAGGCTAAAGGCCTACAACGAAAGAAATAACGACGCCGCAAGAGAGGACGCCCTCGACCAGCTTGAGGAAGCCTGAGATGTGGCTCTGTTACATTCTGCCAGGTACCAGCAAGGTCTCCGATGCTACCACGACAGACACATCCGCAAGTGTGACCTCAATGTCGGCGACTTGGTGCTACGGCGAAACCAGAACACCAAGGGACGGCACAAGCTCACGCCCCCGTGGGAAGGCCCGTACATCATCATAGAAGTCCTAAAGCCAGGCACCTACAAGCTATCCAACGAGAAGGGCGAAATCCTCACCAACGCTTGGAACATTGAACAGCTACGTCGCTTTTTCCCTTAAAAAGCCTCGAGGCTCTATAATTTCTTTTCAATATCATCAATAAAGAATACAACAATGTTCAAACTTTCGTTTTACAAACAATGAGGAAGGATTGACTCTACTTTCCAGAATCGACCCTCCCTCGGGGGCTACAAGGGGGGAACCCTCCAGTCCCCAAAAAAACTTGTACTTTTTTTCAAAGTTGAAGAACTACCTCTTAGGTCGACAACGCTGCGAGAGCACCCTGAGGCTCAAAAGGGCTCTCGAGCCACGAGATCACTTATGCCTCCGAGGCTATGGTACCTCCACTCACCCCTCACGCCTAGGGGCGCGACCGCACGCTAAGTAGACTTAATGGCGATTCATAACTTTGAAAAGGAATACACCCCCCGTCGCTTAAATCAGGTTCTTACATGATCTACGAGGCCGCAAGAGCACCCTAGAGTTCGAGGGCAGTCGAGCCGCGAGATCACTTACGCCTCCAAGGCAACGGTACCTCCACTCACTCCCTTATACTCAAAGGCGTGACAGCGTGCTAAGTAAATCATGCAAAAATGTGATTCAAGCAACAAAGGGAAGAAAAGCTCGAATAAAACTTAAATAACCAGCGCAAGGTTTACATTTCAAGTTTTTTAAGGCCTCTAAGGCCACCACGACCAAAATTCAAAATACTAACTTATTACATGGGCCTTTGCGCCTAGATTTGGCTCACAGGCCCTCGTCGTCGGCAGGCGGAACCACCTCGGCTTCGAAAAGTGAGGCTAGGCGGCTCCCAGGCTCCTCGGCAGCTCCGATTAGGTCCTGGCAGGCGTCCTCGTTCTCCTCATTTGTCCGGTTCGGGTCAGTGATGAAGCCTTCAGCAACAAGCTCCATGTCGAACATGAACCCAGACCGAACGATGGCCAGTGCCCTCTTCACGCCGTGGTGGAGGTTGCCCCGTATCCTTTCCCAGACGAGGCGGCCTAGCTGAAAGTCCCTAGTTTGGTTTTGGCTAATTGATGAAACCTAGGACTAACCTTTGTATCTAAGTGGATGATTTAGATAAAGGTGGTCATTGAATATGAGACATGACATTGACTCATGTGACCAAGATGGTGAAGACCAAGATGAGGCTTGGCTCGATGGACCGGTTGTGAAGGTGAAGGGCAAGTCGAGGCTTCGAAGCGAAGGACCATGCGATGGTGAAGCTTGAGCAAGACTTGGTGCCGACGGACCGATGCAATGGTGAAGGGCAAGTGAAGTCAAGGTCGATGGATCAAGACGGTCATGTGATGATATGAAGTGGATCATATCATTTGGAGAAACAAAATAGGCTCAAGGCAAAGGCATAACCATAGGGCCATTTTGTTTTACACTCAAGACACCATAGAAGGTGTGAGTGGTTTAGGGTCGATAGCCGAACTATTAAGAGGGGAAGTCTTATCGGTTATTCGACGCACGAGTGCCACTAGGTGAATTCATGAAGTGCATTGCATGTAGGGCCTAGTGAGCTAACTGGAAAACCTTTGAAAATGATTGAGAAAAAGCTAACACATAAGCATATGGGGGGTGTTGGCACATTTGCAAAGGTGACGTTGGTCGCGCTGTGGCTTGCGGGTAGAGAGGGGTTTGCAAAGCTAACAAACAAGAAATGATGTTTGGGAGTTGGTAGAAAGGCCAAATGACTACAATGTGATTGGAACCAAATGGGTGTTTAAAAACAAGCAAGATCAAGATGGCATTATAGTGAGAAACAAAGCAAGACTAGTTGCTCAAGGTTACACTCAAGTTGAAGGTCTTGACTATGATGAGACATATGCTCCCATGGCAAGATTGGATGCAATAAGGATTCTATTGGCATATGCTTGTGCACACAACATCAAACTATATCAAATGGATGTCAAAAGTGCATTTCTCAATGGGATTATCAATGAGTTAGTCTTCGTTGAACAACCACCCAGATTTAAAGATGACAAGAAACCCAACCATATGTACAAGTTGAAGATAGCCTTATATGGCTTAAAGCAAGCACCTAGAGCATGGTATGAGAGGCTAAGGGATTTCCTTCTCTCTAAGGGATTCAAGATGGGCAAGGTTGATACAACTCTATTCACCAAGAAGATTAGAAATGATCTATTCATAGTGCAAATATATGTTGATGACATCATCTTTGGATCAACCGATCAAGCTTATTGTGAAGAATTTGGTGCTATGATGGCCAAAGAGTTTGAAATGTCTATGATTGGTGAACTTAGCTACTTCCTTGGTCTCCAAGTCAAGCAATTGAAGAATGGGACATTTGTGAGTCAAGGGAAATACATAAGGGACATGTTGAAGAAGTTTGGAATGCAAGATGCAAAGCCAATTTCAACTCCAATGGGTACAAATGGCAATTTGGATAGTGATCTTGATGGCAAAATGGTGAATCAAAAGGAATATCGGTCTTTGATTGGAAGTCTACTCTATGTCACCGCATCAATGCCAGATGTCATGTTTAGCGTTTGCATGTATGCTAGATATCAAGCCTCACCTAGAGAAAGTCATCTCACGGCCACAAAGAGAATATTGAGATACTTGAAGCAAACAAGAGATGTTGGACTATGATATCCCAATGGGTCAAAGTTTAAATTGATTGGATATTCGGACTCCAACTATAGGGGTTGCAAGATCAATAGAAAGAGCACAAGTGGCACATGTCAATTACTTGGAAGATCACTTGTGTCATGGTCCTCAAAAAAACAAAATAGTGTGGCAATTTCTACCACCGAAGCCGAATATGTGAGTGCGGGGAGTTATTGTGCACAATTACTATGGATGAAATCAACTTTGAAGGATTATGGCCTCAACTTCAAGAATGTGCCATTGCTATGTGATAATGAAAGTGCAATCAAGATGACACAAAACCCGGTTCAACATGGAAGAACAAAGCATATTGACATAAGACATCATTTCATTAGAGATCATCAACAAAAGGGAGATATTGCCATTGAAAGTGTTGGCACCGATGATCAACTTGCCGATATTCTCACTAAACCACTTGATGAAAAGAGGTTTTGCAAGCTAAGGAATGAATTGAACATTCTTGATTTCTCAAACATGAGTTGAATGCACCCCACCCACTTATTGACATGCCTCTCCTTCGACATTGCAAGGTAAAGTTGAATGACATGTCATTCATCCCATGCTAAGGACTTGCTAGAGCATGTAGACATATTAAGTGGTATGCATGAGCATTCATGATAAATCAAATGAATTTAATGGATATATGTTACCACTATTGCCTCTATGTTTGTTTTGATCTAGTGGTGGCATATGACATGTTTGTGAGCTTGCACACCTAGTGTTGAATCTAGAAGATTTGCTATAAGTGTTTAATTCAACATAGGCAAGATAACCCTTATTATAAGGTGTGAAGAAGCTTGTCTTTGGTTCAAATCGAATTAAATATCTTTGGCAAGTGTTCTAGGTTGAATCAAATTTGATAAATTTTAACCTACTCCATCAAACATTTTTCTTCTCTCCACAATTTGATCCCATTTTTGGGTAAGTTGTTGACAAAGGGGGAGAGAAAAAGATGTTTCAACATGATAAAGGGGTAAATAAATTTTTTGATGCACACAAGTAGGGGGAGCAAGCTCATAAACAAAGTTGTTGCATTTGTTTGTGCATTTTCATATGACTTGCTCATTGCACATGTATTTAAATTCAATATACATGCTTGTGTGGTGCAATGCTAGTATAGAACTTGGATGATGAAATGATCTACTAGCATGCATAGAAATAGTTTACACGTGGTATCTAGACTTGCCTAAAGTTTTTACAAGTGGTCCAAGAACCTTACATATAATGTTGATCTCACGGGGTTCTTGAGTTTTGTTGGTTGTCTAGTTACTTCATGATGCTAAGGATGGTGTAAAAGGCAACTCCGATTAGTATCACGCTTCAAAGGTCTATTTCTTACACCTTAGCATCATTTTGGTAGAATTACTCTCCCAACACTTCTATCCATGCATATGTGCAAAGCTTTCAATCCAAACTCTATGCACATATGTAGGGGGAGCTAATGCTACCAAAACCGAGCTTGTGATAATTGTCCAAACTTTACTTATAAGCAAAATAATTGGACAAGTATGACAAGTTCAAAACTTTTATTATCAAAATCATCTTTGTGAGGGTTGTCATCAATTACCAAAAAGGAGAGATTGAAAGTCCCTAGTTTGGTTTTGGCTAATTGATGAAACCTAGGACTAACCTTTGTATCTAAGTGGATGATTTAGATAAAGGTGGTCGTTGAATATGAGACATGACATTGACTCATGTGACCAAGATGGTGAAGACCAAGATGAGGCTTGGCTCGATGGACCGGTTGTGAAGGTGAAGGGCAAGTCGAGGCTTCGAAGCGAAGGACCATGTGATGGTGAAGCTTGAGCAAGACTTGGTGCCGATGGACCGATGCAACGGTGAAGGGCAAGTGAAGTCAAGGTCGATGGATCGAGACGGTCATGTGATGATATGAAGTGGATCATATCATTTGGAGAAACAAAATGGGCTCAAGGCAAAGGTATAACCATAGGGCTATTTTGTTTTACACTCAAGACACTATAGAGGGTGTGAGTGGTTTAGGGTCGATAGCCGAACTATTAAGAGGGGAAGTCTTATCGGTTATTCGACGCACGGGTGCCACTAGGTGAATTCATGAAGTGCATTGCATGTAGGGCCTAGTGAGCTAACTGGAAAACCTTTGAAAATGATTGAGAAAAAGCTAACACATAAGCACATGGAGATGTACACTTGATGGTGTTGGCACATTTGCAAAGGTGACATTGGTCGCACTGTGGCTTGCGGGTAGAGAGGGGTTTGGGTTCCTCTCTCCCTCCCGCCGAGCGTGCGAGCGCGGGATTCAGGCGATTTTAGGGAAATGAAATGCCTATTTTCCACTACGCCGGAAGTCAGAAACGGAGGCGAACGGAGGTCACAGAGGTGACCGGACGCTGCACCGGACGCGGTCACGATTTGACCGGATGCGTTCGGTCTGTACAGCGTACCAGTCAGGCGCGCGGGCTAGGGTTTGCAACCGGCGCGTCCGGTCACTCGCGGGACTGGCGCGTCCGATCAGGCGCCCTGAGGGAACTGCAGTTCACAAGGTCGATCGAACGCGGTGCGCGTCCGGTCACACATGATCGGACGCGTCCGGTCGTCGAGGGAGCTTACTGGACTCTAACCGGACGCTGGCACTGTCGCGTCCGATCGTTTTCTGGAGCACGTCCGGTCGATGCTTTGCGGGCGCAGGTGGTGTGCGCATCGGTGCGTCCGGTCGGTTGAGCAGCGCGTCCTGTCATAGCGTTTGACCGTTGGCGCGTAGTAACCATTGGAGGATCTGGCGGTCGAGTTTGAATCTGGATGAACACGTGGACGGTGTAGGGGGATCGGACGCGGTTGAGTGCGTCCGGTCAGTTTCGACCGGCGTGTCCGGTCGTCTCGAAAAACGCTTAGTGGAGTGGCAACGACTCTATTTGTATGGGATGCTTATAAATACTCATTGGCCGGCCCTTAGGGAGGTCTCTTGGTATTTCTAACACTCTTGTGCATCCTTTGAGCTAAAGCTTCTCCTCCCACTCATCTCTCTTGCTTGATTGCAAATCAAAAGTGAGATTGAGTGATCCCAAAGTGCATTGCATAGCTTGAGGGCATCTAGTGACACTTGTGGCTGGTTTAGCCGGTGGATTTCTTGTTACTCTTAGAGAGTACCACTCCTAGTCGGCTTGGTGATTGTTGGAGGCGTTGGCAAGAGAAGGTGATTGTTCTTGGCCACCTCCGGTTGACTGTGAGAGGTTCTTGTGCTTTCCTCGGCGGGACGCCAAAAGCAACTCTAGTGGAATGCACGTGTCATTGAGTTACCTCACTTGAGAGTGGTGTCTTATGGTGCCTTGCGGGGCGTGCCTTGAGGGGCAAGTGACTTAAGGGTCACACCAGAAAACCATCTAAGTGTTGGTCGACACAACCGGTGATGTAGCTTGTCGGTGCACAAGTGAACACCGGGTGAATAAAAATATTGTGTCTCTTGTCTCCCGGTGATTGGTCTTCATATTGTGTTGCTGTCAATATTGATTAATTGTATATCATCTTGGTGATTGGCAACTTCTTCACTCCACCGTCGGTATAAGAATCATAATCTTCTCTCTTGCATTTACATTTACTAGATTATCTTGTGTAGCTCTACTGGTAGCTTTGCTAGTAGTGTTGTTAGCTTGCTCTCTAGTGTAAAATTAGTGACATAGCACTTGTGTAAACTAGAGATCTTAATCTACTAGACTTGTGGATAGGAGGCTTGCATCACAACCTTTGGCTAAGCAAAACTCACTTTACGCCGTTTGTTATTCTAACAAGTTTGCTTAGTGGTATTTGTAGAATTTTTTATAGGCTATTCGCCCCCCCTCTAGCCATCTAGGACCTTACACCAGCGCCGCCATCCGGTGGACGAAGGAGTTCCCCGGGGCGTCCTCCCCGGTCTCGGCGTCAGGCTCGACCCCTAGGCCGTCGCACACGGAGGTGATCGCGCCCTGGAGCATCTGTGTCCACTGGGTCTCGGCCTCGAGGAGGATCTGGAAGGAATTGGCCGCCGCCTGAGCCACCCGCTGCTCCCTCTCCAGCTCTGAAACACAATAAACTAAATTAATACTAATACGGGGCCTCGACGCCGTGGCCGTATGAAAGGTCCTTGTTTGGTTTTGGTAATTGAGTGACAACCTTAGGTGGACTAATTGTGTTTAATGAGAGATACACAGGAGATTAGTCCACAGGTGATGGTGTCATGGAGGAGCTCATTGCATATGAGACATGACATGGAGTCATGTGGCCAAGGTGACAAAGATCAAGATGAGGCTTGGCTTGATGGACCGGTTGCAAGTGTGAAGGGCAAGTCGGAGGCTTTGGAGCGATGGACCGCGAGGCGGTGAAGCTTGAGCAAGACTATTTTCCACTATGCGAGCTTGCGAGCGCGGGATTCAGGCGTTTTCGAGGAGTTGAAAAGCCTATTTTCCACTATGCCGGAAGTCGGAAAAGAAACGGAGGCGAACGGAGGTCATAGAGGTGACCGGACGCTGCACCGGACGCGGTCATGGTATGACCAGACGCGTCCGGTCAGTACAGCGCAGGCGCGGGTGCTAGGGTTTGCAACCGGCGCGTCCGGTCACTCGTGGGACCGGCGCGTCCGGTCAAGTGCCCAGAAGGAACTGCGGTTCGCAAGGACGATCGGACGTGGGGCGCGTCCGGTCACACGCGATCGGACGCGTCCGGTCGTCGAGGGAGCTTACTGGACTCCGACCGGACGCTGGCACTGTCGCGTCCGGTCGTTGCGAGGAGCGCATCCGGTCGTTGCTTCGCGCGCGCGGTGCTGTGCGACCGGCGCGTCCGGTCATTCAAAGCAGCGCGTCCGGTCGTTGCCTAGGGCACGTCCGGTCGTTCGAAGCAGCGCGTCCGGTCGTTGCCTAGGGCGCGTCCGGTCGGTTGAGCAGCGCGTCCAGTCATAGCGTTTGACCGTTGGGGTTATAAATAGATGCCTTGGCCGGCCATGGCCGGCAGCTGAGCACACTTTGGCCTTGGTGGCTTATGTGGTAGTGCTTGGAAGCCCTCTAACTCACTCATGCTTGATAGTGTTCATCGGATCGAGTGAGAGAGCGATTCTAGTGCGTTGCATCGAGAGGATTGCATCGAGTGGCACTAGGTGATCGTGTTGCAAGCCGGTGGTGCTTGTTACTCTTGGAGGTTGCCACCTCCTAGATGGCTTGGTGGCTTGCGACTCCGTTGAAGCACGCGTGGAGATTGTGCGTGGCTCCGGAGGAGGATTTGTGAGGGGGATTGTGCTCACCCCGCGGGGATCGCGAAGAGCAACTCTAGTAAAGCTCGTGGCTTGGAGGATCCCCATCTTGAGAGTGGATGTGCGGCACCCGCTGAGGGTTTGACTCTTGATAGTCAATTAGCTCGTGATCCATCAAGTGGGTGTATCGCCACAACGGGGACTAGCTTGGTGGCAACCAAGTGAACCTCGGTGAAAAACCGCCGTGTCAACATTGTGTACATCTTCTCGGTGGTTTGCTTTCGATTCACAAGCTTGTATTTACATTCATATATTTGTGCTTGTGTAGTTGCTCTTGTAACTAGTTTGCTTGTGTAGTTAGCTAGTTACCTTCTTGCTTGTGTAGCATAGAAGTAGCTCCCGTTGCGTGGCTAATTTGGTTTGTGTAACCTTGTTAGTCATATTGCTTAGTTTGTGTAGCTAAGTAATTTGCGCTCTCTAGTTTGGCATTAGTTGCCTTGCTATTGAGCATTGCTAGTGAGCATAGGTGGCTTCGTGCTTTTGCTTACTAGATTTGTGTAGGAGCTCCCCGACTTTGCTAAAGTACTAGTGCATAGGTTTGTGTGACCTTGCTCTAGAATTGTTTAGGAGAGCTCTTGCTAAGGAAAGCACCTTAGTTACATAATTAGAATCTTTGTGAGGTGCTTGTGAACTTAGATAGAGGGGTATAGTCTTGGCTAGACCGATAGTTTTAATTCCGCATTTGTTTCGGTTTGCCGACACGATTATTTTTAGAAAGGACTATTCACCCCCCCTCTAGTCTGCCATCTCGACCCTTCAATTGGTATCAGAGCCCGGTCTCTCATTTGTGGTCTTCACCGACCCGAGAGGATGGCGGAATATGGACTAGATGTTGATTGTCCTCACATGTTTGATGGCACACACTTTGCACGGTGGAAAAATTGGATGATATGCAATTTTAAGTTTATTTGCCCTCAAATGTGGTGGATGGTAGATGTAGGCTTTTCTCATGTGTTGGATGAAGATAATCTAACTCAAGCACAAGAGAAATGCCTAGATCTTGACATCCAAGCTACTAACATCATGTATAGATCTTTGGATGATAGCATCTTTGGTAAGATCATGGACCTCAAATCTGCTCATGAGATATGGGCCTATCTCAATGAAAAATATGGAGCTATCATCGATGATGACAATGATGTCAAGCCCAAGGAGGTTGCACATGATGATGTTGAGCATGACCACAACACGGTGGTTGTAGAGGATTGCTCCACCTCATGGTCAAGTGATGATGATGATCGATCTACCACAAGTTCACTTGACAAGAATGGTGATGATGCATCAAGTGTTGCAAGTGATGTTTCTACCCCAAGCACACTTGATGGTGACAACGTTGGTTCATGCTCGGGCCTTGATGATGCTACTACAAGCCCATCCACTACATCACATTGCTTCATGTCACTAGGTGACACAAAGGTATCAAATGATAATGTGATTGATCATGTTGATTCATATGATGAGCTTGTTAGTAGACTTGCTAGCATGAACATGTCTTTAGAAAATGAGAAAGCTAAAACCATGAAATTGGAAAATGAAAACTCATTTCTAAAAACCACATGTGAACAACAAAAGCATCTACTTTATGTTACTACTTGTTCACATGAGGAGCTAAAATTGTCTCATGAGGAACTTAGTGTTGCTCATGATAATTTGGTACAAGAACATGCTTCTCTCTTTAAGATGTTATTAAAGAAAATTAAAAATAATGAGAGCTCATCACATGGATCAAATGATCAATTGCAAAATGTGACTAACCCATGTGATGTAGGGAGAAAGCATGTATCCACCTCTTGTGATGACTTATTAGCTATGCCATGTTCTTCACATATATATGCTTGTTCTACTTCTATGTCTTGTGAGACTAACCTTTTGAAGGAGAACAATGAGCTCAAAAATGAAGTGAAGAATTTGAGCAACAAGTTAGAGAGGTGCTACAACTCAAAAGTCACCTTTGAGCACATGTTGAACAACAAAAGAAGCTACGGTGACATGAGCGGCATTGGCTTCAATAAGAGCAATATCAAAGGCAAAAGATGGGGGAAGAGAAGATATGAAAGAGAGATAAAGAAGCAAGAACAAGAGAAGCTCTCTCATTTTATGTGCTTTAAATGCCATGAAATGGGACATCTTGCAATTGGTTGCCCTAATGAAGAAAAGCTCAAGTTGAAGAAAGAAGAAGAGAGGCTCAAGCATGTCAAGTGCTTCAAGTGTCGCACTTGGGGTCATCTCACCTCAATGTGCCCAACCAAGAAACTAGTGAAGCAACAAAAAGAGCCTCAACCAAAGCCACAAGTTGAGCAAGAAACCACACCCCAATCTCAAGTCAAGATCAACCACAAGGATGATGATGGTGACTTGAAGAAGAAGAAAACAAGAAGGGGTGGAAGAGGAAGGCATCCAATGCAAATTCAAGATGCCAAGATGATGAGCAAGATTCAAGATAAGAAGAGAGATTTGGCTCACATCAAGTGCTTCAAGTGTGAAGATATGGGACACTTTGCCTCGGGGTGTCCTACCAAGCTTGAGAAGAATGCTCAAGCAACTCATGAGAGGCAAGGCAATGAAGAGCATCACATGAGCAAGCAAGAAAAGGCTCAACCAAAGAGAAGATGCTATTCATGCCGGGAAAGGGGACACATGGCTCATTCATGTCTCCTAGGTAATAATTCTAAGCCTAGTTCAATTAATGATACTAACATGCTTAGAAAGGATGGCAATGGTACCTCATTGGTTGGAATTGCAAAACATCCCGCTACCCATACTAAGGCTTTGCCTAAGTATGTTGCACCTAACTTGAGAGGACCCAAACTTGTTTGGGTACCATCAAAGAGTGGATGATTGTTTGTAGGTACCATCGGCATTGGAGGCTTGATTCAATTGGTTTCATTTTGTTTATCATATATTGAGTCAAGTTATGAAGCTCAATGCATATCCAATCCCAATGCCAAGTCAAAATAAGTGAAGTCCAAGTGCTACAACATACAAATGCAATATTAAAGATTGTGGTGATTTATTGGATATATTTGATGGCTTGCAAATATTCAAGTTGAAAAGCTTGCTATTGGATGATCATGAGCCAACCAAGGTATATCTCTTGTTGATCATTTCACTTGGGTGCATATGAGTTGATTGAATTGGATATATATGCAATGTTGCTTGCTATGAGATGATTGAATGGATTAAATGCCTAGCAATCAAATTTGGATTGATTTGTGTTGGATAAATTCATGAGATGACATTTAGTAAGTGAATTGAATGGATATATGTCTTGTGAAAGTATTCAAACAAGTTAGTTTCAAGTTTGATTTATATTTGATGAAGTATTGCTCAATGTATTGAAATCTGTCCAAAGTTGAAAATCTGAGCTAGCAGTGATCAAGTCTGAGTTTGGATGATCAAATCTACTTGGATTGGCATGAATTTTGGTGTGCATGCTCTAGACTTATGTTATAAGATGCTGTACAAATTTCATGAGAATTGGATAAGAGATGCTTCGGCTTTGGAGTACATCTTGTCAGCTATAGTGCAGCAGTTTTCAGCATGTAGCAGTGGTGGAAGATTTGAAATCTGGTAGCAATCTATATGTCAAATGAATCTCAAATTTTTACAGCTGCTAGATGACTTAGTGAATCACATCTCCACCAAATTTTATGGCATTTGGATCTGTATATTGGGAGATATGAATTATTCCTTGAAGGGTACAGAATCTGCCAGAAAAGTGACAATTATTGGATTGATCTAGAGTCACTTTAAGTGAAAGGTCCTCAAGTTGGAAACATATTTATAAGTGTTTGAGGCACCGAAATTTGGTTTTGACTTGATCTAAAAGCATGACAAGAAATGAGTACAAGGACATTGATTGTGGAATGTACCTAGTGTACAAATTTGGTACTCAAATTTGAAAATGAAGATCAAACTCAAGATGAAGATGAGGTTCAAGTTCTAGTAATGATTGGAGATCATTTAGTAGAAAGAAAAGGACTTAAAGAATAATTCAAGGTTACTCATCAAGTTAAGTCCATAGATCAATCAATCAAAGGCAATTCAAGTAAGTGTCAAGGATGGTTCTTTGGAGAGAGGTCACTTCTCCCTGCTGAGGGGGCTTGCCGCCCATGGGTGGGTAAACCGAGCACCGGCTTGGAAGGCTAACATGGAAGTGATGAATTGAAGGGACATTTGAGATGCTTAATTGAAGCAATCAATAGGGTTGATCAAGAAAAGCAAGCAACACCCAAAAGAGAGCTAGTCATGGTTATAAAATTGGTATCATAAGTACTTCTCTCACGCAAGCATTGATCAAAGAGAAAAAGCAAGCCAACCACAACAAGAGATAATGCACTTGATTATTAGTGGTTCTCATTTCATATGGGTGAAGAATGGATTTCTCTATAATGATTGGTCTTCACCAAGCTTATAAATTGGACTTCACATTGCTATTGGAGTAATGAATTGGAATCTATGTGACTATCCTTTACTCCAATATAACAAAGGTATCATTGTAATGTGCATGATCATTTCATCCCTTACTAGTATGCGATTAGTGCATATAGTACATGCTTACTAGGATCATGCATAACAAATGAAATATTTAAATTCATAGCCTACCACTATTGCTTGAATTATTTAAATGATCTAGTGGTATGTGTATGAATTTGTTCATGAGCTAGTGAACTCAAGTACTTGATCTAGTTTGATTGCTAACAAGTGACAAGTACAACATTGGCAAGATAACCCTTAGTATGAGGAGTGAAGAAGCTTGTCATTGGATCAAACCGGACTTAGAATCTTAGGCAAATCAACTTAGTTCAAGTCATACTAGAAGCTCATGACAGTGATATGGGTACAAGCACAAGACAACAATGCAAATGGATATCTAGGGTGTTTCAAATGGTATCTAGACTCAAAATATTCCTTCAATTGGTATTTACAAGTGGTGTCTAGATCATGATCTACAAGTGATATCCTACAAGTGGTACTCATAAAGATAGCAAATGTTCAAGAAAAGATCATATTGACAAATCCTACAAGTGGTTCCATAATAGAGGATTCTTCAAATTGGTATCACACACTTATTTGTGGTATTTCTACACATGGTATCATTTATACAAGACGGTGGTTCCACAAGTGATGCTTAACTTTAAGTGATCATCAAATGAAGAAAGTTCCCTCACACACAAGAGCTCAAGATTATCAAGTGAATGACCCATGCTATGACATAGGGGGAGGAGCCCCACCTAATGGTATCAAGGTCAAAGATCCTAAGTGGTATCTCAAGAGCAACATACAAGTAAAGTCATTCCAACATGTGCGGTGATGTCCATCAACAACGCAATATTCAAGTCTCAACCATCTACCCCAATGCAAGCCTTTGCATCAATGAGAAATACACCCTTTATGGAAATTGATGACAAAGGGGGAGAAGTTGGAACAAAGATATGTCAATGCACCAAGAGAGGGGTTTGGGGACATCATGAGAAGATGGGGTTTGGACATGGAAATGGACAAAGAGGGAGCAACAATGAAGAAAAGAGAAGGATCAAAATTCTTGGACAAGAGAAGCACACAAGTAGGGGGAGCAAGCTCATGAACATTGATTGGTTGCATTTGACTTGTGCATATTCATGTGCTTGCTAGCATTGCATAAGTTTTTATTTAACATGCATGCTTGTGTGGTGTATGCTAGTTATAGAACTTGAATGATGATATGATAACTAGCATGCATAGGATGATAGCTAGACTTGTGTTTATCATGAAAAACTAGAACCTTACTTATAATGTTGATCTCACGGGGTTTCTAGTATTTTTGATGTCTAGCTACTCATGATGCTAAGGATGATGGCAAACTTATGATTTTCAAATGGTATCGAACTACAAAGGTTTATTCTATACACCTTAGCATCACTTAGTAGTGCTAACCCTCCTACAAATTTCATATTTATGCATATGTGCAAGCTTGAAACCAAACCATTTGAGCACATATGTAGGGAGAGTTATCACTACCAAGTCGGATTTTATGGTGCTTATCCAAATCCTAACATAGAGCTTAAATGTTGGATAAGTGGCATAAAGTCCAAAAGAACTTAATTTCCATATCTTTGTAGAGTTGTCATCAATTACCAAAAAGGGGGAGATTGAAAGGTCCTTGTTTGGTTTTGGTAATTGAGTGACAACCTTAGGTGGACTAATTGTGTTTAATGAGAGATACACAGGAGATTAGTCCACAGGTGATGGTGTCATGGAGGAGCTCATTGCATATGAGACATGACATGGAGTCATGTGGCCAAGGTGGCAAAGATCAAGATGAGGCTTGGCTTGATGGACCGGTTGCAAGTGTGAAGGGCAAGTCGGAGGCTTTGGAGCGATGGACCGCGAGGCGGTGAAGCTTGAGCAAGACTTGGCACCGATGGACCGACGCAACAGTGAAGAGCAAGTGAGGTCAAGATCGATGAACCAATACGGTCACGTGATGATATGAAGTGAATCATATCATTTGTGATATGGTTGGTGCATGTGTTGCATCAACGACGGAGGAGATGGAGTGGAATGCGCAAGGCAAAGGTATAACCTAGGGCATTTCTATTTCACCGGTCATAGGTGTGTAGAGAAGTTTATGACTGGGTTTAGGATAGATGGCCGTACTATCAAGAGGGGCAAACTTGTTTGCATATCGGTCATCTAGTGCCACTCGTGTGATCTAACCATGCATCGTTGCTAGGATCGAGTGGCGTGGCAAGTTGAGTGGTTAACTCCTTCGATAAAATGATTATGAAAATGCTAACACACATGCACAAGGTGGTGATCACTTGTTGGTGTTGGCACATTTATGAAGGCGATGAAGTTTAAGCGGTAGAGAGGATTTGGGTTCCTCTCTCCCTCCCGCCGAGCTTGCGAGCGCGGGATTCAGGCGTTTTCGAGGAGTTGAAAAGCCTATTTTCCACTATGCCGGAAGTCGGAAAAGAAACGGAGGCGAACGGAGGTCACAGAGGTGACCGGACGCTGCACCGGACGCGGTCATGGTATGACCGGACGCGTCCGGTTAGTACAGCGCAGGCGCGGGTGCTAGGGTTTGCAACCGGCGCGTCCGGTCACTCGCGGGACCGGCGCGTCCGGTCAAGTGCCCAGAAGGAACTGCGGTTCGCAAGGACGATCGGACGCGGGGCGCGTCCGGTCACACGCGATCGGACGCGTCCGGTCGTCGAGGGAGCTTACTGGACTCCGACCGGACGCTGGCACTGTCGCGTCCGGTCGTTGCGAGGAGCGCGTCCGGTCGTTGCTTCGCGCGCGCGGTGCTGTGCGACCGGCGCGTCCGGTCGTTCGAAGCAGCGCGTCCGGTCGTTGCCTAGGGCGCGTCCGGTCGTTCGAAGCAGCGCGTCCGGTCGTTGCCTAGGGCGCGTCCGGTCGGTTGAGCAGCGCGTCCGGTCATAGCATTTGACCATTGGCGCACAGTGACCGTTGGAGGATCTAACGGTCGCATTTGAAATTTGAGGGACACGTGGACGTCGCAGGGCGACCGGACGCGGTTGAGCGCGTCCGGTCAGTTACGACCGACGCATCCGGTCGTCCCGAAAAAGGACCCAGTGAAGGGGTAACGGCTCTATTTGACCGTGGGGTTATAAATAGATGCCTTGGCCGGCCATGGCCGGCAGCTGAGCACACTTTGGCCTTGGTGGCTTATGTGGTAGTGCTTGGAAGCCCTCTAACTCACTCATGCTTGATAGTGTTCATCGGATCGAGTGAGAGAGCGATTCTAGTGCGTTGCATCGAGAGGATTGCATCGAGTGGCACTAGGTGATCGTGTTGCAAGCCGGTGGTGCTTGTTACTCTTGGAGGTTGCCACCTCCTAGACGGCTTGGTGGCTTGCGACTCCGTTGAAGCACGCGTGGAGATTGTGCGTGGCTCCGGAGGAGGATTTGTGAGGGGGATTGTGCTCACCCCGCGGGGATCGCGAAGAGCAACTCTAGTAAAGCTCGTGGCTTGGAGGATCCCCATCTTGAGAGTGGATGTGCGGCACCCGCTGAGGGTTTGACTCTTGATAGTCAATTAGCTCGTGATCCATCAAGTGGGTGTATCGCCACAACGGGGACTAGCTTGGTGGCAACCAAGTGAACCTCGGTGAAAAACCGCCGTGTCAACATTGTGTACATCTTCTCGGTGGTTTGCTTTCGATTCACAAGCTTGTATTTACATTCATATATTTGTGCTTGTGTAGTTGCTCTTGTAACTAGTTTGCTTGTGTAGTTAGCTAGTTACCTTCTTGCTTGTGTAGCATAGAAGTAGCTCCCGTTGCGTGGCTAATTTGGTTTGTGTAACCTTGTTAGTCATATTGCTTAGTTTGTGTAGCTAAGTAATTTACGCTCTCTAGTTTGGCATTAGTTGCCTTGCTATTGAGCATTGCTAGTGAGCATAGGTGGCTTCGTGCTTTTGCTTACTAGATTTGTGTAGGAGCTCCCCGACTTTGCTAAAGTACTAGTGCATAGGTTTGTGTGACCTTGCTCTAGAATTGTTTAGGAGAGCTCTTGCTAAGGAAAGCACCTTAGTTACATAATTAGAATCTTTGTGAGGTGCTTGTGAACTTAGATAGAGGGGTATAGTCTTGGCTAGACCGATAGTTTTAATTCCGCATTTGTTTCGGTTTGCCGACACGATTATTTTTAGAAAGGACTATTCACCCCCCCCTCTAGTCTGCCATCTCGACCCTTCAATTGGTATCAGAGCCCGGTCTCTCATTTGTGGTCTTCACCGACCCGAGAGGATGGCGGAATATGGACTAGATGTTGATTGTCCTCACATGTTTGATGGCACACACTTTGCACGGTGGAAAAATTGGATGATATGCAATTTTAAGTTTATTTGCCCTCAAATGTGGTGGATGGTAGATGTAGGCTTTTCTCATGTGTTGGATGAAGATAATCTAACTCAAGCACAAGAGAAATGCCTAGATCTTGACATCCAAGCTACTAACATCATGTATAGATCTTTGGATGATAGCATCTTTGGTAAGATCATGGACCTCAAATCTGCTCATGAGATATGGGCCTATCTCAATGAAAAATATGGAGCTATCATCGATGATGACAATGATGTCAAGCCCAAGGAGGTTGCACATGATGATGTTGAGCATGACCACAACACGGTGGTTGTAGAGGATTGCTCCACCTCATGGTCAAGTGATGATGATGATCGATCTACCACAAGTTCACTTGACAAGAATGGTGATGATGCATCAAGTGTTGCAAGTGATGTTTCTACCCCAAGCACACTTGATGGTGACAACGTTGGTTCATGCTCGGGCCTTGATGATGCTACTACAAGCCCATCCACTACATCACATTGCTTCATGTCACTAGGTGACA
Source organism: Saccharum hybrid cultivar R570 (assembly GCA_038087645.1). Lineage (NCBI taxonomy): Eukaryota > Viridiplantae > Streptophyta > Magnoliopsida > Poales > Poaceae > Saccharum > Saccharum hybrid cultivar. The sequence continues at coordinate 712,864 of JAQSUU010000029.1, read as the reverse complement.
CAAAGGTATCAAATGATAATGTGATTGATCATGTTGATTCATATGATGAGCTTGTTAGTAGACTTGCTAGCATGAACATGTCTTTAGAAAATGAGAAAGCTAAAACCATGAAATTGGAAAATGAAAACTCATTTCTAAAAACCACATGTGAACAACAAAAGCATCTACTTTATGTTACTACTTGTTCACATGAGGAGCTAAAATTGTCTCATGAGGAACTTAGTGTTGCTCATGATAATTTGGTACAAGAACATGCTTCTCTCTTTAAGATGTTATTAAAGAAAATTAAAAATAATGAGAGCTCATCACATGGATCAAATGATCAATTGCAAAATGTGACTAACCCATGTGATGTAGGGAGAAAGCATGTATCCACCTCTTGTGATGACTTATTAGCTATGCCATGTTCTTCACATATATATGCTTGTTCTACTTCTATGTCTTGTGAGACTAACCTTTTGAAGGAGAACAATGAGCTCAAAAATGAAGTGAAGAATTTGAGCAACAAGTTAGAGAGGTGCTACAACTCAAAAGTCACCTTTGAGCACATGTTGAACAACAAAAGAAGCTACGGTGACATGAGCGGCATTGGCTTCAATAAGAGCAATATCAAAGGCAAAAGATGGGGGAAGAGAAGATATGAAAGAGAGATAAAGAAGCAAGAACAAGAGAAGCTCTCTCATTTTATGTGCTTTAAATGCCATGAAATGGGACATCTTGCAATTGGTTGCCCTAATGAAGAAAAGCTCAAGTTGAAGAAAGAAGAAGAGAGGCTCAAGCATGTCAAGTGCTTCAAGTGTCGCACTTGGGGTCATCTCACCTCAATGTGCCCAACCAAGAAACTAGTGAAGCAACAAAAAGAGCCTCAACCAAAGCCACAAGTTGAGCAAGAAACCACACCCCAATCTCAAGTCAAGATCAACCACAAGGATGATGATGGTGACTTGAAGAAGAAGAAAACAAGAAGGGGTGGAAGAGGAAGGCATCCAATGCAAATCCAAGATGCCAAGATGATGAGCAAGATTCAAGATAAGAAGAGAGATTTGGCTCACATCAAGTGCTTCAAGTGTGAAGATATGGGACACTTTGCCTCGGGGTGTCCTACCAAGCTTGAGAAGAATGCTCAAGCAACTCATGAGAGGCAAGGCAATGAAGAGCATCACATGAGCAAGCAAGAAAAGGCTCAACCAAAGAGAAGATGCTATTCATGCCGGGAAAGGGGACACATGGCTCATTCATGTCTCCTAGGTAATAATTCTAAGCCTAGTTCAATTAATGATACTAACATGCTTAGAAAGGATGGCAATGGTACCTCATTGGTTGGAATTGCAAAACATCCCGCTACCCATACTAAGGCTTTGCCTAAGTATGTTGCACCTAACTTGAGAGGACCCAAACTTGTTTGGGTACCATCAAAGAGTGGATGATTGTTTGTAGGTACCATCGGCATTGGAGGCTTGATTCAATTGGTTTCATTTTGTTTATCATATATTGAGTCAAGTTATGAAGCTCAATGCATATCCAATCCCAATGCCAAGTCAAAATAAGTGAAGTCCAAGTGCTACAACATACAAATGCAATATTAAAGATTGTGGTGATTTATTGGATATATTTGATGGCTTGCAAATATTCAAGTTGAAAAGCTTGCTATTGGATGATCATGAGCCAACCAAGGTATATCTCTTGTTGATCATTTCACTTGGGTGCATATGAGTTGATTGAATTGGATATATATGCAATGTTGCTTGCTATGAGATGATTGAATGGATTAAATGCCTAGCAATCAAATTTGGATTGATTTGTGTTGGATAAATTCATGAGATGACATTTAGTAAGTGAATTGAATGGATATATGTCTTGTGAAAGTATTCAAACAAGTTAGTTTCAAGTTTGATTTATATTTGATGAAGTATTGCTCAATGTATTGAAATCTGTCCAAAGTTGAAAATCTGAGCTAGCAGTGATCAAGTCTGAGTTTGGATGATCAAATCTACTTGGATTGGCATGAATTTTGGTGTGCATGCTCTAGACTTATGTTATAAGATGCTGTACAAATTTCATGAGAATTGGATAAGAGATGCTTCGGCTTTGGAGTACATCTTGTCAGCTATAGTGCAGCAGTTTTCAGCATGTAGCAGTGGTGGAAGATTTGAAATCTGGTAGCAATCTATATGTCAAATGAATCTCAAATTTTTACAGCTGCTAGATGACTTAGTGAATCACATCTCCACCAAATTTTATGGCATTTGGATCTGTATATTGGGAGATATGAATTATTCCTTGAAGGGTACAGAATCTGCCAGAAAAGTGACAATTATTGGATTGATCTAGAGTCACTTTAAGTGAAAGGTCCTCAAGTTGGAAACATATTTATAAGTGTTTGAGGCACCGAAATTTGGTTTTGACTTGATCTAAAAGCATGACAAGAAATGAGTACAAGGACATTGATTGTGGAATGTACCTAGTGTACAAATTTGGTACTCAAATTTGAAAATGAAGATCAAACTCAAGATGAAGATGAGGTTCAAGTTCTAGTAATGATTGGAGATCATTTAGTAGAAAGAAAAGGACTTAAAGAATAATTCAAGGTTACTCATCAAGTTAAGTCCATAGATCAATCAATCAAAGGCAATTCAAGTAAGTGTCAAGGATGGTTCTTTGGAGAGAGGTCACTTCTCCCTGCTGAGGGGGCTTGCCGCCCATGGGTGGGTAAACCGAGCACCGGCTTGGAAGGCTAACATGGAAGTGATGAATTGAAGGGACATTTGAGATGCTTAATTGAAGCAATCAATAGGGTTGATCAAGAAAAGCAAGCAACACCCAAAAGAGAGCTAGTCATGGTTATAAAATTGGTATCATAAGTACTTCTCTCACGCAAGCATTGATCAAAGAGAAAAAGCAAGCCAACCACAACAAGAGATAATGCACTTGATTATTAGTGGTTCTCATTTCATATGGGTGAAGAATGGATTTCTCTATAATGATTGGTCTTCACCAAGCTTATAAATTGGACTTCACATTGCTATTGGAGTAATGAATTGGAATCTATGTGACTATCCTTTACTCCAATATAACAAAGGTATCATTGTAATGTGCATGATCATTTCATCCCTTACTAGTATGCGATTAGTGCATATAGTACATGCTTACTAGGATCATGCATAACAAATGAAATATTTAAATTCATAGCCTACCACTATTGCTTGAATTATTTAAATGATCTAGTGGTATGTGTATGAATTTGTTCATGAGCTAGTGAACTCAAGTACTTGATCTAGTTTGATTGCTAACAAGTGACAAGTACAACATTGGCAAGATAACCCTTAGTATGAGGAGTGAAGAAGCTTGTCATTGGATCAAACCGGACTTAGAATCTTAGGCAAATCAACTTAGTTCAAGTCATACTAGAAGCTCATGACAGTGATATGGGTACAAGCACAAGACAACAATGCAAATGGATATCTAGGGTGTTTCAAATGGTATCTAGACTCAAAATATTCCTTCAATTGGTATTTACAAGTGGTGTCTAGATCATGATCTACAAGTGATATCCTACAAGTGGTACTCATAAAGATAGCAAATGTTCAAGAAAAGATCATATTGACAAATCCTACAAGTGGTTCCATAATAGAGGATTCTTCAAATTGGTATCACACACTTATTTGTGGTATTTCTACACATGGTATCATTTATACAAGACGGTGGTTCCACAAGTGATGCTTAACTTTAAGTGATCATCAAATGAAGAAAGTTCCCTCACACACAAGAGCTCAAGATTATCAAGTGAATGACCCATGCTATGACATAGGGGGAGGAGCCCCACCTAATGGTATCAAGGTCAAAGATCCTAAGTGGTATCTCAAGAGCAACATACAAGTAAAGTCATTCCAACATGTGCGGTGATGTCCATCAACAACGCAATATTCAAGTCTCAACCATCTACCCCAATGCAAGCCTTTGCATCAATGAGAAATACACCCTTTATGGAAATTGATGACAAAGGGGGAGAAGTTGGAACAAAGATATGTCAATGCACCAAGAGAGGGGTTTGGGGACATCATGAGAAGATGGGGTTTGGACATGGAAATGGACAAAGAGGGAGCAACAATGAAGAAAAGAGAAGGATCAAAATTCTTGGACAAGAGAAGCACACAAGTAGGGGGAGCAAGCTCATGAACATTGATTGGTTGCATTTGACTTGTGCATATTCATGTGCTTGCTAGCATTGCATAAGTTTTTATTTAACATGCATGCTTGTGTGGTGTATGCTAGTTATAGAACTTGAATGATGATATGATAACTAGCATGCATAGGATGATAGCTAGACTTGTGTTTATCATGAAAAACTAGAACCTTACTTATAATGTTGATCTCACGGGGTTTCTAGTATTTTTGATGTCTAGCTACTCATGATGCTAAGGATGATGGCAAACTTATGATTTTCAAATGGTATCGAACTACAAAGGTTTATTCTATACACCTTAGCATCACTTAGTAGTGCTAACCCTCCTACAAATTTCATATTTATGCATATGTGCAAGCTTGAAACCAAACCATTTGAGCACATATGTAGGGAGAGTTATCACTACCAAGTCGGATTTTATGGTGCTTATCCAAATCCTAACATAGAGCTTAAATGTTGGATAAGTGGCATAAAGTCCAAAAGAACTTAATTTCCATATCTTTGTAGAGTTGTCATCAATTACCAAAAAGGGGGAGATTGAAAGGTCCTTGTTTGGTTTTGGTAATTGAGTGACAACCTTAGGTGGACTAATTGTGTTTAATGAGAGATACACAGGAGATTAGTCCACAGGTGATGGTGTCATGGAGGAGCTCATTGCATATGAGACATGACATGGAGTCATGTGGCCAAGGTGGCAAAGATCAAGATGAGGCTTGGCTTGATGGACCGGTTGCAAGTGTGAAGGGCAAGTCGGAGGCTTTGGAGCGATGGACCGCGAGGCGGTGAAGCTTGAGCAAGACTTGGCACCGATGGACCGACGCAACAGTGAAGAGCAAGTGAGGTCAAGATCGATGAACCAATACGGTCACGTGATGATATGAAGTGAATCATATCATTTGTGATATGGTTGGTGCATGTGTTGCATCAACGACGGAGGAGATGGAGTGGAATGCGCAAGGCAAAGGTATAACCTAGGGCATTTCTATTTCACCGGTCATAGGTGTGTAGAGAAGTTTATGACTGGGTTTAGGATAGATGGCCGTACTATCAAGAGGGGCAAACTTGTTTGCATATCGGTCATCTAGTGCCACTCGTGTGATCTAACCATGCATCGTTGCTAGGATCGAGTGGCGTGGCAAGTTGAGTGGTTAACTCCTTCGATAAAATGATTATGAAAATGCTAACACACATGCACAAGGTGGTGATCACTTGTTGGTGTTGGCACATTTATGAAGGCGATGAAGTTTAAGCGGTAGAGAGGATTTGGGTTCCTCTCTCCCTCCCGCCGAGCTTGCGAGCGCGGGATTCAGGCGTTTTCGAGGAGTTGAAAAGCCTATTTTCCACTATGCCGGAAGTCGGAAAAGAAACGGAGGCGAACGGAGGTCACAGAGGTGACCGGACGCTGCACCGGACGCGGTCATGGTATGACCGGACGCGTCCGGTTAGTACAGCGCAGGCGCGGGTGCTAGGGTTTGCAACCGGCGCGTCCGGTCACTCGCGGGACCGGCGCGTCCGGTCAAGTGCCCAGAAGGAACTGCGGTTCGCAAGGACGATCGGACGCGGGGCGCGTCCGGTCACACGCGATCGGACGCGTCCGGTCGTCGAGGGAGCTTACTGGACTCCGACCGGACGCTGGCACTGTCGCGTCCGGTCGTTGCGAGGAGCGCGTCCGGTCGTTGCTTCGCGCGCGCGGTGCTGTGCGACCGGCGCGTCCGGTCGTTCGAAGCAGCGCGTCCGGTCGTTGCCTAGGGCGCGTCCGGTCGTTCGAAGCAGCGCGTCCGGTCGTTGCCTAGGGCGCGTCCGGTCGGTTGAGCAGCGCGTCCGGTCATAGCATTTGACCATTGGCGCACAGTGACCGTTGGAGGATCTAACGGTCGCATTTGAAATTTGAGGGACACGTGGACGTCGCAGGGCGACCGGACGCGGTTGAGCGCGTCCGGTCAGTTACGACCGACGCATCCGGTCGTCCCGAAAAAGGACCCAGTGAAGGGGTAACGGCTCTATTTGACCGTGGGGTTATAAATAGATGCCTTGGCCGGCCATGGCCGGCAGCTGAGCACACTTTGGCCTTGGTGGCTTATGTGGTAGTGCTTGGAAGCCCTCTAACTCACTCATGCTTGATAGTGTTCATCGGATCGAGTGAGAGAGCGATTCTAGTGCGTTGCATCGAGAGGATTGCATCGAGTGGCACTAGGTGATCGTGTTGCAAGCCGGTGGTGCTTGTTACTCTTGGAGGTTGCCACCTCCTAGACGGCTTGGTGGCTTGCGACTCCGTTGAAGCACGCGTGGAGATTGTGCGTGGCTCCGGAGGAGGATTTGTGAGGGGGATTGTGCTCACCCCGCGGGGATCGCGAAGAGCAACTCTAGTAAAGCTCGTGGCTTGGAGGATCCCCATCTTGAGAGTGGATGTGCGGCACCCGCTGAGGGTTTGACTCTTGATAGTCAATTAGCTCGTGATCCATCAAGTGGGTGTATCGCCACAACGGGGACTAGCTTGGTGGCAACCAAGTGAACCTCGGTGAAAAACCGCCGTGTCAACATTGTGTACATCTTCTCGGTGGTTTGCTTTCGATTCACAAGCTTGTATTTACATTCATATATTTGTGCTTGTGTAGTTGCTCTTGTAACTAGTTTGCTTGTGTAGTTAGCTAGTTACCTTCTTGCTTGTGTAGCATAGAAGTAGCTCCCGTTGCGTGGCTAATTTGGTTTGTGTAACCTTGTTAGTCATATTGCTTAGTTTGTGTAGCTAAGTAATTTACGCTCTCTAGTTTGGCATTAGTTGCCTTGCTATTGAGCATTGCTAGTGAGCATAGGTGGCTTCGTGCTTTTGCTTACTAGATTTGTGTAGGAGCTCCCCGACTTTGCTAAAGTACTAGTGCATAGGTTTGTGTGACCTTGCTCTAGAATTGTTTAGGAGAGCTCTTGCTAAGGAAAGCACCTTAGTTACATAATTAGAATCTTTGTGAGGTGCTTGTGAACTTAGATAGAGGGGTATAGTCTTGGCTAGACCGATAGTTTTAATTCCGCATTTGTTTCGGTTTGCCGACACGATTATTTTTAGAAAGGACTATTCACCCCCCCCTCTAGTCTGCCATCTCGACCCTTCAATTGGTATCAGAGCCCGGTCTCTCATTTGTGGTCTTCACCGACCCGAGAGGATGGCGGAATATGGACTAGATGTTGATTGTCCTCACATGTTTGATGGCACACACTTTGCACGGTGGAAAAATTGGATGATATGCAATTTTAAGTTTATTTGCCCTCAAATGTGGTGGATGGTAGATGTAGGCTTTTCTCATGTGTTGGATGAAGATAATCTAACTCAAGCACAAGAGAAATGCCTAGATCTTGACATCCAAGCTACTAACATCATGTATAGATCTTTGGATGATAGCATCTTTGGTAAGATCATGGACCTCAAATCTGCTCATGAGATATGGGCCTATCTCAATGAAAAATATGGAGCTATCATCGATGATGACAATGATGTCAAGCCCAAGGAGGTTGCACATGATGATGTTGAGCATGACCACAACACGGTGGTTGTAGAGGATTGCTCCACCTCATGGTCAAGTGATGATGATGATCGATCTACCACAAGTTCACTTGACAAGAATGGTGATGATGCATCAAGTGTTGCAAGTGATGTTTCTACCCCAAGCACACTTGATGGTGACAACGTTGGTTCATGCTCGGGCCTTGATGATGCTACTACAAGCCCATCCACTACATCACATTGCTTCATGTCACTAGGTGACACAAAGGTATCAAATGATAATGTGATTGATCATGTTGATTCATATGATGAGCTTGTTAGTAGACTTGCTAGCATGAACATGTCTTTAGAAAATGAGAAAGCTAAAACCATGAAATTGGAAAATGAAAACTCATTTCTAAAAACCACATGTGAACAACAAAAGCATCTACTTTATGTTACTACTTGTTCACATGAGGAGCTAAAATTGTCTCATGAGGAACTTAGTGTTGCTCATGATAATTTGGTACAAGAACATGCTTCTCTCTTTAAGATGTTATTAAAGAAAATTAAAAATAATGAGAGCTCATCACATGGATCAAATGATCAATTGCAAAATGTGACTAACCCATGTGATGTAGGGAGAAAGCATGTATCCACCTCTTGTGATGACTTATTAGCTATGCCATGTTCTTCACATATATATGCTTGTTCTACTTCTATGTCTTGTGAGACTAACCTTTTGAAGGAGAACAATGAGCTCAAAAATGAAGTGAAGAATTTGAGCAACAAGTTAGAGAGGTGCTACAACTCAAAAGTCACCTTTGAGCACATGTTGAACAACAAAAGAAGCTACGGTGACATGAGCGGCATTGGCTTCAATAAGAGCAATATCAAAGGCAAAAGATGGGGGAAGAGAAGATATGAAAGAGAGATAAAGAAGCAAGAACAAGAGAAGCTCTCTCATTTTATGTGCTTTAAATGCCATGAAATGGGACATCTTGCAATTGGTTGCCCTAATGAAGAAAAGCTCAAGTTGAAGAAAGAAGAAGAGAGGCTCAAGCATGTCAAGTGCTTCAAGTGTCGCACTTGGGGTCATCTCACCTCAATGTGCCCAACCAAGAAACTAGTGAAGCAACAAAAAGAGCCTCAACCAAAGCCACAAGTTGAGCAAGAAACCACACCCCAATCTCAAGTCAAGATCAACCACAAGGATGATGATGGTGACTTGAAGAAGAAGAAAACAAGAAGGGGTGGAAGAGGAAGGCATCCAATGCAAATCCAAGATGCCAAGATGATGAGCAAGATTCAAGATAAGAAGAGAGATTTGGCTCACATCAAGTGCTTCAAGTGTGAAGATATGGGACACTTTGCCTCGGGGTGTCCTACCAAGCTTGAGAAGAATGCTCAAGCAACTCATGAGAGGCAAGGCAATGAAGAGCATCACATGAGCAAGCAAGAAAAGGCTCAACCAAAGAGAAGATGCTATTCATGCCGGGAAAGGGGACACATGGCTCATTCATGTCTCCTAGGTAATAATTCTAAGCCTAGTTCAATTAATGATACTAACATGCTTAGAAAGGATGGCAATGGTACCTCATTGGTTGGAATTGCAAAACATCCCGCTACCCATACTAAGGCTTTGCCTAAGTATGTTGCACCTAACTTGAGAGGACCCAAACTTGTTTGGGTACCATCAAAGAGTGGATGATTGTTTGTAGGTACCATCGGCATTGGAGGCTTGATTCAATTGGTTTCATTTTGTTTATCATATATTGAGTCAAGTTATGAAGCTCAATGCATATCCAATCCCAATGCCAAGTCAAAATAAGTGAAGTCCAAGTGCTACAACATACAAATGCAATATTAAAGATTGTGGTGATTTATTGGATATATTTGATGGCTTGCAAATATTCAAGTTGAAAAGCTTGCTATTGGATGATCATGAGCCAACCAAGGTATATCTCTTGTTGATCATTTCACTTGGGTGCATATGAGTTGATTGAATTGGATATATATGCAATGTTGCTTGCTATGAGATGATTGAATGGATTAAATGCCTAGCAATCAAATTTGGATTGATTTGTGTTGGATAAATTCATGAGATGACATTTAGTAAGTGAATTGAATGGATATATGTCTTGTGAAAGTATTCAAACAAGTTAGTTTCAAGTTTGATTTATATTTGATGAAGTATTGCTCAATGTATTGAAATCTGTCCAAAATTGAAAATCTGAGCTAGCAGTGATCAAGTCTGAGTTTGGATGATCAAATCTACTTGGATTGGCATGAATTTTGGTGTGCATGCTCTAGACTTATGTTATAAGATGCTGTACAAATTTCATGAGAATTGGATAAGAGATGCTTCGGCTTTGGAGTACATCTTGTCAGCTATAGTGCAGCAGTTTTCAGCATGTAGCAGTGGTGGAAGATTTGAAATCTGGTAGCAATCTATATGTCAAATGAATCTCAAATTTTTACAGCTGCTAGATGACTTAGTGAATCACATCTCCACCAAATTTTATGGCATTTGGATCTGTATATTGGGAGATATGAATTATTCCTTGAAGGGTACAGAATCTGCCAGAAAAGTGACAATTATTGGATTGATCTAGAGTCACTTTAAGTGAAAGGTCCTCAAGTTGGAAACATATTTATAAGTGTTTGAGGCACCGAAATTTGGTTTTGACTTGATCTAAAAGCATGACAAGAAATGAGTACAAGGACATTGATTGTGGAATGTACCTAGTGTACAAATTTGGTACTCAAATTTGAAAATGAAGATCAAACTCAAGATGAAGATGAGGTTCAAGTTCTAGTAATGATTGGAGATCATTTAGTAGAAAGAAAAGGACTTAAAGAATAATTCAAGGTTACTCATCAAGTTAAGTCCATAGATCAATCAATCAAAGGCAATTCAAGTAAGTGTCAAGGATGGTTCTTTGGAGAGAGGTCACTTCTCCCTGCTGAGGGGGCTTGCCGCCCATGGGTGGGTAAACCGAGCACCGGCTTGGAAGGCTAACATGGAAGTGATGAATTGAAGGGACATTTGAGATGCTTAATTGAAGCAATCAATAGGGTTGATCAAGAAAAGCAAGCAACACCCAAAAGAGAGCTAGTCATGGTTATAAAATTGGTATCATAAGTACTTCTCTCACGCAAGCATTGATCAAAGAGAAAAAGCAAGCCAACCACAACAAGAGATAATGCACTTGATTATTAGTGGTTCTCATTTCATATGGGTGAAGAATGGATTTCTCTATAATGATTGGTCTTCACCAAGCTTATAAATTGGACTTCACATTGCTATTGGAGTAATGAATTGGAATCTATGTGACTATCCTTTACTCCAATATAACAAAGGTATCATTGTAATGTGCATGATCATTTCATCCCTTACTAGTATGCGATTAGTGCATATAGTACATGCTTACTAGGATCATGCATAACAAATGAAATATTTAAATTCATAGCCTACCACTATTGCTTGAATTATTTAAATGATCTAGTGGTATGTGTATGAATTTGTTCATGAGCTAGTGAACTCAAGTACTTGATCTAGTTTGATTGCTAACAAGTGACAAGTACAACATTGGCAAGATAACCCTTAGTATGAGGAGTGAAGAAGCTTGTCATTGGATCAAACCGGACTTAGAATCTTAGGCAAATCAACTTAGTTCAAGTCATACTAGAAGCTCATGACAGTGATATGGGTACAAGCACAAGACAACAATGCAAATGGATATCTAGGGTGTTTCAAATGGTATCTAGACTCAAAATATTCCTTCAATTGGTATTTACAAGTGGTGTCTAGATCATGATCTACAAGTGATATCCTACAAGTGGTACTCATAAAGATAGCAAATGTTCAAGAAAAGATCATATTGACAAATCCTACAAGTGGTTCCATAATAGAGGATTCTTCAAATTGGTATCACACACTTATTTGTGGTATTTCTACACATGGTATCATTTATACAAGACGGTGGTTCCACAAGTGATGCTTAACTTTAAGTGATCATCAAATGAAGAAAGTTCCCTCACACACAAGAGCTCAAGATTATCAAGTGAATGACCCATGCTATGACATAGGGGGAGGAGCCCCACCTAATGGTATCAAGGTCAAAGATCCTAAGTGGTATCTCAAGAGCAACATACAAGTAAAGTCATTCCAACATGTGCGGTGATGTCCATCAACAACGCAATATTCAAGTCTCAACCATCTACCCCAATGCAAGCCTTTGCATCAATGAGAAATACACCCTTTATGGAAATTGATGACAAAGGGGGAGAAGTTGGAACAAAGATATGTCAATGCACCAAGAGAGGGGTTTGGGGACATCATGAGAAGATGGGGTTTGGACATGGAAATGGACAAAGAGGGAGCAACAATGAAGAAAAGAGAAGGATCAAAATTCTTGGACAAGAGAAGCACACAAGTAGGGGGAGCAAGCTCATGAACATTGATTGGTTGCATTTGACTTGTGCATATTCATGTGCTTGCTAGCATTGCATAAGTTTTTATTTAACATGCATGCTTGTGTGGTGTATGCTAGTTATAGAACTTGAATGATGATATGATAACTAGCATGCATAGGATGATAGCTAGACTTGTGTTTATCATGAAAAACTAGAACCTTACTTATAATGTTGATCTCACGGGGTTTCTAGTATTTTTGATGTCTAGCTACTCATGATGCTAAGGATGATGGCAAACTTATGATTTTCAAATGGTATCGAACTACAAAGGTTTATTCTATACACCTTAGCATCACTTAGTAGTGCTAACCCTCCTACAAATTTCATATTTATGCATATGTGCAAGCTTGAAACCAAACCATTTGAGCACATATGTAGGGAGAGTTATCACTACCAAGTCGGATTTTATGGTGCTTATCCAAATCCTAACATAGAGCTTAAATGTTGGATAAGTGGCATAAAGTCCAAAAGAACTTAATTTCCATATCTTTGTAGAGTTGTCATCAATTACCAAAAAGGGGGAGATTGAAAGGTCCTTGTTTGGTTTTGGTAATTGAGTGACAACCTTAGGTGGACTAATTGTGTTTAATGAGAGATACACAGGAGATTAGTCCACAGGTGATGGTGTCATGGAGGAGCTCATTGCATATGAGACATGACATGGAGTCATGTGGCCAAGGTGGCAAAGATCAAGATGAGGCTTGGCTTGATGGACCGGTTGCAAGTGTGAAGGGCAAGTCGGAGGCTTTGGAGCGATGGACCGCGAGGCGGTGAAGCTTGAGCAAGACTTGGCACCGATGGACCGACGCAACAGTGAAGAGCAAGTGAGGTCAAGATCGATGAACCAATACGGTCACGTGATGATATGAAGTGAATCATATCATTTGTGATATGGTTGGTGCATGTGTTGCATCAACGACGGAGGAGATGGAGTGGAATGCGCAAGGCAAAGGTATAACCTAGGGCATTTCTATTTCACCGGTCATAGGTGTGTAGAGAAGTTTATGACTGGGTTTAGGATAGATGGCCGTACTATCAAGAGGGGCAAACTTGTTTGCATATCGGTCATCTAGTGCCACTCGTGTGATCTAACCATGCATCGTTGCTAGGATCGAGTGGCGTGGCAAGTTGAGTGGTTAACTCCTTCGATAAAATGATTATGAAAATGCTAACACACATGCACAAGGTGGTGATCACTTGTTGGTGTTGGCACATTTATGAAGGCGATGAAGTTTAAGCGGTAGAGAGGATTTGGGTTCCTCTCTCCCTCCCGCCGAGCTTGCGAGCGCGGGATTCAGGCGTTTTCGAGGAGTTGAAAAGCCTATTTTCCACTATGCCGGAAGTCGGAAAAGAAACGGAGGCGAACGGAGGTCACAGAGGTGACCGGACGCTGCACCGGACGCGGTCATGGTATGACCGGACGCGTCCGGTTAGTACAGCGCAGGCGCGGGTGCTAGGGTTTGCAACCGGCGCGTCCGGTCACTCGCGGGACCGGCGCGTCCGGTCAAGTGCCCAGAAGGAACTGCGGTTCGCAAGGACGATCGGACGCGGGGCGCGTCCGGTCACACGCGATCGGACGCGTCCGGTCGTCGAGGGAGCTTACTGGACTCCGACCGGACGCTGGCACTGTCGCGTCCGGTCGTTGCGAGGAGCGCGTCCGGTCGTTGCTTCGCGCGCGCGGTGCTGTGCGACCGGCGCGTCCGGTCGTTCGAAGCAGCGCGTCCGGTCGTTGCCTAGGGCGCGTCCGGTCGTTCGAAGCAGCGCGTCCGGTCGTTGCCTAGGGCGCGTCCGGTCGGTTGAGCAGCGCGTCCGGTCATAGCATTTGACCATTGGCGCACAGTGACCGTTGGAGGATCTAACGGTCGCATTTGAAATTTGAGGGACACGTGGACGTCGCAGGGCGACCGGACGCGGTTGAGCGCGTCCGGTCAGTTACGACCGACGCATCCGGTCGTCCCGAAAAAGGACCCAGTGAAGGGGTAACGGCTCTATTTGACCGTGGGGTTATAAATAGATGCCTTGGCCGGCCATGGCCGGCAGCTGAGCACACTTTGGCCTTGGTGGCTTATGTGGTAGTGCTTGGAAGCCCTCTAACTCACTCATGCTTGATAGTGTTCATCGGATCGAGTGAGAGAGCGATTCTAGTGCGTTGCATCGAGAGGATTGCATCGAGTGGCACTAGGTGATCGTGTTGCAAGCCGGTGGTGCTTGTTACTCTTGGAGGTTGCCACCTCCTAGACGGCTTGGTGGCTTGCGACTCCGTTGAAGCACGCGTGGAGATTGTGCGTGGCTCCGGAGGAGGATTTGTGAGGGGGATTGTGCTCACCCCGCGGGGATCGCGAAGAGCAACTCTAGTAAAGCTCGTGGCTTGGAGGATCCCCATCTTGAGAGTGGATGTGCGGCACCCGCTGAGGGTTTGACTCTTGATAGTCAATTAGCTCGTGATCCATCAAGTGGGTGTATCGCCACAACGGGGACTAGCTTGGTGGCAACCAAGTGAACCTCGGTGAAAAACCGCCGTGTCAACATTGTGTACATCTTCTCGGTGGTTTGCTTTCGATTCACAAGCTTGTATTTACATTCATATATTTGTGCTTGTGTAGTTGCTCTTGTAACTAGTTTGCTTGTGTAGTTAGCTAGTTACCTTCTTGCTTGTGTAGCATAGAAGTAGCTCCCGTTGCGTGGCTAATTTGGTTTGTGTAACCTTGTTAGTCATATTGCTTAGTTTGTGTAGCTAAGTAATTTACGCTCTCTAGTTTGGCATTAGTTGCCTTGCTATTGAGCATTGCTAGTGAGCATAGGTGGCTTCGTGCTTTTGCTTACTAGATTTGTGTAGGAGCTCCCCGACTTTGCTAAAGTACTAGTGCATAGGTTTGTGTGACCTTGCTCTAGAATTGTTTAGGAGAGCTCTTGCTAAGGAAAGCACCTTAGTTACATAATTAGAATCTTTGTGAGGTGCTTGTGAACTTAGATAGAGGGGTATAGTCTTGGCTAGACCGATAGTTTTAATTCCGCATTTGTTTTGGTTTGCCGACACGATTATTTTTAGAAAGGACTATTCACCCCCCCTCTAGTCCGCCATCTCGACCCTTCACCGTAACACCCATACTTACCCTCGGTGTGGGTCTGCAAGCCCACGACCTCGTCACGGAGCCCCCCGCACGTCCTTTTGAGCCCTTGGAGAGCATCATCCCTGTCACGAACGGTCGCCCTCAGTGCTTCGATCTCCTAGCGGGCGGTCTGAAGAGTCGCGTCTTTCTCTTGAACGGCCCCGCTCAGCACCGCGATCTCATCCTTCAGGGCGCCGAAGCGAGCGGTGACCTGCCCAATCTGGACGTTGAGGGCGTCACGCTGACGGCTGACCAGGGAGATGTCCTCCTCGAGCTCCTTCACCCGTGCCGACAGGGGCTCGAGGTCCTTGCGGGCCTGGGCTGCCTCCTCCCGAGCCTTGGTCGCGTCTTCACGCACCACGGCCTTGGTCGCCCAGGCCTGCACCGCCTCCTCCTTCACCGCCGCGTAGGCGACACGTAGCTCGGCCATCTCGGCACTCTGATCGGAAAAGCTGTTTGTTGGCCTCCTCGACCAGAGCCTGTTGCTGGGCAAGCGCCGCCCACACGTCGCTCTCATTCCGAATGAAGAGCGACTTGCGATGGGAGCGTTCCTTGAGCTCCTGATCATGGTTCGAAAAAACCAAAAGACTGAAAACCGAGAAAAAGGGAGACAACAAAAGGATAGCGAAACTAAGGATAAGCCAAAACATACCTCTGTGGCATCCCGCATGCCTCGTTGCACGGCTTCCATCACCACACGGAGCGATCGATCCATGTGTCAATGGAGGCCCTCGAGGTACTCCCAGTGGTGCACCTCGTCTCTATCATTCAAGGCGAAGACGGGGTCCGCTCTAGGGTTGGAAGCATCCCTGAACTCGAGGGACGGCCCCCCAGCGCGGTATCTCCTCCTCTACCCACACTAAGGCCAGCGTGGCGAAGTCTGGCCACTCAGACGGTGGACCGACCGGGGCGTCCTCCGGCCCCGCGGAAGGACCAGCCTCACCCATGGCTCCGGCCGCGCCAACCGCCACCGAGGGACCAGCCCGGTCCACGGCCTCGACCCCCTCAACTCCGACCACCTGCTTCCCCTTATCCAGGGGGAGTCTTCGAGGATGAGGTCGACCGTGGCTGGCGTCGACTCTTCTGCTGGGGCCGGCCCCTTGACCACCGGCACCTCTCCCTCTGGGACCTCAGGCGGGGGCTCGTCGACCCCACCCTCCACCATAGCCGCTGGCTCCGTCGGCGGGTCTTGCTGCGGTTGCAGCTCTCCTGGCTGCGCCGCCTCCTGTCCCGCCGCCGGTGGGACCTCCTCCATAACTATGTATGCATCCGCCCGCTCCGTGTCGTGGACGGATGCCTCGGCTGTTGTGGCCTCGACAGCAGCCTCGACGGTCGACGACGACCCGGGCTCTGCCCCGCCCGTGCTGGGCGCCACCACCTCTGCCGGTCCTGACCCCTGTGCGGCGGGGTCAGAACCGGCGATCGCCGAGGCGCCTGCCTCCACCTGGGCCACCACCTCCTGCTGCTTCAGGCGCTCCTTCGTGGCCTAAAGCCTCTGAATCCAGTCAGTGTCTTGCGCCGCCGTCCGATTAATGATGACGGCGCTCGCCCGGAGCGACTTTATGGGGGTCGGCCCCATCAGCTTCGCCTTCCGCTTGAATCTGTGAAACAATGAGAAACATCGGAAAACAATACCAAGGAAAGGTTAAAAAGCAGAAGCGCGGATCCTTACCCGAAAAGCGGCACCAAGGGCCTCGACCCCGACCGATCCGAGCCTCCCGGCGCAGCCTACGGCGGCCTTGTGGCCGGTCCCTCGGTGGCCCGGGTGCTCCTTGGGGCCTTGACTAGAGGGTCGCCTCGGGTCTTCTGCGCCTCCGAGGCCAACTGGCCTCGGGTCCTCACGCTTGCCGGTGGCGCCGCTGCCGATGACGCTGGCACCACTGCTCCAGCCGTCGGCTGGGCCTGCGGGGCCTCGGCTGGTGGGGGCAGTCCCGTCGACCCCCCTTGAAGGGTCTAGGATGGGGCGGCCCCTCCCGTCGAGGGGTCCGACGGGCTCCAACAGCGGGTGAATGTCGGGGAGGTCCCCCAGGCCGGTCGCGGCATCATACCGCGATAGGGCGTCATCGTCATCCCCGTCGCTGCCGTCATCATCCTCCCTCGAGACCGTCTCGGAGGGAGACTCTGCGAGGGAAAGCCCATCGAGGGCCTGCTGGCGCCAAAGTTTCTTCAGCGCCTCCTTCTCCTTGGCCTTGCGGATCTGCCGCTTCTTGGCCGTCTCCTTGGTCTGCTTCTGTTGGGACGTGTGCTGGCGTCGAGCCTCCCGGGCGGGCCGGTCTTCTGGGACTGGCGGCCGCGTCTCCCGCAACGCAGACAGATCCTGTGCATCGGCCTCGACTAAATCAGAGGAATCCAAAAATAAATGAAACAAACGAGCGTACCGGCCAAAGACACTTACCATGGGCTCGAACCCCTGGGTAGGTCACATGGGGACTTTGTCGACCTCGTCCACCTTGAAGTTCCCCACCATCCGGCGCGCCCGCCGGAGGACCTCCTCGAGGGTGAGGGACTTGTGTGACATCCGGCTCCCCTCCAGTGGTGCCTCCGGAGTCATCTAGTCGAGGCGGAGGCGACACTGGCACAGCGGCATCACCCTGCGCCGGTGAAACGCCGTGGCCACCGCCGCCGCCGAAAAGCCCCACAGACGGAGCTGCTGTAGCGTCGCCAGCAGCGGGTCCAGACGCGGCTTCTCGGCCTCCGGGACTCCGTAGGTCTAGTTCTCCTCTCGAGCGGTCAGCACCTGGCCGGTGTACCTCGGCAACTGACTCTCGTCGTTGTGGAGGTAGAACCAGCCGTCGTGCCAACCACTGTTCGAGAAGATGAGATGGGCTAGGATGTACAGATCTGCCCGACCTGACCTCACCTGCAGGACGCAGCTCCCCGCTCGGACTGCGCACCGAAGCCCTTTCTCCCCCGCCTTCTTGGCGAAGAGCTCTGCCTTGAAAAGGTGGAGCCACAGATTCCACTGCGGCTCCACCCCTAGGTAACCCTCACAGACCGCCGCGAAGATGGCGGCCTGTGCAACGGCGTTGGGGGCAAGGTGGTGCAGCTCCACTCGATAGTAGTGGAGGAGCACGCGCATGAAGATGGTTGCCGGCACGTCGAACCCCCGTTCGTGGAAGCAGATGAAGCTCACCACGTATCCCTCGGGGGTGCCGGCTCCCGGTGGTCGGGTGGCGGCGCGATCCACTCCGGCCGCGATCGGCTTGTCCTTGGCCACAGCAGTTCATCCTCGACCAGCTCCTCCAACCTCCTCTCTGTCACTAAGGAGGCGGCCTAGTCGTCGGCGGGGAGGATCTGGCTCTTTCCTGCCATTGGCGCTAGGGAGAGCTGTGTGGACGAAGAGGGTGTGACGGCGGTGGCGCTGGATGTAGGCGAAGGGCGCAAGGGGCATAAGGCTGTCTGAGGCAAAGGATGCAAAAACACAAAGGACCGGTAGGGGAGGCAGACCCCTAGGCCTTGTTTTTATAGCTCCGGCAGAAGCCCAACGGCCACGCAAAAAGGTAGGAGCGGTTTCTCGCATTTAATGCTCTTACCTAACCGTTTCCCTCAATCTCGCAGGAGTTGGGCACGTGGCCGTCCCCCACATCGTAACCGTACGTCACGTCGCCCACTACCGCGCCGATCTCGCCCTCTCCCCTGAAAAGGCGCGCTCGGCTAACGGATATTCCCAGATACCTGGTAAACGGGCTCCAAGCCCGCCATAAAGTCTCGAGGGAGCGGAAGCTGGCCCTCGACCTGGGTTCGACAGCTGCCCTCGAGCGACAGAGTTAGGGACGACTAGGGATGCGCCCGTGCATGGCCAGGGCTCGAGCCACGCTCTCGAGGCACCCCAGGACGTATTCGAGGCTGAAGAAGGAGGTCGATGTAGGAATCCCCTCGAGGGAGGCACCGAGCCCTCGGATCCCATCGCAGGGAATCGAGATCCACATGACCACTCCTTGGCATTTTTTAGAGCGCCTCCGGGCCACTAGCCGACTCCTAATGACTAGAGCACGGGCTCACACTCGAATTCCCCCCGCTAGTAGCTCGCCGGAGAGCGTCGGAACTCTCCCAAATAGGGGTAGTACGGCGTTCCCCACTCCTCCTCCTCCTTCCTAAAGGAGGAGCGTGAGGGTCGAACAACAGAAGACGGCCGAGACTCTGATCGACCTCGTACGTACCAGGCTCGGGGGCTCGACCGCAACGAACCATACTCCAAACAAAAAGGCACGGATCACGCCACAACTAGAAACCACCCCCCCAATAGAACGCATAAAAGACCTCGGAGGAGTCTCAACACTCCACCGAGGCCTCGGGGGCTACACCCGACGGGTGCGCTCGCGCGCCCCCACCGGAAAAAACTACGACGCTACGACTCCAGTTCACTAAATAACAAACCTTTGGGAGAGTGATCTTACACTCATCCAAATGCTCGGGGGCTACTGTCGGTACCAATAGTATGGGGGTACCCACATCATCGATAATAAAAAACAAAACGACTAAGCCACAGCAAAACACAGCCCACCTCAAACCGCACACCAGTTCCGTCTCGTACGAGGCCAGCTCGACGGAGCGCCTCGACCGTGCTCCGGCTCCGACTCGTACGAGGCACCCTCGATGGGAACGCCTCAACTGCACCCCATCCCGCACGACGGGGCACCTCGACCACACTCCGTCCCGCACGAGGCTCGTTCGCCTGACGGAAAAACTCCGACTCGCGTGACCCCGCGTTAGGACGTTCGACCCCCTCGCTTTACCTGCCCCAGGACAGAAGTCAGGGCATTTAATGCAATTACCTACTACCACCTACCGGCATGGTTGCAACCAGGATCGACGTGGGAGCAATGTCGGTGTCGGCCCTCACTGTTTTTACCGCCCATCCCGTGATGGGAGGTGAAACCTGTCACTATACACACCTTACCGTGCACCGTATACCGTCAGTCACCCTTGAGGGAGGATACGACAAGGCCCGTATTCCGCAATCTCGGGGATTCGACCTTATCCGTCTGACCTTGACCCTACCTCGACCTGGCCTCGACGCCCAGCACGGTTCAACAGGAAGAAAGGACGGTATGGTGCCGTGCTCCGGGTCATTTCATCGACTCATCCTCTACGTCACCATGGTGTCCAGGGATGGCCGGCCATTCCCAGAGCACATCGCTACAGTCACCTCAACAGGGATCGATAAAACATCACCTCAAGGCCCCCCGGCGTCCTGGTCTCCTCTTACCCTATAAAAGGGCAGGCCGGGGCTCTACAACGGACAGAATACAGAAAACAACAGGCAAGACACAAGTTCAAAGCCAAGTACCAGCAACCTAAAGCTCCTATCTCAGAGATCAACATCTCAAGCAATCATCTTTGTACTCTTTTTTCTTTCTCTGAGACTTGGGCTCGCCGCCCTCTCTCGCAAGCTTGTAACCCCTACACAAGCACTTCGGTGCAAGGAAATACAAAACTCTCTCCCCCCGCTGGACGTAGGGCTTTCTTCTGTCCGAACCAGGATAAACCTCC
Organism: Saccharum hybrid cultivar R570; assembly: GCA_038087645.1. NCBI lineage: Eukaryota > Viridiplantae > Streptophyta > Magnoliopsida > Poales > Poaceae > Saccharum > Saccharum hybrid cultivar. The sequence continues at coordinate 692,124 of JAQSUU010000029.1, read as the reverse complement.
GTGTGTTCTCCTTGCATCACCATCCAGGTTAGGGACACGCAGCACTCACTCGTCGGTTTAGGACCCCCACGGGACCGAACACCAACACAAAGGCAAGTACACGATTGGTGACATAGAGCGGCCCGCCGTTGTAACCCGAGTCCCTGAGGAGCCGAGGCCAGGACTAAATTTGGGCAAGGTTCGACACCATGACAATGGGGCTCAATGGCACCTATTCTAATGGCATGCCCAGGCTAATCCACGACGTTTATTCAATGTCGTGGATCCAAGTGCCGTCGTTCGAGACTCGTTGCACGTGGGGGTCGCGGCCATGATGGGGTAGCTCACTGACATGACCAAGCAAGGCACAACATCGTGCCACATCAGCGCGTGCGTGCAACCGGGGGTCACGACAGCGAGTTGGACGCAGTGGTGAGGTATGCGACGCTGATGGCTATAGTTTCGGTGACGAGGTGAAAGGTGCCAATGGTGACGACATGCATAGATCTACTATGGCCTTCGATGGATAGTAACATCGCGGGACATCGCGAGTGCGGCTGCGACCGCTGTCCTTGATATGGGCCATCTGATCGATACCGCGCGCGTGGTCGACTGCAGCGGCTTAGGCGGGCTCGTTGGCCCGTGCGGACATCCACATGGCCCGTGGTGGTGAGGCAGGCGTAGAGGCGTGGGGATGACTGCGGCGCTGCGTGGGGCAACAGAGATACGCCGTGTGATGGTGGCAGGATGACATGTCTCGCTACATCAGTAAAATTTGTAAAATATGTTTTAATATTTTTATTAGATACACAATTTTATTGTATGATTAGATAAACACTGTGTTTAAATATGTGGTAAAAAGAAAAACTTACAATTAGGGTATGTTTAGTTCCCCATTTCACCCAAAAAAATTAGGTTTTGGTCCATCATTTTACAAAATGAAACTAAACACTATGCAAAATTTTTGGCAAAAGAGTATCCATTCTCCATTTTGGATTTTGGCCTCAAGAGGCAAAAAAAAAAAAAAGCCAAAAAGCCAAAAAGCTCTCACCCACCTCATGAAAATTTTGACATTTTGTATGGAACTAAACACACCCATAAAAATTTTGGTAGTTTATATTTCATCATTTTAAAGTAGTTGACATTAATTTGCGAGAAAAAGGAAAGCCATGCGCAAAAGTTAAATATCCCGGCGAGGAGAATGGTTGCAAGATCCACCGTTTATAACCCCAAACAAAACCTGAAAAAAAAAACAACTTCCTAAAACCTCGCCGCCGCCGCCGCAGATGGCATCGGAGGAGCGCCCCTCGCCGGCACCCTCAGACGACACCACCACCACCGTGTCGGACGAACATCTGAGTCTCCCGTCATCACCTTCCACAACCTTCGACTCTGCTCCCGAATCCGATGTCTCCGCCGCGTCCTCGCTGTTCTCGGATGGCTCTTTAGGGCCCGATCCCGAGCCCATCGTTTCCAGAAAACCCCGCCCGCCACAGCGCTCGTGGCCGGACTCCGACGAGATCGCGCTCCTCGAGGCCGTCGCGTCGCACCGGCAGAAGCACGGGCGGCTTCCGTCGCCCGACGACCTCGTCGCCGCGCTGCGGGGCCGCCTCAGCGCCGAGCAGGTCGCCAAGCGGCTGCGCGCGCTCCGCTCCCGGTACGACAACGCCGCCATCCGCCTCAAACGCGGCATAATCCCGCCGAAGGACGGCGACGTCACCATCTACAGGCTCTCCAAGCTCATCTGGGCGGACACGCGCACGGGGAAGAGGGAGAAGAAGAACCGTGCGCCCGACGCGCGCGAGGACCCAAGGGGGTTCGACGAGCTGACTGAGCTGTACCCTTGCCTCTCCGCGGAGGCGGAGGCGATTGATGCGGAGTTCGGCTACGGGGCGCTGAAGAGGGCGTTCGGGCGCATCGGTGACGGCACGGCGGCGCGGCTGGAGGCGAAGCTGAAGAGGCAGCGGGTGGCGGAGGCCAGGGCGAGAGCAAAGCTTGACAAGCTGAGGACGAGCGTTGCCAAGGCGCTTCAGGGATTCATCAAGTGAATGGTGGTTTCTTCATCTTCTTTCTGTTCGTACATGGATTGCCGTAGAAAGACACAGTAAGATTGGCTCCTTGGCATGGTTTCATGATTGACATTTTATCAGATTCTTTGTGGCAAGTTTGAGGGCACCATCAACTGCAAACAATCTGAAATGTCATGCCGTGAATGGTTGGCATTGAGTTTGTTTTGCACTACCATTGTCTGAGCTAAGAACCGGTTTTCAGAAAGAAAATAAATTTGCCCTCAGCAACAAAACTCAAAGTACAGAAGTACACTGATTCTCTACACCATCTTATGGTTTGTTGGTTTGAAGCTGCTAGCACGCACTATCTAATGCAAATGGTAGTTACAGCATGACACACAACTTATGGACAAAACATTTCATGAAGCCCATCTAATGCAAATGCAAAGAGTGATGATATTTCAGGCCTAGTGTTGTGTTTTGCATCGATGGACAATTTTGATCATCATATAAAGTTAGGGTAGTGTTTGGAAGGGTTTCTGCTCCCAGATTATCATACAGAGCAGCTGGAGCTTGGAGCACATTCCAAACACTCCTGCGAGAATCTGTGATTGAACTATGTGGTTCTCTGAATTCTTTATGATTCAGAATGCTGATCTTCCTGTGTTTTCTTTTCCCACGCCCTTTTGATTGTTATTACAGGTATGCTGATAGCTCAAAGTAGCTTGATCAGTAGTGTAGTAGTAGTAGCAGCAGCAGCAGCTTCATTGTAGAGCCCCCTTGTACTAAAATACCTCCGGTGTTGCAGTTATATGATTTCAAACTCTTTATCTTTGCAATTTTAGTCTGGGTGTTGTGGACAACTCATAATAAAATGTCTATTGAGCACAAATTCTGTACTGAAGTTCTGCACAAAATCGTTCTGGCTTGCAGAAGTGGCGGACTTTGTTGAAGGAAGCTGATCATGGATGTCTGGAGGATTATTACACGTGCCAAGTGAAAGTAGCTTTAGTATTTTGTCAGGAGAGGAAGCTACATAACATGGAGGACTTGCTCTGATTTTCTGGTTGCTTAGTTCTTACTTCTTAGAGTTGGAGTGTTCTGCTAGTGGCTGTTCCTTTGTTTTGCTGTTTGGATGTTTGCCTCTAGCCTTCTTGCCTAGTGTGGTGTGCTTTCCTCTAAGGGCTTCTTTGGAAACATAGCAATCCCCTTCAATCCATACGGAAGGGGGTGGAAAATAAGTTCATTTTCCACACTAATCCATATGGATAGGGAGGGATTGAGTTTATCCAAACAAGCCCTAAGTTGGAATCCCAGCAATCTAGTTGTAAGATCTCATTTTATGGCCTTCTATAAAAGCAGTGAAAACCCTTTTTCTAAAGAAAGTAGTGGTTGCTTGCAAATGTTCTAGTTAATGGGCATTCGAACTTGATCTTAACGTGACAGTGCAGAAACACTTGTCGAATGTAATTGAGTTAACAGAAACATGGGGTTTAGCTGTTGCCTAAGCTGCTCATATACCTTTCTGAAACGCAAAAAAGTTTGCAGCGCTCTCCGGAAATCTGTAAACTCAAAACACAGAATATGCATCAGGTACACCAATTCTTCAAACTGTAATGCTCTTTGCTGTCAGATTAAGAGAGAATCTTTGCATCTGCAATTTTCTGATGCTCTGATTTTGAGAGATTTTTTGAGGATCAACAGACATCAGTATACCACATGAACTTTGAACTGAATGCACATATGAACCCATGGCAAATTGGCAATGTCCCAAAGACAGCGTCCTGCGCCCCAAAGCGATGAGGTGATGCTGCAGCCCTTGTCTTTCACAATTGTTGCCAAGACAATTAATTCAACAAGTTACCTGAGAAAAGGCACAAGACAAACGATCACACCAATCATTGCAAAGAGTGAATCATATCTGGAAAACAAGAGGCTTGTTGAGATGAACTGTGAACTCCTGGACAAGCCCCTTTCAGAGGGCTACTGGGCTGTTGGGCTGCATTATTCCTCACGGGCCACGAGATTTGTTCCACATCCAGGTACTTTATTCGCGGGGGACGGAAAATCCATCCCCGTCCCCGACCACCACCATCGCACGCAGCAGCCACGCTTGGGCAGTCGGCCGCCTCGGCTTCTCTCAGTCCTCGACGACGACGGCCTCGTCGCCGTCGGTCGCCAATTCGCCATGCGCCTCGCTCACCGCGGCCTCAAGCTGCCGCGGCGGCCATGCTGCTCTAGCACTTTCTCCTCTACGGAGGCCGTCACGGATGTCTCCCCCGCGGACCGCTTGCTGGCGCTCCTGCGCGGCTGCGTCTCCGCGCCGCACCTCCCGCTGGGCCTCCAAATCCACGCTCGCGCCGTCGTGTCGGGCGCTCTCTCCAGCCACACGGCGCTCCACACCCGGCTCCTCGGCATGTACGTCCTCGCGCGCCGGTTCCGCGACGCCGTCGCGGTGTTCTCCGCGCTCCCGCGCGCCGCCGCCGCATCGTCGCTGCCGTGGAACTGGCTCATCCGCGGGTTCACCGCGGCGGGGCACCACCGCTTCGCCGTCCTCTTCTACGTCAAGATGTGGACCCACCCCGCCGCGCCGCGCCCCGACGCGCACACCCTCCCTTACGTCGTCAAGTCCTGTGCCGCGCTCGGAGCGGTGTCCCTCGGCCGCCTGGTCCACCGGACAGCACGGGCGACCGGAATCGCCAGCGATGTCTACGTTGGGAGCGCGCTCATCAAGATGTACTCTGACGCTGGCCTCCTCAGGGACGCCCGCGACGCGTTCGACGGAATGCCATGGCGGGATTGCGTCCTGTGGAACGTGATGATGGACGGGTACATAAAGGCTGGAGACGTGGGCGGGGCGGTGCATTTGTTCCGGAACATGAGGGCGTCCGGTTGCGAGCCCAATTTTGCGACTCTGGCGTGCTTTCTGTCTGTGTGTGCTGCTGAGGCTGACTTGCTGTCTGGGGTGCAGCTTCACTCTCTGGCGGTGAAATGTGGTTTAGAGCAGGAGGTGGCAGTGGCTAACACATTGCTATCGATGTATGCCAAATGCCGGTGCTTGGATGATGCGTGGAGGTTGTTTGAACTGATACCACGGGATGACTTGGTAACCTGGAATGGTATGATCTCAGGATGTGTTCAAAATGGGCTTCTTGATGAAGCATTGGGATTGTTCTGCGATATGCTGAGGAGTGGTGCTCGACCAGATTCAGTTACGCTAGTGAGTTTGTTACCGGCTTTGACCGACTTGCATGGTCTCAAGCAGGGTAAGGAGGTACATGGTTATATTATCAGGAATTGTGTGCGGATGGATGCCTTTTTGGTGAGTGCTTTGGTAGACATCTATTTCAAGTGCAGGGATGTAAGGATGGCACAGAATGTGTATGATGTGGCAAGGGCTATTGATGTGGTTATTGGCAGTACGATGATATCAGGTTATGTTCTTAATGGGATGAGTGAAGAGGCACTGCAAATGTTCCGGTACTTGATAGAACAGTGCATCAAACCAAATGCTGTTACTGTAGCTAGCGTCTTGCCAGCGTGTGCTAGTATGGCTGCTTTACCTCTTGGTCAGGAGATCCATGGTTATGTTCTAAGAAATGCATATGAAGGAAAATGTTATGTGGAGAGTGCACTGATGGACATGTATGCAAAGTGTGGCAGACTTGACCTGAGCCATTATATATTCTCCAAAATGTCTCTGAAGGATGAGGTGACATGGAACTCGATGATTTCAAGTTTTTCACAGAATGGAGAACCACAAGAAGCTCTAGACCTTTTCCGTCAGATGTGTATGGAAGGAGTAAAGTACAATAATGTAACCATATCTTCTGCCCTATCAGCATGTGCAAGTTTGCCAGCTATATATTATGGGAAGGAGATTCATGGTGTTATCATAAAGGGTCCTATAAAGGCAGACATATTTGCTGAGAGTGCTCTGATAGACATGTATGCGAAATGTGGGAACATGGAGTTGGCTCTTCGTGTTTTTGAATTCATGCCTGATAAGAATGAAGTATCATGGAATAGTATAATTTCTGCCTATGGGGCTCATGGTCTTGTTCAAGAGTCATTGAGCTTGTTACATCGTATGCAGGAGGAAGGATACAAGCCAGATCATGTAACATTCCTTGCTTTGATATCTGCTTGTGCTCATGCTGGGCTGGTTGAAGAAGGACTCCAACTTTTTCAATGCATGACTAAGGAATATCTGATTGTACCACGAATGGAGCATTTTGCTTGCATGGTCGACCTATACAGTCGTTCTGGGAGGTTGGATAAAGCTATACAATTTATTGCTGATGTGCCTTTCAAGCCAGATGCTGGCATTTGGGGTGCCCTTCTCCATGCTTGTCGTGTGCATCGCAATGTTGAACTTGCAGACATCGCTACCCAAGAACTGTTCAAGTTGGACCCTAGTAATTCTGGTTATTATGTCCTTATGTCCAATATCAATGCAGTTGCTGGGCGATGGGATGGTGTATCAAAAGTTAGAAGATTGATGAAGGATAATAAGATCCTGAAGATACCTGGGTACAGCTGGGTAGATGTTAATAACAGCAGCCATTTATTTGTTGCATCAGATAAAAGCCACCCTGAGTCTGAAGATATCTACACGTCCTTGAAGACCCTGCTTCAAGAACTAAGAGAGGAAGGCTATGTTCCCAGACCAGATCTATGTCACCCCATGCACCCAGATAACAACACACAGGTGGGATTTAAAAAGTACAAAAGATTGTTTGATGTTCTATGCACCTTAATTATTTCTTGAACCTAATGATAGCAACTTTCTTGAATAAAGCGATACTATTTTACTAATCTAAAAGATCCTGCTCCTGCCTTGCTGCTGATCCATGGGCAAAGTTAAATGTAATCAGACATAGGAATCATACATGCCATTAAGCCACTGACTGTAGGTAGTTGTTATAGTAAATATACAAAATGGCAGCATATGTTTTTCCCTTCAAGTAATTTGTTATAGCAAATGATCAGAGTGGAAGCATCTTATGTTATCCCTACAAGTAGTATAAAAACTAGCTAAATGGGAGTGTCATTCTGGGAGATATGGTGCGTCTCCACTTGTAGTATGTGTTTTCTGTCGTGGAACAGCAAAGCCATTTTAATTAGTCTACTTTGTTATGCTTTTGTGTAGTCTAGACTCTAGAATACTACTCCGTAGGTTAGATATATTTGTAAGACATATCTATGTATAATAACTGCAGCTGTCGTCTCCATTGTGACATTAAGTTTAATCATTGTATCATTATCTTGTTGAAGGTTATGGCAATGTGATTTGTCCCAGTGGCACTGATATGCCCTTCTGATGGAAATTCGAGGAAGGACACATTGTTATACAGACCACTGGCTGTTGAAGAGCAGTATGTGTAACTGTGTATGCAGTTTGACATTTACATGAGAAAAAAAGGTGGTGAGTATGACTTGTTTGCAACTTCGTATATTAGATTATCCATACTCTCGGGCTGGATAAAGGCATTCCAGGTCTCCTTTTTGCTGTAATATACGGTGTCTGAACTTGACCATTCTCATCTGTAGCAAAGATATAAATGGAAGTTATGAGCAATAAAATTTCCAAATTTTTTTCCTTTCTTCTTTTTAAACTCTTCTAAAGAAATTAAAATGGTTCCAAGTGGACAGGACAGGCCAGTGTTGTCCTACATTTCTTTTGCACTGATAGCCCTTCATACAACTCTGCAAGCTCTTTCGATTTATGTGCATAGTCAATGGTGATACCTTTCTGTGTAGGCTGTACCTGAATTTCTGTCTTGAACTTCTGCAGTACTTCATTTTCTATCATACTATTTGCCCCGACTCTTTTATGTTATCTGATGAAGCAACATATATACTGCGTCCTGTAGGGATATGCCTATTCTCAAGCATGAGAAACACACGGAGGACCAAGGGAAAAATCTGTGTAAAGATATTGGCATTTTTAGTGAGAAGCTTGACATATTCAGATATCTTCCTGTGAGGCTGCAATTATGGTGTTGCTGCTTCAGTTGCAAAGTTGCAAGAAAGAGCTGGTAACGATTGAAACAAAGGTAAGCATGAACTTTATTAATGAATCTGTAATACTGTGTTAGATGATCACTTTGGTACGCAAATCCACTACACGGAAACGAAACTACTTCAAGTACATATTATATATATCCGATATTTAAGCCGATGTTCTGATCCATAATCTGAATGAACCTGAACAATAGCAGTCTCACACACTGAAGTTGCGCATTGTTATTTACAAGACACAGCAGGGTCACTTTATACAACACAAACTGTTGACGTTTCTTCAACTCTTGTATTTCCGCAGAGAGAATTTGACTCATATGTCATCATCCAAAACTTTCAGCCCACTGGCAAGCCTCCGGCGCTGCATCTGTGCGAGACTTTGAGGATTCCTTATCGCGTCCAGCATCCTGTCGAGGAACTGAACGAACTGTTGGTGCTCATGGGCAACCTGGGGATCTGAAAACCTGACGAGATGCGGCTCATGTTCCTGCACGTTCGTTGCGAGCGTTGGGCATCAGAGAAGGTCTATAAGCAGAAACCATAGACAGGCACAGGAGAGAGAGAGAGAGAGAGAGAGAGATCAACATATACAAAGAACCAAGCAGGAATTATCTGGACTCAGTTCGTCAAGGTAATGTATTTTTTAACTTTGTGATTGGGGTTGAACTTGAAACGGCAGGGAAGGGAACAAACCGTGATCCTGGTGTCCGTCTTGATTTGCGGCCCGTACGCGTTGCTGCAGACCGATCGATCCCCTGCTGGCGGGAGAGGACGGCGGAGCAGCCACGGGCCACGGTGGGCGCCGGAAAGACGGCCGGCCGACTGGATCCTCCCGAGCAAGAGGAAGCGCGACGCCATGTTTGTTTGCCGAAGAGAGGTCGTGAGAGCAGAGAGGTTGTGTTGGTTCCCTCACCTAGCTTTCCCCTCCGCCAAGTATAGGCAGGCTGCTCAGCTGCAGCAGCAGAGATATGATGCTGAGGGAAGGGAGTACGCGAAGCATCGCGTAGGTGCGGACGGCACGAAGCCGAGTGGGTCATGGGAAGCGCCGGCGACCTCGTCGTCTCCCGTCTTTCGGCCGTTTGGACAATTGGACTGGACCGGCGTCGTCGTACAGAGTTGAATTTGACATTTGAATCGACCGCAGCACGCACCGTACAGACTTTGTATTCTAGAAGGTTTCTTTTTTCTGCCTGAACGTACGTGTCCCTTTCCTTTGCGTGGAGGAACGACTCGCTGACGGTTGGTCGAGATTCGTAGCTAGCGATCCGTGTCTCTATCTCTACGACTAAAAAAAGAGTTAAATGTTATCATCTCCGTAGAACTAATCGCCCCGCCTCTTCTAATCACGCCCACTCGGAAAAAAAAAACGGCCCCTCACACCGCCTCCGATTGAATAGAAAAAAAATCAGAAATCTGGCCTACGACCGGGGTCATCCGCTCTCACACCTCCCCCACGATCTCATGCCGGTTCGTCTTCCTCTTCCTCCAAGCCGCCGGAGATAGAGTTGGTGTGGAGGCCGAGGATACAGCACCCATCGTCAGACACAGAACCCGTGCAGCATGGCGAGGTAGCCGGCGCCGTACGGCCGCACGGCGGTGCCACTCCAGACCGCGACAGCACAGTCGCGCATAACGCCACTAGAAGCATCGCCGTCGTCGCGCGGCAGCGGCGGTGACAGGGTGGTCGTCGTTGAGGGGCTCCCTCCCGCTCGTCCCCACCACGCGACTCCCTCCTGTTCGCTCCCTCGGTAACTGCCCGCCACGCGACTCCCCTCCCGCTCGCCTGACCCTTGGCCTTCACCTCGCTCCTGATGCAGCCGCCCCCGACGCCGCCGCCTCTCCGCCGAGCGCCCCCGACGCGGACGCGACAAACAAAGCCCGCCTCTCCTCCTCCTCCTCCTCCTGTGGCGGCGACGGCGGCGGGTACATCGCCGTGGGCGCCGCCCTACTCGACAGCAGCAACATGCGCCGAGCTAGCACCGTTGGAGCGTCGCGCCCTCCACAGGCCGGCCCGCACCGGAGCCGTCCGCCCACCGTCTCTCCTTGCTCGTCATGAACCCGCGCCGCCGCAGCTCAAGCCGCACCGCTTGTGCGCTCGCTACTGTGACCCAGCCAGCCACGCCGAAGACCGCCGGAACCAAGCGCCGCCGTCGCCGGTCCTGCTCTCCCATGCTCCATCTCTCTGCATCCTAATTATGATGGCCCACATGTACCTGTCATTGTCATAATGACCTCCGACAGCCGTACTTATATTCCTCATAACTTAAAAGGCATGCTTTCCTCCGAACAGGATCCAATCACAGGAGTATTACAATATTACAACAGTTTATTCAAAATATCAACAGAGTAAAGTAGAGGAAGTCTTACAATAACTTAAGTTTACAAACCATAGTTTCCCAACCTCAAACCTTATGTAACATTATTACAAACCAGTAGTAGAGAAATATCAGTAGTAACTTTATTACAAGCACACAAACGTGATGCCTTGCCCAGAGGCCACACAGTCTATTCGTCGTCACTTTCTTCAGCCACAACGGTCATGCAACAAGGCTCAAATCATACTTGTTCATGAACCGCACCTGCAACAAGGGGTTCAACAAACCTTGAGTACGAGAGTACTCAACAAGACTTACCCGACTAAGAGAAAGACTCCAAGGGCATGCTAGCCTTAGGGAATCAAGGTACGGGTATTACAGAATCAAATTTTCTTTTGCAAAAAAGCTTACTAAAGTAAGTCCTTATCTTCAATATTTTACTTTTACCATTGATGGTTCATTAACAAACTCTAGGTGATCCTAATCTAGATCAAAGTAATTATCATCAAGACCCTTCTCATTCTTTCTTTTCAATTCCAGTTCTTATCTACGATGCAGGACATGTGATCAAGTCTCCATAATCGAGGTGCAAACGACGATTCGAACCGAGTATACCCAGCTGGCGATCTCTAACCTCACGGTATATGTAGAACCGAATTTGACATATGCCAACCCTCATTTGGATCTCCCAAAATCAGAACGTGTCCATCGCCACCCGAGAGTACAATACTCCTCGAACCCGGCCCGATTCTAGCCCCGAGGGTACACGCTACTCTCGCCATCTCTCTACTCCTAGGAATCATCAACATATTGGGCTTACCAAGACATGAGGCTAGTTGCAAAGTCTCGAAACACAATACAGGACTGCAACGTACAGTCCTTAACTGACAAGGCAGAAACACTACATTGAAACTCCGTTCCCAATGCAAGTTAGCAGTGGCCAAACCACCCACCCGATCTTCTAATTCATTCTCGTATTTCAATATTCATTTAGTATGCCGTCATGGCCATGTAAACATTTCATTTAAAAGTTTAACTTCTAAGTATAGCGAAGCATATTACGTATTTTTAGTAAAACATGTATCAAGGTTGATATTGCAATAATCAAGGATGACAATGCAACAATTAGGTTATCACTCACTCCTAATTACTTAATGCAGTAAACCATAGTAATAATAATAAAGATTTGTAAATATCAAGGTAGGGTTTAAATGCACCGGGGCTTACCTTGCTCTGACGTGACGACTGACTCAGACTCGAGGACTCCAACTTCCGGTCCAGAACCCACCGACGATAGCTCTTCTCTATAGGCTTGCTCGGTAACTTCAACTTCTTCGAAAGCGGAAACTACACGAGTATATAACATGCTATAACATGATGCTCGATGATAAACATGATGCTTGATGATGATATGCCACGATTTTCGACTTGAGTACAACTTTCCTTCGCGGTACAATCACAAAACAGTAAACCTACCAACTAATAGCAACAACGTGAGCGATACTAGCCTTTATTACCAAGTATGTTACTAACGAGCTCAAACATAAAATTAAGGTACCAAAGATCACCAAGGATTAGTGACCTAAGGACATCACTCAATCAAAAGGGCACACAACACTTAAAATTATCATTTTAACATTTATTTAACATTTACTTAATTAGGGCATAATTAATATTTGACCATACTTTATCTAAACAAGCTTAAACTTTTTCTATGGATTAATCATGACCTAAAACAATGTCAAAATAAAATTCATAATTTTTGGATTAATATTTTAATTATTAAAATTCATGGAAGTTGCATTTAATATTTAATGGAACTAATTAAATACCCTGCACAAAGTAATCAAATTTAGTATTTAACATTTTTCCTAGGTAAATTACACCTTGAAAAGCTTACTCCAAAATTTTCATGATTTTTGGAGCTCTACACAATTTTTAAAGAAATAAATAAACATCAGTACTATTCACATTTTTTGGAAAAAGAAAAAAACAAAAACCAACTCGGGCCGACTCCTTCGCTCTTCCTCTGGCTCGGCCCAGCTGAGCGGCCCGCTCGCGCTCCCGCGCTCGCGTTCGCCCGCAACCGAGCGGCCCAGCAACGGCCGCGCTCGCGCGCGCCCGCGCCCCCTCCTTCCTCTCACTGACAGTCGGCCCCGCCTGTCATCCCCTTTCTCACTCTCTCGCCCTTCTCCGCGTCCTGGCCATGCCCGCACGGTGGCCGGCCGACGACCATAGCTCCGATGACTAGACGGTGCTCGGATAACGTGACCAACTTGCTCTACTGTAAGGTCCAAATGGCTAGAGGGGGTGAATAGCCTATTTAAAATTCTACAAGCTTCACTAGACAACCACGTTAGTATAAAAGATGACTATGCTAATTCTAGCACTAGCTCAGCTACACTATGCAAGCCACCTACACAATTCTAGTGAGGCAAGGCTAAGATCTCTAATACACACCAACAAGACTAAGTCACTAAGCTACTTACTCCTATGTGATAAAAGCTACACTAAGCAAACTACACTAGAACTAGTACAAGAAAGTAAAGAGCAAGAGACTTGATTCTTATACCAACGATGTAGAGAAGCAATGCACACGAAGAATCAATCACAATGATCAACCACAAGAGAAATTCTCGGCAAAGAGATGACACAAGATTTTTTACCGAGGTTCACTTGCTTCCCGGCAAGCTACTCCTTGTTGTGGCGATGCACCCACTTGTCGGTTCGCGAGCTAATCAACTATCAAGAGTCGAGCCCTCGGCGGGCGCCGCACAACCGCACACAAGATGGGGATCCTCCAAGCCACGAGCTCTGCCTCTCTGGACGCCTGATCGGACGCTCCGGTTCCGTGAGGGACCGGACGCGCCGGTCGCGCGCTTTACTTCTGCGCTCAAGAGAACTGACCGGACGCGCTGGTCAGGTCAGACCAGCGTCCAGTCACAAACCCTAAGCGCGCTGCGTTGAGCTGACCGGACGCTCCGGTCAAATCAGGACCGCGTCCGATGCAGCGTCCGGTCAACGCAGTGACCACCGTTCGCCTCCGTTTCTTTTCCGACTTCCGGCGCAGTAGAAAATAGGTGTTTCACTTCTCCAAAAAGCGCCGAATCCCGCCTCGCAAGCTCGGCGGGAGGGAGAGAGGAACCCAAACCCCCCTCTACCGCTTAAACTCCACCGCCTTCGCAAATGTGCTAACACCACCAAGTGTACACCACCATGTGCATGTGTGTTAGCATTTCACAAACATTTTCCAAGGCGTTATGTTAGCTCTCAACTAGATCCTAATGCATATGCTCAAGACATTGATCTAGTGGCACTTGATTCCCGAGCTAACTGTGATTGCCCCTCTTGATAGTCGGCTATGTATCCTAAACCCGGTCAATCACTTCTCTACTCATCTTAGACCGACAAAAGGAAAACCCTATGGTTATACCTTTGCCTTGCGCTCTTAGATCCTTCTCCTCCACTTGATCATTATGTCCATCATATTATGTGCATCTCCACCATGATCGTCATTTCATGTCCATGCACCATTTCTTTGTGATCTTGTGGCCACCACTCCTTGCCACGTACACCTTCATCACATGTGTTGCTTATGCCTAACTCAAAATACTTAACACATGACATTAGCAACTTAGTGTCATTAATTACCAAAACCAAACTTGGACTTTCAATCTCCCTCTTTTTGGTAATTGATGACAACCATCACAAAGATATGAAATGAAATCAATTTTCAATTTCGATAGTATTAGCTCCCCCTACATATGTGCTTCTATGAGTTTGGTTCAATTGTGCACATATGTATGGATTAGAATTTTGGGAGAGTTACTTCTATCAAATTGATGCTAAGGTATATAGAATGAACCTTTAAAGCGTGATACCAATCGGAGTTGCCTTTATATACCATCCTTAGCATCAATGTAGCTAGACACCACTTGTAATACATCACTTGTAAAGATCACAAACACTAAAGTACCCCGTGAGATCAACATTATAAGCAAAGGTGTCTAGATACCACTTGTAAAGCTACTTTCAACAAATCATCATTCAAGTTCTATTTCTAACAAACACCATACAATCATGAATATGAATTTAAGTTTTTGCAATGCAACACTTCATCATGTTAATGCACATACAAATGCAACAAATAATTCATGAGCTTGCTCCCCCTACTTGTGTGCTCAATTTTAATTGTTCCCTTTCTAATGTCATATCTTTTGCTTTCTCTCCCCCTTAGTATATCTTTCTCCCCCTTTGCAACTTAACTTTTTATCTCTTTGTGACTTCTCTATCTCTATCTTTGTGACTTTTCTCTCTCCCTTTGTCAACAATCACCAAAAAGGTGCCAATTTTAGTGAGAGTCAAGTCAATCAATATGAGGGAGTCCAAATTATGGTTCAATCTAGATCACTTGCCTAGAATATGTAATTCGGTTTGATCCAAGGACAAGCTTCTTCACACCTCATAAAGTATAAGGGTTATCTTGACCATGTTGAATTACACATCATGAGCTTATTTTCTAGATTCAACACTAGGTTCGCAAGCCCACAAACATGTCATATGCTAAACAACTTTACCTTGCTATGTCGGAGGAGAGGCATGTCATTTTAAGAATGTGGAGGTGCACTCATTTCAAGTTGGAGAAGTCAAGTATGTTCAATTCATTCTTCAACTTGTAAAATCTCTTCTCATCAAGTGGCTTTGTAAAGATATCGGCTAGTTGATCTTCGGTGCCAATGCTTTCAATGCTAATATCACCCTTTTGTTGATGGTCTCTTATGAAATGATGCCTTATATCAATGTGCTTGGTTCTTGAATGTTGAACCGGATTTTGAGTCATCTTGATAGCACTTTCATTGTCACAAAACAAAGGCACATTCTTGAATTTTACTCCAAAGTCATTCAAGGTAGCTTTCATCCAAAGCAATTGTGCACAACAACTACCGGCACTAATGTATTCGGCCTCGGCGATAGATAGTGCAACACTATTTTGTTTCTTTGATGACCATGAAACAAGGGACCTTCCAAGCAATTGACAAGTGCCACTTGTGCTCATTCTATCAATCTTGCATCCACCATAGTCGGAGTCCGAATATCCAATCAACTCAAAATTAGACCCCTTTGGAAACCATAATCCAACATCATGAGTGCCCTTAAGATATCTCAATATCCTCTTGGTTGCTTTCAAGTGACTTTCTCTAGGTGAAGCTTGATATCTTGCACACTTGCATACACTAAACATCACATCCGGCCTAGAAGCGGTGACATAGAGCAAACTTCCAATCATAGACCGGTATTGCTTTTGATCTACCATGTTGCCACTAGCATCAACACTCAATTGATCATTAGTGCCCATTGGTGTACTTATTGGCTTAGCATCTTGCAATCCAAACTTCTTGATCATGTCCTTGATGCACTTGCCTTGACTTACAAAAGTGTCATTCTTTATTTGCTTGATTTGAAGTCCAAGGAAGTAACTAAGCTCTCCAATCATAGACATCTCAAACTCATTAGCCATCATATTTCCAAACTCTTCACAAAAGTCTTGATTGGTTGATCCAAAGATAATGTCATCCACATAGATTTGCAACACAAACAAGTCATTTCCAAGCTTCTTGGTGAAGAGAGTGGTGTCAACCTTTCCCATCTTGAACCCTTTAGAGAGAAGAAAATCTCTCAATCTCTCATACCATGCTCTAGGTGCTTGCTTCAAACCATATAATGCCTTCTTTAGCTTGAAAACATGGTCGGGCTTCTTGTCATCTTCAAAACCGGGAGGTTGCTCAACATAAACTTCTTCATTAATGTAGCCATTGAGAAATGCACTCTTGACATCCATTTGATAGAGCTTGATGTTGTGTGCACAAGCATATGCTAATAAGATTCTAATAGCCTCCAATCTTGCAACGGGTGCATATGTCTCTCCAAAGTCAAGACCCTCAACTTGTGTGTAACCTTGAGCTACCAATCTTGCTTTGTTCCTCACAACCATACCATCTTGATCTTGCTTGTTTCTAAAGACCCACTTAGTACCAATCACATTGTAGTTCTCCGGCCTTTCAACAAGTTCCCAAACTTGATTTCTAGTGAAGTTGTTTAGCTCTTCATGCATGACATTTACCCAATCGGAATCCTTCAAAGCATCTTCTATTTTCTCAGGTTCTTCAAGTGACACAAATGAGTAGTGCTCACACAAGGATGCTAATCTTGATCTAGTTTGAACACCGCTTTGAATTCCACTAATGATTTGATCCAATGGATGATCTCTTGCTATGCTAGTAGGTTGGAGTATTGAGAGTTGATTGCTTCCACTTGTTTGACCTTGAACTTGCACTTCATCATGAGAACCACTTGAGCTTGCTTGATTTAAATCAATTTGCACACTTTGGTTGATCACATGAATATCATCATCATCAACTTGCCTTGGCCTTATGTCACCAATGTCCATGTTCTTCATTGCATTTGACAATTGATCTCCTCTCACATCATCAAGGTTTTGAGCTTCATTTTGAGACCCTTGGGTTTCATCAAACTCAACATCATGAACTTCTTCCAAGGTGCCATTTATGAGATTCCAAACTCTATATGCCTTGCTTGTGGTAGAATAACCAAGTAAGAACCCTTCATCACATTTCTTTTCAAACTTGCTCAATCTAGTGTCTTTCTTGAGAATATAGCATTTGCAACCAAACACTCTAAAGTATGCAATGTTGGGCTTTCTTCCATTCAATAGCTCATATGGTGTCTTCCCAAGCTTCCCATGGCAATAGAGACGGTTGCTACAATAGCAAGCCGTGTTGATAGTTTCACTCCAAAATGAATGACTCACATTGTATTCACTAAGCATTGATCTAGCCATGTCAATCAAAGTTCTATTCTTTCTTTCAACTACACCATTGGATTGAGGAGTGTATGTTGGTGAGAATTGATGTCTAATACCAAGATCATCACATAAATCTTCGATTCTTGTGTTCTTGAACTCACTACCATTGTCACTTCTAATCTTCTTGATGGTAGTCTCAAACTCATTTTGCACTCTCTTGATAAAAGATTTGAATAGATCATGTACACCACTCTTGTCATAAAGAAAGAATACCCAAGTGTATCTAGTGTAGTCATCAACAATCACAAAACCATACTTGTTGCCACCAATGCTAGTGTATGTTGTTGGCCCAAACAAGTCCATGTACAATAGCTCAAATGCCTTTGATATGCTCATTTCACTCTTACTAGGATGTGTATTTCCAACTTGTTTGTCGGCTTGACAAGCACTATATGGTTTATCCTTTTCAAAAGTTACATCTTTCAAGCCTCTAACTAAGTCATGCCTCAAAAGTTTGTTCAATTGTTTCATTCCAACATGACCAAGCCTTTGATGCCACAACCATCCCATACTAGATTTGCTAAGCAAGCATGATGTCAATTGTGTCTCACTATCATTGAAGTCAACCAAGTATAAGCTACCATGTCTAAATCCTTTTAATATCAAATTTGATCCATCAACACTTATGACTTTAACATCATCACTACCAAATATGCACATGAAGCCAAGATCACAAAGTTGTGCCACCGATAAAAGATTGAAATCCAAGCTCTCAACTAGCAACACATTAGATATGCTCATATCATTTGAGATAGCAATTTTACCAAGCCCCTTGACCTTGCCTTTCTTGTTGTTGCCGAAAGTGATAGCATCAAAACCACCATTTTGACTTGTATCAATTGATTTGAACATACAAGAATCCCCGGTCATATGTTGAGTGCACCCACTATCAAGCACCCAATGCCTTCCTCCGGCTTTGTAATTGACATACAAGACAAGATCAATTCTTTTTAGGTACCCAAACTTGTTTGGGTCCTCCAAGGTTAGTGACCAAGCTCTTTGGTACCCAAATGGCTTTCTTCTTTGAGCCCATCCATGGTGCACCAATAAACTTAGCATGAACACCATTTGTACCCTTGGTAAGTATATAAAAAGAATCAAACTTAATTGAGGATACTTTAGCATTGGATTTCTTGTTCATGCAATGTTGCTCTATGTGACCAACTTGCTTGCAATTTTTGCAATAGCTACTATTGTTCTTCAAAAACGAGTCTTGTGAGGAGCAAAAGCGGCCTTGCCTTTCTTGGGGTTATAGCCCAATCCCTCTTTGTAGAGAGAAGCTCTTTGGCTACCCAAGCACATAAGCAAGCAGTCCTCACCACCATAAGCCTTAGCTAAGGTGTGATTGAGCTCTTTTACCTCCTTGTTGAGATTTTCATTTTCAACTATAAGTGTGGAGTCACAAGTGAAACCATCACTACTAGATGAGGATGATGTAGATGCGCTACATGAAGGGTTAGTGGGAGCAACAACAATAGGCTTATGACAAGATTCATCAATTATATCACAAGATATGCCTATGTTGCAAGTTTTAGCTTTCTCAACATTAGTTGGCATGTTTTCACATTTTTCAACTAGAGAGGAATGGGCTTCTTCAAGCTTAGTGTGAGACTTTTGAAGCTTCTTATGATCTTCATTTAGACTCTCATAAGATGCCCTAAGCTCATCAAGTTCTTGCATAAGGTTTTTCTTTTCCTTAAGCAAGCCCTTGCACTCCTTTCTAGATTCTTTAAAATATTGAGTGCAATCTTCTAGCATAGTGATTAGTTCATCTTTAGTGAATTCTTCTTCATCACTATCACTATCACTAGCATTATCATGATCACTCTCATCATTGGATGATACCTTAGCGGCCTTAGCCATGAAGCATGATGGAGTGTCGAAGAGGGAGACCTTCTCTTGGATGGCAATGCTAGCATGTCCCTTCTTCTTGCTCTTGTAGTCATCCTCATCATCACTTGAGGAATCATCACTATCCCATGTAGCAACATGAGAATCATTCTTCCTTTTATGAGAGCTCTCCTTCTTTTTTTGCTTCTTCTTTTGCTTCTTCCTCTCCTTCTTGATAGCATCTTCATCATCACTATTATAAGGACACTTTGCAATAAGATGATCCTTGCTATGGCATCTAAAGCATCTCATGTTATGCTCATTCTTCTTAGATGAGTTCTTCCTCCTCCTTGCACGATAGCCCTTCTTCTTCATGAATTTGCCAAATTGCTTGACAAAGAGAGTCATCTTCTCATCAATGTCATCACTATCACAAGAGCTTGAGTCTTCATCACTTGATGATTCAATCTTGGACTTGCCCTTGGATGTGGTGGCTTTGAATGCCACACTCTTCTTCTTTTCATCATCTTTCTTCTCATTTTCCTTCTTCTTCTTCTTGACCAACTCATCCTTCTCATTATCTTCTCTATATGAATCATCGGTCATCACCTCTTGAAATATTTGTTGAGCAGTTAAATCCTTCAATGTAGTCCTCACTAGCACGGTGATCAATGTATCAAACCTCTTGGGCAAGCTTCTCAAAAACTTCATAGAGAATTGATTGTCCTTGACCTCCTCACCAAGTGCCTTGAGCTCATTGACAATGACTTGCAATCTATGAAACATCTCCGGAACACTCTCATCATCTTGCATCTTGAAGCTTGAAAATTTTTCTTGCAAGATATATGCTTTAGCGGTCTTTGTGCCTTCGGTGCCCTCAAATGTTTCTTCTAGCTTGGCCCAAGCATCATGTGCAACTTCTATGTTTTTCACTTGCTCAAATGTCTTATCATCTAATGCCTCATGAAGAGCACTAATGGCAATGTCATTACATTGGAGTTTCTTCTCTTCCACCGGTGTAGGTGCTTCCGGATTAGCAACCTCAAATTTTGTTTCGGTGACCTTCCACACTTCTCTATTGATTAACTTGAGGTGTGCGGTCATCTTAACCTTCCAATATGCATAATTTATACCATCAAAGTGAGGTGCCTTCTTGGTGTTGTTGATGTGCAAGCTTAATTGAGCCATTTCTTTTTCACCGTAGGTTGTTAAGCCTCAAATAAACGGTGCCTCGGCTCTGATACCACTTGTAAGGTCCAAATGGCTAGAGGGGGGGTGAATAGGCTATTTAAAATTCTACAAGCTTCACTAGACAACCACGTTAGTATAAAAGATGGTTATGCTAATTCTAGCACTAGCTCAGCTACACTGTGCAAGCCACCTACCAACAAGGCTAAGTCACTAAGCTACTTACTCCTATGTGATAAAAGCTACACTAAGCAAACTACACTAGAACTAGTACAAGAAAGTAAAGAGCAAGAGACTTGATTCTTATACCAACGATGTAGAGAAGCAATGCACTCGAAGAATCAATCACAATGATCAACCACAAGAGAAATCCTCAGCAAAGAGATGACACAAGATTTTTTACCGAGGTTCACTTGCTTCCCGGCAAGCTACTCCTCGTTGTGGCGATGCACCCACTTGTCGGTTCGCGAGCTAATCGACTATCAAGAGTCGAGCCCTCGGCGGGCGCCGCACAACCGCACACAAGATGGGGATCCTCTAAGCCACGAGCTCCACTAGAGTATCCAATTTGCGAACTCTCGCGGGGAAGAATCAAGAACCCCTTACAACACTTGGTGAATGCTCCAACAATCTCCAATTGCGAGCTCAATCACCTCCACTACTCCAAGCCGTCTACCGTGTCGGGAAACACGGAAGAGTAACAAGAAATCCACAGCAACTCGAAGATCAAGTGCCTCTAGAATGCAACTCTCAAGCAATGCACTTGAATCTCACTCAATCTCACTCAAGATGTGCAACTATGCAAAGAGATGAGTGGAGGGGTTGTTCTCTAGCTCAAAGGATGTCTCTAGGTCTCAAAATGTGCAAGAGTTACCCTCAAATCCCGGACACCCTCTATTTATAACGAAGGGGTACGTAACTAGCCGTTACAGACGACGCAGCAAAAATCGCGCTGACCGGACGCTCCGGTCAGGGTGACCGGACACGTCCAGTCACTACACGACAGCAAGAAACAGTGCGTGTCAGAACTAGCCGTTGCCGTGACCGGACGCGCTGAACCGATTGACCGGACGTGACAGTGCCCACGTCCGGTCGCGTTCCAGTACGCTCCCGTTGAGACCAGACGCGTCCGATCGCACGTGACCGAACGCACCGCGCGTCCGATCGTCACTCCGTTTCGCTCTGCCTCTCCGGACGCCTGATCGGACGCTCCGGTTCCGTGAGGGACCGGACGCGCCGGTCGCACGCTTTACTTCTGCGCTCAGGAGAACTGACCGGACGCGCTGGTCAGGCCAGACCAGCGTCCAGTCACAAACCCTAAGCGCGCTGCGTTGAGCTGACCGGACGCTCCGGTCAAACCGGGACCGCGTCCGGTGCAGCGTCCGGTCAATGCAGTGACCACCGTTCGCCTCCGTTTCTTTTTCGACTTCCGGCGCAGTAGAAAATAGGTGTTTCACTTCTCCAAAAAGCGCCGAATCCCGCCTCGCAAGCTCTGCAGGAGGGAGAGAGGAACCCAAACCCCTCTCTACCGCTTAAACTCGATCGCCTTCGCAAATGTGCTAACACCACCAAATGTACACCACCATGTGCATGTGTGTTAGCATTTCACAAAAATTTTCCAAGGCGTTATGTTAGCTCTCAACTAGATCCTAATGCATATGCTCAAGACATTGATCTAGTGGCACTTGATTCCCGATCTAACCGTGATTGCCCCTCTTGATAGTCGGCTATGTATCCTAAATCCGGTCAATCACTTCTCTACTCATCTTAGACCGGCAAAAGGAAAACCCTATGGTTATACCTTTGCCTTGCGCTCTTAGATCCTTCTCCTCCACTTGATCATTATGTCCATCATATTATGTGCATCTCCACCATGATCGTCATTTCATGTCCATGCACCATTTCTTTGTGATCTTGTGGCCACCACTCCTTGCCACGTACACCTTCATCACATGTGTTGCTTATGCCTAACTCAAAATACTTAACACATGGCATTAGCAACTTGGTGTCATTAATTACCAAAACCAAACTTGGGCTACGCAACACCGCGAACACCCTTAGGCCTTTCTCATGGCCGCTGACCCACCGGAGGTAGCACCTCACCGACGATGGCGGCACGGTGGTCGCGGTTCGCGGCACGCCGACGATACACAACGGTAGAGATCAAATTGGGGGCACAAGAAGCATCAGTAGCTCACCGCGGTTGCAGTGGAGCAAACAACAGGCGATGAGAGGTAGCGGAGGTGGCTGGCCACGACGAGGTGGACTGCGGCGGCACCTTGCCGGACTTGAGGAGGACGGTGGCGACTGAGGTCCTACGGGCTATACGGTGGGTTGGGAGTTGGCTCAGGAGAAGCGCAAGTTCAGGGCAATGCTATGGGGAAGATGGAGAGGATTGCGGTGGCGAGACGACGGTGAATTTTGCCGGCGAAAATCGATGGCGGCGACGGCTAAACGGAGGAAGAAAAACGACGACGCGCTCGGCTTATAAAGGAGCTCCGACCCTGCTGGCAGCGCTAGAAGGCGCGCATGGTTGAGGTGGCGGTCAAGCGTCCGCGGGAATGGCCTGGAAGCAACCCGGGGGCTCGCCGGCGCCCATGCCATGCGGTGCCCGGCGACCATTGGTCGGGAACTGTAGCTTCCCCCCATTTTGAAATTTTAAACTGTTTTCTCAAATTACTCTCAAATTCATGTAACAACTTGAAAAATTCCCAAGATATGAAATCTTCAGAATTTCAAGCTCTACAAGTTTGGTATTGAACACCTTTTCAAATTCTAACTGGATTTTGAAATTTGAGTTTAAATTCAAAAGGGGACACTTTTTGGAAATTTGGTAATTCAGAAATTACATTGGATTTTATATTGAGACTTCAAAATCTCCAAACACCAAAGTTGTACATCTAGCCAGGACCTACAACTTTTCTATTCAAAACATTTTCAAATTCTGCCTCCATTTTAAAATTTAAGTTTGGGGACAAAAAGGGGTCAAATCTGAAATTTGTTTATTTTCAAAATTGCTCCACATTTTACACTAAAACTTTGAAAACTCAAAACACCAAAGTTGTAGCCCTTGAAAAGTTCTACAAACTTGGTTTTGAACTTTTCCCAAATTTTGCTTAGATTTTGAATTATTTAAAAAGAGGTAAAATAGGGTTTTGGAATTTAGGGTTTTCGGAGGAATTTTCAATTGGAATTTGTTGCTACCTTAATTGGTGATTGCTTAATGATCAAACCATCGCCCAAGGGCACCATTTGGACAAGCATGACATGGTTGACCAAATGACACTCTTGGTTGACCAATTTAGCTTTTGAAATTCTTTTAACATTTCCCCAAATTTGAATTCAAATTTGAATTGGAAAACTCATGACAAGTTTTTGGATTCTAACTCAAACTCAAACTTGGAGCTTCATTTTATGTGTTGCACTTGAGCTCATACCCTACACTTGACACTAGTATATAACATAGTCACACACCTCAAATTATGTAGGGCATGGACTAAGTATTTGCGGTGGCATTCGAAATTGGGGTTTTTGATTCGGATCACACCACTGAGAAGCACAACAAATCTAGAAATGTAAACTCATTTTAGTTAATGCATAACAGGTTGATTTAAACATGGATGCTTTGCGATGCATTATGATGACATGACAGGTTAATTAGCAACTATAACACCCGGGGTGTTACACTCTCTGCTCTTCCCCTTCGCCGTGTTGCAGCCACACACCACCGCCCGCCGCACTCTGCTTCTTCCTTCCCCGCTGCTCTCCCTCTAATCTCTTTGCTGATCAAACAAGAGGAAAGGAAGCAAAAGCCAACAGCAGATGCCCTCTCGCCTCGCCTTGTCCAGCCGTCGCTGGCGAGCTGCTCCTCCCCTCTCCTTCTCTCCCCTTTCACCCTTTCTCTTTATCTCGCCGCCTCGCGGACGAAACAGAGGAGCCGAGCCCTGTGACCGTGAAGGCATGGGGATGGGTCGAACACGTCACTTGGGCCAATGGGTGAACGACATCTCTTTCTCTTGACCCCACACAACAGTGACGTTCCCTCCCTCCTCCTTCTCTATGTGGACATGGTCCACTAGAATACAGAGACAGAAAGGGCAGGTTCACAGATCGGCTCATAGCACAGTGTTGGTCAGCCTGGACTGTAGATCAGGCCCACCCGTCAGCCAGAAGCAAAATGCTATGTACACCCGGGAAACGTACACAGGGGATTAAACGGTAAGCATTTTAATTATAGAAGAATTTCTAGAAAATTTCTAAATAAACTAGAGCTCCTCTAGATCATATTTATATAACTTCCACTCATATAGCATAGATAAAATTGTAAAATTAATTTGCATGCCCTTTCCATTCGCGATTAATCGATAGACATAGATATAAATTATATCTTTGTTGTTTAAATTCTGAATGCCGTAATTCTTGCACCATAGTTCTTCTAAAATAAAACCCTACATATTAAAATGTTTATCCTAATTTTTGGTGCCCATTTAAATTCTAGATATGATTTCTTTTCTTTTCTTTTTATTTAAATATTGATTCGTAGTTGCATTAATTAATTAACGACCTGTAGTAGCCATAGTACCCATCGCCCTAAACTATGTAGGAAATATTGAACACTGGTTGTCCATTCTGAGCATATATGCTTAGCACATAATGACATACCTTAACTAGGTGTCTCTTCCTTGGTGGCACGTAAACACATTCTTCCCAGCATCAGCAGAAAAAAATCTATAAATTTATTGCGAGCCATGCTTTTGGGCTGCTTAGAGCATCTCTAACAACTTGGTAAAATTGACTTGCCAAATCTCATGATTTGACAAGTTGCTATTTTTTTTGCAAGTGAAAAAAGCTTTCTCTCCAACAATTTGCTATTCCAACTTGGTAAACTTGAAGAAATCCAACTCCGCAATGATGTACTTGCAGCCGGACCACTTTGCGGAAAAGCCCCTATACTTTCGTGAAATCAAACAAGGACAGATCTGCAGTTCTATGAGTCTACACACTTTGCAAATAAACCCGAGAAGAGTAATCTATTTTTGTATGAGCCCTTGCTCATCGTCTACCTCCGTTCGCGGAGCAGAGGACCGGCCACCGGGCTCGGTTCCCGGCCGGTGGTCGGCGAGTGGTGGCGCTGGGGATGCGGGGCGGCTCCTGCGGCCTGCGCCGACGGGCAGTGGACGCGGTCGTGGCTGCTGCAGGAAAGCGCAACGACGACGTCGAGGGAGATGACAGGAGGCAGGCCGGCATCGTCGCGGGGCGGCGGTGGCAGGGCGCAGCAGCATGACACACCGGCGTGTGTGGATGTGGCCCGTCCCCGAGGCTACGCGCTCCGCCACCGTCGTGGCCGCCGGCTCCTCGCAGCGTAACCTTATCCCGGCCGTGGGGAGGGCACGGTGGTCGGCGAGCGGCGGCGTAGGAGTCGCGGGGAAGGAGACGCGTCATGGGGAGGGCGCGGTGGCCGCGCGGTGGGCGGGCGGGTGGGGGCGGAGGCGCTGGCAAGGCCAGCGAGCCGCGCGGCGGGCGGGCAGGCGGTTGTCGCGGACTCGCGGCGATAGCAACTCCACCAGCGCGCGGAAATTTACACGCGCGACACCGATGGATATGCAGTTGGAATAAATACCAAATTGATTTAGGGAGTTATTGGAGAGGGATTTTTGTGTTTTTGCCCAAGTTTATAAGAATACCAAGTTGATTTAGGGAGTTGTTGGAGATGTTGCTGTTGTGGTACTTTTCACTACACTTAATTTGGCAATAACCGAAGGGTTGATCTCTTGCAATCTTGTCGAAGGCCATATAAAGAGGGATTACAAGATTGATTGTTTTTGGATTGGTTGAGAATGATGTCGTGGGAAAATGAAGGAATATATCAATATATTTGTTTTCCTGTAGAACTGCCCATTTGTAATGGAAAACATGGATCATGGGTGTCTAAACCTTATCTTATGCTGGTGTGCTCAGCTTTAAATAATGCCTTTGCTAAACATAAATGCAGTCCTTCTGACCTTTTGATGCATTTTTCATTCATAACAAGTGCTTGTCGAGTCAATACCCTTAGGATGTTGTTAAGCAAGTGTGGCATTTGCTTTGCCTGTGGATACACTTGGGACAGAATAACTTCTCTTAGTTTCACCCAATGATCTTTACACCTTTATGTACGACATATGAACAATCTATTTCGAGTTATACTTTATTTTTCTATCCTTCGTGAAGACTTATGTAATATTGATATTCCAAATATCATGATTGTCATATTTTTTTATTGGACAACAGTACAACACACATTTATACATATATGTTACCTGGACATTATTTTTTTCATCGCAACGCACGGGCATTTACCTAGTGATAATTCATTGGTCAAATTATGTTTGGATCCATCTCAAACTTCCTATTTTTAAAATTTAAATTTAAATTGAAAAATAGGGGAAACAAATATGACAGAACAAATAGGAGGAAAAAAAACTCCGAGAGAAGGAAAAGTACCTTTCAAACGAATACTAACTGTATCTCTAAATTTCAGTGCTAAATGTCATCAATGAAGAAAGTATACTTTTGGTAGTGAATGGGAAAAAAATTCGATGAGTGGCAGCCTGAAGCCCAGCGATTGATGGAATCAACGGTTGAAACATGATGATTTGAGTGGACGGTGGCAGGACAGTTGGGGCTCAAGGTTGCAATAGAGCAGCGACGGGAAAAGGTGGAGGTCAAGGGGCCTGCAAATGAGGAGGATGTGCAAGGAGAACATAGTGACGCCAGATCTATAGCAACTCAGATTAGGGGGCGCGATTGGTTACTATATCCGTCTTCGTGGATGTACCAGTGTTTGGTTGGCTAGCTAAGGGTTGGGCTAGGCTCTAGTCATGCAAAAAAAAATGCTACACGTGGCCCTCACGTGCTCACACGAAAAACAGCTAGGGTTACCGCCCCTTCACAAGCTCTCACCGCCGCCACTACTCACTCTCCCAGTCTCATTCGCTCATGTCTTGCCCCGAGGTAAATCAAACCCTCTCCTATGTGCTTCTTACCTCTCCTCTCCATTCTCTAGCATCTCAACTCTCATCCATGGTGCATCCCTCTCATTCCTCCCCTTTGTGGTGTTCTTGCAATCGTTGAAGTACAATTGGTGTCGTGTGCAACAAAGGCAAGTTGTCCCTCTAATTCTCATCCTTTTATTTGGTTTTGGTAGATAGGGATGTAAATCTAATGAGTTTGGTTCACACCTTGCAGGGTTCTTTGATCCGTGTTGTGTTTTGCAAAAGGCAAGTATTTCCCACTGTTCCCCTTTCTTGTAAACCCTAATCCGATCCTTGATTTCCATTTTCGTGTAATGTCTTCAGATTCATAGTGGTTGTACCAATTTGTAACTTGGGTTAGTGATTCGTTCCAATTTAGGCTTACATCCAAGGTCTCCTCTAGTTGTTCCTTCGTGTTTGTTGCTATGTTGCTCCAGTAACCCCAAATAACCTCCCCTCCTTGTTATGTGGTCCTCTTGTCTGGTTTTATCTTTGTGTGATTCTTCTTCCTATGGTGATGATAATACGGTTTACGCTCTTATATGCATAATAGTTAGTTCTATGTGGATTACAAAGTGTCTCTGCTGCTGCTGATGTTATTATTCATTATAACTGGACAAAGTACCTCTGCCTTTTTTATGTCATTTATGTTTATAGTTGAGCACTTTCCACTACCTGTGATGGTAATAGCGGAGCGCATGCCACTGCCTGTAATGTCATTACATTTTTTGAGAATAACAAAATAGTTCTCATCACTTTTTGTTTGGAAACTCATATTCTTTATGTTCAGTTTCTTGGCCAAGCGACCAAACATAAATTGGCAATATATGAAAAGAAATGTATTTGTCGGTGTTCGGTCCCGAGGGGGCCCTAAACCAACGAGTAAATACTGCGTGTCCCTTTCCTGGATGGTGATGCAAGGAGAACACACGGGGGTTTATCCTGGTTCGGGCAAAAGAAGGCCATACGTCCAGCGGGGAGGGAGAGGTTTGTATTTCCTTGCACCGAGGTGCTCGCGTAGGGGTTACAAGCTTGCGAGAGAGGGCGTCGAGCCCAAATCTCAAAGAGAGGAAAAAAAAGAGGACAAGGGTGATTGCTTGAGATGTTGACCTCTATCTTGCGTCTTGCCTGTTGTCCCTTGTTTCTCTGTCCGTTGTAGAACCCTGGTCTGCCCTTTTATAGGGCGAGAGGAGGCCAGGACGTCGGGAGCCTTGAGGCGATGTTTTGTTGATCCCTGTTGAGATGACTGTTACGACGTGCCCTAGGAATGGGAGGCCATCCCTGGACACCTCGGCGACATAGAGGACAAGACGGCGAAATGACCCGGAGCGCCGTGCCATACCGTCCTCCCCTTTCCGTTGAACTGTGCCGAGCGTCGAGGTTGGGTCGAGGCCGGGTCGAGACCGGATGGATAAGGCCGAATCCCCGAGATTGCGGAGTACGGGCCTTGTCTTATCCTTCCTCGAGGGTGATCAATGATAAACAGTGCACGGTAAGGTGTGTACAGTGACAACTTTCACTTCCCATCACGGGATGGGCAGTAAAACAGTGAGGGCTGACATCAGCGCTGCTCCCACGTCGATCCTGATCGCAGCCATACCGGTAGGTGGTAGTAGGTAATCGCATTAAATGCTATGGCTTTTGTCCTGGGGCAGGTAAAGAGAAGGGGTCGAGACGCTCGACCCGAGCTCACGCGAGTCAGAGTTTTTCCCAGTGGGCGGACGAGCCTCGCGTGGGTCGGAGCGCGGTCGAGGTACCTTGCTGTACGGGACGGGGCGTGGTCGAGGCGCCCCCGTCGAGGGTGCCTCGTACGAGTCAGAGCCGGAGCGCGATCGAGGCACCCCGTCAGGCTACCCTCGTACGAGGCAGACCCGGTGTGCGGCCGAGCTTGGGCGCGGCTTAGTCGTTTTGATTTTCATTATCGTTAAATGTGGGTACCCCTATGCTATTGGTACCGACAGTAGCCCCCGAGCCTTTTGGTGAGTGTGCGATCACTCTCCTAGAGGCTTTTTTTGCTGATGATCTGGAGTCGTAGCGTCGTTGACTTCTCCGGTGGGGGCGCGCGAGCACACCCGCCGGGTGTAGCCCCCGTGGCCTCGGTGGAGTGTTGAAGACTCCTCCGAGGTCTTTTACGTGTTTTATTGGGGAGTAGTTTGATGCGGTCGAGCCCCCGAGCCTCGTGCGCACGAGGTCGATCGGAGTCCCGGTCGTCTTCTGTCATGTGGCCCTCACGCTCCTCCTGTAGAGAGGAGGAGGAGGGGTGGGAAACGCCGTACTACCCTGTTTGGGCGAGTTCCGACGATCTCCGATGAGCTGCTAGCAGGGGAATTTGAGTGCGAGCCCGTGCTCCAGTCGTTAGGAGTCGACTAGTGGCCCGGAGGCGCTCTCAAAAAATGCCAAGGAGTGGTCGTGCGGATGTCAGTTCCCTTCGACGGGATCCGAGGGCTCGATGCCTCCCCCGAGGGGACTCCTACTTCGACCTCTTCCTACAGCCTCGAATACGTCTTGGGGTGCCTCGAGAGCGTGGCTCGAGCCCTGGCCATGTACAGGCGCACCCTTGGTCGTCCCTAACTCTGTTACTCGAGGGCAGCTGTCGAACCCTGGTCGAGGGCTAGCTTTCGATCCCTCAAGGTTTAGGTTTCTGCGGTCGAGCCCCCGAGCCTCATGCGCGTGAGGTCGATCAGAGTCTAGACCGTCTTTTACTGTTCGTCCCTCACGCTCCTTTTCCGAAAAAGGAGGGGTGGAGAACGTCGTACTACCCTCGTTTGGGTGAGTTCTGACGGCCTCCGGTGAGCTACTAACGGGGGGATTCGAGTGAGCCCGTGCTCCATTCGTTAGGAGTCAGCTAGGGGCCCGGAGGCGCTCTCAAAAAATGCCAAGGAGTGGTCGTGTGGATGTCGGTTCTCTGCGACGGGATCCGAGGGCTCGGTGCCTCCCCCGAGGGGATTCCTACGTCGACCTCCTCCTACAGCCTCGAATACGTCTTAGGATGCTTCGAGAGCGTGGCTCGAGCCCTGGCCATGTATGGGCGCATCCCTAGTCGTCCCTAACTCTGTTGCTCGAGGGCAGCTGTCGAACCCTGGTCGAGGGCCAGCTTCCGCTCCCTCGAGACTCATACCGGGCTCGGGGCCCGTTTCCCAGGTATCTGGGAATATCCGTCCGCGGATCCCTCCCCCGCCCGTTAGCCGGGCGCGTCTTTTTAGGAGGGGAGGCGAGATCGGCGAGGTAGTGGGCGACGGGCGTACGGTTACGACGTGGGGGACGGCCACGCGCCCAACTCCTGTGAGATGTAGGGAAACAGTTAGGTGGGTGCATTTAATGTGGGAAACTGTTCCTACCTTTTTGCGCGGCCGTTGGGCTTCCGCCTAGGCATATAAAATCAAGGCCTAGGGGTCTGCGTTCCCCATCGGTCCCTTGCGCTCTTGCAATCTTCTGCCTCAGACAACCCTTGCCTTATTGCGCTCACCGCCCACATCGCCGCCGCCACCGCATCCTCTTCGTCCACCCCCCTTCCGACAGCACCGATGGCAGGAAAGAGTCAGATCCTCCCCGCCGATGACTGGGCCGCCTCCTCGGTGATGGAGAGGAGGTTGGAAGAGTTGGTCGAGGACGGGCTGCTGTGGCCAAGGACGAGTCGGTCGCAGCCGGAGTGGATCGCGCTGCCTCCTGCCCACCGGGAGCCGACGCCCCCTGAAGGGTACGTGGTGAGCTTCGTCTGCTTCCACGAGTGGGGGTTTGGCATGCCGGCGTCCGTCTTCATGCGCGCGCTCCTCCACTACTACCGGGTGGAGCTTCACCACCTTGCCCCCAACGCCGTCGCGTAGGCCGCCATCTTCGCGGCGATCTGCGAGGGCTACCTTGGGGTGGAGCCGCAGTGGAACCTGTGGCTTCACCTCTTCAAGGCCGAGCTCTTCGCCAAGAAGGCGGGGGAGAAGGGGGTCATGTGCGCGGCTCGAGTAGGCAGCTGCGTCCTACAGGTGAGGTCGAGCTAGGTGGATCTGTATATCCCGGCTCGCCTCATCTCTTCGAACAGCGGGTGGCACGAGGGTTGGTTCTACCTCCGCAACGATGAAAATCAGTTGCCGAGGTACACCAGCCGCGTGCTGACCGCTCGAGAGGACCGCTGGACGTACGGAGTGCCGGAAGCCAAGAAGCCACGCCTGGACCCGCTGCTGGCGGCGCTGCAGCAGCTTCGCCTTCGGGGCTTGACGGCAGCGGCGGTGGCCACGGCCTTCCATCGCCGCAGAGTGATGCCGTTGTGCCGGCGTCGTCTCCGCCTCGACCAGATGACTCCGTAGGCATCTCTGGAGGGGACCCGGATGTCCCACGAATCCCTTGCCCTCGAGGAGGTCCTCCGGCGAGCGCGCCGGATGGTTGGGAACTTCAAGGTGGAGGAGGTCAACCGGGTCCCCATGAGGCCTACCGAAGGGTTCAAGCCCGTGGTACGCATCTTTGGGCTGGTATGTTTGCTAGTTTCGTTTATTTTTGGATTCCGCTGATTCGGTCGAGGCCGGCGCGTAGGATTTGTCGGCGCTGCGGGAAACGCGTCCGCCAGTCCCAGAGGACCGGCCCGCCCGGGAGGCTCGACGCCAGCATGCCTCCAAGAAGAAGCAAACCAAGGAGACGGCCAAGAAGCGGGCAATCCGCAAGGCCAAAGAGGCGGAGGCGTTGAAGAAGCTCCGGCGCCAGCAGACCATCGACGGGGTCCCCCTGGCGCCGTCGCCCTCCGAGACGATCTCGGGGGAGGACGACGACAGCGGCGGCGAAGACGACAACGCCCTGTCGTGGTATGAGACCGCGACCGGACTGGGGGACCTCCCCGACATTCGCCCCCTGCTGGAGCCCATCAGGGGGTCGTCCTCCTCGGTCATCGTGGTCAAGGAGACCGAGGAGGAGGAGGAGGAAAAGGAGAAGGAGAAGAAGGAGACGGGCCCCTCGACAGGAGGGGCCACTTTACCCCAGACCCAGCAAGAGGGGTCAACGGGGATGCCTGCACCAGCCCAGGCCCCGCAAGCTCGGGCAGGGGCTAGGACGGTGGTACCAGTGTCGTCATCGACGGAGGCACCGGTAGGCGTGAGAACCCGAGGCCAGCTGGCCTCAGAGGCACAGAAGGCGCAGGGCGGTGCGCCGGTCAGGGCCCCAAGGAGTGCCCGGCCTACTGGTGGGGCTGCTGTGAGGCCATCGTCGGCCGCTCCAGGAGGCTCGGATCGCGCGGGGTCGAGGCCCTTGGTGCCAATTTTTGGGTAAGCGTTTCTGCTTGGTTGTTCCGCCTTTCTCTGGATCCGTTGGCTGACATTTTTTCTCACTTTGCAGGTTAAAGCGGAAGGCGGAGCCGATGGGGCCTACCCCCGTGAAGTCGCTGCGGGCCAGCGCCATTGTCCTTAACCGGACGGCGGAGCAGGATGTGGCCTGGGTCCGACAGGTCGAGGCCACGAAGGGGTGCCTGCCACAACAGTAGGGGCAGCAGATGCCACGGTGGTTGCTGGCCCCGATCCCTCCGTGGAGGGGTCCGAACCGGCGGAGACGGTGGCGCCCGGTGCGGTCGAGGCGGAGCCCAGGTCGTCGGCGATGGCCGAGGCTGCCGTCGAGGCCGTGATGGGCGAAGCATCCGTCTGCGGCGCGGAGCGAGCGGGTGCTGACGTGACCATGGAGGAGGTCGCCGTCGGCATCGGGACAAGAGGCGGCCCTGGCGAGGGGGTCGCGGCCGCAGCAAGACCCGTCGACGGAGCCGGCGGGTACGGTGGAGGGCGGGGCCGTCGAGCCCCCGACCGGAGATCCAGAAGAAGAGGCGCCGGAGGTTGAGGCGCCGGCTTTGGGGGCACCGACGGTCGAGGCGCCGGCACCGGAGCCGCCGACGGTCGAGGCGCCGGCTCTGGAGGCGCCGGCGGTTGAGGGGCCGGCTCCCTTAGAAGGGCGGGCACCCATGACCGTGGACCTTACCCTCGATGACACCCCCTTGGACAAAGGGAAACAAGTGATGGGGTCGAGGGGGGTGAGGCCGCGGATCAGGCCGGTGCCTCGACGGCCGTTGGAGAGGCGGGAACTGCGGGCGAGGCCGGTCCTTTCGCGGGACCGGGAGACGCCCCGACCGGGTCGTCGTCGTCATGGCCCGACATCGCCGCGCTGGCCATAGCGCGGGCAGAGGCAGAGATACCGAGGTGGAGGGGCCGTCCCTCTAGTTTAGGGACGCCGCGAACCCCGACGCCGAGCCCATCTTCACCCTGAACGACAGGGATGAGGTGCACCGATGGGAGTACCTCGAGGGCGTCCGCCGGCACCTTGATCGGTTGCTCCATGTGGCGTCCGAGGCCGTGTCACGGAGTATACGGGATGCCACCGAGGTATGATCGACCCGTCGTCTTTCTTCGTGATTTTCTTGGTGTCTTTTTCCCTCGGCTTTTTAACCTTTTTGGTTTTTTTGAATTGCGTTCAGGAGCTGAAGGAGTACTCCTGCCGCAAGTCACTCTTCATCCGGGATGAGAGTGGCATGTGGGCCGCGCTGTCTCAGCAACGGGTCCTGGTCGAGGAGGCCCAGAAACGGCTTTCCGATCGGAACGCCGAAATGGTTGAGCTGCGCGTCGCGTACGCGGCGGTGAAGGAGGAGGCGATGCAGGCTTGGGCGGCTGAAGCCGTGATGTGCACTGACGTGGACAAGGCTCGGGAGGAGGCTGCCTAGGCCCGCAGGGATCTCGAGCCCCTGTCGGCATGGGTGAAGAAGCTCGAGGAGGATGTCTCCCATGTTAGTCGTCAACGCGATGCCCTCAACGTTGAGGTCGAGCAGGCCACTACTCATTTTGATGCTCTGAAGGACGAGGTCACGACGCTGATCGGAGCCATCCAAGAGAAGGACGCGGCTCTCGAGTCTGCTCGGCAGGAGATCGAGGCGCTGAAGGCGACCATCAGTGACAAGGATAGCGCCCTCCTAGGGCTCGAGCGGACGTGCGGGGGGCTTCGCAACAAGGTCGTGGGCCTGCAGACCCATATCGAGGGTAAGTGTGACTGTTACGGCCACGGCGTTGAGGCCTCATGTTAGGTATTAATTTGTTTATCGTGTTTCAGAGCTGGAGAGGGAGAATCGAGAGGCCCAATCATCTGCCAACTCCTTCCAGAGCCTCCTCGAAGCCGAGACCCGAAGGACCCAGCTGCTCTAGGGCGTGATCACCACCGTGTGTGACGACCTGGGGATCGAGCCCGATGCCGACACCGGGGAAGATGTTCTAGGGAACTCCTTCATCCGTCGGATGGCGGCGCTGGGCCGCCTTGCCCGGGAGAAGATACGGGACGGCCTCCATCACGGCGTAAAGAGGGCGCTGGCCGTCGTCCGTTCAGGGTTTGTGTTCGACATGAAGCTCGTTGCTGATGGCTTCATCACAGACCCGGATCGGACGGACGAGAAGAACGAGAATGCCTGCCTAGAGCTGATTGAAGCCGCGGAAGAGCCTGGAAGCCGTCTGGCCTCGTTTTTTGAAGCCGAGGTGGTTCCGCCTGCAGATGATGAGGGCCTGTGAGCCAAATCTGGGCGCGAAGGCCCATGTAATAAGTTAGTACTTTGAATTTTGGTCGTGGTGGCCTCGGAGGCCCTAAGAACTTGAAACATAAACCGGTTCGTGGTTAATTTAGTTTTATTCGAGCTTTTCTTCCCTTTATCGCTTGGATTGTGTTCTCGCGTGATTTACTTAGCACGCAGTTGCGTCCTTTGGCGTAAGGGAGCGAGTGGAGGTACCGTAGCCTCGGAGGCGTAAGTAATCTCATGGGTCAACTGCCCTCGAGCTTCAGGGTGATGTTGCGGCCTTGTAAATCGTGTGAGAGCCTGATCTAAGCGATAGGGGGTATGTTCTTTTTCAAAGTTAGGAACTGTTATTTAGATCTCCCTAGCATGAAGTCACACCTCTAAAAGGTGTGAGGGGTGAGTGGAGGTACCGTAGCCTCGGAGGCGTAGGTGATACTCCTGGCTCGAGAGCCCTTTCGAACCTTAGGGTGCTCTTGCAGCGAAGTCGATCTAAGAAGCGGTTCTTAAATTTAAATTTAAAAAAGAGTACAAGTTTTTTCGGGGACTGGGGGGTTCCCCCCCTGTAGCCCCCGAGGGAGGGTCGATTCTGGGAGTGCAGAGTCGATCCTTCCTCGTTGTGAAACAAAAGTTTAAACATCGTTGTATTCTTTATTGACAAAAAAGAAATTACAGAGCCTCGAGGCTTTTTAAGGAAAGAAGCGACGTACCGTTCAATGTTCCAAGCGTTGGTGAGGATTTCTCCCTTCTCGTTGGATAGCTTGTAGGTGCCCGGCTTTAGTACTTCTGCGATGATGTACGGCCCTTCCCATGGTGGCGTGAGCTTGTGCCGTCCCTTGGTGTTCTGGTTCCGTCGTAGTACCAAGTCGCCGACGTTGAGGTCACGCTTGCGGACGTGTCTGTCGTGGTAGCGTCGGAGACCCTGCTGGTACCTGGCAGAATGCAACAGAGCCACATCTCGGGCTTCCTCGAGCTGGTCAAGGGCGTCCTGTCTTGTGGCGTCGTTATTTCTTTCGTTGTAGGCCTTCAACCTTGGGGATCCGTATTCTATATCAGTTGGGAGCATAGCCTCAGCCCCGTAGACTAAGAAGAATGGAGTGAACCCCGTGGCTCGACTCGGCGTTGTTCTTAGGCTCCATAGGACCGAGGGTAGTTCGGCAGCCCATCTTTTGCCATGTTTATTTAGTTTGTCAAAGATTCTGGGTTTCAGGCCTTGTAGGACCATGCCGTTGGCACGTTCCACCTGACCGTTTGTTTTTGGATGGGCCACGGCTGACCAAAGCACTCGAATGTGGTGGTTGTCGCAGAAATCCAAAAACTTTTTACCAGTGAACTGGGTGCCATTGTCCGTGATGATACAGTTGGGGACCCCAAAGCGATGAATGATGTCGGTGAAGAAGAGCACAGCTTGCTCGGACCTGATGCTGGTAATAGGGCGGGCCTCGATCCACTTGGAGAATTTGTTGATTGCGACGAGCAAGTGGGTGAAGCCGCCAGTTGTCCTTTTCAATGGTCCGACAAGGTCGAGCCCCCAAACGGCAAACGGCCATATGATGGGGATAGTTTGCAGGGCATGTGCCGGAAGATGGGTTTGTCTCGCATAGTACTGACAACCCTTGCAGGAGCGTACTAGCTTGACAGCATCAGAGACCGCGGTCGGCCAATAGAATCCTTGTCGAAAGGCGTTTCCGACGAGGGTTCGAGGTGCTGCGTGGTGACCGCAAGCCCCCGAGTGGAGATTGCTGAGCAGGTCCCTGCCTTGCTCATTTGTGATGCAGCGTTGGAGGATACCAGTAGGGCTACGACGGTAGAGCTCCCTACTGTCGCCAATGATCACAAAGGTTTTGGCCCAGCGTGCGATCCGTCGAGCCTCAGTCTTATCCGAGGGGAGGTCCCCTCGGCTGAGGTAGTCGAGGTACGGGACGCGCCAGTTAGGCTCGAGGTCAGACGGTGGGGTCAAGTCTTCCACCTGCATGGCTTTAGCCCTGGTCGAGGGGGCTTCTGCCTCAGGTGGGGGGTCGAGTGACGTCCCGTCAACCCCTCCGTCTGGCCCGAGGTCGATGGATGGCTGCTGGAGGTCTTTTGCGAAAACGTCCGGTGGAACCGTAGTTCGACTGGACGTGATTTTTACCAGTTCATCGGCGGCCTCATTATACCTGCGTGCGATGTGGTTGAGCTCGAGGCCGTGAAACTTGTCCTCGAGGCGCCGTACTTCTTGGCAGTAGGCTTCCATCTTGGGGTCACGGCAGCTCGAGCTCTTCATGACCTGATCGATCATGAGTTGGGAGTCGCCTCGAACGTCAAGGTGTCGGACCCCGAGCTCAACGGCGATTCTTAATCCCGTGACGAGCGTCTCGTATTCGGCGACGTTGTTAGACGCAGGAAAATAAAGCCGGATGACGTAGCGCATGTGAACCCCGAGGGGTGAGACGAAGAGCAAGCCCGCGCCTGCTCCTGTTTTCATCAATGACCCATCGAAGTACATGGTCCACAACTCTGCCTGAAGCTGTGCAGGGGGGAGTTGGGTGTCGGTCCACTCAGTCAGGAAATCTGCTAACACCTGTGACTTGATAGCTTTGCGCGGCGCATAGGACAAGGTCTCGCCCATGAGTTCGACTGCCCATTTGGCAATCCTACCCGAGGCTTCCTGGTTCTAGGCTATCTCTCCCAAGGAGAAAGAAGAAACCACATTAATCGGGTGACCCTCGAAGTAGTGTCGAAGCTTGCGCCGTGTCAGGATGACGGCATATAGCAGTTTCTAGATCTGTGGGTATCGAATCTTAGTTTCTGAGAGCACTTCGCTAATGAAATAGACTGGCCTCTGGACGAACAAGGTATGTGCCTCCTCGGCCCGTTCGACAACCAGGGCCGCACTGACTACTTGTGATGTCGCGGCAACATAAAGTAGGAGCGGTTCCCCTGGGGTGGGAGGGACGAGGATTGGTGAGTTAGAGAGTGTGGCCTTGAGTTTTGTGAGAGCTTCCTCAGCCTCGAGGGTCAAGGAAAAATGCTCCGATTTCTTCAAGAGACGGTACAGAGGGAGTGTTTTTTCGCCGAGGCGCGAAATGAAACGACTGAGTGCCGCCAAGCAGCCTGTGACCCTCTGTACGCCCTTCAGATCTCGGATGGGGCCCATCTTGGTTATTGCAGAGATTTTTTCAGGGTTGGCCTTGATGCCGCGTTTAGACACGATGAACCCAAGAAGCATACCTCGTGGGACGCCAACGACGCATTTCTCTGGATTGAGTTTGATGTTTTTTGCCCGGAGGCATTTGAACGCAACGTCGAGGTCGTTGACCAGATCGTCGGCTTGTTTTGTTTTGACAACGATGTCGTCGACATAAGCCTCGACGGTCGACCCGATGTGCTTTCCGAAAACGTGTTGTATGCATCGCTGGTACGTAGCCCCCGTGTTCCGGAGACCGAAGGGCATCGTAACGTAGCAATACATGCCGAATGGGGTGATGAATGAAGTCGCAAGCTGGTCGGACTCCTTCATTTTGATTTCGTGGTAGCCGGAGTATGCATCTAAGAATGAGAGAGTTTCACATCCCGCAGTGGAATCAACGATTTGGTCAATGCGTGGCAAAGGAAAGGGACTTTTGGACATGCTTTATTTAAACTAGTATAGTCTACACACATCCTCCATTTCCCACTTTTTCCTAACTAATATAGGATTAGCTAGCCACTCAGGATGATGAACCTCCTTGATGAATCCGGCCTCCAACAGTTTGTGTATCTCTTCGCCGATGACCCTGCGCTTCTCCTCATCGAAGCGACGCAGGCGTTGCTTCACCGGTTTGGATCCGGCCCGGATCTCCAAGGCGTGCTCGGCGACTTCCCTAGGTATGCCCGGCATATCTGAGGAACTCCACGCAAAGATGTCGACGTTTGCGCGGAGAAAGTCGATGAGCACTGCTTCCTATTTAGGATCGAGGGTGGCACTGACGTTCAGCGCCTTTCCCTTGGGATCAGCGGGGTCGAAGGGTACGAGTTTGACATCTTCCGTGGGCTCGAAGCTGCCGGCATGGTGCTTTGGGTCGGGAATCGCATTGGCGAGGCCGTTGAGGTCTGCAGCCAAGGTCGCCGACTCCAAAACAGCCTCTCCGTGCTCGACGCACTCGACGTCGCACTCGTAGGCATGTTCATACGAGGGCCCTACAGTGATGACACTGTTTGGGCCTGGCATCTTGAGCTTGAGGTAGGTGTAGTTCGGGATTGCCATGAACCTGGCGTAGCATGGGCGCCCGAGGATAGCGTGGTATGTTCCACGGAATCTGACCACTTCGAAAGTGAGAGCCTCCTTTCTGAAGTTGGTCGGTGTGCCAAAACAAACAGGCAGATCGACCCGTCCGAGGGGTTCCGCCCGTTTCTCTGGCATGACTCCGTGGAAGCCCCCGACGCTAGATTGGAGGCGCGCTCTCTCGACCCCCAGAAGGTCGAGGGTCTAGGAGTAGATGATGTTGAGGCTGCTTCCGCCGTCCATGAGCACCTTGGTGAGGCGTGTGTTGGCGATGACGGGGTCAACAACGAGCGGGTAGACTCCTGGATTGGGGACGTAGTCTGGGTGATCATCACGGTCGAAAGTGATGGCCACCGCAGACCAATCAAGGAAGCAGGGGACTGCCGTTTGTACAGAGAAAACCTCACGCTGTTCTCGCTTGCGCTGGCGCGCCGAGAGGCGGGTTGAGGGTCCTCCGTAGATCATGAAGCAGTCGTGGATCTCAGGGAATCCCTCATCCTTGTCGTCACTCTTAGGGTCCTCATTCTTGTCGTCCTTCTTGACGCCAGCACCCTCAAAGTACCTACGAAGCATGCGACAGTCTTCGAGGTTATGGTTAGTGGGTCCCTTGTGGTAGGGACACGGCTCTTTGAGCATTTTGTCGAAGATGCCCCCGTCGGGGGGGCCTCGAGGCTTCTTACGCTCGGTAGCAGCGACGAGCTCGTCGGCCGGGGCTTCGAGCTTGCCTTGCTGGCCTTTCTTCTTCTTGCAGTTGTTTCTCTTGGAGCCCCGGGTGGAGCTCGCGGGATCGTCGACCTTCTGCTTCCCCTTTTCCTGGTCGCCACCAAAGATTGCACCAACCGCCTCCTCGCCGGCGGCAAAGTTGGTGACAATATCCGTCAACCCGTTGGCAGTGAGTGGAGTGTTACGGCCTAACTCTCGGACCAACTCCTTACAGGTGGTGCCGGAGAGGAAGGCCATAATCACGTCGGAGTCGGTGACGTTGGGGAGCTCGGTACGCTGCCGGGAGAAGCGCCGGATGTAATCCCGGAGGGATTCACCCGGTTTCTGCTTGCAACTCCGGAGGTCCCACGAGTTGCCGGGGCGCATGTAGGTCCCCTTAAAATTTCCCTCAAACACCCTCACGAGATCGTCCCAGTCGTGGATCTGTCGAGGTGGAAGATCCTCGAGCCAGGCTCGGGCGGTGTCGGAGAGGAACAGGGGGAGTTGTCGGATGATGACCCGGTCGTCGGTGGCCCCGCCCAGCTGACACGCCAAGCGGAAATCGGCAAGCCAAAGTTCGGGTTTGGTTTCGCCGTTGTACTTGGTGAGAGTCGTGGGGGGGCGAAACTGAGCCGGGAGCACCGTCTCACGGATAGCCTTACTGAAGACCCGAGGACCCGGGGGCTCAGGTGAAGGGCTACGATCTTCCGAGCTGTCGTAGCGTCCGCCCCTGTGGACGTGGTAGCCTCGAGCCACGCCGTCACCGTGCTTGCGCGTGCAGCGCTCGACGATGTTGCCACGGGTGTCTCGAGGCTCGTGGTCGTTGGTGGTGGGCTCAGGGGCCGGAGCTACCCGGTTTCGCCAGGCAGGCTCGGGGTGAACCGAGGCTTCTCTCTCCTGTCGGGAGGGCTCGATGATCCGCTCCGAGGCTGGCTCGCGTCGCCTCGAGGCAGAGCTCTCAGCCTGCTGCATGGCAGCGGTCTCGAGAAGTTCTCGGATTTCATCTCGAGCCCGACGAGCGTCAGGGTTTGACGGCTCGGGCATGTTGCGGAGGAGCATGGCGGCGGCGACGACGTTCTGGCTGGCTCGAGCGAAAACTGGGGGGTCGACCACCCGGTCCTCGTTGATGCGACAGTTGACATCGCGAGCTCTCTCGTGAGCTCTCCCGCCAAGTGCGCGTTCCGTGCGCTCACGCTCGAGGGTTTGTTGGAGTAGATCCAGGTTTTCCCGTTCCTCGTCAAGCCTGTCCTACAACTCATGAATCTGCTCGAGCTGCATTCCTTGATCCGCAAGGAACTGAGGGTCGTCTTGCTCAGCAGGAAGCTCGACATGAGGTGGCGTGTGCCTTCCTTCGACTGGCTCTTCGTCCTCCGACTCCGACGTGCTTTCAACATCGATGTTGAAGCATTCGCGGGTCGGATCATAGGTGTCATCAACCGAGTCGGAGTCAGGAGCGCCAAAGTAATAGTATGACGGGGAGATGTGAGGCCGTCGCAAGTCGCTCCCGTGACCGCGACACCGGGAGGCGGTCTCACGGGGCCTTGTTTCCGGAGTCTCCGTAGAATCCCGATAATCGAAGGCCGGCGTGGACGCAACAGAGTCCAGAGTGGAGCGTAGATGGTGCCCGAGGAGCTCCCCGTAGGCACTCATACTAGCGCTTACGGAGGAAGCATAGGTCCGGGCAGCCGAGTCTAGCCCAAACGGGAATGGTGATGGAGATGTCGTTGTCCACGCCGGAACGGATGCTCCGGACAGTGGTGTCTCACCGGACGGGGGAGCGGCGGGATTCTCCGTCGGCATGTTACCCTCAGTCAAGCCCGTCCTACCCAAACCTTCCACGAGGAAATCTGGGCCGACGCCTGGCTGGGGGTGCCGGACCGGGGGATCCCATCACCCTCCGCGAGGTGAAGACGGTGGTTGTGCCGGGCTCGTCGTCGTCGGGCGGCCCGCGCCTGCCTAGAGCGACGGTACCGGCGGATTGCTCCCCCAGGCTAGGAGAGCTCATAATCCTCGTCGGTTGGGTGCCTGGGTGGAAGTAGGACCATATCGTAGCCATAGCCAAGCGACATGAACTCCAAACTCCCGAACCAGATCACCGTGGCCAACGGAATAGGACGTTCGGGGTCAGCCATCCAGGAAAAAAGGCGGGAAAGCGACGTTGGCACGCAGCGATCCCCTACCTGGCGCGCCAACTGTCGGTGTTCGGTCCCGAGGGGGCCCTAAACCAACGAGTAAATGCTGCGTGTCCCTTTCCTGGATGGTGATGCAAGGAGAACACACGGGGGTTTATCCTAGTTCGGGTAAAAGAAGGCCCTACGTCCAACGGGGAGGGAGAGGTTTGTATTTCCTTGCACCGAGGTGCTCGCGTAGGGGTTACAAGCTTGCGAGAGAGGGCGTCGAGCCCAAGTCTCAAAGAGAGGAAAAAAAAGAGGACAAGGGTGATTGCTTGAGATGTTGATCTCTATCTTGCGTCTTGCCTGTTGTCCCTTGTTTCTCTGTCCGTTGTAGAACCCTGGCCTGCCCTTTTATAGGGCGAGAGGAGGCTAGGACGTCGGGAGCCTTGAGGCGATGTTTTGTCGATCCCTGTTGAGATGACTGTTACGACGTGCCCTAGGAATGGGAGGCCATCCCTGGACACCTCGGCGACATAGAGGACGAGACGGCGAAATGACCCGGAGCGCCGTGCCATACCGTCCTCCCCTTTCCGTTGAACTGTGCCGAGCGTCGAGGTTGGGTCGAGGCCGGGTCGAGACCGGATGGATAAGGCCGAATCCCCGAGATTGCGGAGTACGGGCCTTGTCTTATCCTTCCTCGAGGGTGATCGATGGTAAACAGTGCACGGTAAGGTGTGTACAGTGACAACTTTCACTTCCCATCACGGGATGGGCAGTAAAACAGTGAGGGCTGACATCGGCGCTGCTCCCACGTCGATCCTGATCGCAGCCATACCGGTAGGTGGTAGTAGGTAATCGCATTAAATGCTATGGCTTTTGTCCTGGGGTAGGTAAAGAGAAGGGGTCGAGACGCTCGACCTGGGCTCACGCGAGTCGGAGTTTTTCCCAGTGGGCGGACGAGCCTCGCACGGGTCGGAGCGCGGTCGAGGTACCTTGCTGTACGGGACGGGGCGCGGTCGAGGCGCCCCCGTCGAGGGTGCCTCGTACGAGTCGGAGCCGGAGCGCGGTCGAGGCACCCCGTCAGGCTGCCCTTGTACGAGGCGGACCCGGTGTGCGGCCGAGCTTGGGCGCGGCTTAGTCGTTTTGATTTTCATTATCGTTAAATGTGGGTACCCCTATGCTATTGGTACCGACAGTATTGGTGTTGTATCTCGTGCCACTGACAATATTACAAAAATGGATAAATATAAAAAAAATTGTTGCAGAGAGTAGCAAGAAAATTTGTCATTTTGTAAGGTCGAGAAAACATTTAGACACAAAAGTACAATGGAAATCCAAAGGAAAACATAAATACCTTCAACGCCATGTATTTAAGCCAGTGGCTTGGTATGTAATATGTTCTCAAAGAGATGAACTCCTGAAACCCTAGTAGAGCAGTTGTAGCTGTAGTTCTGTCTCACATTCATCGAATCTGGTGAACTGAATACTAGTACAAAAGATTATGCCGAGATATGGACTTGAACTGTTGTCGACAGAATTGTAAGGTGGTGAACAAAAATACTAATTGTACATGGTTAACTCATGGCATTTTGCAGCCAACTGGTAGTAGACTCTTGTTCAGAAGCATGGAGGAAAGCACATCAATCTGCAGAGCAACTCAAGGTTCCGCCGCTACTGTATCACGGAAGATTTCACGTCCAGGACCTGCACTTCCCCCTTGGATGCAATGACGGCATATGATCTGCAGGGCAGCAGGTTGCAGTGTAAAAACAGCTGAAACTTTTTTCCTAGAGGTTGTGTGCTCAGAGTCAGAGATTTACTGGTTGCTGCAAATGATCCCATGATCCACAACGCCATCAATTTTGTCCAACTTCTCTGCTACCTGACCTGTAAGCAAGATGGCAGAGTAATCGTGGTTACCGGATTGAAGCTGAATAGATCTGCAGTTGCGAGGATGGAAGATCTTCCATCTGCATACGACATACCAAGATCTGGGATTGGAGTTGTGAAGATAACATCGAGTACGTGATGGCCCTCCTTGGTAACCAATGGGCGGTCACCCCCTAGTGGACCGGCAGTTCCAAATGACGGCCTCCTCCAAACCTTCATAAGAAAAACACATTGCACT
The DNA here is from genome assembly GCA_038087645.1 of Saccharum hybrid cultivar R570. Lineage (NCBI taxonomy): Eukaryota > Viridiplantae > Streptophyta > Magnoliopsida > Poales > Poaceae > Saccharum > Saccharum hybrid cultivar. The sequence goes on along the minus strand of JAQSUU010000029.1, from coordinate 648,189 downwards.
TGTTATCAGAACAGATGCATACTTGATACTTCAGGTTGAGAAACCCAGCAGCTTCTCCAGTTCTGAAATTCCAACAGGGTGTATAGTATTAGCTTCGATGGGCACACCTCTGCATCTCCTAGAAACAAATCGTCGATCTCTTCGGCAGTGTCGATCCAGTTTCCCTGAAATGACCTGTTCCTCTCTTTATGAACATTGCATGAAATGATACGCACTGAAGCAACAGATGACTGCTTACACTTTTAACCAGGACCGGGATGGAACCCTCGACGCCCGTCACATATTTGTCATTTCCAGTGATGAAGGCAAGCTTGTCAGCTGATTTAGCCATTGCCTGTGTGTATATATATATAGACGAGGAAAATAGGATTGGATCATGGTTAATGAGAAAGAAATTACCCGAGTCATGGCAGCTGTCTAAGAGCCTAACATTTACTCATGTGCCGACCTGTGTCTGTCTCCAAAGACCAAAGGTATCTGCACTGCTTACCTTCTCCGCCATGAAAAAGGGCTCTCCACTCTCGGTCTTGCGCCGCCCAATGACTGCAGCCAGGGTGCCCTCTTCGATCACTTCAGCATCAGTGAAAGCAAAATCAATCTATAGGTCAGTGAGCACGGTTTCAGAGGGCTGTTCTTCTTCCTGAGTAGCGAGAACTAACAAGATGTTTGTACTAACCTGGGTGCCTTCCTGATAGCTGCTAGCCCGTATCCCTGCCATGTCTGCCTCGTTCGCACTGAGCACGGACCTGGCTGGTCAACCCCAGGAAGCTGATTAGAATAGATGCCACTCACTGATTCGATGCCATAGCAACCAGGACTCACGAGGTGACTGCGGAGATGCCGGTGAGAGATCCCCGGCGAAGGCGCGTGCCGAGGTACTGGATCGCCAGGGCGGACGCCGGGCCGGAGCCTAGCCCCACCACCATGCCGCTGCTCACGAACTTGTCCACCTGGAGCGAGTGAGGAAACATATAATAATATTCACAGGCACGTACGGCGGCTAAGAACAAGCGGTGGGGCGTCACTTACAGTGAGCTTAGCGGCGTCGAAGAGGTCGACCACGTCGGCGTCGGCCGCCGAGGCCGAGCAAGCAACTCTCCGTCGCATGGAGGAAGGCGGGCAGCTGTTCCGGTGCGGCCTCGGGCACGGGCGGAGCTGTAACGACGGAGCTACACTTGGCGTGGCCATGGCCTCCAGGGATTAAGGAATTGAGAAGTTCAGTAGTGCAGGGCCAGGGCGGCACGGCTAGGAACAAAGACGGACATGGAAGGGCCCCAGCGGGGGATAAGGGAGTGGTGCAGGTGCAAGGCCAGCGCTGTCTCAGAGATTTCAGGAGCCACCGCCACGGAGCCACTGAACCACATGCATCAATTTCTCAATTTCAATCAACTCAAAGACGCAAATCGCAATTTCAAAAATGCATGAATTTCTGAATTTCAATCACCTCAGACACAAATCGCAATTTCAAAAATTACAAATGCTGACAACGCAACGGAGAGAGCATAGACTGGCGAACTGAGGTAGGGTGAATTGATAGACAGAACTATTTAGACAGAAACTAAGCCGAAATGGAATTTTACCAAACACTAATAACCATCACAATAGCAATGCAAGAGGATAGATCTCTGCACATGTGAAGAGGAATCGAATCAACAATCAATCCCACAAGACTTAGGGCCTGTTCGGTTAGGCCAGAATGCAACCAGGAATAGTTCCAGGTGATAAAGGTTATATAAATTAGTGAAACAATCCAGAGCAACCGAATGGGCCCTTAACAGGAAGACAGATTTGAGTGCCAGGAATCTCATTTCACTGCATTAACATCAGTCACAAAGCAACATATGATTATCCTCACATTACAATAGACCCAGTCTCAGAACATGGCCAGACTCTTAACAACGAGCTAGTAGAATTAACCAAGACCAAGGATTGTATGCATCGCCTACATCTACAGCAAAGCAGCCATGGTGCAGGTGACGATCCCCTTCCTCAGCCAGAAGATGCGCCTACTTAGATCTCTGCCTCATCTTTCGGCGCTTCCTCTTGAGCCTCCTCATTCTCTTCTTCTTCCACTGCACATCAATTAAAATGGGGCACGATGAATCAGTTCACTCACATCCAAAAGCAATTGCTTAGATTCTGTCTCATCTGAAAAAAAAACATTAGAATGAACAAGGCCAAACTAAGACTACGCAATTTGTCAGGGATCAGAATTATGGAGTGTTTTACTCATCACTGATGATCAGAAACACGGACCAATAGTTCTTCATCACATCCCAACATCATAAAGACCAAACAGTTACCTTGCGAGTAACAATCACCCAGCAATAGTGTTAATCATCGCATTAACTAGTCTATGCCTCTTGAACAACGAATGAATTTGCAAGAACTATTCAACTAGTCAACTAGAAAAAGTACGTATCCAGCGCATAATCTCATCTGCCTTGTACAACTAACTCGTAGTGTAACCAGCAAATAAACAGTTGGATCTATGCAAAGGAATAGATGTAACATGCAGTGAACTGGCATTCAGAATGAGTAGGAGGTATTTCTCATCAATTAAATCAGGCACATCTAGTTTTTCCTCATTATGCCAGTACTACAGAAACAACCGCTAAAAAATAATCTAAAACTTGTAACAACAGAAACGAAAATTTTCAACTGACTATTGTTCTCTCAGACAAATGCCTCGATTGTCCCCATGGTTTAATGGAATGGATTAGATCGGACTCGTCATCTGTGTTTGGTCATCATAGAGAACATCACAGCGTCACCAAGACTCTAGCAAGCACGAATGCCACAGCACACAGACAAACCCTAGAACATCACTAGCTCTGCAAATCTACCTAGGACACGATTTCATCGAATCATCACCGAAACAACATCGCAACGGCGGGGGCGAGGGAAAACGAACCTTGGCCCTCATCGCGTCGGCGGGGGCGGAGCGCGCGCACGAGCTCCCTCTGTCTCTGCTTGCGGCGGCTGGAAAACTGGCGAGTTGGGGACGGATCGGATGGTGGCGGCGGTTCCTCTCACTTCTGATTTATAGAGACAGGGGTCCTGGGTGGAAGCGAAAACCCTAGCCGTGATGCCCTCATGGACGGCTGAGATCTGCCGCAGCGGGGAGTTTGGAGCGGAGGATTTGGGCTTCGTTCGTTCGTGGGCTCCTGCTCTTGTTATTACGTATCGGGCCAAACGGGCCTCATCAGAATCGGGGGCCCAATATGATGCAGTACGCTCTGTTTGCCTTTCTTTTCTTTTTTTTTACAAGTTTGTTTCTCTGTTTGTCTCTTCAATCAATCAAACAATATATCAAACGAGAAAGCTTGTGCGCATGTTACATGTGTTGGAGCAACAAACACATACGATTACGAGTTCATAATCATATCCTCTGACTCAACATTGGAGCCGATCCCACGCCAAGACACTATTAGTAGTAGTAGTAATTAGTAAAAACTGAAAAAGAAATGGTGAGCTCTACTGCTCTAGCACCGTCGCAGCATACGCAAGCAGCAAGCTTTGGTCAGTTGACGCCGCCTCCGCTCGCGTTGGGGTCGTTGTTGGCGTTCGTGCTGGCGGCCTCTGCGGCAGGAGGCGCCGGCTGCGACGGGGCGGGCGGCGCCGGCGCGGCCCAGCCGCCGATGGGGTGGAACGGCATGCCGGGCAGCGGGAGCCCCGGGATGGCGGGCATGCCGCCGGGGTTCGGGAAGAGCGGGAACGACGGCATGGTCGACGGCGGCAGCCACCACTTCATGCTGCGGCTGCCGGCGGCGGTGGCGGCGTTCCGGGCCCTCACAGTCACAGGCTCCGTGGCCGGCCCCGGGGCGGCGGTGGCGGCGACGGGGACGGTGGTCGCGGCGGGGACGGGGACGGGCGCCGCAGCCGCAGCGTACGGGTACGGCGCCGCGCTGCCGAGCTCCGGCTCGAACTCCACGTGGCTGATCTCGTTCTCGTTCTCGTAGTCGTCGCCCAGGGACGGGTCCAGCGGCTCGGTCTCCGCGGCTGACGTCGCCGCCTTGGAGCCGAAGGAGAACTCCAGGCCGCCGTTGGCGTCGTTCAGAAGGCGCATGGCGTGGCCCGGGCTGGCGCGGAGCATGGCGATGACGAGGAGGCCGACGAGTAGGAGGGTCGACGACGGCTTCTGCTCCATGGCTGCTTCTTGATGGCTTCCTTTGCTTTCGCTGGTGAAATGGCTGGTGATGAGACGCATGAGCGAGCAATGCGAGTTTTTATAGCATGGCTGGAGAGCAGTTTGGTTGGATCGTGGTGACCTGCATTCCGGTTTTCTGGATGATCTAATCGTTTTGACTGCTACTACATGCTGCCATGCTGGACGCGTGCAACAACTTCTATAGTACCTAAGTTTAAACTACTTGGTTTAGCATTCAGAATTCAGAATAAAAGCAGATTAACTCTCCGGAGATTAATTAAATCCACTCATGCTTATTGTCTTCTGTCAACCAAACCTGCCATTGCATCTTAATTCACAATTCCTCTGTCAGGTATTTCTCTTTTTCAGACACCGTGGCAGTTCAGTTTGTACAGTCATTATGTAGTTGTTGAAGGTCACAGGAGCACGGTTTTAACTTTGTGAAAAAAAGGTGTAAATTTATCAAGCTAATTGAATTGTGAAACAAGGAACATAAGAGTCATACACATATGCCAGAACTTATCGTTGCAGCTTGAGCTTGAAATGGCACACGCTCTGCTCTTCAGAAACGGAGGAAGAAAGGAGGCTCTCGGCAACTTCCAGTTTTCAGAAATGAAATGTGCCTGGGCACACTTCATTACTTGAGCAGTCAGCAGTATGTCAATATCCCACAAGTAATCGGATCAGCAATTTAAACGAGTCCAAGGACTTGAATAGTGGACAACATGCATTGCAGCTTAATAGTTTAAATCCGGTGGGCAATGAACTAACACCCATGTTCAGAATGGCACACAGCTTAAGTAACAATTGACGCAAGTCTGCGATGCACAAGAGGGCACAACATCAGTTCACCAACCCATTCATTCATGAGAAACCAGCTGCTAAACTATTCATTCTTCTTAGCCTTCATGTTCCCCTTGGGAATCTTGCTCAAGACACCTTGGTCAAGCTTCTGATACTGATCTCGCAGCAGACCAAGCAGGTTGTAGAGGAAATCATCGACTTGGTCTTCGTACTTCTCATAGAGGACAGGAAGTGTGTGAACACAAACAAACCCTGTGTTCCAGGTAATCCAACATCTTTGTAAGTACTACCACATATGCTGAAATGTGTGCATTCATTAAATAGAAACAGGGTATTGTTTCTCTGTGGCAATTGACGAAAATGCGAGATTGTGGCTGACAAGAATGGAAGTTACAGGACTCTTACCGATATATATGACTGTCAGGAAATTGCACCAACTTCCAATCACTGCAGCAGCCCACAGTCCGGCAATCGCCTGAAAGAAAACATAGCACCACAATTAAAGTGTCTGTCTAAGACAGACAGATAGAATAGGAATGCTTATAAATGGCATTCAACAATATCATAAAAAATGTGTGAATCATATCTCTTTGAATAGATAAACCCAGAAAAGTTTCACTTACCACTACAAAATGCTTCAAGTTTCTTTCACAAGACACATCCTGAAGGAAGCACAGGAACTTGTTTACTTGGGCACCGATTGCAACAGCAATGTTCACAAATAACTCATCAGGCAATTCAACTCGGGGCACCTGAGAAGGGGATCTAGAAGTAGAAAAAGATTTCAAATTATTGTGTCAACGGATATACTGTTCAAATGCTTTACATATTCCATACCCGCTTAGCATGTTTGAGAAGTTGGACCAGACAAACTGGATAACCATTCCAAGAACAAGGGCAAACGAAACAATTGTCAGAAAGTGGTAGTCAAGCCACTCGAAGAAAACCCAAATAGCTGTTGCAAGAGCCAGAACACTCGATGATATCTTCTTGTTCCTCCATAATAGCACATCAGCAGCTACAATCACAAATACAACACATCAGTGACGCCCACCAAGCAAATTTCAACACACAGTACCAATAAGCAGACCACATACATTTTCCACCACCCAGAACTCCGTGCAAGGTCTTCTGACGACCAAACAGCTTGTTCTTCACTTTGTCAGAGACTGAACCTGGGTCAAAGTGCCCGGACTTCAGCTTAGGAAGGTTGTCAGCAATTGTATCCATGATGCTGCTCATAATCTTTTCAGTTGCACTCTCAGAACTTTCCGACATCCTGTATATATTTTAAGCTCACTGGAAAATATGAAGGTAAGTTAGACAATATGGTCCATCATATCCTAAAACATGGAAAAAGAGAGAGAACAAACAGACTACAGCCATAAGGGGCTTCTTAGGGGCACATGAGAAGAAAGGCCAGTGGAACAGGATCAAACATATGAAGTTAAGAAAATGCTAGACCAATGTACTTGGCTGAAAGAATTACATGGAACTAGATATTCAGACATTTTCTACGAGTAGCCCCAGATCCTAAAATCGATTGACCGAAATAGTTGTACACCTTCCTGAATCTTGACAAAACATAATGCACCTCGATTATCTACTGAAGCTGTGAAGCACATAATTTAGCAAAACTTTCTGTTGGATTCAGTTGCTGGAATATACGTTTAAATATGCTACAATCCGGTTACAGTTCCAAATGCAATCTCCAACAAGGAAAAAAATAAGAATCTTCGACAGTAACATTTGCAGTAGATAAGCATTAACCGAAACAGCGCCCTTGAATCATCAAAAGCACTTTAAAAGACCAACACTGACCGATTTGGCGGTTCGTCACCAAAGAAACCAGGCAAGACAATATATTTCTCCAGCCATGAGAGAATCAGGCCGAGAACTCCTGGGTAAGCTCTCCATCTCTTTGTTCCATAAAACCCCAAGATTCATCGCACTATGCCCAAAACCACCTAAATGCCCCCCAAAGAAAGACAAGGAGATGAAAAAATTCCACAGAAGCAAACTAACCCAAACTCAGGGCTCCTTAATCTAAAAGGCGCGCCTCCTTTTTTTTCCCCTACAGTAAAGCCCCCCAACTCCATCTTTCACTAGAAAAAGAAGCAGGTAAAGAAAAAAAAATCCCTTAAGATTCCACATCGCCGCTTGAACTACCAAGCCAAGCCAAGGCAGAGACTGTACCGGGGAAAGGAGCAGCGACGACACGAACAGGCGGAGAGCCGGCACTCTGGAGTCCCGAGACGATCGCGAGAAAGAGGGTTGGTTGGTGGCTTGGCCGCTTTGGGGAGAGAAGAGATCGTACTAGCAATTGATTCTCAGCTCCGGGAGGAGGGGGCCGGTGCGGTTCGACTGGTGAGTCACTGGCTTGTGGGCCCATCCTGAGCGCCCACCCTTGGAATTCCCACCACCGATGTGGCCGTTGCGCCGCCAGACGTGTGCCAGTGCCACTGTGGGCCCATGGACAAGAGGACCTGCATGCGTACCCGCTCGTTGTTGGTGGTCACTTGCGGGTGGGTCCACAGGGAAGTATGAACGTGGCGGGCCCCGCTGGTAATGATCTACGTCATCCGGAGAGAACAGAATAGTGTGCTTGTAAAGCACGAGGGAAGCGTGGTCCACCAGAGATATTTCCCGTCTTTATCACTTGTCAGTGTCTCATGATTTGCAGATCGGCCAAATTATTTGCGCGCGTCATGTGTTTTCTCTATTTCACTCAAAAAAAGATTTTAGATTTTAGTTCATTATTTTATAAAATGAAATAAAACACCGTGCATAATTTTTGGTAAAAAGTATTCATTCTCCATTTTGGATTTTGGCTTCAAGAGGTAAAAAAAGCCAAAAAGCTAAAAAGTCCTCACCCACCCTATGAAAAATTTGGTATTTTGGATAGAATTAAACACGCCCATAAAAATTTTGGCATTTTGCATTTCATCATTCCAAAGTAGTTGATATTTTACATTTTGCATTTCATGGGGAATTAAACACAGCCTTGATTCGCAAACTGCATGTATAAAAGTTCATACGGATTAGCATGGACTATGAACTTGTTTTAAAGCTGCCTTACCATTTTTCAAAAGATCATACTCGAAATTCATATAATCCTTTCTTTTATGGGTTAGGCTAGTCCATTCTGGTTAAAGCCAAAATAGTAATTTTGATTCCTTAACTATGGTTTCTTGACCAGTTTCGTTAGGGATGCAAGCAGGCTTATTCGTGAGCCCACAAATAGATTTAATTTTTATGGGTTTAATTAAGTCTATTTGCGAGCTAGCGGACAAGCCCGCTTAGATCCCTGATGGACGATCATAAGCTTTTAAAATGATCGTTTTAGTTTGTCAAATAATTTTTTTTGGGTGAGGGGCTCGGTTTCATTCTAAGACTATCAAAATTACTGTTTTCAGTCCTCAAAGTTTGTATTTTGAGCTTAGTTTTATCCATGAACTGTCAAAATGCCTATCTTGCCTTGGGACAATGATTATATGTAATATAATTTTTATTGTACTAAGACTAGATGTTTATTTATAATGTTATCGTGTTCTTATATATCTTTAAGTGTTTTGGCTATAAAATGAGTTCAAAATATTATATAAGAAGGTTAAGTTAAAGAAAAAATAAATTATTCGGCCAGTAATAATGAATATAGGAATACATCAAACAAAAAATGCTAAGTAAAAAAATATAAAATTTTAGGCCGAATAGGGCAAGGAGCCCAATTAGGCTCAATAAGAGGGAGCCTAACTATGCTTGACCAAAATCAAACCAGCCACAGTTTTAAGTTGTAGTATTCGTCTTTGCGAGTTACTCTAAGAAATCTGAAGGCATAGCGTAGCATTCGTTTCTAAGTTGTGCTTTCTTAAGTTTTTTTTTTTTTGAGGGGAAGTGTTTTCTTAGTTATGGCAATGAGGTAGTACTAAAGTTGCGCATGTTTGTTGACCTCGACCACAGCTGTCGCTCGGCCCGCTCTGACGTGATCGAGTGTTATTTTGTTCCCGTTACAATATATGGGCATAATCCTAGTTATACTTTAATTCCTAAGGATCAAACACATACTCAACGCGTGTAATGACACTTAGAAAATAAATGCCGAGGTTACTCCAACATATATAAAGTTCTGCGGATGTTTTTTTTTTGGAAGCCGTTAAGCTTGTGCAAAGATACTACTACTACATATAAACTGATAAAGTGTCAAAAAGGTTTTCTTAACCGCAAACCGAGTTATTTGAGCTCTACAATAAAAGAAAAGCAAACCATGATAGTGGCTAGCGAAAAATACACAAAGATTCAGCGCTTGAATGCACAGGGCTATCACTGTTTAGCAGACAAATAAAATTACAAAAACTGCAAAAGGCAACTGGAGATGCGGGGTATCGATCCCCGTACCTCTCGCATGCTAAGGCCATGTTCGGTTGCAGTGGAACCAATCCAGAGGGATTGAGGCAGGGTGTGTGTGCAGCCAGCAGCGAGACCGGACATATCGCGAGTCCTCCGATCCGCAGGCATGCAAGGTATCATGCCGATGCCATCGTGAGGACCTAGTGCCGCAGCCGTCACGCTCGCTTCCGCGCGGATCCGTTCCTCGACTGCAGAGTAGTGGTTTGATTCCTGACGCGGTGTGGTAGTATTTTCCACGTGGGGTGCGGCCATATAGCGGAACAGACCTGGTATACGGGTTTCACAGGCTAACGGAACACGTATTTTAGGGAGGAACGGGAATGAATCCAGGCCAAGATTGATCGATAACCGAACGAGGCCTAAGCGAGCGCTCTACCATCTGAGCTACATCCCCTTTGCGTTAGTTTTCTTCATTTTTCCTTATTTGATATATTAAAGCTGTACAAATACGAGTGCACGCCACCCACGCAGCCAAAGGATTGGCACGAGTCGATGCGCTCGCAGCGTCGTATAGGGTGTGTTTAGTTCGACCTATCTAACCAACCAAAGTTTGACTTGTGGTAGTGCAATATGCACTTTGTTAGGAATGATGTGTTTGGTTACCTGCTTTATCCTGGTATAGAATCATCGCTTCATCTTTATAGTGAATAGTTTACCCCTTTGAGACATTATTCTGTCGAACAGCCAACATGGTCCTCTGCCTCCTTGCCGGGCACCTCTGCCATGTCTGCGCCCAAGACAAAGCTGGAGGAAGCATTTGAGCATGGGGGACTGTGTAGCATGCAACGTCTTGGCAAACATGGCGACAACGTGGGAGAATGGGGGAGCGAGGCATCAGGGGTCAATATATGGTTGAGCACCCGCCTCCGCCACCATGCTGATGCGATGATGTGTTTCTGGATTCCTCGTGTTTTGAGGAGGTGAGCAAGGGAGGATGTAGAGACATCAGGGTGGAGGGGGATCATGGACCATATGAGGCTGGCGGTGGCCTAGCTAATTAGTTCCTCATGTCTGGCGGAGTGGATCACGGCCGTCATCGAGCCCCTTAAGCATTCGTGTCACCTCTCGGTGCTTATCGTGATGTAGTCGGTCCAGGTTTTGCAGGGAATGAGCTCGCCTAGCGTATTTAGAAAGCCAGGTCAAGAGGTGGGTGGTCATTTGCATTAGTTGGGTCTAGTTACAGGTTAAGAACACAGACAACCAAAAAGACCAAAGTTGTTGTATTCCTATAGACTAGAGTCTGGATGGCCACCCAACCCAAAAACACGCTCCATGCTACTCACACCGGACCAGCATACAAATGCAACCCACCACATTGTGACGTGGCCCAACGAAATCTTCACGGAGGCTATCCAGCCGCACAGGACAAGGGAAGCTGAAGGCCCCAATGCAATGGCCATTCGATCTCCATCCACGGGCACGACCAGTCGACCACCCGATCTCACAGAGGGCACTGACAGCCCCGCCGCCACAAATAAACCCCATCGTCCCAGACGGACGGACATGTATGGACGCGCACTGTGCCCTCCTCTGGCCGTAGAAAAGACGACCGGACCGGACAAAGCGCTCGCGAGAACAAAGACCATGTTTAGTTTCCAAAAAAAAATTAAAGCACTGTAGTATTTTTCGTTTATATTTGACAAACTTTGTCCAATCATGAATTAACTAGGCTCAAAAGATTCGTCTCGACATTTACAAACAAACTGTGTAATTAGTTATTTTTTTACTTACATTTAATGCTCCATACATATACCGGCATATGCGATGTGACGGAATATCTTGAAAACTTTTTATATTTTGGACTGAACTAGACAAGGCCAAAAACTGAGCTGAGACGATTGGAAACAGAGCACGCACCGTACGCAGTGTGAGCAGTGGCTGCAAATTGAAGCTCGCCGTACATGTACATGCGGCTGTCTCTCCTTCACCAGTCCATCTCGGTCCCGTAACGACAAACCCGGCCCATGCCGGCGTCGGGTGGCTAGAAACCAACGCTACTGCTGGGTGGTGCGTGGCGCGTCACAAGGCCACGGCCTGCTGCTATAAATTGCCATGCACGGCCCCCGTCCTGTTGCATTGCCCCAGGAAAAGAGAAGCTAGCTAAGTAGCAGCTTAGCTCCCCGGCAATATAATCCGGCATGGCCTCCACCTCGAGCTTCCTGGCCGTGGCGCTCGTCATGGCCGCCGTGCTCCTCGGCGGCGCCAACACGTGCCACGCGGCCCGCCGCCTCGACGAACTGCCGCCACTGCCTCAAGTGCCACTGCCAGGTGGTATTCCGAATCTGCCGGTGCCCCAAGTGCCCGAGCTGCCCATGCCCCAAGTTCCGAAGCTGCCAGTGCCGATGCCGGAGCTGCCGAACCTACCAGTGCCGCCGGTGACCCAGGTGCCGACCCTGCCTCAACTGCCGGGCGTGCCCGGTGTTCCGCTGCCGTCCGCCGCGGTGCCGTAGGTGCCGCTTCCGTTCATCATGCATGCTGTCCCGTTCCCGGCGTGGACGAGCCCGTGCCGTGCGTCCTCTCTTGCACCGCCGCGCGTCCACCGGTCGACGTGTATATGCCGCCGACGCCCTCCTGTCATGCATGTACCTGTGTGTTTATGTTTGGGTGTGTGTGTATCACTATATTCGTCGAGAGGCCTTAGCACTCCTCCATATCCATGCACGTACGTACAGTTCCCGTAAATATCATTATCTAAAAAAAGGGTCTCGTAAACATATATATATATATATATATATATATATATATATATATATATATATATATATATATATATAAGGTAGTACGTATTTGTACACGGTGATACACGTACTGCTAGGTGCATATGTATATATATGCCACTGTGCCAGTGTGATGTTAATCGTTGCATGCATATTATTTGTCTATTGTACCATTGCATTTTCTCATGCATGGAAATCAAATATATGCTCATTACGGCAGCTTACACACAAATTATCTGATACATGTTGTAATAACGCACAATCAGGGTTCAGCCGAACCACCAAGCTAAAGCATACTCTTTGAGTGGAACAGGAGGGGTTGCCCCCCTACTGGGATTTTATTAAAACACAAAGTAAAAGTACAAAATGCCATACAATAGTTCATGAAACAAAATAGGAGACAGAGAAAACTAACCACCAACCTAAGCTGCTAAGCATACTGTTGGTCTAGAGCTGGGCACATGCACGACGATATCTTTAGTTTCGATTCTAGCTATTTGTGCTCTCCTCTAAGTTAGTTGTGTACCATATGAGATTGTTTCCTTAGAGGCCTCATAAGCAGCTTCCATAGTTCCATCCCAGGCATATATATATATATATATATATATATATATATATATATATATATATATATATATATATATATATATATATATATATATATATATATATATATATATATATATATATATATATATATATATATATATCTTATATTCCTAGATGTCCAAAATCACACACTTGGGATGGCCTGCTACTATCAGACAGGATTGCCTGGTGAACCGAAATAGGCCATACCGCCATAGGTGCTACGGATTTTGAAATTTGGAATCCTTCCGGGCATGCATCCGCCCTAGGTATCCGAAATTAGACACCTAGAATGGCTGCATGTGCCAAACAATGAAACAAGCTTGCTTGGAGAGACTAGACTCAGAAACTAATAAACAGCCTCTATATATGTACTATGGATCTTCTTGATCTTCTATATATGTACTATGGATCTTCTTGATCTTGAAACTTGCAGCACTAAAGCATTGCAACATAAGAAAACAAAATGGAGATGGAGTGTGTTCCCTCTCCAAATGCATGTAACCGTCCTTCATTTTGTGCCGAACTGCCGGTGACCCAAACTCTATAGTTTCTTTCTCATCTCTTTACCATGAATCCTGCTACCAAAAGAGGGCCAACCAGCGTGGCCACGTCGCCCGCTTTTCTCAGCCATCTGATCGGGCGTGCGGACGGCTTAGATCGGGCGATCACCGGTATTTTTGCAAAAGAGCCCTCTAACTCTGAAAAAATAAAACCCGCAGTCCAGCCACCTCTCTCAGCTTTTCTTTCAAAAAACCCCTCGACCTTTTTCGAAATCGACCCGCAATACAGGCCTTTCAATGGGCTGGCCTGCCACCCGCTCCGTGGACCTTAGTGGGCTGAATTCGGCCCAACCCTGGTTTCACTTATATCTATTAATCTTTTTCTTTTACAAATAAATTTGATGAACCTTCGAAATTGCGTAGTAAATCGTAGAAAAAACGTAAAATAGAAAATCAAATCGTTTCAGAATCCTCATGAATAGATCTATGCAATGGATCCAAAATAGAACATATTTTAGCATAAAGTTATTACTGTACTTTTTTGCCTATGTTTTTAATGCGAAAAATATGAAATTCAAATAAATAAAAAAAGAAAATCAAATTGTTCAAAACTCATCATAATTCGAGGTCGAATTCTATCCATCTCATAATTACATTAACTCTCCGGCTACTTATGCTCCTCCCTCCTTATTAAATACTTTTACCCCTTCTCCCTCCACCAAAACAAAAGAAAGTTCCATTTCAATAACAAAAGCAAAATATCACTTAAATAGTACCTTTAAAATAATGAAGTATCAACAACACTTAAAAAATACCAATGGCCATGCGCGGCAAAGCCGCGCAGATTTCTAGTTTGTATATATTGTTATTATGTGTTGTATGTAGCAAAACTTCGGTTATCCACTCAACCAGCTTTGTTGTCATGGTCTTGATGTGGCTATAGTAAGAATATATAAGTTGGATCATCAAACAAAAAGTATTCAATCGTAGTGATTTTTCTTAATTACATCAGCTAAAACAAGCAAGAAACAATATTTACTCTCACTCAGAAGAAATTGATAATATTCACTCGCGGTAAACAGGAACAAGTGGGAAATAAAAAGTTTGGCATTTCGCTATATCGTCGCGAGGACTTCTCTTCTTGTCTTTCGTCAGCAGAGCACATGCACATGTGCCTAACAGCAACAAATGAGTCGGTTTGGCAGAAATAAAAAAAAATCAAAATTTGGAGATGCGGGGTATCGATCCCCGTACCTCTCGCATGCTAAGCGAGCGCTCTACCATCTGAGCTACATCCCCTTCTTGATAAACTGTTTGTTCACTTGAACTTATTAGTCATGGTACAATATTTTCTCTCCTACCAAATCAGCGAACAGTACTTTTTAACCTAACTTTTCAGCGAAGTGAAGCCGCCTAGTGGATGTCTAATCCAGCGATAAGATAAGCCGCAATCACAGTTGGATCAACGTCCGTGCATGGGCACGACCACTCAACAGTCCCGGTGAGGCCGTGACCGTGAGGGAGGGCGCCGACTGGCCACCAGCCACAAGCCCACAAGATCCCAAGACCAACGAACGTCTCAGCCTCTCAGGCGGGTGGAGATGGTCTAGTCAGTCCTCCTGCAGGCAGCAGCTAGCAGGCCGCAATACAGTTGCCATTTTTCAATCCTTCGGGGTAGCTTCTTCTGTCATGCAATGCAATGATGTAATAAGGCAATGTGCTCTGCTCAACGCTCATACAACATCCGTATACATAGCCTTGCTGCGCCCACTCTCTGTGTCCTGCAATGCAATGCAAATGGTGGCCATCCCTGCGACGTCGGCCAGCCGAAGCAACGAACTGTGGCTGCCCATGCTTCCCGCGCCGCGCGACAGCCACGCCAACCCCTGCTGCCTGCTGGCGCTCAGCTCGGTGCTCCGGTCGACGCGGCAGCATCAGTGTGTGTGTCCGTGTGGATTGAGCATGAGCCTGCATAATGGCAACAAGTGTTTTATACGTTGCAAGCTCATATTTCAAATGTTTTATATGCTTTATAGATATGTTGTAAGTATTTTTATACGGATGTTGCAAAAGTATATCGGGATGTTGCATATATTACAATGGTTGTACACATATGTTGTAAGGGCCTGTCTCCAATGTTTCATCAGACGTATGTTGTAAGCGTGTTTATTTGAATGTTGCATATGATTTCACACATATGTTACAAGTGTTTTTTATATGGATATTGTGTATGTTTTACAATGGTTTTCAAGTGTTTGTAGACGCATGTTTCAAGTGTTCAATCTGTTTTTTTATGTTGCAAATGTTGCATCTAAATATTTCAAAAGAAAATTGGGTGCATTACATGGGATACGCGTGAGAAGCTGGAGGGAACATGAGCGGGCGACATCCGGCGGCATGGGCCCCCGCGAGACACAAGCACGGGCGAGCAACGTCTGGCCGGCGTGGGCCCATGCATGGACGCGAGAAAACGGACTGCAGCCACGGGTGTCTGTCGGGGTGCTAGCAGTGCCGATTATTATTACATATGCAACCTCGATCGAGTTGGAATCTTTTTTTGAAATAATATTACTTTAATAAACAATTGCAGATCTAGATGCTGTTTTTAAAAAAATGTAAAACTAGTATCCTATCGACCATTTGTCGGCTGATATGATACCTTTCAGCAGCTGGATGGCCAATAGGTTCCAATCGGCAATTCAACTGGCGACAAGTGGTGTCATTTGTCCCATGTCTTGTCCCGTGTCAAGATGGCAACGGGTACGTACCCGACGGGTAGTGCCCACCCGTACCCGTACCCGCACCCGTAAAATTTTACCCGTCGGGTTACCCGTACCCGCATGCGGGTAAAAAAATAGTTCCATACCCGTACCCGCCGGGTAATTCTCACCCGACGGGTAACCCGTACCCGATAGCATACCCAAAAATTACCTAAAAATATCAAATAGTCACATACAAAAATAAATCATTCTAAGCTTCCAACAAGTTACAAACATGCTAACAAACATTATTAGCATCATTACAACAAAGACAATCTACTAGAAATATAGTGGATGTCTCAATATGCCAAATTCATGACTTATATGCGCTAAAATAACTGAGGTTGACTAGTTATTTTTGCGGATATGTCTTACCCGCGGGTATGCGGGTATGGGTAGTATACACCCGCACCCGTACCCGCATACCCGATGGGTATAGGATTTTGTCCAATAACGTACCCACGGGTAGAAAATTCATTCCATACCCGTCTCTTTATCGGGTAATACCCGTCGGGTACTCGGATTTCGGGTACCCGTTGCCATCTCTAGTCCCGTGTGGATGTAAATATCGCCGAACAGGCCTATCGGCTAGTCAATTGCCGATATGATCCAGTCAGCTATCCACATGCCGATAGCCTGATGAACATGCTTGTTTATTTTTTTTCACCGAAACCAGCTCCTGCTGGATTAGACATGTCCTTTTTTTTGCATGGCTGCCTGATAGGACACAGGACCGGGGATGTCCTTTTCCTTTTGTTTTTTTATATATTTTGCATGGCTACCATGGTCCTAGTCTTAGCACTGAGGTTGAGGGCATAGGTGTTTCAGGTTGAGGCGCCAGGTTGTCTACGAGTAAGAGAACAGACATAAGTTGCCTACATTCCTTATTGTTCATATTTACTTTCTCCGTCCAAAAAAAATACAATTGTGCTTTTTAATAATTCAAACAATTTGAAGTTTAACTAAAATTATATAAAAATATACTAACAATGAGGAGACAAGTATCATTAAATTGCACGTAACTCATAGTTGTATTTTTTTACAGAGAGAGTATTAGGTAACACTGCAATAAATCCAGTGGCTACAACTGAAAGCACAACACAACATGTACGCAAACGTTACCCCTATAAGCACCGTTGTTAAATCATGGAATAGATCCAACATCTACCACTAAAATCATAATGTTGTTAAATCCTAAAATAAATATAGAAAAATATGAGTATTCGTGCCAAGTCTAGGACTTAGCCCAGATGAACAGGTTTCACCGTAATGAACTTAACTAACTGAGCTGGCTCAGTTCGCGGTCAAATACTACTTCTAATTAATTAGTGGTGTGAAAAATGCAGTATTCATGTTTGCATGTGACCTTATCGTAGTAATAGAACATGGCCTACTTTGAAATTAAATATTCATGTGAGCGAGTATGCATATAATTGAACATGTGTTTTATTAAGAAACTTTGGATTTTACCAAGTACTACTTTCTGAACCACTAATTTAGAGGATTTTTTTCGAATTTGTGGAGACAATTTGAGGGCTATAAACAACTTACGCAAAAACTCAAATATAACGTTACGGAAAGAATTTTAGTTTTAAAACTATAAAAGCAATGATGCTAGACCCAAGCAAAATTGGTTGTGTTTGATTCTTAGCATCTACATTAAAAAATTACAATATTTCTTAAGGTGTTTAGGTATTTTATTTGAGATCACAAAAAAACATAAAAATAAATGGTGCATGTAACAGCAAAGAATGGGCTAAGTGGGCCCAATTCGCGGAATGGGCCGATGGTAGTGTAGCTTGGACAGTGGGCCGAGCTGTAGTTGCGGGATAGCGCACATCCGGACTCTGGTACTGTA
This sequence comes from Saccharum hybrid cultivar R570, assembly GCA_038087645.1. Lineage (NCBI taxonomy): Eukaryota > Viridiplantae > Streptophyta > Magnoliopsida > Poales > Poaceae > Saccharum > Saccharum hybrid cultivar. Next base: position 630,403 of record JAQSUU010000029.1, on the reverse strand, counting down.
GCTCTACACTGTAGCAACCCGACACTGCAGCGCTGAATTGGGCTGGGCCGAATTCGGGTTACTGCAACACAGGGTATTGTTCTCCGTTACTGTAGCATCACGAAACACTGAGCAACCGGTGTTTAGTATCATACAATGAATCCTAAGTTCGCCCAACCAGCTTAAATACCAGGGCCAGGAACGCATAGTAACCTTCGGTTAACCGTTTTGAGCGAAGCGAGAACGAAAGCTCAAACGGGTTGCTACGCAGGTGGAACCACTCCTCGGTACAGTGAGTATGAGCCGTGTATGCCGGGATTGGAGGTTACAGTGCATTGGGAAACGTTGCTAGCCAATAACCCTAAGACCGATAGACCGCACCTTTTGGCTGCTTAATCTAAGACTGATAGACCGCACCTTTTGGCTGCTTAATTGCCGACTAGGGTTCAGTCGACTTACTGATCGCCAACTAGACCATACATCAATTTTTTGCTTGCTATGTAGAATGTGGGCCGCCCACTTGCCGATAGGTACCCCGTCGGCTGCTAGATAGCCGACAGGGTACTAGTTTTATAATTTTATAAAAACAATATTTAGAACTGCAATTATTTATTTAAATAATATTATTTCAAAAAAATTCCGATCAAGTTGGGCAATGCAACTCGAGAGTGCTCTGCTCTGGACGCCAGGTGGTGGACAATTTTTCCAGCCTTTTCCGCTTATTTTGATCTGGTTTAATACTGCAACTGCAATCAGTTTGCAGCTGCAGCGCACGATCCCCTGGTCACCTAAACGCAGAAATTTTAGCCACACGGCGAGCAAGAATCCGCCTCGATCTATCTATCGCTGCAACTAATCTTCTCTTGTCCTGTCCTGCTGCCATTCTGATCACCAACATGGGCTAAAGACTTGCGCTGCCACGCCGATCTGGCCACCAACCAATCTAATCGCACCCTCCCTAATTATACGGGCTATAAATCTCGACGCATTTGACCCCTGTTCTTCGCAACACAGCAACAAACAACCCTGCCTCCAGCAGCAGCAGCATAACCAGAGTGCAGCAAGCCGTCTCGGGAAATAGCCTACTAGGCCTAGCTACTGCTAGCAGTAGGCTTTCGCTGCGAGCTTCCTGTCCATGGTCGTGGCGTGCGCCCTCCTGGCCACCAACACCTGCCACGCGGCGCGCCACTTGGCCGACACGACCGCCGCGGCTCCCGCTGCTGCCGTCCCTGGCCTCCCCGCCGTGCCGACCTTGCCAACGGTGCAGCCAGTGCCCACCGTACCACAGGTGGCAGCAGGGGCGGATCCAAAGGGGGGCTGGGGCTCCAGCCCCCCTAATGGCTCGATTTCAAGTCTAATCACTGTAGTAAAAGCGTGATTTCACCATTAAATCTTCATGCAAATCAACATCACCATTGTTTTAGCCCCCTATCCCGCATCGTGCATCCGCCACTGGGTGGCAGCGCTGCCACCCATGCCGGCCGTGCCCGCGGTCACCGTGCCGAAGGTGGCGCTGCCACCCATGCCAGCCGTGCCAACGGTCACCGTGCCGCAGGTGACGCTGCCGCCCATGCCGGCGGCTCCCAAGGTGACCGTGCCGCCGCAGGTGGCGCTGCCGCCAATGCCCGCCGTCCCGTCGTCCGTGCTGCCCAAGCTGACCCTGCCACCGATGCCTGCCGTCGTCGTTCCGTCCGTCGTCCCCAAGGTGGCCTTGCCGCCGATGCCGTCGGTCCCGGCCGTGCCGTTCGCGGCGCTGCCTCCGTCGGCGTAGACGCGCGCGCGCTCGGATCCTCCAGTTTTGCGTTCGCCGTGCACGCGAGTGATGTCACTGTTTCTGCGTGCTGTTGTACCGTGTGTAGTGTGTACGTGCGTCGCGTGCTTTCTTTTCGTGCGTAGCGTTGTACCATTGTACGTATGTATGTATATCCTTTCCTTCTCTTGTATTTGTACCACATTCATTTACGCCGTATATGTCACTCTCCTTTTTTCTTCTTATGTTCAAATCTGAACTTCGAAACATCCACTATATATTTGAAAATTTGGCGTAGTCTAAACTTTATCTGCACCGCACATACATTTCTTTTTATTTGCCTACAAAAAGTTGATCCATTTGTTTTCTAAAATAAACAATCTGTATGCAAACTTATAAATAATATATATACGCACCCTACCGAATTCATGTGTATTAGTTTTTATATATCGGTCACAGGTAAATTGACCTTTTTCATTTGGCAAAAATTTAATCTTTTATTTTCTGAAAAAATATGATTAAATAAGATAAACTTGGAGCTGAGGAGCTCAGTAGTTAAATCCATATTTTGATTTTTACCATTCTCAAGATCGATTAGCTCAGTATTTTGAGTGTGTTTAAAGGAATATATTGTATCCACATGGATTTATAGAGCATGTAAGGCCTCCTTTGGATTGGAGGAACTTTCTCTATGTTCTGTGTTTTTTCTATGAAAATCAACTGATTTTGTAAGCATGTGAAGTTCCTGAGTTCCAAATAGGGCTTAAATGTGTGTACGTGTAACAATCATATGAGCTTGTATTGTTTTTTTTTGTTAGAAAAATAAAAACTCGGGTGAGTGTGTTGGTATTATAATTTTTTTTTCAACCTAAAATTCCTTACCATGCTCTCTCACGATCTCGCCCAAGCCTCTAGGCTAGTTGGCCCAGGCCGACCGGGTCGTCACTTGGGCCAATAGCCCAACCTCCCAAACATTTACGTTTTTCAGGCTGCTTGCATAAATAAAGTACCTACATTTATTTGGAACAGAAGGCTGCCCGCTCTGTTTTTCCATTTCTTTTCCGATAATTCTTAGGAGCGTTCGTCCCTCCGGACGCCGCTTTCTATGCCTACGCGTACCGATCCAATAGGTCTGCTTACTCTCTGCGTCTTCCATCTCTTTTCTCAAAAATATCTCCCTATCACTCTCGCCCATCGTGTGCTGCTTTGTGCTGTGCGCTCATTGCTGTCGTCTTTACTGACACGCACCCCATCTCGTGCCGCGTGGCTCCCCCATCCAGTGTTGTGCTCCATCCTGCGCCGCGCCCCCTCCATCGCCACGTCACGTTCCATCCCCGCCGCGCCCCGGTCCAACTTGCTGCGCGCTACGCCTCCGCTGCTGCGCACCGTGCCCCGTCCCCTGCGCGTGCCAGGGTTTTGCTGGGGTGCTGTCGAGTTGTTGCCGACACCGTCGTTCCCCACCAGAAGATCGTGCCGTTGTCAATGCCTTGGCCGTCGCGATGCACGACCTCAACAAGGAGATGTTGCAATGAAAGCGCATGTTGAAAGCATATGTTTCAAGTGTTTCTGATGTTTCAGAGGTATGTTGTAGTTGTTTCATATGGATGTTGCAAAGGTAGTGAAAGCATCTAGGCCCCAAGAGTTGGTTTCGGCAATTGATGACAATACATTATTACCATGACTAACGTGTGTTTTGCAGAAACTTTGGTAAGTTTGGTTATGGGGTTGATAACTGCTTTGGGCACAATGGTATTCATGTCCCTGGATGGAAATTGTTTTGGTTTTCAAAGAATTAATGACAAGATTAAGGACGGTTAGTTCCGGATGTCAAGGTGTTGAGTTACATTCGAAATAGTCGTTAGGATCTTCGCTTTTTTCCTTTGGCCGTACTATAAAGGAGGGGCATGAGCGAGTAGCTTGACCTAGGTGAGTCTTTTATTTAGGTGTGGTGCACACTTGTCAAACTTAGCACTAGGTAGCTTAAGAAAAGCTCAAAGTTCAGTTGGAAGTAACTTGGTTCAAGTTGCGTCGCGTTTCGAAGTCGTTTGAGCCGTTTTCCCTTGACCGGACGCGGTCTCGGTCTTGACCGGACACGTCCGGTCAGTACTAACAGTTACTGTGTTTCAGCTCGGTTGACCGGACGCGGTTCTTGCGAGAACCGGACGCGGTGATCACGCTGACACGTGTCTCAGAGGGTAAAATATATAATCGGACGCGACTGGGAAGTGATCGGACGCGTCCGGTCACGTTCCAGTAAGGTACTTTGCTGACCTGACGCGTCCGGTCATCACTGATCGGACGCGGTCGAGCGTCAGGTCAAAGTACAATAAGGACCTTGCACGATCGGACGCGTCCGGTCACCTCTGATCGGTGCGTCCGGTCACTCAACAGTGTTGTTCAGATTTTTGACCGTTACGTTCGACCGGCGCGTTTGGTCACGTCGACCGGCGCGCCCGGTCAGTGCGTATTTTGCTGAGTTGACAGGTAACGGTTGGATTTGACTGTGGGGTGTATAAATACATCCCCTCCACCTCTTTTAGAGGTCTCTTGCTCATTCATTCAGTTGAGAAACACCTTTCAAGTGCAAGGGAGTGCAAGAGCTCTAATGAGGGTAGTGTTTTGAGAATCAAAGTTTGAGAATCTCTCATTAGTGACTAGGGAGTAGCAAGTGTGCATCCATCTTCTTATTAGGCTCGTTATTGTCAAGTGAGAGTTCTAGCTTGTTACTCTTGGTGATCGCCATCACCTAGACGGCTTGGTGGTGATTGGGAGTTTGGTGATCATCCGACGGAGCTTGTGGGTGACCCAACTCATCTTGTGAACGGTTTTGGGCGATTCACCGCGACGGAGTGTCGAAGAATCAGCCCGTAAAGAGCACTTGATCCTTGCGCGGATCAGGGGGAGCTACACCCTTGCGCGGGTGCTCCAACGAGGACTAGTGGGGAGTGGCGACTCTCCGATACCTCGGGAAAACATCGCCGTGTTCCTTACCCTTACTTTCAAGCATTTACTTTCTCGTATTACTTTCATTGCTTGGTTTACTTTCCTAGAATTGCCATGCTAGGCTAGGATTGGAACTTAGAGTGCAAAACTTTTTACCGGTAGAATCACAAGGAACACAAGTAGGCACTAGGGGTGAACTTTGGCTTATAGGATTTAATTCTTGCAATTAATTTTTAGAGAAGCCCAATTCACCCCTCCTCTTGGGCATCTTGATCCTTTCAGGTAGATCGGTGAATGTTGCACATGTTGAAAGTGTTTCAGAGGTTTGTTCAAAATATTTCATATGTTCTAAAAGTATGTTGTAAGTATTTTGATCTGAATATTGCATATGTTTCACACATATGCTGGAACAATATGTTCTAAATGTTTCAGTTGTTACAGTCTTATGTTGCAGTAAGTGTTTCATATTGCAAGTTGCAAATGTTTTATCTGGATGTTGCATATGTTTCACACATATGTTGCAATTGTATGTTTCAGATGTTTCATCTGTTGCATAAGTTTGTTGCATTCAAGTGTTTCATGTTGTTCGGACAATCAGGGGGTGCGGGGAGTGATGGTGGCACGACGCGGGCACAGGGGAATGGGCGTGGTGAGCTGGGGGTCGGCAGACGGGGCGCGATGGGGGCGGGGCTACGAGTTCGGTGTGTGGCGAACGGCCTCGAATCGAGGCGGATATGGCGGGCTGCGAGTGCTAGGCGAGTCCTCTAGACAGCGGGCACTACGACGGGGTGGGATGTGCGTGCGAGACAGGAAAAATCAGCGGACGGGGGCAGGCTGCGCGGGCATCTGGACACGTGTGTCCGTTTGGACGCTAGCAACTCCGTTTCTTTTCAAGCGAGGACGAAGGCGTCGATTGATAAGGCTAGTCTCAACAGAGATTTACCGTAGGCCTTAAAACCTAAACACAGTTACCAAATTGTTCGTAGTTTTTTCGCGAACGGGCAAAATTGCCGTTCGTGAAAAAACTATGACAACAAACTCTATCCCTCTCTTTATAATTAACCTGTCAATTTAACAAATTTGCTAATGTGTCACATCATTAAATAAGAATAAAATTTCTTTGAAACTCTTATTGAGAGTGGCCTGACCATTTTGGAACATGGAGAATCGCGGTAGAGTTAGTAATTTTGCAATCATTTTGAGGACGGAGGCAGTGATTATCTATCACATCGAATACAAATTACAGAGTATTTATATGTCTATTAGTTTTGACAATAAACAAAGAGAGCAAAAATAAAACAAATATTAGATGTGGATCTTAATATGCTTCACAAACTTGTAATGCTCATGCGTTCTCGCAATTTAAAGCTTGTCTGGGAACACACGTTGATGAACAAGTATCTAAAAAACAAAAACAAAAAAAACTTACAATTTAAAATAGAGAGAGTAGTATATTTTTCTTATCGAAATATGCAGAGTAGAGTTAGAGTCGTGGATCTCTATATTAAAAGAACGAAAAAATGCAGTGCATATATCAAGCCGCTCCAACACAGACAGTGTGCTTATACAGCTTGAGAAACAAGCAGTGAACAAAACACCTTTCTCCAGCTGAACAATCAGAGAAACACAGGGAACAGGATAAACTGATTTTGATGTGTCAAGCCCCTGGATTAGATACTGCTACATACATACATGGATCGTCGTTTGGGACTTGGGAGACGGCTTTGCAATGCACACGGCAGCGAAGAGAGGGGAGAGTGGAGACACAGCCTAAGGAGCTCTGGAGCTGTAGGCTGTAGGAGCCAGCGGCGTTGCTGTCGGCAAGCTCTTGGTGTTGACTGTTGAGCGCCGCATGCAGATCACAGCAATCTTGTTTGAGGATGAGAATGGCCGGGCCCGTCCTGTACCCACCTGTAGCGCAGGCGCACCTGGCTGGCAGTGGCACTGCCTCCATCAAGCTAAGATCACTCACAGCTCGCTGCAGAAAAAGATACGTTTTCGTCTTCAATTGGAATCTTTCTTACTATTATTAATCGGAGGCTCCGTTAATTCTCACCAGACGCGCTAGATAAAGAGATAAATCAAAGGAATTCTCACAATAATTAAAAAGATCTGACCATCAGTTTGATCTCCGTTAATATTATAGCCATTAGATCCCTTCTTTTTTTAAAAGATTACCCACCTTAACCATTACGAAAATACATTAAAGTAACCCCCTTAACTTATATTTTAATTACCCACCTCTGCCATTATAAATATAACATGTTATTAATGAAAACTGCTCGCCTCTCACACATAATAATAGATCTTCTAATTGACAAAAAAACATAAATTATATATTTTTTGACAATGACATAAATTATATATTGTCGTCCCATCCTATCTCCCATGGTATTAGCCAAGCCACGCCACCGCCGTTGCAGGCCATAGTCACGGAGCTTCAATCAAAGACAAGCAAATCGACCTTTCAATTTCAATCACGCCTTGCCGGTTCTTTTTTTTTTCCGAAAGATCCGTTACCGGCTTTCATTGGATTAAGAAAAGAGCAATGTACAAGTTACAACAATTAGCTGCACAAGTTGCGCAACTACAACTTTAGCTTAGGACTGGACACAAGTCCTTCGCCACCCCTGAAGAAAATAAAGGCTAATTTACATAGTAGGTATATGACTACTGTTAGAAATTGCTTGCAGCAGCAAATCTAGTCCCCTGTTGCCGGCAAGCACCCAGTTTCTGGCTTCATCTTGTATCGAAGACACAACCTGCTGGGCAGATCTCTCCTTCTTCATGAACACACGAGCATTCCTTTCTAACCAGATTTCCCAGATTGTCAAGATGGTCAGTGACCGTAGCCCAGGTCGCGCCGAGGGGGCAGACGGCGCCACGAGTTCAGTGAACCACTCCTTCAGGTCAGCCGTTTGTTTCTAGTTGGATGGTACAAGCGAGGGTGCCTGAGCCTAGCCACCCACCTGTCTCCAGATTTCTGCTGCCATAGGACATTCATAGAACAGGTGGTGGGTGGTTTCCAGGTTTCTTAAGCAAAGCTGACAGAAGTACTCGTTTGGCCATTCCCGGATCAAGAGCCTAGCAGCTGTCCAAATCCTGTACTGTAGCATAAGCCAAATGAAAAGTTTGCACTTTGGTGGGGCCTTTGCGTCCCAGGTTTGATCTGCCGATAAGCATCTCATTTGTCCAATGAAGTGAAGATCGTAAGTCGACTTTGCCGAGTAAGTTCCGTCTGGCGAGGGCACCCAGGTGATGGAGTCCGGCTCCGACTCAGTCAGTGTTACATTATCTAATATCTCAGGTAATTGAACATATTCCATGATAAGCTGAAGGCTTAGATTATAGTCGATGTCGACTATCCACCCGTTGTTTGCAACGGCCTCCGCCACCGTCCTGTTCTTCCTCCTGCTGTGTTTGTGCAGTACCGGAAAGCGTGCAGCTAGAGTGTCTCCGTTCAGCCAGTGCGAATTCTAGAAGGATGCCTTCTTACCATTGCCCAGTTTCACTATGGTTGCTGCATCGAAGACGCTCCTATCCTCATCAGTCACAGGGAGCTCAAGGCCAGCCCATGGCCTGTTTACATCATCCCAACTGAACCAAAGCCACCTGAGTCTGAGCGACTGACTGAAGTATTCTAAATTCTTGATCCCAGCCCCCCATTAGGTTTAGGCGCGCAGACACTAGTCCAAGCAACTTTGTATTTCCCCCCACTGATCTCACCATCTCCAGACCATAGGAACCTTTTCCTAAGCTTGTCTAGCTCTTTTAAGAATTTCTTTGGAGGCTTGAGTGCTGTGAGGAGGTATACAGGTAGCGAGCTGAGAACCGATCTTACAAGCTCACGCCGACCTGCCACATTCACCAATTTACCTTGCCAGCCTGCCAATTTCCTTTTTGCTCTGTCTTGTATATACTGTAGGTGGACCATTTTGGTTCTTCCCAATGTTAGCGGAAGCCCAAGGTACTGAATTGGGAAGGCGGCCCTTATGCCTGCAAAGTCCTGGAGCACCTCGTTCATGTCTACTTCTGCACATCTGATGGTCTCCACAAAGCTCTTTGCCATATTTATGTTCAGACCAGTGGCCTCCCCGAAGGCTCTCATTATATGCATGATGCAGGTGATGTCCTCTTTGATCGGGTTGGAGAAGATCATGACATCATCAGCATACAGGGAGAGACGCATTCTAGGCCACCGGCCTTTGAGCGGTGTTGAAAGCCCAAGTTTGGTTTTGGTAATTAATGACACAAAGTTGCTAATGTCATGTGTTAAGTGTTTTGAGTTAGGCATAAGCAACACATGTAATGAAGGTGTACGTGGCAAGGAGTGGTGGCCACAAGATCACAAAGAAATGGTGCATGGACATGAAATGTCGATCATGGTGGAGATGCACATAATATGATGGACATGATGATCAAGTGGAAGAGAAGGATCTAAGAGCGCAAGGCAAAGGTATAACCATAGGGTTTTCCTTTTGCCGGTCTAAGTTGAGTAGAGAAGTGATTGACTGGGTTTAGAATACATAGCCGACTATCAAGAGGGGCAATCACGGTTAGCTCGGGAATCAAGTGCCACTAGATCAATGTCTTGAGCATATGCATTAGGATCTAGTTGAGAGCTAACATAACGCCTTGAAAAATGTTTGTGAAATGCTAACACACATGCACATTGTGGTGTACTCTTGGTGGTGTTAGCACATTTGCGAAGGCGGTGGTGTTTGAGCGGTAGTAAGGGGTTTGGGGTTCGCTCTCCCTCCCGCCGAGCGTGCGAGCGTGGGATTCAGGCGTTTTCGAGGAAATAAAATGCCTATTTTCTATTGCACCGGAGGCAAGAAAAGGTGGTGAAAGTCCGAATTGTTTATCACTGAAAATACAGTGATAGGATGCTGTGGTCGAATTGACCGGACGCGGCTAGCGCGTCCGGTCAGTTCAAACCACAGACAGACGCGCGTGTGAGAAGGGTCGCGGACCGGCGCGTCCGGTCCCTCGCGGAACCGGTGCGTCCGGTCATGCACCCTGGAGTTCAGCACGGAGGGCAGTTGCGATCGGACGCGGTGGCACGTCCGGTCACGAGTGGACCGTTACTGGACTCCGATCGGACGCGGCTGGCGCGTCCGGTCACGTGCGATCGGACACGTCCGGTCTCGACGGGAGCTTACTGGAACGCGACCGGACGCTGGCACTGTCGCGTCCGGTCAAACATTTGAGCGCGTCCGGTCACAGCAACGGCTAGTTCTGATGCGCACTGTTTTTGCTTGTCCTGTAGTGACCGGACGCGTCCGGTCACCCTGACCGAAGCGTCCGGTCAACGTGATTTTAACTGAGCCGTCCGGTAACGGCTAGCTGCGTACCCCTTCGCTATAAATAGAGGATGTCCGGGGTTTGAGGGTAACTCTTGCACACTTTGAGACCTAGAGACATCCTTTGAGCTAGAGAACAACTCCTCCACTCATCTCTTTGCATAGTTGCACATCTTGAGTGAGTTTGAGTGAGATTCAAGTGCATTGCTTGAGAGTTGCATTCTAGAGGCACTTGATCTTCGAGTTGCTGCGGATTTCTTGTTACTCTTCCGTGTTTCCTGACATGGTAGACGGCTTGGAGCAGCGGAGGTGATTGAGCTCGCAATTGGAGATTGTTGGAGCCATCATCTAGTGTTGTAAGGGGTTCTTGATCCTTCCCCGCGGGAGTTCACAAATTGGATACTCTAGTAGAGCTCGTGGCTTGGAGGATCCCCATCTTGTGTGCGGTTGTGCGGCGCCCGCCGAGGGCTCGACTCTTGATAGTCGATTAGCTCGTGAACCGACAAGTGGGTGCATCGCCACAACGAGGAGTAGCTTGCCGGGAAGCAAGTGAACCTCGGTAAAAAATCTTGTGTCATCTCTTTGCTGAGGATTTCTCTTGTGGTTGATCATTGTGATTGATTCTTCGAGTGCATTGCTTCTCTACATCGTTGGTATAAGAATCAAGTCACTTGCTCTTTACTTTCTTGTACTAGTTCTAGTGTAGTTTGCTTAGTGTAGCTTTTATCACATAGGAGTAAGTAGCTTAGTGACTTAGCCTTGTTGGTGTGTATTAGAGATCATAGCCTTGCCTCACTAGAATTGTATAGGTGGCTTGCATAGTGTAGTTGAGCTAGTGCTAGAATTAGCATAGCCATATTTTATACTAACGTAGTTGTCTAGTGAAGCTTGTAGAATTTTAAATAGGCTATTCACCCCCCCTCTAGCCTTTTGGACCTTACAGGTGTCAAGTGACCATCTTCAGTAGCAATATCAAAGATCCTACTCAGGACATCCATAGCCAAGATGAATAAGTATGGTGATAGGGGGTCACCTTGCCTGAGGCCTCTGCAGTGCCTAATCTTCGGGCTCGGATTTCCATTTAGGATAACTCTAGAGGACGAGTCCCTAAGAATAGCAGAAAGCCAATTTGTCCACCTCGTGCTAAAGCCCTGATGAGCAAGCATTTCAATAAGATATTCTCAAGACACTGTGTCGATGGCCTTGCTAATGTCCAGCTTAAAGAGGCAGGTCGGGTTCTTGTTTTATGATAGTGCCTGACTAGCCCTCTGACATAGACAAAGTTGTCCTGAATACAGTGGCCCTTGATGAAAACGCTCTGCGAGGTGGCGATGAGTTTGTCAATATAGGAGGATAGTTTAGTGGCAAGGACCTTTGTGACTAGCTTAGAAAAGGAGTGGATGAGGCTTATGGGGCGGAAATCCTTTGGCTCTGTTGCCACCTCAACCTTGGGGCAGCCCCTGTGATGGATAGCTTAGGTGAACTTCTTTGGGGTAGCAGTTGTTCTTAGACCTGTACATGGTCCGGCTTCAAAATGAATAACCCATGAAACCAGCCAATGTTAAACCGCTTCGAAAGCTAACTCTGGGTTGCTTTGGGTATGGTTCCAAGCCGGGTAACCCACTGACTGCCTGATACTCAGGCGCTTCTTCCTGCGGGCGACTGTCCTCTACTCCGTATTCATTGTAGGTGTAGCAACCAACCAGAGGCAGTTAGAGCTCGCCATACGTAGCTAGACACAACGCACAGTCGTTGCAGTGTCACCACCGCCATCGGCCTCTGGCCACCGTGCCGCTGTAGCTCATGGTCGTCTGCTTCACAAACGCGGCTGCCACGTCTCTGTAGCTCATGGACGTCTGCTTCACCAACACCGATGTCGCGCCACTGTAGCTTACTGTCTGCCTCAAAGGCGCTTCTTCTCGTTGACCTCATGGAGCCTGCCACTGTTGCCGGTGTAGATGTCATCGTCGTAGTTGTGCGCGGCGCGCCCAGCAGGGGCCCGCGCGAGCGAGCTCGTGTCCGGCCAGAGGCCAGCACCGGCAGGGCCAGCGTGGCTTGGTTTCGGTGGCTGGAGGCCAGCGCAGTCGGCGGCGCGTCCGGCGTGACCTCTGCGTGGCCGGGGGTGAGGTCAAGCGCAAGGCGGGGCAGGCTCGGGGTCGCTGCAGCCAGCGAGACCGGTGGCATAACCATCACCAGCAGGGGTTCAGCGCGAGGCGAGCCTATTGGTAGGGGCACATCTCAAGGAGGATTGGAGGAGCTTAGTCTGATGGCGGAAGGAACCGGCCAGCGGAAGACTGCAAAAGTTCTGTGTAAACCGTTGAGAACCGTGGAATCCATTTGTTCCAGACCGCCAGGTTCAATCTTCTACAGCTTTGATTGGGTTCAAACCAAAACCCGCAATAACCAGACCATGTATATAATTCTCATTTGGTTGGTGCAAATTGTATTCTCGAAACCAATGGTGGACATTCGCCCTTAGAGGTGGAACTGTTATCAGAGCAGCACCCTGTTCTAGTCAATGACGAGAACGAAAATGTTAGGACTGAGAAGCAGATTACGTGGACACCAAAAGAAGATGAAAGATTGATGAATGCTTGATTGAAAAATCAACGGACTCAGCCACATAAGCCGATAGGAAGGGCAAAGCATATTGGGGTGATGTTATCAAGGCATACAATAAGGACACCCCACCGCAAAGGAAAAGGAATGCAAAGCAAGCCAAGGATCGATGGCACAAGATTAGTAGGTGGTGTGACCTCTTTGAATCTGATTATTTGAAGGCTCTTAGGGTGCTTACAAGTGGCTACTCCGATCAGATGTGGATGGATACAGCGAGCGAGTTCTATTTGGATCACAAGCTAGGACCCTTCATGATTAAGAATGTTTAGAAAATATGTCGTGATGTGGCGAAGTGGAAAACATACAATGAAGAGCTGAAGAACGCTCGTAAAAGGAAGTCATATTGCCTCGAACAAGACGTGGAAAATGTTGAAAGTGAAGATGAGATGCCAGAGCGACCAATAGGACAAAACGTAGCTAAAAAGGCCGCTCTCGTTGCAAAAGGCAAGACAAAGGCAATGGGTGATGATGGAAATCAAAGGAATCCGCAATCGATGTGGAAAAGCTTGATGAATTGAGCAAGTACCAAGAAGAAACTAATGTAAAGCGCATGAAGGTGCTAGAGCTGCAGCAGAAGCTGTCGTCCGATAAGATTGAGACCACAAAGCTTGCCCATCTAACAGCATAGGAGAATAGAGAGTCAAGGAAGCTAGAGATTGAGGGGAGGAAGCTTGAGATGGAATCAAAGAAGCTTGAGAAAGAATCAAAGATGATGGACGCATATAACAGCCTCATCTCACAAGATACAAGTTTAATGACTGATGTCGAAAAGTGAAAGCCCAAGTTTGGTTTTGGTAATTAATGACACCAAGTTGCTAATGTCATGTGTTAAGTGTTTTGAGTTAGGCATAAGCAACACATGTGATGAAGGTGTACATGGCAAGGAGTGGTGGCCACAAGATCATAAAGAAATGGTGCATGGACATGAAATGATGATCATGAGTGAGATTCAAGTGCATTGCTTGAGAGTTGCATTCTAGAGGCACTTGATCTTCGAGTTGCTGCAGATTTCTTGTTACTCTTCCGTGTTTCCTGACACGGTAGACGGCTTAGAGCAGCGGAGGTGATTGAGCTTGCAATTGGAGATTGTTGGAGCCCTTACCTAGTGTTGTAAGGGGTTCTTGATCCTTCCCTGCGGGAGTTCGCAAATTGGATACTCTAGTGGAGCTCGTGGCTTGGAGGATCCCCATCTTATGTGCGGTTGTGCGGCGCCCGCCGAGGGCTCGACTCTTGATAGTCGATTAGCTCGCGAACCGACAAGTGGGTGCATCGCCACAACGAGGAGTAGCTTGTCGGGAAGCAAGTGAACCTCGGTAAAAAATCTTGTGTCATCTCTTTGCCGAGAATTTCTCTTGTGGTTGATCATTGTGATTGATTCTTCGAAGTGCATTGCTTCTCTACATCATTGGTATAAGAATCAAGTCACTTGCTCTTTACTTTCTTGTACTAGTTCTAGTGTAGTTTGCTTAGTATAGCTTTTATCACATAGGAGTAAGTAGCTTAGTGACTTAGCCTTGTTGGTGTGTATTAGAGATCATAGCCTTGCCTCACTAGAATTGTATAGGTGGCTTGCATAGTGTAGTTGAGCTAGTGCTAGAATTAGCATAGCCATCTTTTATACTAACGTGGTTGTCTAGTGAAGCTTATAGAATTTTAAATAGGCTATTCACCCCCCCTCTAGCCATTTGGACCTTACAAGTGGTATCAGAGCCGAGGCATCGTTTATTTGAGGCTTAACAACCTACGGTGAAGAAGTAATGGCTCAATTAAGCTTGCACACCAACAACACCAAGAAGGCACCTCACTTTGATGGCACAAATTATGCATATTGGAAGTTTAAGATGGCCGCACACCTCAAGTCAATCAATAGAGAAGTGTGAAAGGTCACCGAAACAAAATTTGAGGTTGCTAATCCGGAAGCACCTACACCGGTGGAAGAGAAGAAGCTCCAATGCAATGACATTGCCATTAGTGCTCTTCATGAGGCATTAGATGACAAGACATTTGAGCAAGTAAAAAACATAGAAGTTGCACATGATGCTTAGGCCAAGCTAGAAGAAACATTTGAGGGCACCGAAGGCATAAAGACCGCTAAAGCATATATCTTGCAAGAAAAATTTTTAAGCTTCAAGATGCAAGATGATGAGAGTGTACCGGCGATGTTTCATAGATTACAAGTCATTGTCAATGAGCTCAAGACACTTGGTGAGGAAGTCAAGGACAACCAATTCTCTATGAAGTTCTTGAGAAGCTTGCCCAAGAGGTTTGATACATTGATCACCGTGCTAGTAAGGACTACATTGAAGGATTCAACTCCTCAACAAATATTTCAAGAAGCGATGACCGATGATTCATATAGAGAAGATGATGAGAAGGATGAGTTGGTTAAGAAGAAGAAGAAGGAGAATGAGAAGAAAGATGAAGAAAAAAAGAAGAGTGTGGCATTCAAAGCCACCACATCCAAGGGCAAATCCAAGATTGAATCATCAAGTGCAGAAGACTCAAGCTCTTGTGATAGTGATGACATTGATGAGAAGATGGCTCTCTTTGTCAAGCAATTTGGCAAATTCATGAAGAAGAAAGGCTATCGTGCAAGGAGGAAGAACTCATCTAAGAAGAATGAGCATACCATGAGATGCTTTAGATGCCATAGCAAAGATCATCTCATTGCAAAGTGTCCTTATGATAGTGATGATGAGGATGCTATCAAGAAGAAGAGGAAGAAGCAAAAGAAGAAGCAAGAAGAGAAGGAGAGCTCTCATAAAAAGAAGAATGATTCTCATGTTGCTACATGGGATAGTGATGATTCCTCAAGTGATGATGAGGATGACTACAAGAGCAAGAAGAAGGGACATGCTAGCATTGCCATCCAAGAGAAGGTCTCCCTCTTCGACACTCCATCATGCTTCATGGCTAAGGCCACTAAGGTATCATCCGATGATGAGAGTGATCATGATAATGCTAGTGATAGTGATAGTGATGAAGATGAATTCACTAAAGATGAACTAATTACTATGCTAGAAGATTGCACTTAATATTTTAAAGAATCTAGAAAGGAGTGCAAGGGCTTGCTTAAGGAAAAGAAAAACCTTATGCAAGAACTTGATGAGCTTAGGGCATCTTATGAGAGTCTAAAGGAAGACCATAAGAAGCTTCAAAAGTCTCACACTAAGCTTGAAGAAGCTCATTCCTCTCTAGTTGAAAAATGTGAAAACATGCCAACTAATGTTGAGAAAGCTAAAACTTGCAACATAGGCATATCTTGTGATATAATTGATGAATCTTGTCATAAGCCTATTGTTATTGCTCCCACTAACCCTTCATATAGCGCATCTACATCATCCTCATCTAGTAGTGATGGTTTCACTTGTGACTCCACACTTATAGTTGAGAATGAAAATCTCAAGAAGGAGGTAAAAGAGCTCAATCACACCTTAGCTAAGGCTTATGGTGGTGAGGACCGCTTGCTTATGTGCTTGGGTAGCCAAAGGGCTTCTCTCTATAAAGAGGGATTGTGCTATAACCCCAAGAAAGGCAAGTTCGCTTTTGCTCCTCACAAGACTCGTTTTATGAAGAACAATGGTAGCTATTGTAAAAGTTACAAGCAAGTTGGTCACATAGAGCAATATTGCATGAACAAGAAATCCAATGCTAATGTATCCTTAATTAAGTTTGATTCTTTCTATATACTTACCAAGGGTACAAATGGTGTTCATGCTAAGTTCATTGGTACACCATGGATGGGCTCAAAGAAGAAAGCCATTTGGGTACCAAAGAGCTTGGTCACTAACCTTGGAGGACCCAAACAAGTTTGGGTACCTAAAAGGAATTGATCTTGTATTGTAGGTCAATTACAAAGCCGGAGGAAGACATTGGGTGCTTGATAGTGGGTGCACTCAACATATGATCGGGGATTCTTGTATGTTCAAATCAATTGATACAAGCCAAAATGGTGGTTTTGATGCTATCACCTTTGTCAACAACAAGAAAGGCAAAGTCAAGGGGCTTGGTAAAATTGCTATCTCAAATGACATGAGCATATCTAATGTATTGCTAGTTGAGAGCTTGGATTTCAATCTTTTGTCGGTGGCACAACTTTGTGATCTTGGCTTCAAGTGCATATTTGGTAGTGATGATGTTGAAGTCATAAGTGTTGATGGATCAAATTTGATATTCAAAGGATTTAGACATGGTAGCTTATACTTGGTTGACTTCAATGATAGTGAGACCAAATTGACATCATGCTTGCTTAGCAAATCTAGTATGGGATGGTTGTGGCATAGAAGGCTTGGTCATATTGGAATAAAACAATTGAACAAACTTTTGAGGCATGACTTGGTTAGAGGCTTGAAAATGTAACTTTTGAAAAGGATAAACCATGTAGTGCTTGTCAAGCCGGCAAACAAGTTGGAAATACATATCCTAGTAAGAGTGAAATGAGCACATCAAAGGCATTTGAGCTATTGCACATGGACTTGTTTGGGCCAACAACATACACTAGCATTGGTGGCAACAAGTATGGTTTTGTGATTGTTGATGACTACACTAGATACACTTGGGTGTTCTTTCTTTATGACAAGAGTGATGTACATGATCTATTCAAATCTTTTGTCAAGAGAGTGCAAAATGAGTTTGAGACTACCATAAAGAAGATTAGAAGTGACAATGGTAGTGAGTTCAAGAACACAAGAATTGAAGATTTATGTGATGATCTTGGTATTGGACATCAATTCTCACCAACCTACACTCCTCAATCCAATGGTGTAGTTGAAAGAAAGAATAGAACTTTGATTAACATGGCTAGATCAATACTTAGTGAATACAATATGAGTCATTCATTTTGGAGTGAAGCTATCAACACGGCTTGCTATTGTAGTAACCGTTTTTATTGCCATGGGAAGCTTGGGAAGACACCATATGAGCTATTGAATGGAAGAAAGCCCAACATTGCATACTTTAGAGTGTTTGGTTGCAAATGCTATATTCTCAAGAAAGGCACTAGATTGAGCAAGTTTGAAAAGAAATGTGATGAAGGATTCTTACTTGGTTATTCTACCACAAGCAAAGCATATAGAGTTTAGAATCTCACAAATGGCACCTTGGAAGAAGTTCATGATGTTGAGTTTGATGAAACTCAAGGGTCTCAAAATGAAGATCAAAATCTTGATGATGTGAGAGGAGATCAATTGGCAAATGCAATGAGAAACATGGACATTGGTGATGTTAGGCCAAGGCAAGTTGATGATGATGATGATACTCATGTGACCAACCAAAGTGTGCAAATTGATACAAATCAAGCAAGCTCTAGTGGTACTCACAATGAAGCTCAAGATCAAGGTCAAGCAAGTGGAAGTAATAACTCCCAATACTCCAACCTACTAGCATTGCAAGAGATCATCCATTGGACCAAATTATTGGTGGAATTCAAAGTGGTGTTCAAACTAGATCGAGATTAGCATCCTTTTGTGAGCACTACTCATTTGTGTCACTTGAAGAACCTAAGAAAATAGAAGATGCATTGAAGGATTCCGATTGGGTAAATGCCATGCATGAAGAGCTAAGCAACTTTGCTAGAAATCAAGTCTGGGAACTTGTTGAGAGGCCAAAGAACTACAATGTAATTGGTACTAAGTGGGTCTTTAAAAACAAGCAAGATCAAGAGGGCATGGTTGTGAGGAACAAAGCAAGATTAGTAGCACAAGGATACACTCAAGTTGAGGGTCTTGACTTTGGAGAGACATATGCACCCATTGCAAGATTGGAGGCTATTAGAATCTTATTAGCATATGCTTGTGCACACAACATCAAGCTCTATCAAATGGATGTCAAGAGTGCATTTCTCAATGGCTACATCAATGAAGAAGTTTATGTTGAGCAACCTCCCGGTTTTGAAGATGACAAGAAGCCCGACCATGTTTTCAAGCTAAAGAAGGCATTGTATGGTTTGAAGCAAGCACCTAGAGCATGGTATGAGAGATTGAGAGATTTTCTTCTCTCTAAAGGGTTCAAGATGGGAAAGGTTGACACCACTCTCTTTACCAAGAAGCTTGGAAATGACTTGTTTGTGTTGCAAATCTATGTGGATGATATTATCTTTGGATCAACCAATCAAGACTTTTGTGAAGAGTTTGGAAAGATGATAGCTAATGAGTTTTAGATGTCTATGATTGGAGAGCTTAGTTACTTCCTTGGACTTCAAATCAAGCAAATGAAGAATGGCACTTTTGTAAGTCAAGGCAAGTACATCAAGAACATGATCAAGAAGTTTGGATTGCAAGATGCTAAGCCAATGAGTACACCAATGGGTACTAATGATCAATTGGGTGTTGATGCTAGTGGCAACATGGTAGATCAAAAGCAATACCGGTCTATGATTGGAAGCTTGCTCTATGTCACCGCTTCTAGGCCGGATGTGATGTTTAGTGTGTGCAAATGTGCAAGATATCAAGCTTCACCTAGAGAAAGTCACTTGAAAGCAACCAAGAGGATATTGAGATATCTTAAGGGCACTCATGATGTTGGATTATGGTATCCCAAGGGATCTAATTTTGAGTTGATTGGATATTCGGATTCCGACTATGGTGGTTGCAAGATTGATAGAATGAGCACTAGTGACACTTGTCAATTGCTTGGAAGGTCTCTTGTTTCATGGTCATAAAAGAAACAAACTAGTGTTGCACTATCTACCGCCGAGGCCGAATACATTAGTGCCGGCAGTTGTTGTGCATAATTGCTTTGGAAGAAGGCCACTTTGAATGACTTTGGAATCAAATTCAAGAATGTGCCTTTGTTTTGTGACAATGAAAGTGCTATCAAGATGACTCAGAATGCGGTTCAACATTCAAGAACCAAGCACATTGATATAAGGCATCACTTCATAAGGGACCATCAACAAAAGGGTGATATTAGCATTAAGAGCATTAGCACCGAAGATCAACTAGCCGATATCTTTACATAGCCACTTGATGAGAAGAGATTTTACAAGTTGAAGAATGAATTGAACATACTTGACTTCTCCAACTTGAAATGAGTGCACCCCCACATTCTTATATGACATGCCTCTCCTCCGACATAGCAAGGTAAAGTTGTTTGGCATATCATCCATACTTTGCTAAGGACATGTTTAGAACATATAGACATATTTGCATGACAAATAGGCTCATTCATGAAAATTAAATGAGTTTAATGTATATATGGTACCACTATTGCTTCTATGTTTGATTGATCTAGTGGTAGCATATGACATGTTTGTGGGCTTGCAAACCTAGTGTTGAATCTAGAAAATGAGCTCACGATGTGTAATTCAACATGGTCAAGATAACCCTTATACTTTATGAAGTGTGAAGAAGCTTGTCCCTGGATCAAACCGAATTACATATTCTAGGCAAGTGATCTAGATTGAACCATAATTTGGACTCCCTCATGTTGATTGACTTATCTCTCACTAAAATTGGCACCTTTTGGTGATTGTTGACAAAGGGGGAGAGAAAAGTCACAAAGATAGAAAAGTTACAAAGATAGAAAAGTCACAAAGATAAAAAGTTAAGTTGCAAAGGGGGAGAAAGATATAGTAAGGGGAGAGAAATTAAAATTGAGCACACAAGTAGGGGGAGCAAGCTCATGAATTGTTAATTGTTTGTTGCACTTGTATGTGCATTAACATGATGAAGTGTTGCATTGCAAAACTTAAATTCATATTCATGTTTGTATGGTGATTGCTAGAAATAGAATTTGAATGATGATTTGTTGAGAATAGCTTTACAAGTGGTATCTAGACACCTTTGCTTATAATATTGATCTCACAGGGTACTTTAGTGTTTGTGATCTTTACAAGTGATGTATTACAAGTGGTGTCTAGCTACATCAATGCTAAGGATGGTATATAAAGGCAACTCCGATTGGTATCACGCTTCAAAGGTCCATTCTATATACCTTAGCATCAATTTGATAGTAGTAATTCTCCCAAAATTCTAATCCATACATATGTGCACAATTGAACCAAACTCATGAAAGCACATATGTAGGGGGAGCTAATACTATCAGAATTGAAAATTGATTTCATTTTATATCTTTATGATGGTTGTCATCAATTACCAAAAAGGGGGAGATTGAAAGCTCAAGTTTGGTTTTGGTAATTAATGACACCAAGTTGCTAATGCCATGTGTTAAGTGTTTTGAGTTAGGCATAAGCAACACATGTGATGAAGGTGTACGTGGCAAGGAGTGGTGGCCACAAGATCACAAAGAAATGGTGCATGGACATGAAATGATGATCATGATGGAGATGCACATAATATGATAGACATGATGATCAAGTGGAAGAGAAGGATCTAAGAGAGCAAGGCAAAGGTATAACCATAGGGTTTTCCTTTTGCCGGTCTAAGATGAGTAGAGAAGTGATTGACCGGGTTTAGGATACATAGCCGACTATCAAGAGGGGCAATCACGGTTAGCTCGGGAATCAAGTGCCACTAGATCAATGTCTTGAGCATATGCATTAGGATCTAGTTGAGAGCTAACATAACGCCTTGGAAAATGTTTGTGAAATGCTAACACACATGCACATGGTGGTGTACACTTGGTGGTGTTAGCACATTTGCGAAGGCGGTGGAGTTTAAGCAGTAGAGAGGGGTTTGGGTTCCTCTCTCCCTCTCGCCGAGCTTGCGAGGCGGGATTTGGCGCTTTTTGGGGAAGTGAAACGCCTATTTTCTACTGTGCTAGAAGTCGGAAAAGAAATAGAGGCGAACGGAGGTCACTGCGTTGACCGGACGCTGCACCGGACGTGGTCCCGGTTTGACCGGAGCGTCCGGTCAGCTCAACGCAGCGCGCTTCGGGTTTGTGACCGGACGCTGGTCTAGCCTGACCAGCGCGTCCGGTCAGTTCTCCTGTGCGCTGAAGTAGAGCGCGCGACCGGCACGTCCGGTCCCTCACGGAATCAGAGCGTCCGGTCAGGCGTCCAGAGGGGCAGAGCAAAGCGGAGTGACGATCGGACGCGCGGCGCGTTCGGTCACGTGCGATCGGACGCGTCCGATCTCAACGGGAGCTTACTGGAATGCGATCGGACGCGGGCTCTATTGTGTCCGATCAAACGGTTGAGCGCATCCGGTCACGGCAACAACTAGTTCTGACGCGCACTGTTTCTTGCTGTCGTGTAGTGACCGGACGCGTCCGGTCACCCTGACCGGAGCGTCCGGTCAGCGTGATTTTCGCTGCGTCGTCCGTAACGGCTAGCTGCGTACCCCTTCGTTATAAATAGAGGGTGTCCGGGGTTTGAGGGTAACTCTTGCACATTTTGAGACCTAGAGACATCCTTTGAGCTAGAAAACAACCCCTCCACTCTTCTCTTTGCATAGTTGCACATCTTGAGTGAGATTGAGTGAGATTCAAGTGCATTGCTTGAGAGTTGCATTCTAGAGGCACTTGATCTTCGAGTTGCTGCGGATTTCTTGTTACTCTTCCATGTTTCCCGACACGGTAGACGGCTTAGAGCAACGGAGGTGATTGAGCTCGCAATTGGAGATTGTTGGAGCCCTCACCTAGTGTTGTAAGGGGTTCTTGATCCTTCCCCGTGGGAGTTCGCAAATTGGATACTCTAGTAGAGCTCGTGGCTTGGAGGATCCCCATCTTGTGTGCGGTTGTGCGGCGCCCGCCGAGGGCTCGACTCTTGATAGTTGATTAGCTCGCGAACCGACAAGTGGGTGCATCGCCACAATGAGGAGTAGCTTGCCGGGAAGCAAGTGAACCTCGGTAAAAAATCTTGTGTTATCTCTTTGCCGAGGATTTCTCTTGTGGTTGATCATTGTGATTGATTCTTCGAAGTGCATTGCTTCTCTACATCGTTGGTATAAGAATCAAGTCACTTGCTCTTTACTTTCTTGTACTAGTTCTAGTGTTGTTTGCTTAGTGTAGCTTTTATCACATAGGAGTAAGTAGCTTAGTGACTTAGCCTTGTTGGTGTGTATTAGAGATCATAGCCTTGCCTCACTAGAATTGTATAGGTGGCTTGCATAGTGTAGTTAAGCTAGTGCTAGAATTAGCATAGCCATCTTTTATACTAACGTGGTTGTCTAGTGAAGCTTGTAGAATTTTAAATAGGCTATTCACCCCCCTCTAGCCATTTGGACCTTACAAAAAGGCTGAGCAAGTTGTTGCCATGAAGTGTTTCAGGAAGATGGTTCTTCCTGAAATTATCTAGCTCTCCATTTTGAAGGAGTGCATGTGTGTTAACATTTTCTGCAATCATTTTGAAGGAGTTAGGTTAGCTCTCCACTAGATCTAAATGCATATGTAAATGAATCCTCATCTAGTGGCACTTAAGTGATCAATAGCCCCGGAAATGCCCCTTTTTATAGTACGGCTACCGATCCTAAGTGTGATCACACTCTCTATGGTGTCTTGATCACCGAAACCAAAACCTTAGCAATACCTTTGCCTTAATCTCCATCGGGTTTTGTTTTTCTCTTTCTTCTTTTCCAAGTTGAGCACTTGATCATCATTTCATGTCCACCTTCCTCACCATGGACTTGAATCTTGCTCCACACTTGGATTGTACCAACCTCATCTAATTCACACACTTAGCATAGAGGTTAGTACTAAGGTTTTATTAATTAGCCAAAACCAAACTAGGGCTTTCATCTGCCCTCGGTCTGGAGGAGAGGAGCGACACGACCGTCGTTGTAGGTGAAGAGGGCCACATTGAAAGCTCTATGTTTGGTGTTGGTAATTAGTGACAATGCCTAAGTGCTAATCACATGCTTGAGATTGTATGTAGCAAAGGGTGATTAGCACATAGCATGGTAAAGCATGATGATCAAGTGTGGATGATGAAATAATTACCATGATGATGATGATGGAAGTACATGCAATCCTATGTTGATCAAGGCAAAGGTATATGCTAGGGTTCATGTTTTGGTAACCAAGACACCTAGTGGGTGTGGTTACATTGTAGGATAGATAGTCATACTATAAAGAGGGAAATGACGCGGCTATTGAACTCCTAAGTGCCTCTAGGTGTGCATTTCATAATCATATGCATTTGGATAGAACTAATAACGCCTCAAAAAATGATTGTGAAAATGCTAACACACTCACACATGACGATGATCACTTGGTGGTGTTAGCACATTTACGATGGCGATGGAGTTTGAGCGGTAGAGAGGGTTTGGGGTCCTCTCTCCCTCCCGCCGAGCTTGCGAGGCGGGATTCAGACATTTTCAAAGAGTTGAAACGCCTATTTTCCTTTACGCCAATGTTGAGTTTTGGAGGCGTTGTCACGTGGTGTTTCACGAGCTAAAACATGTACTAAAGTGATACACATACTTAGTCTAGCTCATATAAGAAAGGGTGAATGAAACGGATCGAGCAAACGTCGCAAAATCACCGAGATATGGGCGACAGACGCTGCTGCCCTGAGCATCAGACGCTACTGTGCAGCGTCTGTCGCCATACCCTAGTTAGGGTTTTTGGCGCTTGGGCGTTAGACACGGGCACGGCCGAGCGACAGACGCGTCTATCGCTTGCGGATCAGTGACACGGTGGCGACAGACGCTGGCCAGCGTCTGTCGGTTGAGCAGCGCACACGTCTGTTGGTTTTTCGTCGTGACGAGCTCTCTGTGGTGTGTCTGTCGGTCGCGACAGACGCTGAAAATTTCGTGACGTACGCGTCTGTTGCTTGAGGCGCGAAAACGCTGAGTTTCAACGGTCGGCACATGTGGTGAACGACGAGGGCGTTAGACGCCGAAGCTGCGTCTGTCGCTAAGGCGACAGACGCATTTGTCGCGTGCGTCTGCACCCCCTTCTAGCTCCTAACGGCTCTATTTGTTTGAGGTGCTTATAAATACTTGTTGGCCGGCTCTTAGCTCATACTCTTGCACTCTTTGATATACTTGTGAGCACTTTGAGCTAAGCAACTCCCCCTCCCACTCATCTCTCTTGCTTCTTTACATATTCGAAGTGAGATTGAGTGATCCAAGTGCATTTGCATTGTGAGATTGCATCTAGTTGGCACTTGGTGGTTGATTTACTGCGGGATTCTTGTTTCTCTTGATGGTTGCCGCCATCTAGACGGCTTGGAGCAACTTGGAGGCATTGACAAGAGTTGGTGATTGTTCTTGGCCACCTCCGGTGATTGTGAGGGGTTTGTGCCTACCTTGGCGTAGCGCCAAAGGCAACATTAGTAAATTGCTCGTGTCATTGCAACCTCTTGCCATTTGGTAGGTTCTTGTGGCGTCTTTTGAGAGGCTCGGTGTGTGACCGATTAGCCACCGAACCACGTGGTGAAGAGGGACACAACGGGGACTAGCGTGCTGGCAAGCACGTGAACATCAAGATAAATCTTGTGTCATCACTTTCATACTGTGATTGATTAATCCTGGTGTTTGGTTGTTTTGGTATTTATTGTTGATCATATTGGTTGGCTCAATACTTCGCCCCTCGGTGATACACTCCTAACTCTCTCTTGTATTAATTTCTTAGTAACCTTGCTAGCTTGTTAGTGTAGCTCTTAGCTTGTGTAGCTAGTTAGCTTTAGTTGTAGCTAAGTTGTGCGGTTTGACTTGTGCGGTTGAGTACAAATATACTAGAATTGTGAATTGGATAGGTGGCTTGCAAACACCCCGTAGGCTAAGCAAAACTCGCATCTCGCTATTTGTTATATTGATAAACTTGTTTAGCTTGTCTTTGTAGAAAATTTTAAAAGACTATTCACTTCTCCCTCTAGCAAACAAAACCTTTCACACATTGGGGTGGAGGGAGGGGAATGCCTTGCCCAGCTCCCGCAAGTGATATCGGATCATAGGAAAGTCCTTGATTGCGTATGGGGGTGGCGGCGGCGTCAAACAAAGCATGGCGCGCGCGGCTGCTGCCTGCAAGTATGGATGGTGAGAGGGCTAGCTGCGGGGTGCGAGTCACCAGGCGCTATCTGCTACTAGTAGCTGCTGAGTGTTGGCGGTTCTATCAACATTGGCCCCGTTCACTTATGCTGAAAAACAAGCTAAAATATTATTCTGATTTTTTGTGAGAGAAAAACATTGTTCTGACTGAAAAAACAAGCTGAAAAATCCGGATTATAAGCCAGCTGAACAGGGCCATTACCTGTGAAAATTTCGTTTCTGGCTGCAGCTGTACTCTAGTAACCAGTGGAGCCTACTGCTGCCACTTTACGGTGTGTCACACCCCAAAATTTTTATTTTGAGATGTGCATAGAAAACACTTAATAAAATATACGATTTAGTATTTTTCTAAATTTTTTCAAGTTTAAGTTAGTTTGTTGTCAATCTAGGGGTGAAAGAGAAATAATTTTATAAAACTTTTTATAATTTAACATAACCTGTTCGCTTGCATTTCATGCCTTCGCATAAATTTTCTTGGCTGAAAAATAAATTTAGAAAATTCGATAAAGGCTTGAATGGGTTTTGCTCTTTTTATTAGAAAATAAACAATCTAAATATAATTTCTAAATTCATAGTCAAACTCTTTAGTCATTGTTTGACTAACATCCTTTTGATCTCATAATCTTTGATCATTCTTTATCCATCTCATATACTCTCCACGTGTCACATTTTAGACCTTGTACAAAATAGTCGTCCTCTCGATTGTAAACTTAATTTCTTTTATCCCTTTTTCCTCATATTTCCTTTGTCTACATGCTTAATCATTTGCACGTCACATCAATTTGATAAGCAAACAACAAATCAGACCAACCACTAACTCCTCTTCTAATTTATACCATCACCGACATCGGACGTCGGTTGCCTAATAAACTCCAATTGCATGCGATGGCCTTCAGTTAACTCCACCGCCTGAACGTCTTGCCCCATCTATAAATTGCCCTAACCCTTCTCAATCTCTCGCTGATGCTCCCAAGAGCCTCCATCGCATCTTCTATCTTCTATCAATTGGCAAGTGCATCATTGAGTTCCTCGGCAAATGGCTTTTTATCCATCTCTGTCAGACATCACAGCAGCACCAAGCGCCGGTGAGAGGCATCCCCTTGCTAGCCTTTGTTCCTGTTTTAATTTCACCCGAGTTTATCAGTTATATATGTGCTCAATCTAGCCTTAACTGAATGATCCAGCAGTAGTATCCCGATGGCATTCCTGACCCGAGAGAATGACCACAACGTCTCTGTTCCTATCCTTGTATCCATGTGCTTACTTTTGCATGCAGGCTCTGATCCACAAAGTTTTTTCTATATATATAGGGAGAGTATACTCTATAGCTAGCTACAAAATAAGTTATTTTGTAGCCATCTCTATTTACGATAATTTTATATACTAATTTACGACAATGTCAGTATATATTTACGATAGTTGAATTACTATAGCACATGGGAATATTTACTATAATGTTATAGTAAATCACATAGTAAGGAGTTACTATAATCTCGTAAATTAGCATAGCAATTATCGTAACTCAAACTGGCTACAAAATAAGTTATTTTGTAGCCAGCTATAGGGTAATAGTTATATATATATATATATATATATATATATATATATATATATATATATATATATATATATATATATATATATATATATATATATTACCCTACAGCTGGCTACAGAACAACTTATTCTGTAGCCACTTTGAGTTACGATAATTGCTATGCTAATTTACGAGATTATAGTAACTCCTTAGTATGTGATTTACTATAACATTATGGTAAATATCCCCATGTGTTATAGTAATTCAACTATCGTAAATATATACTGACATTGTCGTAAATTAGTATATAAAATTATCGTAAATAGAGGTGGCTACAAAATAACTTATTTTGTAGCTAGCTATAGAGTATACTCTCCCTATATATATATATATATATATATATATATATATATATATATATATATATATATATATATATATATATATATATATATATATATATAACACGGGTGCGACATATACATTGATTATTCCTTGATCATGTCGTCTCCTTGTCATATACGTCTTCTTTTCCTTCATAAAGATAGGCAGCCATCGTCTATCCCTCTCTCTCTGATCCACTTTGGCTTGGATAGCCCAAGCAGCCTGGACCGCTTCTCCTCTTCCCCGCAGGTCCGCTCCCTCTCCTGCTAACACGCCAGCACCTTGCGTTCGTGTCTAAGCAGGACTCTGCTTCCGCCACCGAACCCAGACGCTTCCGGGATTTTGCGTGGTTTCCATGCCGGGCTGCTCTATAAAATCTCGAGCCCCTGCGCCCCGCCGCCCCTTCCAAACCTAGCGCAGCCACCCTCGTTCTAAGTTTGCAAGCGCAGCCTGCAACCCTAGCTTCGCCGCCGCGTTTGAATCTCGTCGAGAGACAGAGCGACCGCCGACGCTGTAAGCACCGCCTGTTGTTCTCCGTCGACCCAACCAGGACACCGGCGGCCTACACGGAAGATTGCCATCGTTCCGCCGCAGTCTACGTGCACATCATCTGATCTCTCCGCCGTTCACGAATCGTTGCCGAACTTCGCTTCATGGTGAAGAAGCCCCACAGTGCTCTCTCTCTCTTTCTCGTTCTCTTATACTCAAACGCCTCCGCCAATGCTTCACAGGAAACCATCGCCGCCCTCCGTACGTCCTCTGCAACCGGCTACCAACCCACGGTGAGGAGAGCAAAGGAGTCCTTTTACGTGAAGCGCCATCTATATTCTTGTCCAAATCAACCACGTCAGCGCTATTGCTCGCCGGCCGATGGACTGATGCACTTGCAAGCCAACAGCTCCACCGGTCTGGCCGTCCGGTCTTCCCTCCTCCCACAGTTGGACAGGGCCACGAGTGAAGCTCCATTTTCTGGCACCACGTTCTGTATGTACAGGCATCCCAAGGAAGAAGACGGAGTAATTACAGTTTTGCTATTAGTTCATTAAATCTCCGTTGTTTATTCGTTTTAACTCCAATTTAGTTCGTTCTCGTTGCGTTGGATCCGTGTCGATATAATCTACGTGCTAGCAGTGACGTTTAACCTGTCACATGACATATGTTTGTAATCAAAATATTAACTTGATTAATTTGCATGAAACTAGTATTGTAATAAAGCAACAAAGGTTTATACTTAGGTGTTTAATACATAAATATTAATATGATTAATATCTACGTAAGTGCATTTTTAATTTATATAATTACGTAGCTTAAACATGTTGTATATATTAAACGCCATTAAGTACTCTCACCTGTATCTTTTCATATTACAAACTCTAAGTTGAACTTGCTTAATTCATATGACAATATTTACAAATGAAACAAGATTAATTTTAACTCGGCTTTGAATTAAAATATAATTTAAGTAATCTGAGTTAATAACTATCACGTGATTTTATTTAATTAAAGTAATCAAGTGTGTAGTTATTTCTTTTATATAATATAAATGTAATTTGATTAATATTTATTTAAAAGCTTTCTAATTAAAAGTAATCTAGTCTTATACTTCTGTTTTGCTAAGTTGCGATCGTGCCGACGTAATCTTCAAGTTAGTGGCGATGTTCACCCTGTCTTGTGTTTTTGAATTTAATCATCTTAATTTAATTAATGTTTATGGAATACCTTTTTAACTAAAAGCAGCTTAGGTCTTAATCATTTCTTTTCATAGAGCAAACGTTAACACCAATATTAATGTGTCTTTGTTAGTTATAATTAGTTTAGTAAACATAAAATATATAGTTGATTAGATTAATGCTTATTTAATGTCTTTTTGAATTAAAAGAGACTTATGTTTATATCTCGATCTTTTGTAAATAAAATGCTAACTTGATAAATGTAACACCCCGGGTGTTATAGTGCTAATTAATCTGCCATGTCATCATAATGCATCGTAAAGCATCCATGATTAGGTCAACCTTGTTATGCATCAACTAAAACAAGTTTATTTATCTAGATTGGATGTGCTTCTCCGTGGTGTGATCCGAAACGAAAACCCTATTTTCGAATGCCACCGCAAATACTTAGTCCATGCCCTGCGTAAATTGCGGTGTGTGACTGTGTTACACACTAGTGTCAAGTGTAGGGTATGAGCTCAAGTACAACCCATAAAATGAAGCTCCAAGTTTGAGTTTGAGTTGGAGTCCAAAAACTTGTCACGAGTTTTCCGATTCGAATTTAAATTCAAATTTGGGGAAAATGTAAAAGAATTTCAAAAGCTAAATTGGTCAACCAAGAGTGACAATTGGTCAACCATGCCATGTTGGTCCAAATGATGCCCTTGGGTGATGGTTTGATCACTAAGTAAACACTAATTAAAGTAGCAACAAATTCCAATTAAAAATTCCTCTGAAAACCCTAAATTTCAAAACCCTATTTTACCCCTTTTGAAATAATTCAAAATCTAAGCAAAATTTGGGAAAACGTTTACAACCAAGTTTGTAGAAATTTTCAAGGGCTACAACTTTGGTGTTTTGAGTTTTCAAAGTTTTAGTGTAAAATGTGGAGCAATTTTGAAAATAAGCAAATTTCAGATTTGACTCATTTTTGTCCCCAAACTAAGATTTCAAAATGGAGGCAGAATTTGAAAATGTTTTGAACAGCAAAGTTGTAGGTCTTGTCTAGATGTACAACTTTGGTGTGTGGAGATTTTAAAGTTTCAATATAAAATACAAAATAATTTCTAAATTATCAAATCCCCAAATTGTGTCTCCTTTTGAATTTAAACTCAAATTTCAAAATCCAGTTAGAATTTAAAAAAGTGTTCAATACAAAACTTGTAGAGCTTGAAATTCTAAAGATTTCATATCTTGGGAATTTTTTAAGTTGTTACATGAATTTGAAAGTAATTTAAGAAAATAGTTTAAAATTCAAAATTTGGGGGCAGCTACAGTGCACACCAATGGCGGCCGGCCACCGCGCGGTATGGGCGCCGGCGAGCCGCCGTGGCCGCCCAGACCCTTCGCGCGCGACCGGGAGCGCCAGCGCGACGTCGCGCGTCTTCCGGTGGCCACCTCTTCGACCGTTGCCTATATAAGTAGACGAGGTCACCGTGTTTTTCTTTTCTTTCTGTTTTCGCCACCGCCGCCGCCGCTAGCTCCGCCGCTCGCCGCTGCCGCTCCAAGCCGCCTCCGGTCACGCAAATCGCACCAACAGAATCGCGTCATCCTCGCGCATCTCGTGGACCACTTGAATTCACCATTTTCGCACCCAAGCCTCCACACCGCCTGCTCCTGTGCCCAACTCCGGCGACCGACCGCCACCGTCGCCCTCACGTGGCCAGGCCACTCCAGCCTTTCCCCGTCGCCATCAAGAGCTCCACGGCAACCGCGGTGAGCCACTGATGCTCCCCGTCCCCTCAATTTGGTCTCTACTGCTTTTGTGTGCGCCGGCGTGCTGCTCTCGTGTTCACCGTGCCGCCATCGCCGTCGCTAGCGGGTCACCGGAGCTCGAACCATGGTGCAAACTAGTAAAACGGAGTCATGCGAAGGTGTAGTTGGTGTTGGTCGGGTCAGTGGGTCGACCGATGCCCCGGTGACCGGCCGGCCACCGCGCGGGGGTGAGTGAGCGTGCGGGAGTGAGCGGGAGGGCGAGAGGAAAGGGATGACAGGCGGGGCCGGATGTCAGTGAGAGAGAACGAGAGAGTGAGCGCGCGCGGGCGAGCGACCGGTGCGGGCCGCGTAGCTGGGCCACGGTGCTGGGCCGCTCGGGCGCGGGCGCGAGCGCGGGCGCGTTGCTGGGCCGCTCGGCTGGGCCGGACCGGAGGGAGAGAAGGAATCGGCCCGAGTTCGATTTTGTTTTTCTTTTTCAAAATTATGAATAGTACTGCTATTTGTTTATTTCATTAAAAATTGTGTAGAGCTCCAAAATTCATGAAAATTTTTGTGTAAGCTTCTCAATGTGTAAACTATCTAGGAAAAATGTTAAATGTCAAATTTGATTACTTTGTGCAGTAGATTTAATTAGTTCCAATAAAGATTAAATGTAACTTCCATGAATTTTAATAATTAAATTATTAATCCAAAAATTATGAAATTTATTGTGACACTATTTTAGGTCATGTTTAATCCCTAGAAAAAGTTTAAGCTTGTTTAGATAAAGTATGACCAACTATTAATTATGCCCTAATTAATTGAATAGTAAATAAATGTTAATTTGATAACTTTAAGTGTTGTGTGCCCTTTTGATTGAGTGATGTCCTTAGGTCACTAATCATTGGTGATCTTTGGCACCTTAATTTCATGTTTGAGCTCGTTAGTAACTTACTTAGGGATAAAAAGCTGGTATCGCTGGACTTGACGCTACTAGTTAGTAGGTTTTCTGTTTACGACTATACCGCGAAGAAAAGTTGTACTCAAGTCATAAATCATGGCATATCATCATCAAGCATCATGTTTATCATTGAGCATCATGTTGAAGCATGTTATGTACTCGTGTAGTTCCCGCTTTCGAAGAAGTCGCAGTTGCCGAGCAAGCTTCCAGAGAAGAGCTATCGTCGGTGAGTTCCGGACCAGAAGTTGGAGTCCTAGAGTCTGAGTCAGTCGTCGTGTCAGAGCAAGGCAAGCCCCGGTGCATTTAAACCTTACCTTGAGTTTTACAAATTTCTATTATTTATATCATGGTTTATTGCATTAAGTAATTATGAGTTGAGTGATAACCTAATTGCTGCATT
The DNA here is from genome assembly GCA_038087645.1 of Saccharum hybrid cultivar R570. Classification (NCBI taxonomy): domain Eukaryota; kingdom Viridiplantae; phylum Streptophyta; class Magnoliopsida; order Poales; family Poaceae; genus Saccharum; species Saccharum hybrid cultivar. The sequence continues at coordinate 598,233 of JAQSUU010000029.1, read as the reverse complement.
GTCATCCTTGATTATTGCGATATCAACCTTGATACCTGTTTTTCTGAAAATGCATAGTATGCTTTGCTATGCTTAAAAGTTAAGCTTTTAAATGAAATGTTTACATGGCCATAACGACATATTTAATGAATGTTGAAAGATGAGAATGAACTTGAAAGATCGGGCGGGTGGTTTGGCCACTGCTAACATGCATTGGGAAAGGAGTCTCAATGCAGTGTTTCCACCTTATCAGTTAAGGACCGTCCGTTGTAGGCCTGCTTGTGTTTTGAGACATTGCAACTAGCCTCATGCCTTGGGTAAGCCCAAAATATTAGTGATTCCATTACGAGAACGTCTAACCTCGCACTGAGAGTGGAGAGATGGCGGGAGTAGCGTGTACCCTCGGGGCTAGAATCGGGCCGGGTTCGAGGAGTACTGTACTCTCGGGTGGCGATGGACATGTTCTGGTTTTTGGAGATCTAAATGAGGGTTGATATATGCAAGATTCGGCTCTACATATGTCGTGAAGTTAGAGATCCCCAGCTGGGTATAATCGGTTCGAATCGTCATTGCTCCTCGGTTATGGAGACTTGATCACCTGACTTACATCGTAGTTAAGAACTGGAATTGAAAGAAAGAATGAGAAGTGTTTTGATGATAATTACTTTGATCTAGATTAGGATCACCTAGAGTTGGTTAATGAACCATCAATGGTAAAAGTAAAATACTGAAGGTAAGGATTTACTTTAGTAAGCTTTTCTGCAAAAGAAAATTTGATTCTTGAATACCCATACCTTGATTCCCTAAAGCTAGCATGCCCTTGGAGTCTGTTTCTTAGTCGGGTAAGTCTTGTTGAGTACTCTCATACTCAGGGTTTGTTGAACCCCTTGTTGCAGGTGCGGTTCATGAACAAGTCTGCTTTGAGCCTTGTTGCATGACCGTCGTGGCTGAAGAAAGTGACGACGAGTAGACTGTGTGGCCTTTGGGCAAGGCATCTCGCTTGTGTGTTGTAATAAAGTTACTACCGATACTTCTCTACTACTGGTTTGTAATAATGTTACATAAGGTTTGAGGTTTGAAAACTGGTTTATAACCCTATGTTATTGTAAGACTTTCGCTACTTTACTCTGTTGAATATTTTGAATAAACTGTTGTAATATTGCAATACTCCTGTGATTGGATTCTGTTCGGAGGAAAGCAGGCCTTTTAAGTTATGAGGAACATAAGTACGGTTGTCAGAGGTCATTATGACGATGACGGGTACATATGGGCCATCATAATTAGGAGGTTCTGTGACAATAAATAACACCTTAAATGTTTGGTTATTAATTATAACTTGCTTAATTTAATCATGTAACATGATGAACCGATTAATTGCTACCATCAATGTGATTTTAAATTATAATTTCTCTAGCTGAACCCACACCATATACAGTTCGAGGAGATACTATTAGACATACTTTTCTTTTACAAAGTTACAGTTTAATTTGATTAAAGGGTACATGCATGTTTATAAATAAATCATGATTAGCTTTTTAACTTGATTTTTGAAATTAAATATGTTATAGGATATGATTAATTCTGAATTAGTAAACTTTTCATAGTTTTGATAAATTAAAATTTATCAAGTTTGTAGTTGTTTCTTTTATAATATAAATATTCTGATAGTCTTTTTCTTTTTAACGATAGTTCCGTTATCGATGTTTCTTGTGTTCTCGTGACCGTAGCCGGTAGCTCTCTTTCAATACGCTGCTTTCTCTTATGTGGTGTATTGTTCTTAGTTGTTTCTATTCGTTTGTTTGTATGCCTGTTAGTGTGCTTGGTTGCTATGATCTACGAGTAGAAGAAAGACTATTCGTGAGCGCCGATGATCAGAAGGTGAAGACTAGAAGCAAAGTATGTGGAAAATGCGAGCAAGAGTTCTAAGGCAAGTATAACATGAGACTATCCTTGTTGTCCTATTCACTGGAATTATCATACATATGCATGTGTCTTTCTTGACAACCGTAGAGATTATAACATAACTGTTGATTTCCTGTTCCCTTGTCACCTATGGGATGTGCATTTGGGTAGCTATTGCTAGCGCTTAATTATGAACAATGATCTTGTAATTGGACTAATGAATTATGTGACCAACCTTTAACGATGATTTTACTACTGTTGAAAGAGGGCTAGAGAAAGGGGTTATATTGTTGCTCTAGTTACTCTCCATAAGGACTTACCTATAAGTGATAACCGGGACATACAGTACAGCTGTGAGGGCTATATGGCTCTGGCTCTAGTTATTCAAGAGACCTTTTCTAGCTTGTTAGTGGTTACCTTAAATGGCGTAAGAATGACTTGACAATTTGGGTGTAGGACAACCTCTAGTCTATGAGTATAGTCGAGAAGGAATTGTGCCATTTGAAAAGGGGTTCCTACATCTGCCTGCCGAGTGAATCTAATGACCCTAACTTGTTAGACGAACTTTTGAATGGCTTTATATGGTTTCCGATGTTTTAGGCCTTGCAAACCCACGCATTTGGAAGTCATGACTCACAGTGAAAGTGTACACCTCTGCGCAGAGTTTAATAAACTGATATACTAGCCGTGCTCACGGATATTAGCGGTCTTGGAGATTCTTATAGAATAGTTAATCACCATTGTTATATCATGTTTAATTACTGTTGTTATTATTATGCTCATGTTAATGCTATTCATTATCCTTATTACAATTGATCATTGGTTCATTAATGGGAATTGGTTCATCTTGATGCTACTCAATTGCTAATTATATGATGATTAAAAGCTAAATGCAGTCAAACAATGTCTAGCCTTTTTGAGCCTCATGAACCCCATGATATATTTGTTGAGTTCGACATAGACTCACCCTTACTATTTCCCTAACACATCAGTGTGTAGTGAGGTGCTGCTCAGAAGAAGGATAAAGAGGTAGTGGAGTTTCCAGAAGTCTTTCAGAAGTGTTTGGCATACGGAGCCCCCAGTCAGCCGTCCCTGAGAAGAATGAAGCCTGAAGTTTAGTCATCGTTCCGTGATACTCTGATGTAAGTGTTATTATAGCTATGTGTACGTTAAATAAATAACATTGTTTCTGATATTATTCTTATTCTGACATATGTGTGGACTTCCTGGATACACATATGACTGACCGGGTGTGATACGTTGGAGTGCAATGAACATGCTGACATGCACTACGGCTCAGATAGTCAGATTTAGGCTGGGGTTGAGGAAGAGGCTGGGGAGGCGCTCTGCTGTCAGCGGATGCGAGAGAGAGACCGAGAGGCTGGGAGGATGAGAATGGGGGAGATCAGAGGCGGGCGGCGCGTGTGATGGCGCGAGAGCGAGTGACGCGAGTGGGGTATGTGGCGGGCGGGAGGCGCATATGGGGCGTGCAATGAGTGGGAGCGAGGAGCGAGCGGTGCAGGATGGGGCACGCGACGGGGTAAGCGACAGCAGCGAGACGAAGTGGAGCGTGCAGTATGCGGACGGACGGATGGATGGAGACCCGCATGGTAGCATTATCTTTTTTTATATTGGGAAAATAAAAACTTGGGTGGGGTGGGTATGTTTTTATTACTAACCAGAAGAGTCATTTTCAACCTGATATTCCTTACCTTGCTCTCACGATCTCGCCCAAGCCTCTAGGTTAGTTGGCCTGGCCCGATTGGGCCGTCACTTGGGCCAATAGCCCGACTTCCCAAACATTTACGTTTCTCAGGCCTGCTTGGATAAATAAAGTACCTGCATTTATTTGGAACAGAAGGCTGCCCGCTCTGTTTTCCATTTCTTTTCAGGCAAGGACGAAGGTAAGTCTCAATAGTGAGTTCTATGACACAGTTAACAATTAGCTTTTGGAGAATTTCAAAAAAAAAACAATTAGCTTTTGGGTTGGTGACTATGGCAATGAGTTTCATCTAGATGAAACTATGTGAAACTCTTTCTATCTCCTTTTATAATCAACTTGCCAACTCTACAAATTTGCTGAAGTGTCACAACATTAAATGAGAATAAAACTTCTTTGAAATCCTTATTGAGACTGACTTAACCATTTCGGAACATGGGGAATTGCAGTAGAGTTAGTAATTATGCAATCATTTTGAGGACGGAGGGAGGTACTGATTGTTTATCACATCGAATATAAATTACAGAGTATTTATATGTCAATTACTTTTGACAACAAACAAAGAGAGCAAAAAGAAACAACTACTAACTTATGCGTTCTCACAATTTAAAGCTTGTTTCGGAACACACGTTGATGAACCAGTATAAACAAATACTACTAACGTAACATAGAAAGGTATAGATACTCCGTCTGTTTCAATTTGTAAGTTGTTTTGGTCTCTTTTTTATCATTGTTTTGGTCCTTTTTAGGTACATAGTTTCTATTATGCCTAGATACATAGTGAAGTCTCTGTATCTAAAAAAACTAAAAAAAACTTAATTTAGAATGGAGGGAGTAGTATGTTTTTTTAATCGAAATATGCATAATAGAGTCGTGGATCTCTATATTAAAAGAAGGAAAACAATGTTGTACATGTATCAAGGTGCTCCAACACAGACAGAGTGCTTATACAGCTTGAGAAACAACCAATCAACAAAACTCCTTTCTCCAGCTGAACAATCAGAGAAGCACAGGGAACACGATAAAACTGATTTTGATGTGTCAGCCCCTGGATTAGATACTGCTACATACATACATGGATCGTCGTTTGGGACTTGGGAGACGGCTTTGCATTGCACAAGGCAGCAAGAGAGTGACAGAGTGGAGACAGCGTAAGGAGCTGTAGCCCGTAGGCTGTAGCAGCCAGCGGCGTTGCTGTCGGCAAGCTCTTGGTGTTGAGCGCCGCATGCAGATCACAGCAATCTTGTTTGAGGATGAGAATGGCCCGGCCCGTGCTGTACCCATCTGTAATCCAAATGCGGCCTCCCATCGGCGCAGCCGCACCTGGCTGGCACTGGCACTGGCACTGCCTCCATCAAGATTACTCACATCTCGCTGAAGAAAATGAAATGAATAGGAATATATTAATTGCGAGATAGCGGCAGAAAGGAACGGGGAGAGGAAAACACCAGAAGAGAATGATCGAGATGAACTGGATGGCGAGCAACTCTACCAAGCTAGCTCTCGCCCAGGTTCTGCAGTCGGTTTCGGCACTCTGGATGTTGGATGGAACATTACCCTGTCAATTTATTCTCTCAGTGGCAACTAGCGCATATGCCATATTTATTTATCAGTTTTCAGAAGAGAAAATACAGTAACATTCTCAGTACTTTCGAAAGAGAGAGTACGGATCGAATGAGTGAACGTCGGACTCGAACCTGGATGATCACATCCTTTTTAGTGAACGCCGGAGCTTCTTCCGCCATGATCTTTTTTTTTCGCGATCGTGCCTAGACACGTATTTCATTAAGAAGAAAAGAGTTTGTTACAAGAGGCGGGCGTGACGGTAATTCGGGGTTACCGAGGGCCGACCGGGAGCGAGCACGAAGGCACACGAGGAGCAAGCACAGATCGAGATCGGCAGCCTGTTCGTTTCGCTGGTTTATTGTGCTGAAAGCACTGTTCGCTGGTTTGTTGTGAGAGAAAAACACTGCTGGATGGCTGCTGATTCTGCTGATAAGTCCAAACGAACATGGCGCCGGATCCGTCGATGAAGACGCTATTCTTTCCTTGTTAGTATGTTCCCAAGGCTATACATGCTCGTTTTCTTTCTGCTGCATAATACTCAGATCCAAACAGCAGTACAAAAAATGGGTCCTGTCTGATGTTACACGTATTTGACTTGTTGTTCATTGATCAATCAGTCAGACAGTCACTGTTTATGATTGAGTTTAGGCCATGTTTAGATTGAAAAAAATTTCAGCACGATGAATAGTATCACTTTCGTCTTATTTGACAAATATTTTTCAATCGTGGACCAACTAGGCTCAAAAGATTCATCTCGTGATTTTCAACTAAACTGTGTAATTAATTATTTTTTTTATCTACATTTAATACTCCATGCAAGCGGGTAAAAATTGATGCGATGGAGAAAGAGTGAAAAAACTTGGAATTTTAAGGGTAACTAAACAAGGCCTTATTTAGAGTGATAATCCATCATGAGTTGCTGTTGTCAAGAATCAGCTCTGGTCATGAATGAATTCCCCTTCACCATGGTAGTACCCATCGGGCACGGAATGTTCTTGCAGCCTAGTACTGCCCAACTACATCCTGTACCTTCTTTTCAAGATTTTTTTTTTGCTTTGATCTTCTAAGATATCGACGAATGATCCAAATCCAATCCCTTTGGAATTCTTATTGCAGGATCGCTCAAACATACCACACTCATGAGTCATGAGCCATCCAAAAGGTTACTCTTTTACAGATAATTTACATCCAAGCTGCCAATTCCGAGGGCCGACACTTATCCCACGGCAAGGGGATCCGACAACGATGCCAACGCTTGTCCGCCTCCGCCCGCCATCGAAATCGCAGCTGCAAAAATCGCGTCCACCTCATCCCATCCCACTCCCATTATTTCCCGGGAAAAATCATCCACGCGAAAATCCCCGCACCCGCCACGGCCTCTCTTCTTTTCTCGAGAGAGCGAAGTACAGTGAGAAAACACTTACCCGCACAGGATACTTTAAAACCATACTCTAAAGCTTTAGAGTATGAATATAGAGTAAAAACTGCTGCACTGGATACTCTAAAACAATACTCTATCCTTTCTCTCACTCTATATTTAGAGTAGTACTGTGCTTACTCTATACTCTGTAGTGGCGGACCCCGCTAGCTAAACAAAGGAAAAAAAATGTTATAACTCACAAACCAAAAATCCAAATTAAATTTCGATTGCACCATTAAATTCGTCTCAATAAATCCTTCAAAACTGGATCACACATGAATATATTTAGATAAAGTGACAAGTCGGTCCCACAGTGAATAGAGTAGATAGAGGATGATATAGAGGATGGATAGGTGCGGGAGAATTGAGTATAGAGTAGAGAATCTTACTGACTAGGACGTATAGAGGATGAATACAGAGGTCCATGAGTGCGGTGCGGGTAGTCTTACAACGGGACAGCGGCGCAGCCACCCGGTGTACGAGCACTCAGACTTGTGTGTGCTCATGCTCATTCCGTGCTGCTACGGACCTGCCTCATAAAAGCTCCCTGCGCTTGCTCCTGTTTGCCGCTTGCACGGAGGCGGGGTAGAAGACGACTTCGCAAGGCATCTCTGCTCGAGCGAGGCAGTGTACTCCGTTCAGATTCAGGTACTAGACTGATAGAGGCAGACGTCAGCTCACTGCCTCAGTCGTCAGTATTCATCAGCAGTGCCACTCTGTGTTTAGATTACTTGAAAAGTGTACTAGATAAAAAAAAGATTTTCCATCACATCAGTACTAAATATGGATAAAATTAAAAAATAATTGTACAGTTTGGTTATGCTTTACGAGACGAATATTTTGAGCCTAATTAATCAATGATTGAACAATTATTACCAAATATAAACGAAATGCTATGTATTTTGGCACTCCAAAATTTGGATCTAAGAGGTTCCGCAATCGAGCAGGGTAGTAGCTTCTCTTCTCCTCCCCTTTCTTATCCATCTTTTTTTCTTTCTCCTCCTCCTTCACCTTCTCTTTGGGTTCTGCTTCGACTCTGAAGTTTCTTGTCTTGGTTAGTTCGCTGACGCCGGCTGTTCTTGCCACGGGCCTGCCTCCTGCAAGAGAGGAGGCGTTGTTGTTCTCCGGGTACTCGAAATCCTGACGAGATGGACGGCAATGCGAGGTCGGCGGCGGCGAATCAGAAGAAGCCCATCGTGTAAGGATTCTGTCTCGCCATTCGCCCCCACCCCCAAAAGAACTCTCCTTTCGTGTCCATTGATTGATTGATGGTCCTCCCTGGACGGACGCTGATTTGCGCGTGCTCCCTCCAATGGCGCCCGCAGCGCGGACGACGACCTCATCGAGCTTCTGTGGCACAACGGGAGCGTCGTCGCGCAGCCCCAGGCGCACCACAGGCCGGCGCCGCCCTCCGACCGCGACCGCCCGGGCACCAGCGGCCTCACCGGCGAGGAGACCGCCGCGTGGTTCCCGGACAGCCTCGACGACGCGCTCGAGAAGGACCTGTACACGCAGCTCTGGTACAGCACCATCGCCGACGCCGCCCCGCAACCCGAGGGCACGCTCCTGGGCCCTACCTCTCAGCCTTCGCCGCCGCTGCCGCCGGTTGCGAGCAGCGGCGTCGAGTCGAGCTGGGCCGGCGACGTCTGCTCCACCTTCTGCGGCAGCAACCAGGTGCCCAGGTCGCCGGCAGGGACCAGCGGGAAGGACGTGGCATTGCAGTCGGAGGGGCCAAGCGGTGCCGGCGCGCACGACGGCACGTTGTCGTCCGGTGGGTCTGGAAGCAACTATGGGGGATCCGGGCTGCCCAGTCACAGCGTCCATGTCCACAAGAGGAAGGGGAGGTGTAGAGACGACTCAGATAGTCCCAGTGAGGTGTCTACTTTTGTTCATCTTGTTTGGGCCCTGTTTAGTTGCCATGCAAACTCAAAATATTTCATCTTTCACTCATCACATCGAATCTTTCGACGCATGCATGGAGCATTAAATATAGGTAAAAAAGATAACTAATTGCATAGTTTGTCTGTAAATGTCGGGACGAATCTTTTGAGCCTAGTTAGTCCATGATTGGACAAATTTTGCCAAATAACAACGAAAGATGCTACAATAACTTTTCACCTACTTTTCGCGAAGTGAACACAGCCTTGGTTGGTTGTAATAATCTGTATCCTGAACGAACTACTAGGAAGTAGGGATGCTTGAGTGGAATAGAATTGATGAGGAAATTGCAGGATGCCGAGTGTGAGGAGGCAACTGAGGAGACCAAACCGTCGCGGCGACATGGGCCGAAACGTCGGACTCGTGCAGCTGAAGTTCATAATCTCTCAGAGAGGGTGAGATCAGAATCAGATTGTGCTAGAAAGGCAAAGAAAGCCTATTTTCAGAAAGGCAGGCAGCTTGTTGGTAAATTGTTCTTACAGCGTTATTGACTGCTGCTGATGTAGAGAAGAAGGGACCGGATCAATGAAAAGATGCGTGCGTTGCAAGAGCTGATCCCACACTGCAACAAGGTATATTTGTACAGTATTATGCATCTTTTCTTGTCAGGTGTGCAAGTCCCTTGAATAATGAAACTCTATTGGTGAGTGGTAGCATATTCCTTGATCATTGTCAGCATGTTTAGTTTGTTTTTCAGCCATCTCATTTTGTCTTACTTTATTTATCAACTCTTATTGTTTTCAGACTGACAAAGCGTCAATACTAGACGAGACGATTGAGTATCTCAAGTCCCTCCAAATGCAAGTTCAGGTTAGCAGCTACTCCAACCTAAACTTACATGATCCCATACAAGATCATTTGCTGGTACCGAATGAATCTAAGAAATAGATATGTTTCAGATCATGTGGATAACTTCTGGGATGGCGCCAATGATGTTTCCTGGTGCTCACCAATTCATGCCACCAATGGCTCTAAGCATGAATTCAGGTTGCATCCCGGCAGCACAAGGCCTAAGTCAGATGCCAAGACTACCATACATGAACCAACCCCTGCCAACTCATATCCCTCTGAACTCATCTCTAGCTATAAATCCAATGAATCCACTGAACGCTGTGAACCAGATGCAAAACAGTCACCTCAGGGAGGCAAGCAACCACTTCCTTCACCTAGATGGGCGAACACCTCAGGTGCGATCATAATATGATGACCCAGATGTCGTGGACTTTAGGGACATAGCAATCTTCTTTTGTCTGCTCATCACCTAGCTGATTAACTAACAGCCTGTTCGCTTGAGCTTTCAGCCCCTTATTTTCAACCAGCCAACAGTGTTTTTCTCTCGTATAAATCAGCTAACAGTACTTTCAGCCGTTTATTTTCAGCCCAAGCGAAAATAAACTGTCAATTGTTCTGCAGGTACCAGGACCCCATGTTTATGGACATCAAATAGCACAAGCCGAAGAACCCAATAGTATACTGGAAGTGGCTGCTAGTACTGTTGTGCCAACTTCTACGGCAGGGCAACCACCTACTTTTGGAGTTTAGAATGACCAAAATCCTGTAAGGTGTTGCACTGATAGACTGACGATGCATGGCATAGGTACCTCGAGTTGTATATCTGTACTGAAGTGTCAGCAACATATTCTTTGACATCTAAGGTCTAAGCTTAGTTTTAGAGTTATTATTAGGAGTCTAGTATAGGTAACAAGATAACTGCCTGTCTACCAACATATTCAAGAGAGAATGGAATGGATGAGTACTATATGAAGTACAACCTGTGAGTTTAAACGGCTGGATCCCTTCCTTGAGATTGAACTGACAGTTTTGTACATATTAGGAAACAGGTAGATAACGTCAAGACCAGTCGGTTTAACCATCCTTTTCTTGACACTTACAGGATCAAGAAGGGTCTTCTTTCTGGCAATCACTGCAAATACTGACATGATAAGGAGCAGGTGGCATCTCTATAGCGGCACTGTAGTATATCTACATCAATATGGCAATTCTTGTCTGGACATGAATGCTACAATTTACATGTAAATGCAGAGTTGCATGTAGATAGAACTTTTTCTCCCCTGAGATGCCAACTCTGAGTCCTACTGTATTATGTACAAATGTACTGATCCTAACAACAGTATTCAATCAGCAGTCAATTCCTAGGATGTCATAAGGTACTGTGGAAACATTTTCCTTTCGAATACTACTGTTATACTAAATCAATGAGATGTTTGCAGTTTGTTTGTTTGTTTGTTTTTAAAAAAAGAAAAGAAGTGCTGAAATGTTTGTTGCCAACTGACCAAAATCCAACCAACAGGTCCTACCTACAGACAGAGAGTGGATAACAAGCCTCCAAAGTGCATATGCGTATCATATGTCAATCAATCTTGTCTTTCTGCCTGCTCCTATTTCTGGGGAACCAATACTCACAACACTGATCTTATCTGCTAACACCATTTTCTGCTTGTGGAAAGGTTTGGTCTGCAGGAGATGAGCTCGCCACTCGCCAGTCAGTCCATGCATCTTCACACGACGTGGACTGTGGGCATGCTCCACGGCAACGGTTCAGCATCCTCCTGGCAATCTTGTGGCTCACAGCAGCTGCGAGAATCTGTGTGGAGCAAGATGCCAGGCTCTCATCTTCAGCATGATGTTACAGCATTCAAGTGCATGTTACACTCACGGCCCTATCAGCACATGCTACGGGCAGGCCGGTGATGATAGGATCAGATGCTCATATCTCATGAGGTCTTCTGTCTACCACATTTGGATTGGATTTGGATCCTCTCTATACGTACTGTACTCCTCCTTGCTCCCCTGTTGCTTTCGACTCATGGTTATTCTTCAGATGCATATATATATATATATATGACTTGGCGCTTTGTCGTTGCCTCGTTGGAATGTTGGGCTATATTACAATCAGGGCTATGGCTGTTTCTGGATCTGGACAGTGATTTTTCGTGTTGCTACTTTTTTTTTTTCGCAGTTGTTTCACGGGAACATGTAGCGTGGTATTCTGTGATTGATGCCTTTTCCTCCCTGACTTATTAACAAAGGGAAAAGGGAAGCGATGAGCACATGGTAAGTTTCTGGGAGGAGGCTTCGATGTTGATGTCTGCATTGAGGCCCTGTTTAGTTGCCATCACATCGAATCTTTGACACATGCATAAAGCATTAAATATAGATAAAAAATAAAACTAATTACACAGTTTAGACAAAATTCACGAGACGAATCTTTTAAGCCTAGTTAGTCCATAATTAGATAATATTTGTCAAATAACAACGAAATTGCTACAGTAGCGTTTTCCAAAAATTTCCAGGAACTAAACAGGCCCTAAGTTTATTAGGGTTCATCACTTGGGTCGCCATCCATGAGCAGAACAATACTCTGGGATCGATGCCGTGTTTTATAGCTAGACTAGACTAGAGTTTGGATGGAATTAATTCATGCCCAAAGTTGTCTGCATCTTTATCTCTCCCTTACTTCAGGACGTACTATCTGAGAGGTACAGTTCTGTGCATGACAGAAGAAAATTAGCAACAGGGAAAAAAACTTTGCATGATAGAAGAAAACTATTTGCTTTGCTTTTTACGGGGAAACTGTATAATGACGGAAGAAAATTAGCAACAGCAACAAAAAAGAAGAGAAACTGGCTTCGCCCGGGTTCGAACCGGAGACCTTCAGTGTGTTAGACTGACGTGATAACCAACTACACCACGAAACCTTTCGTGTTAGTTTCCAAATCAGATTATAATAGTTTCAAAAAAATCAGATTATAATAATTAATAAATCCCGCCTTCCGACAAAGCCTCCGGACCATTAAACGGGCCGACCTAGCCCGCGGTGACGAGGAGACGGCCCACGCTCCTCGCTTGCGCGAGCGGCCCGCCACGGCCTTGTCCCGGATTCAAGGTCCATGGGTTTTACGCACTGATTTGTTGGCAGCTGCTGCCGCGCGCGTTCCCCGCCGGCTTGATGTCGCGGCACTGCGGCAGTAGAGCACGGCGGAGACTAGCTGCCGGAAGTAGTGGGCCGTTCGGAGGATTCCTCGCGCCGGCCGGGGTTTCGCGCGCAAAATAATTTCCCCGGGGCTTGGCACTGGCAGCAGCGACAGCGAGCGCAGAGGGAATTCCGGCGCAGACTGGAGGCGCGGTGGGCCATGTGCTTCGTTTGCCACCAACAATCAAAAGAAAATAGAATTGCTGATGTCGTCGCACCATGAATGAATCTGTAAACTAAAAAAAGTTGTATATGCTAAACTGAGTATCCAAATTAAGTTCTGATTACACCGTCGTGTTTCTTATAACAAATACTTTAAAATAAGACCCCATGAATATATTTAGATAAAGTTTCTTTAATAAACATTTATTTTATAAAGATAGAATATTTTCTTTTATTATTGAGCAAAGGTGATGTTCTAAATTCAGAAAACAATGTTACGTAAACATCATAGAACATCACAGAATACATCATAGAACACATCATTGTTATTACGTAAACATCATATGTATACTAAGCGTCAAAAAAATATCATAGAACATCACATGTATACCATGTGAACATTAAAAAAACATCATAGAACATCACATATATAACACGTGAACATCATAGACAAAATATTAGAACATCTCATGTATACTACATGAACAACACAAAAAAAATCACAGAACATGACAATATATACCACGTGAACATCGCAAAAAACATTATAGAACATCATATCTTACTTATATATATGAACATAGCATCTCATGGAATATAGAAAATAAAAAATAATTAAGTAAGGTAAAAATAGAAAAATAAAAAATGAAAAATATATAGAAAATATAAAGACAAAAGAGAAAAGGAAAAAGAAATAAATACAAAAAAATAAAATATAGAAATAAATTAAAATAAAACAAACAAAATAATTAATTATAGTAAAAACAATAATAATATAAAAAATGAAAAGAATAATGAAAATCACATAAAATGAAAAAATAAAAAAAATAAATTGAAGAAAAGAAATAAAAAATAATAAGAAAAGGAAAGAAAAATAAAAATAAAAATAAAAAGAAACATAAAAATAAAAATGAAAACAATAATAAAAAATCACATAAAACAAAAAATATATAAATAAAAAATGAAGCAAGAAAATAAAAATCAGAAGAGAAAAGAAAAGGAAAGAAAATAAAAAAAGAAAAGAAAAGAAAAGAAAACGAAAACATAGGTACTCTCTCCTGCCTAGAAAAAGTGACGTTTTAGGATTTTGAGATATCGTGTTTGACCGTTCGTCTTATTTAAAAATTTTGTGCAAATTATAAAATAAATAAATCATTATTGAAGTATCTCTAATGATAAAATAATTCATAACAAAATAAATAATATTTATTAAATTTTTTTAAATAAAATAAACGATCAAATACGATGCCTGAAAAACTTAAAACGTTACATTTTCTGGGACGGAGTACTTACCTACGCTGGTCTAGTAGTCGATCGGAAATCCCACGTCCACGCTTCCCTCGTGCACGTGGGCGCGCGTGGGCCTGCAGCGCTCGTGAAAAGCCGTGCAAAACAGAAACAAACGTACCGGCTGATTCCTGCGCGCAGTCTCACACCCTTCCCGCGCGCCGTTCGGTGGGGTCATCGGGTCCGCGATGATTCCTCCTGGAAGTAGTGCCGCGCTCGTCATGCGGCTGAACGCGTCCGCTTACGGCCCACGAGCTAGAAGCCTAGAAGCCTAGAGCCCTTGTTCACTTCCTCATCCCAACTCAAAATATTTCCTCTTACACCCATTACATCAAATCTTTCGACGCATACATAGAGCATTAAATGTAGGTAAAAAAGATAACTAATTGCATAGTTTGACTGTAAATGTCAGGACAAATCTTTTGAGCCTAATTAGTCCATAATTGAACAAATTTTACCAAATAACAACGAAAGATACTACAGTAACTTTTCACCTACTTTTCGTGAAGTGAACCCACCCCAAATCCGTGCACGTTAATCCCTGCCGGCCCTCCTAGTCCCAGACTTGGCACTGATGATGCTGACGTTGATGTGTTACGAGACAAAAACACTGTTAAATAATTGGTTGATTCTGTCTAATAAGCTCAAGCAAACAGGGCTATATTTTAGTGTCGCGCACGCTCAAGACGATGACAGCATTGCATGCTTGTTGTCCGTAAGTACTCGATCCGTTTCAGATAAGGACGTAAGTTTAGAATAGTACTTAAGTTAAATGACTTCAAATTTAACTAAAATTTATATTTTGAATTTGTATAAGATAATTATCGTTAAATTCGTCATCAAATATATTTTCAATTTGTATTGGATAATTCACGTTAAATTCATCATCAAATATGTTTTGATAGTATGTACTCTCTCTGTCCAATAAAACATGTAACTACGGGTGGCAAAAGTAGTTTATGTTTGACCACATTTCTAGTGAATAATATTATTCACATTTATGACTTCAATTAATTTATTAAGAAAAAAATATTTTATAATTAATCTAATGATATCTATTTGATATCATAAATATTGATATTTTTATCTATTAATCAAACTTGATGAGATACTCAAGAATGATACTGTGCTAAAATTGCATGTTTTTCTAGACAAAGGGAGTAAGTCATAATATGTTGATACTGTTTTTTACAAATATAATCATTGTGCAAGCGTGTTAGATAGTAGTGCCTCTATATATGCAAACGGCTTATAACTTGGGACGAAGTGAATACGTACGTCCATTCGGTCCTTGTCCCGGTCCCGGTCCCCGGCCGGTATCAAGTCACGCAGACGATACATGCATGCGACTATGCGAGGATTGAGAGCAACTCCAGCCCAGCCTCTAAAACAGGCCCTATTTTAATTTTAGGGACTTGATCAAAAAAAAATCACTCCAAAGGACCTTTTAGAGTAACTCCAGCCCAGCATGCAAATTGGACTCCTATTTTTTCATTTACATGCTGGGCTGCAAAAAATAGGGACATAAAATTGAGAGAAACTCCAGCCCAAGACCCTATTTGCTCCCTAAAAAAAAACCACCACTCCAGCCCAAGCACCACGGCGGTGCCCCGTCCGCGTGCCGCCAGCGCCCCGCCTGCTCCGGCGCCCCGCCCGCCGTCCTAGCGCCCTCCTCCCCTGCCGTCCTTGCCTTCCACCTCGCTGGTGCGGCGGCGGGAGGGGTGAGGCTTTCCTCCGCGTCGGCCCAAACAGCGTCGTCGTCCTCGGCGGGTGGCGCCGAACACCTCCTTCCGCCCCTCGTCCGTGGCCTCAACCCCATACGTGTTCTCAAACAGGCAGTGCTCGTACTCCCCTCGTCCAATGGCATCCTCCACTCGTTCTTGCACGGTCAGATTTCTTTCTACTCTACTACTCTGTTCATTGTTGAGTACTACTGTTCATTTCTGAATTCTGATATACTCTATGGTTCACAAATTGTAGTTCAATAGCTAATTCTTTCAGCTACTGGTAAGCAATTCGTATGAGTAATGTTTGAGACACTACCAATTTGTATGTCAACAGTTCTAGCTTGTTAACTGTTGTCTGCAAGATGTTTCAGAAAATGCTTGGTCTCAATCTGAACACCTGTAGATTCAGTCATTGCAAGACTGACATAACTGTAGTTATGCTAGCATTGGATTTTCCTTTGATTAAGCTAAAAGAATGAAATGAGTTTTTAGATCTTGTCGTCCTAACAATTCTGACAGTGAGAGCATAGTTCAGTAGTATGCACAGTTTAAAAAAATACTTGGTCTGAATCTGAACACCTGAAGATTCAGTTATTGCAAGACTAACTGTGGTTATGCTAGCATTGGATTTTCTTTTGATTAAGCTAAAAGAATGAAGTGAGTTTAGATAACAAGCTAGGGAAAATACCATGTTTAACAAGTAGTACGCCCTCATCGATCTCTCACCTTATTTCCTGGATTGTTTGCATGGACAATGGCTCATCTTGTTCATCTTAGAGTATAGTTGTGCTCATGGCTAGCCTTCAAACTAAAACTAGCTAACTCGTCTTTCTGTCCTCCAGCTTTTTGATCTGAGAGTACGTACATATATAAACTAACTTGGTATAGTTTACATGTCCTCCAGAGTTCAGATAAGTATAGCATCAATAGCTAGCTTAACTACTACAGTACTACTTGTTTGAAAACTGAACAGCTACTAGGCATCATTCAACTTCATTTTGTGATTTGTGAACTCGACATTCCTTTCAGTTCTGGAAACTCGGCATTCCTCCGCTGAACGACAAACTTTTCTGTTAACTTTTTCCCTTTTTTGTTGCTATGGCAGATGTCAAGGTTTGGAACTAGAGCTTGTCGATGGTGGGATGAAGAGGACGAATCTGATGTTGACGACCTCTTCATCATTGCTGGTCTTCTTGAGGGCTCCAAGAGAAACAAGCGTAAGAAAAAGTTCCGTGGATCGTTGCCGGGTCGCTGCAAAGTGCCACGGGACATTTCGGGAGGTCACAATCGTATCTACCAGGACTTAAATGGAAAATGAACCTGATCAAACTAGTATTGTGACAGGCTACAGAAGTTGTTACCAAAGTGTAAAATCTACTTCTTTGAGAAGCACGGGCACAACTTACTATTGGTGAGGTTTACATTTACATCTGACAAGAAAGATAGGATTACAACATTTTCTCCCCCAGCACTAAGACAAACTGATCTTCAATTAATGGAGTAGGCCAGGAATGAAGAACACTTGATTATTCCGATCATGCATATCTCTGAATCAGAAGTTCAGAACATAACAGAAGATACAGCTCATGCAAATCAAACAAGGTAGCAGTACCCGAGAACTGGCATCATCTTATCTCTCATGCCAAATCAAAAGTACAAAACAAATAAAAGCAACACTTCCTCATCGAAGATTCTATGCATGATTAGGTACCTATATATCTAAGAAAGAATTGGCAACAAAAAAAGGCAATAAGAACTAAAGAAAAGAATCTGAAGAACTGGAGTGCAGCAGCTCGCTGAACCAGCCCTCCTCTCCTATCGTCTGTTGTGAAGTGGATTAGAACCAGTGAATTGAGATATATTATAAAAACTGTTCTAGCTTTTTTCTAAGGTAAAAGTCCTGGCAAGTGACAAGCTATCATATCAGTTCAGACTTGTCATATGTGCATGTACATATGAGCTAATTTTCCCCTGATCTGTTTATGCAGGCAACATCCTATTATTCAGAACCAGAACAGCTCTAGCTAGGTAGCTCCTAATAATCATCATCAATCACCTCTAATAATCTAGTAATTCAAAAGACACTGAATATTACTAGCACTTGATTCATACAATACCAACATGGTACCCCTTGACTTCAACATGAGCATTACAATGTCTTTATCCAAAATTATAGAACAGATAAATGTTGAGATACCCATTTACCATAGAACAGATAAGAACAATACTTGGGAATGAAATTAGCACAACTCACCGAGTAGTCAGGCGTCCAATGGTTGGGGCTAAAGTCGTCGCCGACGACCTCGTAGACTTCTGCTGGTGATGTTGTGATTCTGCCAGCGTCCCAGGTGGCGGCGTGAGGCTCCATGAAGGTCAACGCGCGAGGGCCAAGACGAGGCGGGTCGTTGGGGAGCCGAGGAGGTAAGCCGCTGCCGCCGCCGCCGGGAGAAGGCATCCTGCCGCCACCGCCACCAAGAGAAGGACGTTCTTGGGTACCAGGCAGGTTGAAGTCGAGAGGAGTCGAGATAGGACGGGGATGCGGCGCGACGAATGCACGACGTCGTGTGGGAGCCACCGCCGGACGGGGAGGCAGCCCACCTCCGGAGAATCCACGGGACGCGCCGCCGTCCATGGGAGAGGAACCGGGTCAGGTGTGGCGGGTGTGCTGGCTTGGCGGGCAGACCACTGTATGAATATGAGCAAGGTTACACAGTTTCAGTCGTCAGATGTGTCATAATCGAGACTTGACAAACGTAAACACACCATTTTCAGAAAATGGTACAGTACTAGATGCTGATTAAAGATTCAAAGAAACATGAACAAAAAACATTTTTCATATAATCATACTAGAATAAATTTGGGTTAAAGACAACTGGTTGTTGGGTACAGTGGTACATAGCTTCAGAAATGCAGTGATGCAAAACCAATCAGATACTGTAGTTTATTTCTGCAACTCCCCTTCAGAACATTCAGATGTCAGAGAGACATGCTAAAAATGATGCTACATGCTGATCAAAGGTAACACTCACGAAAAGTCATGTCCCAATTGGCCCTTCATCTAATCTAAGCTTGACTGAAGAAACAGACAGTCCATTGGTTGCTTGGCTGGTTTCAGTCCAACATAGAGCAAAAACATACTTGAAGACACAACTCATCAGATATGCATAGGTATACAACCACTCATAGGTGCACCAAATGCATTATTCACTGATATTCACAATTTCATCATAACAGAATCAAAAGGAGATGAGCACAAGCTCTTCTCAGTGACAACACTTCCAACATTTAGTATTTACTAGCACTACAAAGAAAGTAGTAATGCGATTGACTGAACTAATGTTAGTCCTACCAGAATACACGAAGACAGAAACCATCAAGAACATGAAGTGCTTGCATATACGATGATGATAAAATATACTGAACTAATTTTGGCATATCTAAATCTAAATTAGTAGCTTTTCCAATCCTAGCTGCTACTCGCATGTGCAGTCCCCATTCTCGCATGAGCAGAGCGGACTGCGCCTGACCTTCAACCTCGCGAACGCAGTGGAGTGTGCCTGACCTCCAACCTCGCGAACGTGGCCGACGCTGCCGCGTGCAAGTCACGAGGATGCTCCGGCCGGAGGGGATTGTGGGGCCACCAACCTCCGGCGAGCTCCAGCAGGCTGGGCGTTCCCGAGCTCGCGGCCGCAGGCTCCCGCGACGCGCTCAGCGAGTGCACGCCTGCTGCGGCTGCCGACGACCCCGTCCTGTTCGTGCTTTCTGTGCCGAGATGGTCCGATGTGTTGGGGCAGACGAGGGGCGAGGATAGAGCGGGCGGTGGAGCGGCCTGGCGGGCGCGGTGGAGGAGCGGCAATGAAGGAGCGCCGGCCGCGGCGGTGGGAGGGCAGCGACGCGGCCGCGGCTGCGGGGAACGACGCGTCGGGGGAGGGGATCGGGGCCTCCTGTAGCTAGGGGCTGAAACTAAATTTTACAAGTTCTCCTAAAATGGGAGCCCAAGTAAGAGCAACTCCAGCCCAGCCCCTAAAACAGGCTCTATTTCAATTTTAGAGACTTAATCAAAAAAAAATTCACCACAGTGACATAAATCTTCAATAAAATGACATGTTTAAATTTTTGCCAGGGAGGAAACTGCCCTTTAGCGATGTGTTCAGTGACATGTGGTTGGGTAAAATCCTGATCCACAGTGCAGAGCAAACTTGGTGATGAAAACCATTGTCGAGTGTCGGCAGCATCAAATGTCATATCTGTTCTATGGATGATGAAGCAAAGGACCATCTCCTTTTCGAGTGCTCCACATCCAAATCCAATACACTCTAGGCTTCCCTTGACATCTCAAGTAGCTTCTCTGGTAGTCTCCCTTGTGTCGATCCGCTGTCCAATGAAGATCCCAGCGCAACACTTCTACCGCTTTATTCTTCCTTTATTGCTGGAACATTTGGAAGCATCACAACGATGTCATGTTCCAATCCTTGGCGGTTGGCGCCCTCGTTCCCAAGTCCCAAGACTGCAAATGGCATGCAAGGAAGATGCACGGCTCTGGAGCTGCTGGTTGCCGTGCAAGGTCAGATAGCAGATGCCTGGATGAAGGACCGAAAAACGGTGATCAGAGGGGGTGAATGGGAGCCGTAAAATTTCTCGCGAAATATTCAGCCACTGTCCCAAATTCACTGCCAAACACGCGAAGCAAACAAAATGATGTCCTCGACCCAAATGAGTGAGTGGATGTTCCTAAAAACACAGTGGGACACCACAAAGCCAACGCAAAAGACGGAACGTGAAACGGAGCTTAAGAGCGCATAGAATGGACGAGACAAAAATTCAGGCCAGAAAATAGGCTGGAAATATGGAGAGCAAGACCGGAAATTCACGTGGAAAAAACAGAGAGATGAGAACTGGCACGGGTCTGCTCATGCACTACACTGTGCCCACGAAATCCAGCAGCCAGAGGGAGTGATCGAAATAATCTCACACGTATGAATACTAGGCCTTGTTTAGATGCCATCCAAATTCCAAGTTTTTTCACTTTCTCCGTCACATCAATTTTTAGCCGCTTGCATGGAGTATTAAATGTAAGTAAAAAAATAACTAATTACACAGTTTAGTTGGAAATCACGAGATGAATCTTTTGAACCCAGTTGGTCCACGATTGGACAATATTTGCTAAATAAGACGAAAGTGATACTATTTATTGGGTTGAAAAAACTTGCAAACTAAACGAGGCCCTACTCTAAAATTAATGCTCCAATGATGAGCTAATGAAAGCTTGGAGTAGTACTTCACTGTTGTAAAGAAAAATTTATTTGACCAAGCAAGAAACAATCACGAGAGCACGTACTGGACAGACAGAGAGCCTCGGCCGAATTGCTCACCGCTGAGCAGCACACGATGCTGCTCCAACATGCACCGACGGCATCAACCTGTACATACGGCAACAGAAGCCAGGTAACCAATACATACAGCAGGAACTTGAACAAACAGCAAACAGAGAGAAGGGAGGAAGCGCTCAGCTCTGAAAGGGGCCTCGGTCAATCACTGCCTGGGTTAGCTGCTCTTCTGCTGTGAGCAGACCGACGACTTCCTGGGCCCACGAGCGAGCACCGGCCGGTGCTGGACGAACGCTCGGCGCTGAGCACAGCTCAAGAAATCCACAACCTGAAGAACACCGAGCACACACTCGCGGAGTCTGCTCCGCACTGCACGCGACGAACAGAGAAAGCCAGCAAACCTGCAAGAAGAGCAGCGAGCGCTGCAAGCGCGAACAGGAAACAAGAAAGAACGGGCGCAACAGCTAATCGGCCACGGCCTGCTCTGGGACGTGCTAGCAAGCTCCGGTCAAGATAGATACAACGGCTAGAATCTCGTCGACGAAACCAGTGCTCCAGGCTTGCACGAGCATCACTACAGACTCGAACAGGAGACCGACCGCGAGAACAGAAGAACAAGAAAAAGGGGCGGCCACAAAATCGACTAGAACTAAGTGAAAACAAAAGGAATTACTCTCAAACTTAGCACAGATGAAATTCAACCTAGCACAAACTTATCTCCAAGAAATCATTACCTGGGATTAACCCAAACTCCAGAAAAATCAAATCGTAGCTAAGCACAAAAATAGGAAAAAATAGAGAACGAAAATCATAGCTTCTGAACCCAGAGGGTAAGAGGAGGATTTGGGCATACATTCCCACTCCAAATCTCAGTACAAACACCACTAAAAAATTAACAAATTTTTGATCTCTCATAAACTAAAAGAAACTAACCCTAAAAGAAGGGAAATGAGGGTGGGGAGAGAGGTGAGGGAGATGGGGGCTCCCTCATCCTTCAAGATGGCAATGGGGACCCGCGACCCGATACCCGATGGGTATTTACTCTATTAGGGTACCGATATGGAGTAAAACTCATACCCATGGGTACGTAAACGGAGCAAAACCTTCACCCATCGGGTATGTGGGTACGGGGACGGTGTAGCAGGTCCCATACCCGTTTACCCATGGGTAAAAAATACCCGACCCAAAATTAAAGAAGCCCAAAATTAAAGAATTATTATGGTGCTATGTGACTTGTGGTTGCAATAGAAATTATTATGCTACTATTTTATCTTTTTTTGTCCTAGGAGTGATGGTTGCTTGTGATTTGTGAATCGTTGATTTTCTATGTGGCAACAAAAGGACTTTTGGTGGGTATGGGTGACCCGCCGAGTATAATTTACCCTAATTTACCCTAATGGCAACAAAGGACTGTTTCAAGAAGCTGTCAGTTGAAACAACACATGGAACTAGGCACTTACATGATCATTTGAAGTCATGTACACTTAGAAAGCTCAAGACCGAATGACTTCTATGATGTATTGTCGGTCTTTTAGAACTTGCAAATTGTAATGTCTTAACTCTTAAGTGCTAGCGACTACTGCTAGGTGCTAGCAAAGTACTACTCTCTGCTATGTAATGTGTATGGATCATGAACTATTATGGTGCTATGTGACTAGTAGTTGCAATAGAAATTATTATGTTACTATTTGCCAGGTATGGTGAGGTGGCTTTGTGACTGATGCTTGTGAATTGCTACTACGTGACTGGTGCTTCCGTGCTTGTGAATTGCTGATGTTTGGCGGGTATGGGTGACCCGTCGGGTCTAATTTACCCGACCGGGTATGGGTCTGGGGAAATTCCTCCACCCATGACTGTATATGGGGATACACGTGGTGTCATATTGTTGTCACGGGGATGGGTCTAGGGAGTCCATACCCGATGGGGATTTACCCATTGCCATTTTGACTCATCCTATTTAACAGGGCTATTACAAAATCCTAGTTTTATCCCTAGATACAATTAAGTCAAACCACTTAGCCTAAGGGTGTTATGGTCCAACCCGGTGTCATCTTCATCCGACGGCCACCGCGCCTCCTCATCAGTAGTTTCGTCTCGACGCGAACTCTCCGATGCCACCACGTGCCATCCGTTCTCCTTGGAATCTCCGTCGGGTTTTGAGGCCCAAACCCGTAAACCCGCCACCGATGGTTTTGAGGTCCAAACCACCAAACCAGCTCGCGAGTAGCGTACTCCATACACGTCTCCCGCCACTCGACACGTGTCACCGCCGTCCTCGACCGGCCGGCACGCCAAGTCCTCTGAGCCTCGCTCGACCCGCACGTCCGCCGTCTTGACTCGGTCAACACCGTCACTCCCATGTCTTCTTGCACTTGTCGATGTCCCAAGTGTCAGCCACCGCGGCCAGTCACCCAGCCTCTAGGTCCCTCGGTCCAAGCCTCACGTCCGTCCTTCACCGTTCCCGGTCCGTCGGCACGGCACGTCCTCCTTAACCTTCACCTCGCCGTCGATCACCGCATCCGAGCTCTACACCTGCACAACACAAGCCAAAAGACATGTCGCACACATAGCTTTTGCCATGGTAGGGTTAGTCACCACTCAACCTACTTCGTGGATCACATTGACAATCACTCATCATAAAATAAACACACAAGGGCATTTGTCAACCTTGTGTTCGCACTAGAGTCTTTGCCTTTTTCATCTATATATCATCTGTGTACAACATGAACATCCCATGTAACAGAACCGACCAAATTATAAGAGCACAAGTACAAAAACAAGCACCGAAGCGCTCAAATTTTCGAACTTGTGCCCATATAATCCCGGTAGTCAATCAAAACCACGAATGATTTCAAACCAACTTGCTTACAACCAAGATCGCATCATTCAACATACAACATCATACGTTACATTACACAAGTAGTTCCGAAGTAAGTTTACACACCCGGAGTCGCAAATATTATAAACCAAGTTTATAAAGTAGCGGAAGCATACACACACACCAGTTGTTTAACTACTGCCAGTCTTGTTGATCAACAACCCGCAAAAGCATCAGAAAAGTACATAAAAGATGATCACGCCCTAGTGATCTAGTCTTCATCACCCACAGGGTGGAGACAATTTTTGCAGAAGCCTTGGTAGAGCATATCATCTGCAACAGGAGGGAATAAACCCTGAGTACTGGAATGTACTCAGCTAGACTTACCCGTCAAAAACCAGAAATAAGATGACACCAAGGATAATGCAAGGCTTTCATAATTGGAGCTGGCTGACATTACCTTTTGCGGAAAAGCATAAGTAATTTAAACTCTTTTAACCTGTACTAGCATTTATTTTTAGCATTTACCTGTCATCTATCTTAGCACCTGTACTAAGCATGCACTTGATTAATAATCAAACGATTATCATTATTATATCCAGAGCAGGTATGAATTGTGGCAACATTGTATCATTCCCTTAACCACCTGTTTATTTAATGAGATCTACGTTGCCGCTGCTCAAGTCAAGTGCTCACTAACCGGGAGCGACGGCGATTCGAATCGAATTCCTATCCAGCTAGAGGGGTATTTCTAACACTCACCGTGCAGACCCCTGCCAGGGTCGCACAGGCCACCGTTTCATATGATTCAGGAATCGTGGGTCCGAATAATGTCGCGACCCCAAGGGCGACACTCTGCCAGGTGATAGGGACTCTAACCCCCCTTGGTCTCACACCAATGTCCCTAAGCGCATCCTTTCTCTCCTCCAAGAAGCAACCTACCATTCGATTCCCGGCCTGAATCACATTACTCGGCTTCACGGTCGGAACGACTTATCCGGCCAACTAAGTGTTAGACTGCGTTCAACATGACTCAAGGACATACAGCGAATCGGTCCTTAAACGACTCAGACGGGCATAACTCCACACCCAATACGTGAAGTGTCTTGCGGCTGTACTATCGAACTCCCGTCCGGTCTCAAATTTATTTTAAAGCATGGTTCCATCCACGATAGCCATAAAGCCACTCGTGACTCCTTCCTACATCTCGCGGATGACCGGAAATCACCCGACTTCTACCGTACTAAGCAGGGCTAAGCATTGATACGTGCCTAAACCTAAATTAGGATTTAAGTACGATATCTGGAAAAGAATAGGTATAATGCAACAATTGTTTTTATACAACTCCTACAACTTAATGCATTAAACAATTAAAAGTACTCAAGATAGATTTATAAAAGGATGGGTTCAGCATTCACCGGGGCTTGCCTTTTAGAAAGGTCGAGGGCCGGTGGTCAGGACACTCGAGCAGATCTTCGGCAGGAGCTTCGTCGCCGGTTGGTTCCTCTGGCTGTTCCGACTGGTCCTGCGCCTCCTCCGGTATCGCTGGCTCGAACTCGAGGAGTGTTACCCCCTCCGGAACACCTATTGCATGAGTGCACAATAAATATCATGGATGCATAATGGGTGCAACATGCTCGGAATGAAATGCATTTCAGCAGTAAAAGTACTCTATTCAAGTCACTTCACCATTACGTGCAAATCTCTTCTCCGGTGGAGAAGTACTTACCTAATCTACTCAACCTAAGGTATAGCTGTTCATCTTCGGTTAAGGCCCTAACACCTAACAAACACAAGAGTGACATTATTTAGGTTACCACATCCAACCCAAAATATCACATTAAGACATTCTGGACAGCAGCTAATTGTTTCTAACATAACTGGAGATTCCCAACTCCAAAAGATATGATCTAAGATAATCTGGAAAGCTTATGAAATACACCACAAAATATTTTCAGACCACAACACTTAATTCCAAAGTTTACCTAGTCGAAATTCCAAAGTTCCAGAATCTGTCCTCCCCAAACAGAGAGCAGCCAATTCTGGACTGTCACTTAAAACAGCAATAACTCGTAAACTACTAAGCCAAATGCTCCCAAATTTTGACACAAGCTAGTTTATAAAGTTTACTACAACTTTGGTATTCACAAGTTTTCCCGCAAACACTTTTATTAAGGGTCAAACCCAAAGATACTACCAGCTGTCCAGAAAACCTGGAATTGCAAAGATTAAATATTTATTTATATGGCAAACATCCCATAAGACCAAACTAATATTACCAAAAGTTCACATAGGTCACAAAAACATCAGAAAGTAAGGTTGGCCCACCGAAAATATTTATTTATATCCATTTCTTAATTTACTTAAGTAATTAAGTGAAATTTTCAACATATATGTAAACTGCTCCTAAAATTCTACAAAAATTACAGGAGACTCTAGGAACCAAAAAGAGACCACTGTAAAAATTTGAACTAAAATTATTTACAGAAACTCCCTAAACAAAATTCACAAGCCCAAAAGGCTGATTTTTTGTATAATTAAGAAATCATATTGAAAGTATCAAACAACAGATTTCATATTTTTCTTAGACACTTTATGGTACTAAGACATTCTCCAAAAATTTATAAGAACATTGCACATGTAGAAAAATTACTAAAATTCATTCAAGTATTCCCTAAAATGACAAGATAGCATTATAACTTGAAAAGTGCTTAAGCACTACTGCCCAAATTTTTACCAAAGCTAGAGCAAGTATAAATTAGCCTACCCACCAAATTTCATAATTTTTGGAACACTAAAACTCAAGATATGATTTAAACAAGTTTGCATGTAATTTAAAACACATCTCAATACCCTAATTAATTATTCCAGAAATTAAACATTACATAAGCATTTGATATTTTTCCTAGAAACTACACTTTATTTGGAGCCCAACAAAATTTGGATAACCATTTTTGGATCTAAAAAAACATGAGATATGGATTTTACCATGTAGCAAGCAAATATGTGCATTAAATAAAAGAAAAACGCAAATAAATTCCTAAACCGCTACTGGGCCGACTCAATACGCCAGCGCGACCCAGATCGAGCGGCGCGGCCCGCTTCCGCTGCGCGGCCTGCGCTCGGCCTCCCGCCCCCACGCGCGCTCTGACGAGCGGGTCCCACTTGTCAGCGAGACAAAGGCGGGGGAGGAAAACGGTCGACGGCGAACTCGCCGCCGGCGGCAGTTCCGGTGAGACCAAGGGCACAGGCACGTTCGCCTCTTCCTTGCGAACCTAGGGGTTAACAACAAAAATGTAGAGCTATGTATGGACAACAACTTTGTCAATTGGCTCAAGGACTGGTTCGGCCTAGTTTGTGAGTTACAAGTTTCCAAAGTGAGGTACAGTGAAACGGTTTTCAGCTTCACACTTAGCCAAAATTGCTAAGTCCCAAAACAGCCTCTAATACTGACTTGTGGGCCATTTTTGAGCATGTTCTGATCATTTTCATGAGATGGCCATATTAGAACTTTTGTTCCTTATGAAATTCTCTACAACTTTGCTTAAGGTTGCTCCTTCATGCAAGATCTCTAAGCTAGACTTTTTAATTGGTCAAACCAGATCACTCTAGTGGTCCACACTTAGTCAACAACATTTGGAAGGGCAATTTGGTAATTTTGGTCAACATGAACATTGCTCCACTACTTTCCCTAAATATAATTAAGGTGTTATGAGACCTAATTAGCCACTCTATACATTGGTTACACGGAAATTCCTAGTGCCACACACTTTGAAACAAGCAAATCAATATTCCACCCAAATGTTGCAAGCTCATGTTGCACATGTTGCATGAGTGTATTGCACAACACTTGCTAATTATGTTACACTAAAGTGGTTAACATGTTTCCAAATGAAATTGCACATAAGGTACTTGTGTTGCACACTACTCACTTCTTACTTCACATGAAATATAACATATGTGGCAATGTTTCCGAAGCATGTTTCACATATTATAAGCTCATGCATGAAATGAATGATGCTCCCACTCATGAATGAGGTGATTAATGTTAATGCTCATGAAATGCAATGCACTGAAGGAAACCAAACACCTGAGGTGTTACAGCCCTCCCCCCTTATAAAAATCTCGTCCCGAGATTTGGAAAGCGTACCATTTTTCATAGAATTCCTTATAACCATCCCGCAAATAGTCCTCCCGTTCCCACGTAGCGTCACTTTCACTACCCTGATTACTCCACATCACTTTATACCACTTAACCACTTTGCTTCTAGTCACTCGTTCCTGAGTATCAATCACTCGGACTGGCTTTTCTTCGTAAGTTAGATCAGATTCAAGCCTGATATATCCTAAAGGGACTCTTTCCTCAGGAACTCGAAGACACTTTTTGAGCTGAGATAAATGGAAGACGTTGAATATGGCACTCATTTTAGGAGGTAACTGGATTTTGTACGCAACAGCACCACTCTTGCCTATGATCTGGAAAGGACCCACGTATCTTGGTGCAAGTTTCCGCTTAACACCAAAACGTTGGACACTCTTCATTGGAGAAACTTTCAGGTAAACGAAGTCTCCAACTTCAAACTCGAGTGGCTTTCTACGACGATCAGCATAACTTTTCTGTCTAGCTTGGGCTGTGGCCATATGTTTTTGGATGGTACGGACTTGTTCCTCAGCTTCCTGAACAAAATCAATACCATAATACCTTCTTTCACCAGCTTCTACCTAGTTTAGTGGAGTTCTACACTTACGACCGTACAAAGCTTCGAATGGGGCCATCTTAATACTCTCTTGGTAACTATTGTTGTACAAAAACTCAGCTAGAGGTAACCATTTTTCCCAAGAACCCTTGGATGATATTACACATGCCCGCAACAGATCTTCAAAGATTTGGTTAACTCGTTCCGTCTGACCTGACGTCTGGGGGTGATAAGCAGAGCTTCTCACTAACTTGGTTCCCAGAAGGTGATGCAAGTGCTCCCAAAAGCGAGCAGTGAACTGGGGACCTGAAAGGTCTTGATGGCTAGAGGGGGGGTGAATAGCCTATTAAAATTTTCTACAAAGACAAGCTAAACAAGTTTATCAATAAAACAAATAGCGAGATGCGAGTTTTGCTTAGCCTACGGGGTGTTTGCAAGCCACATAACCAATTCACAATTCTAGTAATTGCACTCAACCGCACAAGTCAAACCGAGAAGGAAACTACAACTAGCAAGCTACACAAAGAAGCTACTCTAGCAAAGCTAACTAGCTAGCAAAGATAACTAAGAAAGTAATATGGAGTTGAGTTAGGAGGGTATCACCGAGGGGCGAAGTATTGAGCCAACCAATATGATCAACAATGAATACCAAGATAACCGAACACCGGGATCAATCAATCACAATATGAAAGTGATGACACGAAGATTTATCCCGAGGTTCACGTGCTTGCCGGCACGCTAGTCCCCGTTGTGTCCCTCTTCACCACGTGGTTCGGTGGCTAATCGGTCACACACCGAGCCTCTCAAAAGGCACCACAAGAACCTACCAAATGGCAAAAGGTTGCAATGACATGAGCAATATACTAACGTTGCCTTTGGCGCTTCGCCGAGGTAGGCACAAACCCCTCACAATCACCGGAGGTGGCCAAGAACAATCACCAACTCTTGCCAACGCCTCCAAGCTGCTCCAAGCCGTCTAGGTGGCGGCAACCACCAAGAGAAACAAGAATCCCGCAGCAAACCAACCACCAAGTGCCAACTAGATGCAATCTCACAATGCAAATGCACTTGGATCACTCAATCTCACTTCGAATATGCAAAGAAGCAAGAGAGATGAGTGGGAGGGGAGTTGCTTAGCTCAAAGTGCTCACAAGTATGTCAAAAGTTCAAGAGGTATCCGAGGAGGTGAGCCTTGAGCCGGCCAACGAGTATTTATAGACGTACCCCTTCGAATATAGCCGTTAGAAACTTAAACAGCCGAAATCGGGCTGACCGGACGCGCTGGTCCAACTGACCGGACACGCCGGTCGCCCAACGGCTAACTCGTGAAGTACTGACCGGACGCGCTGGTCCAAACGACCGGACGCGCTGGTCGCCCAATGGCTAACTGTGAAGCAACGACCGGACGCGCTGGTCCAACTGACCGGACACGCCGGGAACGATCGGACACGCTGGTCCCGTGAAGGACCGGACGCGCTGGTCGCCTGAGCAGCGCTCAACGAAACAGTGACCGGACGCGCTGAAGAAAATGACCGGACGCGACAGTGACAGCGTCCGGTTAGAGTCCAGTAAGCTCCCTGAACGATCGGACGCGTCCGATCATCAGTGACCGGACGCGCCTCGCGTCCGATCATCGAACTGAAAAACGCGCAGACACTGAACACTGACCGGACGCGTCCGGTCATGCAAGGACCGCGTCCGGTTCAGCGTCCGGTCACCTCTGTGACCTCCGTTCGCCTCCGTTTCTTTTCCGGATTTCCGGCGTAGTGGAAAATAGTCGTTTCAACTTCTTGAAAACGCCTGAATCCCGCCGAGCAAGCTCGGCGGGAGGGAGAGAGGAACCCAAACCCTCTCTACCGCTCAAACTCCACCGCCGTCGCAAACGTGCTAACATCACCAAGTGATCTCGTCATGTGTGAGTGTGTTAGCATTTTCACAATCATTTTTCGAGGCGATATTAGTTCTATCCAAATGCATATGATCATGAAATGCACATCTAGAGGCACTTAGGAGTTCAATAGCCGCGTCATTCCCCTCTTTATAGTACGGCTATCTATCCTATAATGTAACCACACCCACTAGGTGTCTTGGTTACTAAAACACAACCCTTAAGCATATACCTTTGCCTTGATCACGTAGGGTTGCGTCCAAATCCAAGTGTGGCCATCATGATCACCATGTCCATCTTGCCACCAACCTTGGAATATACTAATCCTCATATGCTACATACAACTTAGGCATGGGATTAGTACTTAGGCATTGTCACTAATTACCAACACCAAACATAGGACTTTCAATCTCCCCCTTATTGGTAATTGGTGACAAACCTTTCACAAAGATATTATGATAAAATTTTGATTGAACCCATGTCACATTGTCCAAGTATATTACCATGTGTAAGAATTATGGACATGTGATCATGAATTCAAATTGATAGCAATGGCTCCCCCTACATGTATGCTATATGTTTGGATTTTGGAAGCATACATGTTAGATAGGAAAGATTAGGAGCATTGTCTACCAATAGGTGCTAAGTGTTTTAGATTATAGACCTTTGAAGCGTGATACCATCGGAGTAGCGATAAACACCATCTTAGCACCTTGTGTAGTTAGATTCCACTTGGAAAAGCACAAACATAACTAGAAACCTCGTGAGATCAACATTATAAGCAAGGCTCTAGTACCATTTTGAAAAACGTGAAGCAAGAAAAATCTAACTACTTTCTATTCATGCTAGTACCACAATGCATCATTCAAATTATACTAGCAAGTCACCACACAAGCAATGTATCGGAGAAAGCAAAATGCATAACTAAGCATCATACATATGAGGTGCACATAGAAATGCAACATTCATGTTTAAAAGCTTGCTCCCCCTACTTGTGTGCTCAAAATTTTAGTTGATTCCCTTCTTTTATCAATTCTCCCCCTTTGTGCTTCTTCCTCTTTGAGTTCTATCTTTGTGAACAACAATTTCTCCCCCTTTGGCACCAATTGACCACAAGGAGCAAACTTTAGATAGATTATCATGTTGAAATATGGGGTGAGGATCAAGTTTATGATTCAACCTAGATTGCTTGCATAAATAAAATACTTCGGTTTGATCCAAGGGCAAGCTTCTTCACACCTCACTAGAAGGGTTATCATGCACCATGTTGAAGCAAATATTTAGACAAGTTTTCTAGATTAAATACTTAGGATCACAAGCTACTTAAACAAGTTATATGCTACCACTAGATCATACAAGACATGGAAACAATAGTGGCACCATATAAACTTCAAATTCATTTGATTTTCATGAATGAGCCAAGAACATGTAAATTATGACTAGATGCACTAAACATGTCCTTAGTATAGAATGTATGACATATCAACCAATTGTACCTTGAGGCTCGAAGGAGAGGCATGTCATATATGGGGTGCATCAACTCATGTTGGAGAAGTCAAGTATGTTCAACTCATTCTTTAGCTTGTGAAATCTCTTCTCATCAAGTGGCTTGGTGAATAGATCGGCTAATTGATCTTCGGTGCCCACACTCTCAATAGCAATGTCACCCTTTTGTTGATGATCTCTAATAAAGTGATGGCGAACATCAATATGCTTTGTTCTTTGATGTTGAACCGGATTGTTGGTTAGCTTCACGGCACTTTCATTGTCACATAGCAATGGCACATTCTTGAAATTGATTCCAAAATCCTTCAATGTTGCCTTCATCCACAAGATTTGTGCACAACAACTACCCGCGGCGATGTATTCGGCCTCGGCGGTAGATAGTGCAATACTATTTTGCTTCTTGGATGACCATGAGACAAGTGATCTTCCCAACAATTGACAAGTCCCTGAGGTGCTCTTTCTCTCAACTTTGTCACCGGCATAGTCGGAATCCGAATAACCAACTAGCTCAAAACTAGCACCTTTGGGATACCACAATCCAACATCTTGTGTATGCTTTAAGTACCTCAATATTCTCTTTGTTGCCTTCAAATGACTTTCTCTTGGTGAGGCTTGAAATCTTGCACACATACATACACTAAACATCACATCGGGCCTTGATGCCGTCACATAGAGTAGGCTACCAATCATTGATCTATATAGCTTTTGATCCACCATGTTGCCACTCTTGTCACTATCCAAACTTCCACTAGTGCCCATTGGGGTTGTAATACTCTTTGCATCTTCCATTCCAAACTTCTTGAGCATATCTTTGATGTACTTGGTTTGGCTTACAAATGTTCCTTCCTTCATTTGTTTGATTTAAAGTCCAAGAAAGAAACTAAGTTCACCAATCATTGACATTTCAAATTCCTTTGCCATTATTTTCCCAAACTCATCACAATAATCTTGATTGGTTGAACCGAATATGATATCATCAATATATATTTGCAACACAAACAAGTCTTTCTCAATCTTCTTGGTGAATAGTGTTGTATCAACTTTGCCCATGACAAATCCTTTGGATAGCAAGAAGTCCCTCAATCTTTCATACCATGCTCTAGGTGCTTGCTTTAATCCATACAAAGCCTTCCTTAACTTGTATACATGATTGGGTTTCTTGTCATCTTCAAAACCGGGAGGTTGCTCCACATACACCTCCTCTTGAATGTACCCATTGAGAAATGCACTCTTTACATCCATTTGATATAGCTTGATATTGTGAGCACAAGCATAGGCAAGTAAGATCCTAATTGCTTCCAATCTTGCAACCGGGGCATAAGTTTCACCAAAGTCAAGACCCTCTATTTGTGTGTAACCTTGAGCCACTAGTCTTGCTTTGTTCCTTACTACTATCCCATCTTGATCTTGCTTGTTGCGAAAGACCCATCTTGTTCCAATGACATTGTGATCCTTAGGCCTTTCAACTAGTTTCCATACTTCATTTCTCTTGAAGTTGTTGAGCTCTTCATGCATTGCATTTACCTAATCCGGATCTCTCAATGCTCTATCAATATCCTTGGGTTCTTCCATTGACACAAAAGAAGAGTGACCACAAAATAATGTCAATCTTGATCTAGTTTGAACTCCTCTTTGTATGTCACCAATGATAGAATCCAATGGATGGTCTCTTGCAATATTAGTTGGTTGAAGCACTTGGACTTGATTGCTTGGATGTTGATGTTGATCATGAGTTGGAGATGATGAACTAGCCACTTGTTGATCTTGTTGCACTTGAGATGATGTACTAGCTTGATTTTGCATTAGAGAACCACTAGCTTGAGTGATTGGACTTTGGAGCACTTGATCTTTGTTGTCATCTACATTAATAACTTGCTTTGGTCTAATATCACCAATATCCATTTCTTTCATAGCATTACTCAATTGAGTTCCTCTCACATCATCCAAGTTATCTTCTTCATCTTGAGAGCCATTTGTTTCATCAAACTCAACATCATGCACTTCTTCAAGTAAACCACTAGCCAAATTCCAAACTCTATAAGCTTTGCTAGTAGTTGAGTAGCCAAGTAGGAAGCCTTCATCACACTTCTTCTCAAACTTGCTCAATCTAGTGCCTTTCTTCAAAATATAGCATTTGCAACCAAATACCCGAAAGTATGCAATATTGGGCTTTCTTCCATTTAAGATCTCATATGGTGTCTTCTCTAAGAACTTGTGGCAATAGAGACGGTTGCTATAGAAGCAAGCCGTGTTGATTGCTTCGGCCCAAAATGAATGACTCACATTATACTCATTCAACATTGATCTTGCCATATCAATTAAGGTTCTATTCTTCCTCTCAACTAAGCCATTTGATTGAGGTGTATACTTGGCCGAGAATTGATGTTTGATTCCAAGCTCATCACATAGCTCATCAACTCTTGTGTTTCTAAACTCACTTCCATTGTCACTTCTTACTTTCTTGACTGTGGTTTCAAACTCATTTTGCACTCTCTTGATGAACTTCTTGAATATGTCAAATACATCACTTTTGTCCCCAAGAAAGAATACCCATGTGTATCTAGTGAAATCATCCACAATCACAAAGCCATACTTGTTGCCACCAATGCTTGTGTATGTAGTTGGCCCAAATAGATCCATGTGCAACAACTCAAATGCCTTGGAAGTACTCATAATGCTTTTCAATGGATGAGTGTTGCCTACTTGCTTTCCGGCTTGACATGCACTACATAGCTTATCTTTCTCAAATGTGACATCCTTCAAGCCTCTAACTAAGTCATGCTTCACTAACTTGTTCAATTGCTTCATGCCAACATGACCAAGTCTTCTATGCCATAACCAACCCATACTTGATTTGGTGAGCAAACATGTTGAAAGTTGAGTGTCACTAGCATTGAAATCAACCAAGTATAGATTCTCATATCTAAAACCTTTGAAGATCAAGTTAGAGCCATCAACACTAACTAACTCCACATCATCAACACCAAATATGCACTTGAAACCGAGATCACACAATTGAGCAACCGAGAGAAGATTGAAGTTCAACTTTTCGACTAAGAGCACATTGGAAATGCTATGATCATTTGAGATTGCAATCCTTCCAAGAGCCTTTACATCACCCTTGCTATTGTCACCAAATGTGATGCTATCAATGCCACTATCATTTGATTTGAGAGAGTTGAACATTCTTGAATCACCGGTCATATGTTGAGAGCACCCACTATCAAGCACCCAATGCCTTTCTCCGACCTTGTAATTAACCTACAAAACAAATTAATGTTTCTTAGGTACCCATACTTGTTTGGGTCCTTGGAGATTAGTCACTAAGCTCTTTGGTACCCAAATGGCCTTCTTCTTTGGGCCCACAATTGGTGTACCAACAAACCTAGCATGCACACCTTTCTCACCCTTGGTAAGCACATAACAAGAATCAAAAGGAATGTAAGGTACATTAGCATTTTTCTTGTTCTTGTTTATTTTATTGCAATTAATCTCTAGATGCCCAACTTGCTTGCATCTATTGCAATAACGACCATTGCCCTTCACAAAGCGAGGTTTTGGAGTAGCAAAGGCCGCCTTGCCCTTCTTGGGAGTATAGCCTAATCCCTCTTTGTTAAGAGAGAACCTTTGGCTACCCAAGCATTTTAGCAAGCGGGCATCCCCACCATAGGCAATGCCTAATGCGCGGGTGAGATCATCCACCTCTCTCTTGAGAGTCTCAACCACAAGTGATGAATCACTAGTAGTAGAGGTAGAGTTGGTTGTGGTGGATGATGATGAGCTACATGAAGCATTAGTAGGACTAACAAATAAAGAATCATCAATAATATCACATGTTAGTCCAATATCACAAGTGACAATCACTTGCTCCTCCTTAGCTTCCTTCATGAACTTTTCCAACTTAAGGTCCTTTTCCTTGATGAGCTCAAGTAGAGTGGAGTGGGCTTCCTTAAGCCTAGTGTGAGCAATTTCAAGATCCTCGTGGTCTTCCTTTAGACACTCACGAGAAGCCTCTAGCTCATCAAAGGATTTCCTAAGAGCTTTGAGCTCTTGTTCAATTCCTTTGCACTCTTTACTCTTTTTGAGAGCAACAAGCTCCTCCATCAAGGCATCATTTTCATTGCTCTTGGCAATGAGCTCTTGTTCTAAGATTTTGTATTTTTTGGTTGTCCTCTTGTAGCCCTTGCTCATTTGATCTATTATGCCTAATAGATCATCCTTGGAGTAGTCCTCATCCTCCTCATCATCACTCCTACAATCATCACTAGCACAAGAATCATCATCACTATCATCATGTTTTACCTTGGTAGGCTTGGCCATAAGGCATGTTGATGTAGTGTCGAAGATGGATGGCTTGTTGGAGAGGGCGATGTTTGCAGTGGCTCGTCGAGTGATCCTCTCATCATCACTAGAGCTTTCATCATTATCACTATCGGAGTTGTCACTATCCCAAGTGACTACATAACCACCACCCTTCTTCTTCTTGTTGAAAGTGAAGCTCTTCTTTGCTTTTTTCTCATTCTCTTTCTTATCCTTCTTGTTCTTCTTGAGCTTCAAGTCCCCATTATGAAATCTCTTATCTTCATAGGGGCAATCCGCCACTATGTGATCGGGGCTATTGCAATTGTAGCAAAGGGTCTTTGCCTTTATAGTGTCTCTCCTCTTCCTTGCCCCATATCCTTTCTTCTTCATGAACCTTCCCATCTTGTGCACAAGGAGGGCCATGGTCTCATCATCGAATGGATCATCATCATCACTCTCTACCTTGCTCTTGCCCTTAGAGGATGAAGCCTTGAATGCAATGGGCTTCTCTTGCTTGACCTTGGTCTCCTTCTTCTCTTCTACCTCATCTTCATCATCATTGTATTGGGCATCGGTCATTATATCTCCAAGCACATTGGTTGGTTTGACCTTGTCCAATCCCTCTCGAAAGATCATTCTTCTCAAGGTGGCAAACTTCTTGGGTAAGCACATCAAGAACTTGTGTGAGAAGTCCTTGTCCTCAACCTTCTCCCCAAGCCCCTTGAGATCATTGACAATAACTTGGAGCCTATAGAACATCTCCGGGATGGATTCATCATCCTTCATCTTGAATGTGGAGAACTTGTCCTTGAGCATATATAGTTTGGCACTTTTTACCGTTGAAGTGCCTTCATATGTTTCTTCAAGCCTTATCCAAAGCTCATTTGCCTTTTCAAGATCTTTGATTTGCACAAATACTTTATCATCAATGGCACGATAGATTGTGTCAAGTGCCGCCGTATTGCATTGTTTGTTGATACGGTCATTGGGAGTGAGGTTTTCCTCATCAAGAATGACGTATCCTTCTTTGGTCACATCCCAAACCTTCTCATGTATATTGCCTAGATATTGCTTCATCTTCCTTTTCCAATGATCAAAGGAAGAGACGCCATCAAAGAATGGAGGCTTGCCATTAACATGATTGAACATAACTTGAGCCATCTTACACCGAGGTTGTTAAGCCTTACAAACGGTGACCACGGCTCCGATACCACTTGAAAGGTCTTGATGGCTAGAGGGGGGTGAATAGCCTATTAAAATTTTCTACAAAGACAAGCTAAACAAGTTTATCAATAAAACAAATAGCGAGATGCGAGTTTTGCTTAGCCTACGGGGTGTTTGCAAGCCACCTAACCAATTCACAATTCTAGTAATTGCACTCAACCGCACAAGTCAAACCGAGAAGGAAACTACAACTAGCAAGCTACACAAAGAAGCTACTCTAGCAAAGCTAACTAGCTAGCAAAGATAACTAAGAAAGTAATATGGAGTTGAGTTAGGAGGGTATCACCGAGGGGCGAAGTATTGAGCCAACCAATATGATCAACAATGAATACCAAGATAACCGAACACCGGGATCAATCAATCACAATATGAAAGTGATGACACGAAGATTTATCCCGAGGTTCACGTGCTTGCCGGCACGCTAGTCCCCGTTGTGTCCCTCTTCACCACGTGGTTCGGTGGCTAATCGGTCACACACCGAGCCTCTCAAAAGGCACCACAAGAACCTACCAAATGGCAAAAGGTTGCAATGACATGAGCAATATACTAACGTTGCCTTTGGCGCTTCGCCGAGGTAGGCACAAACCCCTCACAATCACCGGAGGTGGCCAAGAACAATCACCAACTCTTGCCAACACCTCCAAGCTGCTCCAAGCCGTCTAGGTGGCGGCAACCACCAAGAGAAACAAGAATCCCGCAGCAAACCAACCACCAAGTGCCAACTAGATGCAATCTCACAATGCAAATGCACTTGGATCACTCAATCTCACTTCGAATATGCAAAGAAGCAAGAGAGATGAGTGGGAGGGGAGTTGCTTAGCTCAAAGTGCTCACAAGTATGTCAAAAGTTCAAGAGGTATCCGAGGAGGTGAGCCTTGAGCCGGCCAACGAGTATTTATAGACGTACCCCTTCGAATATAGCCGTTAGAAACTTAAACAGCCGAAATCGGGCTGACCGGACGCGCTGGTCCAACTGACCGGACACGCCGGTCGCCCAACGGCTAACTCGTGAAGTACTGACCGGACGCGCTGGTCCAAACGACCGGACGCGCTGGTCGCCCAATGGCTAACTGTGAAGCAACGACCGGACGCGCTGGTCCAACTGACCGGACACGCCGGGAACGATCGGACACGCTGGTCCCGTGAAGGACCGGACGCGCTGGTCGCCTGAGCAGCGCTCAACGAAACAGTGACCGGACGCGCTGAAGAAAATGACCGGACGCGACAGTGACAGCGTCCGGTTAGAGTCCAGTAAGCTCCCTGAACGATCGGACGCGTCCGATCATCAGTGACCGGACGCGCCTCGCGTCCGATCATCGAACTGAAAAACGCGCAGACACTGAACACTGACCGGACGCGTCCGGTCATGCAAGGACCGCGTCCGGTTCAGCGTCCGGTCACCTCTGTGACCTCCGTTCGCCTCCGTTTCTTTTCCGGATTTCCGGCGTAGTGGAAAATAGTCGTTTCAACTTCTTGAAAACGCCTGAATCCCGCCGAGCAAGCTCGGCGGGAGGGAGAGAGGAACCCAAACCCTCTCTACCGCTCAAACTCCACCGCCGTCGCAAACGTGCTAACATCACCAAGTGATCTCGTCATGTGTGAGTGTGTTAGCATTTTCACAATCATTTTTCGAGGCGATATTAGTTCTATCCAAATGCATATGATCATGAAATGCACATCTAGAGGCACTTAGGAGTTCAATAGCCGCGTCATTCCCCTCTTTATAGTACGGCTATCTATCCTATAATGTAACCACACCCACTAGGTGTCTTGGTTACTAAAACACAACCCTTAAGCATATACCTTTGCCTTGATCACGTAGGGTTGCGTCCAAATCCAAGTGTGGCCATCATGATCACCATGTCCATCTTGCCACCAACCTTGGAATATACTAATCCTCATATGCTACATACAACTTAGGCATGGGATTAGTACTTAGGCATTGTCACTAATTACCAACACCAAACATAGGACTTTCAATCTCCCCCTTATTGGTAATTGGTGACAAACCTTTCACAAAGATATTATGATAAAATTTTGATTGAACCCATGTCACATTGTCCAAGTATATTACCATGTGTAAGAATTATGGACATGTGATCATGAATTCAAATTGATAGCAATGGCTCCCCCTACATGTATGCTATATGTTTGGATTTTGGAAGCATACATGTTAGATAGGAAAGATTAGGAGCATTGTCTACCAATAGGTGCTAAGTGTTTTAGATTATAGACCTTTGAAGCGTGATACCATCGGAGTAGCGATAAACACCATCTTAGCACCTTGTGTAGTTAGATTCCACTTGGAAAAGCACAAACATAACTAGAAACCTCGTGAGATCAACATTATAAGCAAGGCTCTAGTACCATTTTGAAAAACGTGAAGCAAGAAAAATCTAACTACTTTCTATTCATGCTAGTACCACAATGCATCATTCAAATTATACTAGCAAGTCACCACACAAGCAATGTATCGGAGAAAGCAAAATGCATAACTAAGCATCATACATATGAGGTGCACATAGAAATGCAACATTCATGTTTAAAAGCTTGCTCCCCCTACTTGTGTGCTCAAAATTTTAGTTGATTCCCTTCTTTTATCAATTCTCCCCCTTTGTGCTTCTTCCTCTTTGAGTTCTATCTTTGTGAACAACAATTTCTCCCCCTTTGGCACCAATTGACCACAAGGAGCAAACTTTAGATAGATTATCATGTTGAAATATGGGGTGAGGATCAAGTTTATGATTCAACCTAGATTGCTTGCATAAATAAAATACTTCGGTTTGATCCAAGGGCAAGCTTCTTCACACCTCACTAGAAGGGTTATCATGCACCATGTTGAAGCAAATATTTAGACAAGTTTTCTAGATTAAATACTTAGGATCACAAGCTACTTAAACAAGTTATATGCTACCACTAGATCATACAAGACATGGAAACAATAGTGGCACCATATAAACTTCAAATTCATTTGATTTTCATGAATGAGCCAAGAACATGTAAATTATGACTAGATGCACTAAACATGTCCTTAGTATAGAATGTATGACATATCAACCAATTGTACCTTGAGGCTCGAAGGAGAGGCATGTCATATATGGGGTGCATCAACTCATGTTGGAGAAGTCAAGTATGTTCAACTCATTCTTTAGCTTGTGAAATCTCTTCTCATCAAGTGGCTTGGTGAATAGATCGGCTAATTGATCTTCGGTGCCCACACTCTCAATAGCAATGTCACCCTTTTGTTGATGATCTCTAATAAAGTGATGGCGAACATCAATATGCTTTGTTCTTTGATGTTGAACCGGATTGTTGGTTAGCTTCACGGCACTTTCATTGTCACATAGCAATGGCACATTCTTGAAATTGATTCCAAAATCCTTCAATGTTGCCTTCATCCACAAGATTTGTGCACAACAACTACCCGCGGCGATGTATTCGGCCTCGGCGGTAGATAGTGCAATACTATTTTGCTTCTTGGATGACCATGAGACAAGTGATCTTCCCAACAATTGACAAGTCCCTGAGGTGCTCTTTCTCTCAACTTTGTCACCGGCATAGTCGGAATCCGAATAACCAACTAGCTCAAAACTAGCACCTTTGGGATACCACAATCCAACATCTTGTGTATGCTTTAAGTACCTCAATATTCTCTTTGTTGCCTTCAAATGACTTTCTCTTGGTGAGGCTTGAAATCTTGCACACATACATACACTAAACATCACATCGGGCCTTGATGCCGTCACATAGAGTAGGCTACCAATCATTGATCTATATAGCTTTTGATCCACCATGTTGCCACTCTTGTCACTATCCAAACTTCCACTAGTGCCCATTGGGGTTGTAATACTCTTTGCATCTTCCATTCCAAACTTCTTGAGCATATCTTTGATGTACTTGGTTTGGCTTACAAATGTTCCTTCCTTCATTTGTTTGATTTGAAGTCCAAGAAAGAAACTAAGTTCACCAATCATTGACATTTCAAATTCCTTTGCCATTATTTTCCCAAACTCATCACAATAATCTTGATTGGTTGAACCGAATATGATATCATCAATATATATTTGCAACACAAACAAGTCTTTCTCAATCTTCTTGGTGAATAGTGTTGTATCAACTTTGCCCATGACAAATCCTTTGGATAGCAAGAAGTCCCTCAATCTTTCATACCATGCTCTAGGTGCTTGCTTTAATCCATACAAAGCCTTCCTTAACTTGTATACATGATTGGGTTTCTTGTCATCTTCAAAACCGGGAGGTTGCTCCACATACACCTCCTCTTGAATGTACCCATTGAGAAATGCACTCTTTACATCCATTTGATATAGCTTGATATTGTGAGCACAAGCATAGGCAAGTAAGATCCTAATTGCTTCCAATCTTGCAACCGGGGCATAAGTTTCACCAAAGTCAAGACCCTCTATTTGTGTGTAACCTTGAGCCACTAGTCTTGCTTTGTTCCTTACTACTATCCCATCTTGATCTTGCTTGTTGCGAAAGACCCATCTTGTTCCAATGACATTGTGATCCTTAGGCCTTTCAACTAGTTCCCATACTTCATTTCTCTTGAAGTTGTTGAGCTCTTCATGCATTGCATTTACCTAATCCGGATCTCTCAATGCTCTATCAATATCCTTGGGTTCTTCCATTGACACAAAAGAAGAGTGACCACAAAATAATGTCAATCTTGATCTAGTTTGAACTCCTCTTTGTATGTCACCAATGATAGAATCCAATGGATGGTCTCTTGCAATATTAGTTGGTTGAAGCACTTGGACTTGATTGCTTGGATGTTGATGTTGATCATGAGTTGGAGATGATGAACTAGCCACTTGTTGATCTTGTTGCACTTGAGATGATGTACTAGCTTGATTTTGCATTAGAGAACCACTAGCTTGAGTGATTGGACTTTGGAGCACTTGATCTTTGTTGTCATCTACATTAATAACTTGCTTTGG
Organism: Saccharum hybrid cultivar R570; assembly: GCA_038087645.1. Classification (NCBI taxonomy): domain Eukaryota; kingdom Viridiplantae; phylum Streptophyta; class Magnoliopsida; order Poales; family Poaceae; genus Saccharum; species Saccharum hybrid cultivar. The sequence continues at coordinate 555,818 of JAQSUU010000029.1, read as the reverse complement.
TCTAATATCACCAATATCCATTTCTTTCATAGCATTACTCAATTGAGTTCCTCTCACATCATCCAAGTTATCTTCTTCATCTTGAGAGCCATTTGTTTCATCAAACTCAACATCATGCACTTCTTCAAGTAAACCACTAGCCAAATTCCAAACTCTATAAGCTTTGCTAGTAGTTGAGTAGCCAAGTAGGAAGCCTTCATCACACTTCTTCTCAAACTTGCTCAATCTAGTGCCTTTCTTCAAAATATAGCATTTGCAACCAAATACCCGAAAGTATGCAATATTGGGCTTTCTTCCATTTAAGATCTCATATGGTGTCTTCTCTAAGAACTTGTGGCAATAGAGACGGTTGCTATAGAAGCAAGCCGTGTTGATTGCTTCGGCCCAAAATGAATGACTCACATTATACTCATTCAACATTGATCTTGCCATATCAATTAAGGTTCTATTCTTCCTCTCAACTAAGCCATTTGATTGAGGTGTATACTTGGCCGAGAATTGATGTTTGATTCCAAGCTCATCACATAGCTCATCAACTCTTGTGTTTCTAAACTCACTTCCATTGTCACTTCTTACTTTCTTGACTGTGGTTTCAAACTCATTTTGCACTCTCTTGATGAACTTCTTGAATATGTCAAATACATCACTTTTGTCCCCAAGAAAGAATACCCATGTGTATCTAGTGAAATCATCCACAATCACAAAGCCATACTTGTTGCCACCAATGCTTGTGTATGTAGTTGGCCCAAATAGATCCATGTGCAACAACTCAAATGCCTTGGAAGTACTCATAATGCTTTTCAATGGATGAGTGTTGCCTACTTGCTTTCCGGCTTGACATGCACTACATAGCTTATCTTTCTCAAATGTGACATCCTTCAAGCCTCTAACTAAGTCATGCTTCACTAACTTGTTCAATTGCTTCATGCCAACATGACCAAGTCTTCTATGCCATAACCAACCCATACTTGATTTGGTGAGCAAACATGTTGAAAGTTGAGTGTCACTAGCATTGAAATCAACCAAGTATAGATTCTCATATCTAAAACCTTTGAAGATCAAGTTAGAGCCATCAACACTAACTAACTCCACATCATCAACACCAAATATGCACTTGAAACCGAGATCACACAATTGAGCAACCGAGAGAAGATTGAAGTTCAACTTTTCGACTAAGAGCACATTGGAAATGCTATGATCATTTGAGATTGCAATCCTTCCAAGAGCCTTTACATCACCCTTGCTATTGTCACCAAATGTGATGCTATCAATGCCACTATCATTTGATTTGAGAGAGTTGAACATTCTTGAATCACCGGTCATATGTTGAGAGCACCCACTATCAAGCACCCAATGCCTTTCTCCGACCTTGTAATTAACCTACAAAACAAATTAATGTTTCTTAGGTACCCATACTTGTTTGGGTCCTTGGAGATTAGTCACTAAGCTCTTTGGTACCCAAATGGCCTTCTTCTTTGGGCCCACAATTGGTGTACCAACAAACCTAGCATGCACACCTTTCTCACCCTTGGTAAGCACATAACAAGAATCAAAAGGAATGTAAGGTACATTAGCATTTTTCTTGTTCTTGTTTATTTTATTGCAATTAATCTCTAGATGCCCAACTTGCTTGCATCTATTGCAATAACGACCATTGCCCTTCACAAAGCGAGGTTTTGGAGTAGCAAAGGCCGCCTTGCCCTTCTTGGGAGTATAGCCTAATCCCTCTTTGTTAAGAGAGAACCTTTGGCTACCCAAGCATTTTAGCAAGCGGGCATCCCCACCATAGGCAATGCCTAATGCGCGGGTGAGATCATCCACCTCTCTCTTGAGAGTCTCAACCACAAGTGATGAATCACTAGTAGTAGAGGTAGAGTTGGTTGTGGTGGATGATGATGAGCTACATGAAGCATTAGTAGGACTAACAAATAAAGAATCATCAATAATATCACATGTTAGTCCAATATCACAAGTGACAATCACTTGCTCCTCCTTAGCTTCCTTCATGAACTTTTCCAACTTAAGGTCCTTTTCCTTGATGAGCTCAAGTAGAGTGGAGTGGGCTTCCTTAAGCCTAGTGTGAGCAATTTCAAGATCCTCGTGGTCTTCCTTTAGACACTCACGAGAAGCCTCTAGCTCATCAAAGGATTTCCTAAGAGCTTTGAGCTCTTGTTCAATTCCTTTGCACTCTTTACTCTTTTTGAGAGCAACAAGCTCCTCCATCAAGGCATCATTTTCATTGCTCTTGGCAATGAGCTCTTGTTCTAAGATTTTGTATTTTTTGGTTGTCCTCTTGTAGCCCTTGCTCATTTGATCTATTATGCCTAATAGATCATCCTTGGAGTAGTCCTCATCCTCCTCATCATCACTCCTACAATCATCACTAGCACAAGAATCATCATCACTATCATCATGTTTTACCTTGGTAGGCTTGGCCATAAGGCATGTTGATGTAGTGTCGAAGATGGATGGCTTGTTGGAGAGGGCGATGTTTGCAGTGGCTCGTCGAGTGATCCTCTCATCATCACTAGAGCTTTCATCATTATCACTATCGGAGTTGTCACTATCCCAAGTGACTACATAACCACCACCCTTCTTCTTCTTGTTGAAAGTGAAGCTCTTCTTTGCTTTTTTCTCATTCTCTTTCTTATCCTTCTTGTTCTTCTTGAGCTTCAAGTCCCCATTATGAAATCTCTTATCTTCATAGGGGCAATCCGCCACTATGTGATCGGGGCTATTGCAATTGTAGCAAAGGGTCTTTGCCTTTATAGTGTCTCTCCTCTTCCTTGCCCCATATCCTTTCTTCTTCATGAACCTTCCCATCTTGTGCACAAGGAGGGCCATGGTCTCATCATCGAATGGATCATCATCATCACTCTCTACCTTGCTCTTGCCCTTAGAGGATGAAGCCTTGAATGCAATGGGCTTCTCTTGCTTGACCTTGGTCTCCTTCTTCTCTTCTACCTCATCTTCATCATCATTGTATTGGGCATCGGTCATTATATCTCCAAGCACATTGGTTGGTTTGACCTTGTCCAATCCCTCTCGAAAGATCATTCTTCTCAAGGTGGCAAACTTCTTGGGTAAGCACATCAAGAACTTGTGTGAGAAGTCCTTGTCCTCAACCTTCTCCCCAAGCCCCTTGAGATCATTGACAATAACTTGGAGCCTATAGAACATCTCCGGGATGGATTCATCATCCTTCATCTTGAATATGGAGAACTTGTCCTTGAGCATATATAGTTTGGCACTTTTTACCGTTGAAGTGCCTTCATATGTTTCTTCAAGCCTTATCCAAAGCTCATTTGCCTTTTCAAGATCTTTGATTTGCACAAATACTTTATCATCAATGGCACGATAGATTGTGTCAAGTGCCGCCGTATTGCATTGTTTGTTGATACGGTCATTGGGAGTGAGGTTTTCCTCATCAAGAATGACGTATCCTTCTTTGGTCACATCCCAAACCTTCTCATGTATATTGCCTAGATATTGCTTCATCTTCCTTTTCCAATGATCAAAGGAAGAGACGCCATCAAAGAATGGAGGCTTGCCATTAACATGATTGAACATAACTTGAGCCATCTTACACCGAGGTTGTTAAGCCTTACAAACGGTGACCACGGCTCCGATACCACTTGAAAGGTCTTGATGGCTAGAGGGGGGTGAATAGCCTATTAAAATTTTCTACAAAGACAAGCTAAACAAGTTTATCAATAAAACAAATAGCGAGATGCGAGTTTTGCTTAGCCTACGGGGTGTTTGCAAGCCACCTAACCAATTCACAATTCTAGTAATTGCACTCAACCGCACAAGTCAAACCGAGAAGGAAACTACAACTAGCAAGCTACACAAAGAAGCTACTCTAGCAAAGCTAACTAGCTAGCAAAGATAACTAAGAAAGTAATATGGAGTTGAGTTAGGAGGGTATCACCGAGGGGCGAAGTATTGAGCCAACCAATATGATCAACAATGAATACCAAGATAACCGAACACCGGGATCAATCAATCACAATATGAAAGTGATGACACGAAGATTTATCCCGAGGTTCACGTGCTTGCCGGCACGCTAGTCCCCGTTGTGTCCCTCTTCACCACGTGGTTCGGTGGCTAATCGGTCACACACCGAGCCTCTCAAAAGGCACCACAAGAACCTACCAAATGGCAAAAGGTTGCAATGACATGAGCAATATACTAACGTTGCCTTTGGCGCTTCGCCGAGGTAGGCACAAACCCCTCACAATCACCGGAGGTGGCCAAGAACAATCACCAACTCTTGCCAACGCCTCCAAGCTGCTCCAAGCCGTCTAGGTGGCGGCAACCACCAAGAGAAACAAGAATCCCGCAGCAAACCAACCACCAAGTGCCAACTAGATGCAATCTCACAATGCAAATGCACTTGGATCACTCAATCTCACTTCGAATATGCAAAGAAGCAAGAGAGATGAGTGGGAGGGGAGTTGCTTAGCTCAAAGTGCTCACAAGTATGTCAAAAGTTCAAGAGGTATCCGAGGAGGTGAGCCTTGAGCCGGCCAACGAGTATTTATAGACGTACCCCTTCGAATATAGCCGTTAGAAACTTAAACAGCCGAAATCGGGCTGACCGGACGCGCTGGTCCAACTGACCGGACACGCCGGTCGCCCAACGGCTAACTCGTGAAGTACTGACCGGACGCGCTGGTCCAAACGACCGGACGCGCTGGTCGCCCAATGGCTAACTGTGAAGCAACGACCGGACGCGCTGGTCCAACTGACCGGACACGCCGGGAACGATCGGACACGCTGGTCCCGTGAAGGACCGGACGCGCTGGTCGCCTGAGCAGCGCTCAACGAAACAGTGACCGGACGTGCTGAAGAAAATGACCGGACGCGACAGTGACAGCGTCCGGTTAGAGTCCAGTAAGCTCCCTGAACGATCGGACGCGTCCGATCATCAGTGACCGGACGCGCCTCGCGTCCGATCATCGAACTGAAAAACGCGCAGACACTGAACACTGACCGGACGCGTCCGGTCATGCAAGGACCGCGTCCGGTTCAGCGTCCGGTCACCTCTGTGACCTCCGTTCGCCTCCGTTTCTTTTCCGGATTTCCGGCGTAGTGGAAAATAGTCGTTTCAACTTCTTGAAAACGCCTGAATCCCGCCGAGCAAGCTCGGCGGGAGGGAGAGAGGAACCCAAACCCTCTCTACCGCTCAAACTCCACCGCCGTCGCAAACGTGCTAACATCACCAAGTGATCTCGTCATGTGTGAGTGTGTTAGCATTTTCACAATCATTTTTCGAGGCGATATTAGTTCTATCCAAATGCATATGATCATGAAATGCACATCTAGAGGCACTTAGGAGTTCAATAGCCGCGTCATTCCCCTCTTTATAGTACGGCTATCTATCCTATAATGTAACCACACCCACTAGGTGTCTTGGTTACTAAAACACAACCCTTAAGCATATACCTTTGCCTTGATCACGTAGGGTTGCGTCCAAATCCAAGTGTGGCCATCATGATCACCATGTCCATCTTGCCACCAACCTTGGAATGTACTAATCCTCATATGCTACATACAACTTAGGCATGGGATTAGTACTTAGGCATTGTCACTAATTACCAACACCAAACATAGGACTTTCAATCTCCCCCTTATTGGTAATTGGTGACAAACCTTTCACAAAGATATTATGATAAAATTTTGATTGAACCCATGTCACATTGTCCAAGTATATTACCATGTGTAAGAATTATGGACATGTGATCATGAATTCAAATTGATAGCAATGGCTCCCCCTACATGTATGCTATATGTTTGGATTTTGGAAGCATACATGTTAGATAGGAAAGATTAGGAGCATTGTCTACCAATAGGTGCTAAGTGTTTTAGATTATAGACCTTTGAAGCGTGATACCATCGAAGTAGCGATAAACACCATCTTAGCACCTTGTGTAGTTAGATTCCACTTGGAAAAGCACAAACATAACTAGAAACCTCGTGAGATCAACATTATAAGGAGGGAGTATTGAAATGTATATACTTCAGTGAGGATCATTTAGGGGATACCAATACGTGCCATCTGTAGCAACAAGATACGACTGAAAGTGAGGATCATTTAGGGGATACGAAATTTAATTTAGTCGGGACTATTGAAATTTTTAAGGAGGGAGTAAATGATATGTATGATATAATTAAACATGATGCATGCATGTTCCGTACGCCCTCTCATCCTAGTAGAATCATAAATTTCTAACGCTAGATGATGGCATACATACGTTCTCTCATATAAACGAAACTATCGGTCTACTCGTTTGCGCTGTTAGTGTACCTGCAGAAAAATCTCATTTTAGCCCAACAGTTCCCCAAAATCAGCATGCAAGAAAGCAGTAAATTAAATACTTTCCATATACACATCCCCTGATGTATATACTTCAGTATCAAAGCTACCCGATATAAAGGTTCCCGCAATTAAGTGCCTACATAATTACACGGTTTAAACATGTAAGTATGCAAGTCACCAAAACTACTCTCCCCTAGATCGCTGGTTGGACGATCATGCTCTCACAACTCACACTTACCAGGGCGTCGAGGCAACTGATCCATACATTACCACCCAAGTGGATGGCATCCATACAATATCACGCTGTATGGACGACGAAACAAAAACAAACAAGACCCCCAAGTTAGTCTTTATAATAAGCCACCTAAGAGTCCTTATTTGGGCTAAGGGATGTGATCACTGGCATACCTATGAAAATAATTTTTAATGTTTTAACCCCTTTTCATAATCAAATACTTTTGTTTTTAAATACTCGTACGATGTGTTTAATATTGAATTATGCTCCGGTACCAGCTGTAACAGAACCGACCAAATTATAAGAGCACAAGTACAAAAACAAGCACCGAAGCGCTCAAATTTTCGAACTTGAGCCCATATAATCCCGGTAGTCAATCGAAACCACGAAGGATTTCAAACCAACTTGCTTACAACGAAGATCGCATCATTCAACATACAACATCATACGTTACATTACACAAGTAGTTCCGAAGTAAGTTTACACACCCGGAGTCGCAAATATTACAAACCAAGTTTATAAAGTAGCGGAAGCATACACACACCAGTTGTTTAACTACTGCAAGTCTTGTTGATCAACAACCCGCAAAAGCATCAGGAAAGTACATAAAAGATGATCACGTCCTAGTGATCTAGTCTTCGTCACCCGCAGGGTGGAGACAATTTTTGCAGAAGCCTTGGTAGAGCATATCATCTGCAATAGGAGGGAATAAACCCTGAGTACTGGAATGTACTCAGCTAAACTTACCCGTCAAAAACCAGAAATAAGATGACACCAAGGATTATGCAAGGCTTTCATAATTGGAGCTGGCTGACATTACCTTTTGCGGAAAAGCATAAGTAATTTAAACTCTTTTAACCTGTACTAGCATTTATTTTTAGCATTTACCTGTCATCTATCTTAGCACCTGTACTAAGCATGCACTTGATTAATAATCAAACGATTATCATTTTTATATCCAGAGCAGGTATGAATTGTGGCAACATTGTATCATTCCCTTAACCACCTGTTCATTTAATGAGATCTACGTTGCCGCTGCTCAAGTCAAGTGCTCACTAACCGGGAGCGACAGCGATTCGAATCGAATTCCTATCCAGCTGGAGGGGTATTTCTAACACTCACCGTGCAGACCCCTGCCAGGGTCGCACAGGCCACCGTTTCATATGATTCAGGAATCGCGGGTCCGAATAATGTCGCGACCCCAAGGGCGACACTCTGCCAGGTGGTAGGGACTCTAACCCCCCTTGGTCTCACGCCAATGTCCCCAAGCACATCCTTTCTCTCCTCCAAGAAGCAACCTACCATTCGATTCCCGGCCTGAATCACATTACTCGGCTTCACGGTCCGAACGACTTATCTGGCCAACTAAGTGTTAGACTGCGTTCAACATGACTCAAGGACGTACAGCGAATCGGTCCTTAAACGACTCAGACGGGCATAGCTCCACACCCAAGACGTGAAGTGTCTTGCGGCTGTACTATCGAACTCCCGCCCGGTCTCAAATTTATTTTAAAATATGGTTCCATCCACGATAGCCATAAAGCCACTCGTGACTCCTTCCTACATCTCGCGGATGACCGGAAATCACCCGACTTCTACCGTACTAAGCAGGGCTAAGCATTGATACGTGCCTAAACCTAAATTAGGATTTAAGTACGATATATGGACAAGGATAGGTATAATGCAACAATTGTTTTCATATAACTCCTACAACTTAATGCATTAAACAATTAAAAGTACTCAAGATAGATTTATAAAAGGATGAGTTCAGCATGCACCGGGGCTTGCCTTTTAGAAAGGTCGAGGGCCGGTGGTCAGGACACTCGGGCAGATCTTCGGCAGGAGCTTCGTCGCCGGTTAGTTCCTCTGGCTGTTCCGACTGGTCCTGGGCCTCCTCCGGTATCGCTGGCTCGAACTCGAGGAGTGTTACCCCCTCCGGAACACCTATTGCATGAGTGCACAATAAATATCATGGATGCATAATGGGTGCAACATGCTCGGAATAAAATGTATTTCAGCAGTAAAAGTACTCTATTCAAGTCACTTCACCATTACGTGCAAATCTCTTCTCCGGTGGAGAAGTACTTACCTAATCTACTCAACCTAAGGTATAGCTGTTCATCTTCGGTTAAGGTCCTAACACCTAACAAACACAAGAGTGACATTATTTAGGTTACCACATCCAACCCAAAATATCACAGTAAGACATTCTGGACAGCAGCTACTTGTTTCTAACATAACTAGAGATTTCCAAATCCAAAAGATATGATCTAAGATAATCTGGAAAGCTTATAAAATGCACCATAAAATATTTTCAGACCACAACACTTAATTCTAAAGTTTACCTAGTCGAAATTCTAAAGTTCCAGAATCTGTTCTCCCCAAACAGAGAGCAGCCAATTCTGGACTGTCACTTAAAACAGCAATAACTCCTAAACTACTAAGCCAAATGCTCCCAAATTTTGACACAAGCTAGTTTATAAAGTTTACTACAACTTTGGTATTCACAAGTTTTCCCGCAAACACTTTTATTAAGGGTCAAACCCAAAGATACTACCAGCTGTCCAGAAAACCTGGAATTGCAAAAATTAAATATTTATTTATGTGGCAAACATCCCATAAGACCAAACTAATATTACCAAAAGTTCACATAGGTCACAAAAACATCAGAAAGTAAGGTTGGCCCACCTAAAATATTTATTTATATCCATTTCTTAATTTACTTAAGTAATTAAGTGAAATTTTCAACATATATGTAAACTGCTCCTAAAATTCTACAAAAATTACAGAAGACTCTAGGAACCAAAAATAGACCATTGTAAAAATTTGAACTAAAATTATTTACAGAAACTCCCTAAATAAAATTCACAAGCCCAAAAGACTGATTTTTTGTATAATTAAGAAATCATATTGAAAGTATCAAACAACAGATTTCATATTTTTCTTAGACACTTTATGGTACCAAGACATTCTCCAAAAATTTATAAGAACATTGCACATGTAGAAAAATTACTAAAATTCATTCAAGTATTCCCTAAAATGACAAGATAGCATTATAACTTAAAAAGTGCTTAAGCACTACTGCCCAAATTTTTACCAAAGCTAGAGCAAGTATAAATTAGCCTACCCACTAAATTTCATAATTTTTGGAACACTGAAACTCAAGATATGATTTAAACAAGTTTGCATGTAATTTAAAACACATCTCAATACCCTAATTAATTATTCCAGAAATTAAACATTACATAAGCATTTGATATTTTTCCTAGAAACTACACTTTATTTGGAGCCCAATAAAATTTGGATAACCATTTTTGGATCTAAAAAAACATGAGATATGAATTTTACCATGTAGCAAGCAAATATGTGCATTAAATAAAAGAAAAACGCAAATAAATTCCTAAACCGCTACTGGGTCGACTCAATACGCCAGCGCGGCCCAGATCGAGCGGCGCAGCCCGCTTCTGCTGCGCGGCCTGCGCTCGGCCTCCCGCCCCCACGCGCGCTCTGACGAGCGGGTCCCACTTGTCAGCGAGACAAAGGCGGGGGAGGAAAACGGTCGACGGCGAACTCGCCGGCGGCGGCAGTTCCGGTGAGACCAAGGGCACAGGCACGTTCGCCTCTTCCTTGCGAACCTAGGGGTGCTACTAATTGGAGCAATTGCTGCGACTATGGGGGATAGCGGCGGGCATGGCGGCTCACGGCCGCGGTTTGGCCGGCTCCGGCGACTAGACGGCGGCGCGACCCAAACGGTTGGTCCCGTGAGCACCAGTGGCTCAAGGCAGACTCACAAGGCCGAAGAAGGAAGGCTGTGGGGTCCTAGAGAAGCACGGCCACGACGACGGTGGCGCTCCGGCGAGAAATGTCCGAGGCGGACGGTGGCGGACACGACAATGCGGCCTTACCTTCACACGATTGACTCAACTACGGGGTGGGGGAGACAGGGGGGTTCGAGACGGAGCAGTAGACGAGGTTTGGTGGACAATGGTGCGGTGGTGAGCGCGCGCGAGCTCGTCGGAGTGGGTGCGGCAATGGCGGCTCGGTTTCTCCGCTCTGCCGGCGAGAGAGGAAAGAAGGAGGGAATGGAGGGGTGCAGAGGGCAGCAGCAGCATGCTGGCAGCTTAAGCCCGCCAGCGCGCTCGCGAGTGGGGACAGAGCTGGAGCATGGCGGCCACGCGGCGCCCCGGCCCTGCGCTCGGTCGACCACGCGGCTCACCGCCGCTGACTGAACTTGGCGTTTCAGAGCCCACAGGCGTCGACTGACAGCGTGATTTCAACCGAGCAAAACTCCCAATCTAGCCCGAGTTAGCGATAGGTGTTAACAACAAAAATGTAGAGCTATGTGTAGACAACAACTTTGTCAATTGGCTCAAGGACTGGTTCGGCCTAGTTTGTGAGTTACAAGTTTCCAAAGTGAGGTACAGTGAAACGGTTTTCAGCTTCACGCTTAGCCAAAATTGCTAAGTTCCAAAACAGCCTCTAATACTGACTTGTGGGCCATTTTTGAGCATGTTCTGATCATTTTCATGAGATGGCCATATTAGAACTTTTGTTCCTTATGAAATTCTCTACAACTTTGCTTAAGGTTGCTCCTTCATGCAAGATCTCTAAGCTAGACTTTTTAATTGGTCAAACCAGATCACTCTAGTGGTCCACACTTAGTCAACAACATTTGGAAGGGCAATTTGGTAATTTTGGTCAACATGAACATTGCTCCACTACTTTCCCTAAATATAATTAAGGTGTTATGAGACCTAATTAGCCACTCTATACATTGGTTACACGGAAATTCCTAGTGTCACACACTTTGAAACAAGCAAATCAATATTCCACCCAAATGTTGCAAGCTCATGTTGCACATGTTGCATGAGTGTGTTGCACAACACTTGCTAATTATGTTACACTAAAGTGGTTAGCATGTTTCCAAATGAAATTGCACATAAGGTACTTGTGTTGCACACTACTCACTTCTTACTTCACATGAAATATAACATATGTGGCAATGTTTCCGAAGCATGTTTCACATATTATAAGCTCATGCATGAAATGAATGATGCTCCCACTCATGAATGAGGTGATTAATGTTAATGCTCATGAAATGCAATGCACTTAAGGAAACCAAACACCTGAGGTGTTACATCCCATCTCCCTCCCCATGTGATTTTAATTTCGTTATCGCAAAAATTTCGGTCACCACCGAAATTACCGAATTTCACGAAATTCGGCCGAAATTTCGCCGAAATTTTTTTAGAGATTAGGACATGAAGTATGTTGTTTCTAAAAAAGTTTAGATCTAAATAAATATTAGTATGATTTATAACTAGACATCTATTGAATAGAAGAATATACAATATAATCAATGGAAAAATACAAGTCTAGAGTTATACATCACATGTATTAGAGTATTACAAAATTTCGGAGTTTTCTTTCGGCCACCACCGAAATTACCGAATTTCGCGAAATTCGGCCGAAATTTCGCCGAATTTTTTTTAGAGATTAGGACATGAAGTATGTTGTTTCTAAAAATGTTTAGATCTAAATAAATATTAGTATGATTTATGACTACACATCTATTGAATAGAAGAATATACAATATAATCAATAGAAAAATACAAGTCTAGAGTTATACTTCACATGTATTAGAGTATTACAAAATTTCGGAGTTTTCTTTCGGCCACCCCCGAAATTACCGAATTTCGCGAAATTCGGCCGAAATTTCGCCAAAATTTTGAACACTCCCTTATCTCAAGAAGAAGAAAGGTAGGCTTAAGGGCTTTGCTGAAACAAACCCACTAGTACGCTTGTTTACACACAATGAGAGACATACAAGATGATCGTGTGGTCAGAACGAAGATGACCATAGATTTTATGTCTTTCATTGCCAGAGTTTGATGTAGCTAAGAAGGACAACCTTCCACTATGGAATCTGCTGCCGACAACAAGATCTTGATGGGTTGGAAATTTTTGTAGGCTTCAAATGTTAATGACCAACCTGGAAGTGGGAATGCCTTGGTGTCGTCCTTGGACATATCTGATGCATAGCGTCAGGTGGTGCTTTTCAGCTACCGTGTTCACCAAAACGAAGCACAGACACACACCTTGAGAGCCAGTATCCGATCAAGACCATCTTAGAATTCCCCGTCCTGAACTGGATCCACACCATGGCTTCGAAGACTAAGTCCACCCCTCCGTTGTTCTGCAACCATGTTGCTGGTCCTGCAAAATGTAGATGCTAATTAGAGTTTAGAAGTTAGAACCATATGCAAAACGGTAGCAGAACCTCTAAACTGGTGCTATACTATTGACTATAGTGTCCCCATTTTCTTTTCTACGAAACTCCAATTTTTTCCATATCAAATTTTCTCATGCAATCTTTCTTCTTCTTCTTTTTTTGCACTTCAGCCCCGATGTCGTTGGCTCCATCTTGTGATCTAAGTTCACACTAACCTCAGTGAATTCAGTGACTGCATACATAGATTACCTATCTCATGAAAGCTATCCTGATGCCTTCCATTACAAAATTGTTTTGCAATTCCCTTGAGCAAATACATCACTTTCTTATCATGTAAGATGTGTTATTTTGATCAGGCACATGTGTGATATATATTACAACCTGAAAAGGAGCAAGATGAGATGTATGTATATATAGACCGAGGAAAGCTGAGTACATTATTAAATGATACATTATAAAATAATAAAAAGAGTGCCAAGGCACTACGATCTGTAGTAAGTTGTGAGCCCGGTGTACAGTAGATTATGTGGTGAAGGTCAGTTCATTTTGTATAGGTACGTTGGGAGTGGGAGTCAGTGTTTGTTGATGACCTGTGTCACACTCCCAAGAACACATGATAAGTAATGGAGCCTGGTGTGTTGATGCTCATATTTAGTTGTTAATTTTTCCAGAGTTCATTTCATCTACATGTCTGTTGTGTTATATAGAAAAAATTGCAAGAACTTATTGTTCTGATCTTGATCTTGTTGAGATCCAAATAACAAATGGCGGCTGTTGATTTTTTTTAAATTTTTTGTCAGAAATAATTAGCAGTAGTGGACCTCAAAAAGATTCCTAAAATAATATGTTAGGTGTACTACATAGGAATTTGTGTCTCAGAGTATTTGGCACTCGAAAATGTGGTTTGAACTTTAACATGAAAACTAGTGTCAACATTGCTCAATGGAACTAATTTCTGGATAGCTGAACATAATTTATGAATAAAGTGAGTTGTAATTATGATCTGACTGTACTTCTTGTTTTTTGTGTTCCTGGCCCCGTTTACTGCATCTCCACTCATTTTCATGCAATTATAAGCCTTGTACATCACATTCCATGCATTCTCATTGCGACACACCTTCCTTAACAAAAAGGATTGAACTTACACTGAATCATGGGTTCATGGATGCTCCTTAATGGTTGTTATTTCGAAAGCATGAGGAAGAGGTGGATTTTAATATGATTTTCTTGCTAAAGACAAGAATAACAGATCTCCTAACATCATCATATCCGGAGAGTAAGATCAGGTTCATCAAAACAGATTTTTCCCTTCCTTGTAATATAATTGCAGCAAATCTCTTGCTGCTCTTTCTAAAAATATAATAGTTTTTTCTTTGTCTCTGGTCTTCCAATACACTAATTATGCCAATCAGTCACATAATTCTCCTTGTGATGCATTTCTACTCTCTCTCTCTCTCTCTCTCAATCCAAGCCTAGGTATATCTATCGCTGATTATGCACCATTGTGCTCCTGCTAAACGTGTTGGTCCTCTTCGATCGCATCTTTTGTTTCCATCGCGCTTATTGTGCAAGACTACAGGCTCAAACCGATGCAGAAGTAAACTTCAGGCCAAAATAGGAAAAATAGTGAAGCAGGGTATCTAATCTATGGACAAAAACAGAAATCATTGCAATTGGAGAGGAACACACTGGTTGAAATCTAAGGTGAGTGACAACTGACAAACATGTTATAAGTTTTGACCAACCCCCACAGGACTAGCAGTTTGAGGTCTTTTTTCATTCCCCATAGCTCAATGCTAAACATGTGTGACATGCCGTGAGGTTGAAACATACATCTGTGAGGCCTACTTTATGATAGAACAAATTGAGCGAGCAAAACGACAATAAAAAGAACAGTGCAGTTGCTTGTAGTCATACATCACAGGAATCAACAATGATTTGCAGCCACATAACTGTGCAAATGGTGTACTGCATAGCCTCCTTGCGTGGCACGGTCTGGACATCTTGTGCTCCTACCTACAGGCAACAGGGTTGGTTCTCCCAATTGCTCTACAGGGTTGGTTCTCCCGATGCCCTCCATTCTCAACCTATAACATTTCCTTTTTAAACATTGTTAATAGGAGTAGCTCTTTGCTAAGACTGGCAGAACTGCCAATCTTTGGATGGTGTAGGTGTAGATCCATTGTAAGAAAAGTTGAAGAGAAGAAAAGGATAGAATGATTCAACCCCATGTTTGTGCTCCAACATATATAAGGGGGCAGACTACGGGAAAGATGGTAGTTCGTGTAGTGGAGATATTGGTGAGAAATAATGCCTGTTTTATGTGGCCAGGCGGAGAGCAGACTGAAATTAGTGGGGAGTTATTCGACTGTGCACATATTGAATTCACCACAGTAAAAAGCCTGCACCAATCAATCCAGAAATACTGATATTTGTTTGCAAGCACAGCAGTTTACAAATATAGCCACCCAAGTTTCAACCCTACCGTTCCCAGGCGCTACAAGCGCAAATTAGGAGAATAAAGCATCACAGCGCTGACAACTTGCAGTATTTCAGACATTGGAGAACACAATAAACAATCAATGAGGTTGAGAAAATTTTCCCTATACTGATCGGTGAAGATGAGACCTGATTAGCACTCATCGAAGTGGATCCTGTGAAGATGGCCTCTGTCGGTCTATTGCAAGACCCTTGACACAAGTTGGCGCTGTCAGGTGCCAAACTTGCAGTATCATCAGGAGTGAGACGCCTTTTCCTCTAAACATTTTCGTTCGGCATCTCTGAAACAAAAGGTGAGGATTGTTGACGCTCAATCTCAAACTGTTGATCGGTCTGCACAGCCGGACTTTTGCACCACCAGTGTCTTCAAACGATGTTAACTGTACACCGTCTGACACTGCAGGTGAAAGGCCAAGCGATGGGTAAACAAGAGATGCATGACGTCCTTTGATGAAATTTGGAGAATTCTCGGCATACAAGCCAGCCAAACTGTGGCTCCTCGCCGAACTGAAACTGAAATGAAGACGTTGTTGGAAGATCCGTACATGCTGTGGTCCAACGAAAATCCTCCTACAGGCTAAGATCGACCTGTGATTAGAAATAAAAAAACCAACGGGAGAACCTTCATGTTAAGAACAGTTGACATCGGAGTCGCCTGAACGATGCTCTCCCGCCTGAAACTGTGAGTCGCCTGAACGATGCTCTCCTGCCTGAAACTGTACTGCGTCCGGCACCAGGCTGGAGTCCACCACATCCTTCTATGTCTTCACATTGGAGTCGCCTGAACGGTCATCGCTCGCTTGAAACTGTGCAGCGTCTGGACTGGGCTGGAGCTGGATCGGTGGCCGCCTTCGTGGTCCGCATCTGGCACTCGCACCGAGCTGGATCGGTGGCCGCATGCCAGATCCTGTTCCACGTCTGGCAACGAGTGGGAAGGCGTCGGCCACGCAACTGGCACCGAAGAGGAGGACGCCGGACAGGAGAGAGCCGCCGGTGGGGTTCCGACGGGAACTGGGGATGCATACATAGATTACCTATGTTATGAAAGTTATCCTGATGCCTTCCATTACAAAATTGTTCTGCAATTCCCTTGAGCAAATACATCACTTTCTTATCATGCATGTAAGATGTGAAATTTTGATCAAGCACATGTGTGATATATATCAACCCAAAAAGGAGCAAGACGGGATGTATGTATATATAGACAGGAAAGCTGAGTTGTGGAGCCAGGTGTACTAGATATATAGATTATGTGGTGAAGGTCAGTTCATTTTGTTGAGTTAAGTTGGGAGTGGGAGTCAGTGTTTGTTGATGAACCTGTGTCACACTCCCAAGAACATGATAAGTAATGGAGCCCATTGTTAATCATATTTGTTAATTTTGGAGTTCATTTCATTTACATATCTGTTGTGCTATATAGAAAAATAAATTAAGAACTTACTGTTCTGATATTTTGCTTGTCGAAATCCAAATAACAAATGGTAGATATTGAATTTTTTTTATTTTTCTCAGAAATAACTAGCAGTAATTGACCTCAAACCAACTCCTAAAATAATATGTTTAGGTGTACACTACGTGAGAAATTGTGTCTCAGAGTATTTGGTACTCCAAAATGTGGTTTGAACTTAACATGAAAACTAGCCACAACATTGCTCCATGGAGTTAAACTCTGGATAGCTGAAAGTATTTTATGAATAAAGTGAGATGTAACTATGATCTAATAAGGTGGAGTGACAACTGACAAACATATTACGACCAACCCCAACAAGACTAGCAGTTTGAGGTCTTTTGTCATTCCCTCCCCATAGCTAAATGCTAAACATGTGTGAGATGCTGTGAAGTTGAAACATACATCTGTGAGGCCTACTTTATGATAGACCAAATTGAGCGAGCAAAACGACAATAAAAAAAACTGTGCAGTTGCTTGTAGTCATACATAACAGGAATCAACAATGATTTGCATCCACATAACTGTTCAAATGGCGTACTGCGTAGTCTTCTTGCAAAAACTGACGTAAAAATGCTTTCGTGCGTGTAACTTCTAATCGTTTTTCATCACCAGAGAACATAATCAATAACAATGACAGTCTTGTGCCTTCTGGTACCACATAGCCTGATGTAGCTTACCACCATCGGTTGCAGCTCGTACAGGATTGGAAACGTGAACCAGGGCAGTCCCACAGGTGGGGGAAAAAAAGGAAGGGAGACAGACGAACTGGCATTTCCCGATAATTACAGTCAACAAGTGAGCCGCGGCACTCCTGGTCAGCCATTGCTTCCAAGTTGTCCAGAATTCATGCGCGCCATCCTTTTCTCCAACGTGTGGCTGAACAGCTGACGGCTAGCTCTGAATCATGGTAGCTCTAGATTGTAGTGAGCCGGAAACAGCTTCTCCACTTGCGCTGATCGTGCTCAACGAGCGGTGCTCCTACATACAAGCTACAGTGTTGGCCCTCCCGGTGCCCTCCATTCTCAACCTATAATATATCCTCTTTAACCATTGCTAATAGGAGTAGCTCATTGCTAAGCCCGGCATCTTAAAAGAAAGAAGTACCCATCTTTCGATGGTGTAGAGTCTAATAGTAAGAAAAGTTGGGGAGAAAAGAATAGAATGATTCACCTAGGTTTGTAAGAACTGCCGGTACGGGAAAGATAGTACTCCGCTTAGATCACCAGGCGTAGACCACAAGAATTCACTACAGTGAAAAGCCAGCACCAATCTGTTTGCAAGCACAGCAGCTTACAAATATAGTATAGCCACCCAAATTTCAACCCTAACACAGGCGCTACAAGCACGAATTTGGAAAATAAAGCATCACAACACAGACAACTTGCAGTGGTTTTCGGACATTGGAGAACACAATAAACAATCAATGAGGTTGAGAAAAAAATATGCACTTGTAACATCAGGAATTTACAACTATGCCTGAGCAAATCCTGAAAATCGTGACTTTACTTGCAACGGAACACATACAATGTAGTTACACATCACGCTCATTCTAAATGACCTGGAGTCTTCAAATCCGTATTCCATAGAAAACATGAGCAGAGCAAATGGACTGTCAGTCCAGTGCATTACAGTTGCTGTATAATAACAATGAGAAGATAGAACAAAGGGGCAGGCACTAGAGTCGTGAAGAACTTTATTTTGTAGCCTGAGCAATGATGTTACTTATGGAGCTGGCTTCCTCTTTAGCAGCCTCGACTAACGAATCCTGCACAATTCATATTTCAGAAAGAAGTTTGTTAGGATAAAAAGATCATGCACTTCTAACAGCGGTTAATTCATAAAGTACAGCATTCTATCCAGAGTACTGGATATGTGTGTGATATAGGGAATGAAGCAGGTTTTGTGCCTTAATTGATGCACAAGTTTTACTTCAATAGGAAACAGAAAATAGGAAGTCAGTAAGCACAGCAAAGGTGTTAGAATGCTATTTAAGAATCCCCTACTGAATCACAGGGTTAAAGAATTAAACCACAGCAAGGCACAAGCAACCAAAATCTCATGCAACACACTGAAAGTCCTGAGTAATTGTGAAAAATATTGAATTTTCAAGCAAATACAAGAAGACAAGTTAGTCAAATGTGAGGATTGCATGCCTGTGCAGCAATAAGTCTTGCAACATTCTTCTTGCTAGATTCTTGAAGTTCACCAGCGATGAGAATCTCATCCAGTATGTAGTAGGCCTGCATAAATGGAAAACTGGGACTGATGAATATGACTACGCACCCCATAAGCGTGATCAGAAGATAGCACAAAGTTGCCAAAGACTAAATCCAATCCCAGGTCCTCAGTGTTGATAAGCATTAGAGGTTACCTTATGGAAATTGAATATCAAATCCAGTTCACATACCTAAAGAATTCGTAGAGGAAACAGTCAAAATGATGACATGAAAGCATGAATCTTTAATCTTAATTATGAAATTGAATACTAAAACACTCACACTGCCAAAATAGCGGTCCAGTATCTCGACGAAATGATGGATAATTTCAAGGACTTCAAGCTCATTGTCATCAGCATCAATGCACATGCAGAAATACAGGCTGGCATACCTAACCACCATATAAAGTTATAAAGTCACATCAATAGCTAGCAAGCAGATATTACAAAAGCCACATAACCTATGAGAGAATGAAACAAACAGTACAACTCAACGGCACTGCTGAAGCATACCTCCGGTATACGACCTTGTAACCTCTCCACTCAACAAAGTTGCATAGTTTGGGCCCTCGTGTAAGAATGAGTCCACTGAGTTCACGAATAACCTTTTGAACATGAGTAGCAAATTTAATATACAAGCATTCAGCAATACACCTCACAAAGAAAAGATTTAATGACCTCTAGAAAACTTGTTTTTTCGGAATTATACGAAGCCAGTAAAATAGTAAAAAAATATAAAAAAAATCCATGGGTACTTGAAACCGAGTACCCGGTGAAAAACAGAATATTTGATGGAAGACAGCAGAACCCTTCCAACAGTCTGTGTATATGAATTCATCAAATTGATGAGAAAATACATGGGGTCCTACTCACTTGTTACCCAACAACACGTTAGAGGAAGAAACAAGGGGGCAATGAGTAGGAGAAATGGGAATTTGTTCAGATGATTGAATTTAAGATAATATTGTCACTTCTCACTGCCTGCTGCTCTATAATACTAGTGGTAGCAGATATATGATATCACAAAACCATAAATTACCAAATACAACAAGAGAAAAAACAACATGAATGAATACATATTCAAGTTTACATAACAAAAAACATACATCAGAGTCTGTACGGAAACACGGGTGCTGGATCCTAGAAGTTGGCAACGGACACGCATACTGTACATCAAACTTATTACAAAACGGCCACTATCCATTCACTTCTAATGCAATATCGATTTGTTGGAACAAGTCATGGCTGCAAAGTCCTGACACAGATTGGCATGCATACTCTTTAACTCTTTCAGAAATTAACACCCGCTGCCAGTGATGAACACAGAGCAACCATAACTCTTGCAGAAATTAGCACCCACTGCCAGTGATGAACACAGAGCAACCATAACTCTTGCAGAAATTAGCACCCACTGCCAGTGATCAACACGGAGCAACCAGGACTGAATTACACGAGTTATCGCACAGAGCAGTGTGGAATACTGACCTTGGTCCTCTCCTTCTGGGTGTACGGAGAATACCACTTGGTGAGCCTCACCTTGCCCTGGCGGCTGATCAAGAGCACGAAATTAATCTACAAAAGCGCACAGAAAAAAGCTTCAGATTTCAAACGAGATCCAGTGCAGCGCTAGATCGTGACCACCATCTACAGGAACCCGCATGAGCAGCGCGCCCGGCCCAAAACACAAGGGCACAGATCATAGGATCACGGAGGAGAGGGGCGGATCTTACCATGGCCGATGGATAGGAGCCGTCGTAGCACGATCGGGATCCTGCGTGGCGTGGGCGGAACACAGGCGCGTAAGTGGGGCCAGATCCGGACGCAAATAGCTTACAGAGGGTTTGGGGTGGTCGGTTCCGCACAGCGGGAATGGGAGGGAAGTGCGTACCTGGTGGGTGCTCGTCGCCGGCGAAGGGCCCGAGGTCGCCGCCGCTCGCCCACCGTCGCCGCCGGGAATGAAGTCACGCGAGAGGGAGGCGAACGGTTGCGAAAATGAGTCGTGGAGATCTAGCTCGGTCGATCGGTCGGTCGACTCCACCACCACCAGGGAGGAGATCGGCCAGCCTATAGGCCCACTGCGGAAAGTAACGGGCCTGCGGATCGGAGCAGCCCAGCTCGTGCTGGTTGGTGGGCATGGACCCATGGTTGACCTTGCAAGCTTCCCTTTTTCATTCAATTTTGTTCTTTTTTTTTTTCGAGTGTTACGGTATAACCCTGCGCATTCGGGTAATTCAAAATTCAGGTAATGAAAACTGCTACTCGATTTTTGCTCCGAAAAAACACTACCCGTAAATTCGGGTACCCGATAATTCAGGTTCGGGTTCGGGTTCGGGTATTACCCGATATATCCAAATTTATGGAAAACAACAAACTACACTAAATTTCAGTAGCGATCTATACATAATTTTAGCAGCAATTTGTATAGAATTTCAACAGTAGTTTGCAGAGAATAATATATTACAGTCACTCGTTCAAATAGAGAGAATTATATTCTAATAAAGTGACAAGTGAAAGTGTTCAACTAACAACACATGATAAATACAAAGACAAAAAATAAATCTTTGGGTAGTTCGGGTAGTTTGGGTACCGGGGGATATTACCCGAATTACCCAAACTAATTTTGGGTAATCAAAATAGCTATCCGAATTTGGGATCGGGTACCTCGGGTTCGGGTAATTCGGGTCGGGTTCAGGTAATTCGGGTATGGGTAATGCGTATCGGGTATTTTGCCTAGGCTTATTACGGTATACTCCCTCCGTCTAGGAAAACATGCAATTCCAGTACAGTACCATGTTTTAATATACCATGTTTGACCAATTATAAATAAAAAAACTATAAATATTTATAACATCAAATAAATATCATTAGATCCAATATGAAATATATTTTCATAATAAATTAATTCGGAGTCATAAATATAAATATTATTTACTGAAGACTTGGTCAAACATGAACAACTTATTTGACATGCAACTTATAGTTGTATGTTTTCTCGGACAGAGAGAGTACTAGTATATTGCCTGCAAATCAAACGACCAATGAATATCTCTTAGTAATCAAGCGTAGATTTAGAGCGAGGACAAGACATCCAAAAGACAATAAACTCTCTTGTCACAAGGGTTAACCCCTGCTAGCTGGCCACGACCACTTCCTTCCTCACCCGGCCACGCCACCATCAGCCTCCTTCCTTGCCACTACAGCCATCGCCTCTGCATCGAGATCCCGAGCAAAGAGCGCCCTCGCTGAGCTCCTCTCCAACCGCGCAGAGGCGTACTGTGCCATAGAAGAATGGTAGCAGCGCAAGACCAATATTACTAACCATGTGAGAACATCCTGGGTAACAATGACAAAATAACACCAATCAATTAATGACCAGACCTTTATCTATGAAAAATATCAGAATTTTAATATGCTGGCTATAGAAGAAGGATAAGAAAATACGACATCACTCAAAAAACATGTATGCAATCTAAACTCTACAAAGGTGAACCGGTCGCCGATCAGCCACGCTATCCACGTTAGCAAAATTTTTTTAGCCGTTTGATCTCCATCCGGTGGCTCCGGTTCTCTCCACCGGTGAGTTACTGTGTTCACCACGTCGTACGCTTCCACTGCTGAAGGCAAAAATATCTCCTTCTGGAACCGTCGCTCACTCCACCGACAAAAAAAAACTTCTTCTCTCGCCCTCTCCGTCTTCGCCGAGGTCGCGTCGCTCGCCCTCCTCCTCCGGCGACGGCGCGCCTCGGCCCCCGGCTGCCCCCCCCTCCCTTCCTCCCACCCCTCGAATGGGCAGAGGCCCGCGGCATGTTGTGCCGTGGCCAGCGCGCGCGGCACGGCGCGGCGATCCACCTCAGAAACAAACAACGCTCCCTCTCCCCTCGCCCTCTCCGTCTCCGCGGCGGCACAACGGGCCGACCCCGGCGAGGCCGCGCACCGGCGCCTCAGCCTCCGCCGCTCCCGCCCCAGCCCCCGGCCCTGGCCCCGGCCCCGCCCCTTCCTCTCCCTCTTTCGGGACGTGGCGGCGCAGCAGGACGGGAGGGCTCCAGCGCGGCGGCGCCCAGGGCGACGGCGCCACCGGTGTGCGCCGCAGCCGCACCACCGGGCCTCCAGCCTGTCCGCTATCCCATCCTCCCCCTCCTCTTTCTCTGCATCTCTCAACCTCTCTCTCCCGATGTGGTGGATGCACCGGCGGTGCCTGGCCTCTGGCGCGGCGGCGCGCCCGGCCTCTGCAGTGGCCGCTCATGCGGCCTGGCGGCCGCTGCCCCACACCGCGCGCTCATCTCTCTCCCTCTCTCTCAATTTCTCTCCTTCGATTGGGAACGCGTTCTTGAGCACCCAGGGTGGCCATGGTAGCAAAAAAAATATTTGACCCGTTTGATGCGGTGCCATATGCATGGAGGCAAGGTCAATTTCGCCCTAGAACTACTGTTCTCCCCCTTCCTCTTACAAATTTGCAACGGAGCTGCATGCTTGTTTTTTGGTGTTCTGTAATCTATGACGTGCTCGGTTCAGTTTGATCTTGACAGCAGGCAGGTATTGTGCCATACATCTAAGCACATGACCATATCAGTGATATTGGTTTTAGTTCTTAGTGTGAGACAAAAATTGAGAACGTGTTCACTGTGGTGCTGGTGGTTTTTGGATTATTGTTTGTATTCGGGCCATGTGTAGTGATGATTACATCTTCATCTTTCTGTTATGTTTTCATTTGAGGGAATGGGCCAGTGCTGTGATGATTCCATCATAAATTATGTTCAGTGCTACATGCAATGACCATGGTCTATCTTTGAAAAGGTAAATCCCTTTCTTGTTTTAGTTAATTCAGCCGATGCTCCTGATCTATCATGATTCTTCCTCTTACATCTCTCTGCTATGTTGACAGCTGAGGCAATGATCATAACCAATGCTGATATAATTTTTGGCATCTCTTTCTACCTGCTCCATGATACCTGAGGCAACGACAGATTGGTTGCTTCTGTTTTGTTGCATTTCGTCGTACCTGTTTTGTTTTGTGTGGTTTGGAGCCACCGATGACAGCTGTTGTTTGTTGTTTATTTAGTAACATACTACGTGGCTGGAATTAGTTCTCCATTATGAGATCTGAGCTTCTAATGCCATTGCCTCTGATGATTTCATCCTTTGTCTAATCTTATCATTGTCTTTTGTTTCGCACTCTTACTTGCTTCTGATCGCTATCTGTGATGATTGTCTGTGATGTCAAATTATATATTGTTCATTCTGAGCACATGGCCCCTTCTCAAGGATTACATTGTGAGGCACTTTCATTGTGTGCAAACCACATTTGGTTTTACTGTTTCTTTGAGCTTTGAGAATAATTTCTATGTGCAATGGTATTTTTTTAGCTCCAGTGAAATATCTGTAGAATTGAACAAGAGATATGACAAAGGTCTGTGCACTGTTTGCGATTATGTATGCTGCTGGGTTGAGCATTTAAATATTTGATGTTTTCTTTTCATCATAGGTTATACAGGCCATTTTTTCCCTGCTAAAGCCACCTCAATATTAAGGTACTCTGATCCTTGCTCTTTCTTTAACCATTCTTTTCTTCTTTGCAATTAGGTATGTACCTTATGTGCCTCATAAGAATTTGGTTCTTCGTTTCATTGCAGACTCTACATCAATCATAAACAGAAGGGTTATGGCTATGACTTGAGAATATGTGCAATCATTTTTCAACTATGAAGTTAATCTGCTGCAATCAGGTAACTCCTTAGATAAATATGGGATTTACTGTTACTTATTATTGCAAATATCTCTGTCTTCAAATTGGTAGGAAACATTGTGTCTATGATGTCCCCTCCAGTTGATAGGATGAATGGCAACACAATCTAAAGATGAAGGCAATAACTCATTATGCTGATGCCTTCATCTTTAGAATGATCAGTGTCTCCACTCATGCAATCGTCCTCATATTGGAGGCACATCACCTCCTACAGCCCCCGTCCCAAATTGTAGAGTACCTAAATTATGACAAATAACATATTCCTAATTTTGGTAATTCCGGCCTTCATGGGATGGTTTGAACTAGACAACTTAGCTATTGATTTCTCCCTGTTTAATTTGTAGACATTGATTGTTGCCTCTTCTTTGATCCATCCTACGTGTCTGTCGTTTTACCGTACCTAAACTTTCTGGCTCATCTTCCTCACATCCCTCGTGCAAGGCAGCAAATTACCAGGCGGACCTACAGCTATGATTCAAGCACTCCACCCCTTCTGAACCCAGGTCTCCTCTGTAATGCCCCCTACGTACTTTTCCATCTCCATCTTTCTTTCATGCATTTCGAAGGTTACACAAACCTAGGATTTGAGTGGTGGACTTTTCTATTGTCATGGCAAAAGTTATGCTAAAAAAGGGTTACTGATCATACGAATTGATGGCTCCCATTAAAGTTTGATCCATTAACTTTAGAAATAGTTTTATTTATGTATGCCCATGCATTTTACCCAACAATATTCTGAGTTAGAGTGCCTTTGCTATACAATATTTCAGAGAGGCTAATTCCAGTCATTTGCCTTTACCTTCTCATATGCCATCTATAATCCTACATTCATATGTCAAGTTATATCTATGCTAAAGATCCGCCTCACCTACAACCTACAATACTCTCTGTATATAGCCTGACTTCAGATCCAGCCATGAACAAAATGCACACATGTATCACCAAACATATAGTACACATATCCATAATCATACCCTCTACATCTTCTCCAAACAACAATGATCAGTATCCCTTCCGATCGCGCGCAGGGACGCGCGTTTGCCACTAGTAATAGATATGCAGGAGATCTACACACATGATACGATATGATGACCAACAATAAAAACATGTATTCAATAATAGATACGACATTAGAAAATAATGGAGCATAACACTAATATTATTTTAAGCCACCATCATACTATGCCCTTTCAAATATTCAAACCCAGATAAAGGCCTTGAACAAAGCCACATCTGAGCCATTCTTCAGGTGCCAGCCAAACAATGCATGAGCTCAACATACCCCCCACTGCATAGTATTCCGGGAAGCAAGAGGCAATAACAAATATATTTAAGGACTCAGCCCAATTATGCTACATGGCAAACTCTTGTGAACAATAATTGTGATGAGTTGGGAACGAAACTGACATTACATTTGTTGTCGATCTTACAGATGAACGAAATTAGGTATATTGACTTTAGCAAGGCTAGATTTTGAACCCAATTAAAGAAGACCCCGTGACAAAAAGAAAAGCATCCACACAATTCAGACATTTATTTGAATAGGGTATCTGCGTATATGTGATAGCACGGAGCTTGAATTGCATCGCTCAGCTTGGCATGGCCGTAGACGACAGAGATACAGAGTGGGCTACTTCCTCCATCCCAAATTATAAGACGTTTGACTTTTTTGACCCCAAGTTTGACCACTTATCTTTTTTTTTGCAAACATAGTCAAATTTAAGTCATTCTCGAAGAACTTTTATTAATAAAGTAAGCCATGACAAAAGCAGTGATATTTTGCACAAATTTTTGAATAAGACAAGTGGTCAAACTTAGTGTAAAAAAAGTCAAACGTCTTATAATTTAGGATGGAGGAAGTATTGTTTTACCCCTGCCTCCATCACCTTATTATCCCCTCCTCTCTCATCTCCTCACGAGCAGACACGGTCTCTGCTCGTCTCTTCCGTTTGCTCTCCGTCACGGCACACGACAGACGGGATCAGGGCGGGAGCATGACGCCGGCGGTTGCGGCCCTCAGGCCGCGCCTCCCTATGCCACCCCGCTACCCCCTTCCCGAGCCGGCGAGCCCGCGTAGCTCCAGACCGCGCCGCACGCAGGGCAGAACGCACATCAGAGAAGCGTGACGAGGACGGCCTCCACGAACAGCAATTTGTGCTCGGGGCGGGAGAATGTTGTTATCTTTTACATCGTCTAGGTGCAAAAACAGTGGGTAGTGTTCTTTCCTTTTCGTTATAAACCAGAGGTGGATTACAATGAAGAAAGGAGCTTTTACATCGTATAGGTGCAAAAACAGTGGGTAGTGTTCTTTCCTTTTCGTTATAAACCAGAGGTGGATAACAATGAAGAAAGGAGAACGATGGAGAGAAGAGTAGAGGCCCATACCTTTCGGTTCGTTCATAGGTTCGTTGGTGAGGATGGTGTCGGGTACCGGTGGTGCAGTCGGCGGTGGGTTCTTCCCGTCGCTGACAGCTCCCGCTCGATCGGTCTAGCGGTTAGGAGTGAGTGGCTACTATGGCGTCAAACCTCGTGGTACGAGCCCCTGCCCCCACCTCCTCTTTATTGTGCTGCGCGACGGGGGCCCACCAGCCGAGTCATTGGGCTGGGCGTCCCCGATCAGGACGCGGTCAAAGGTTCCGTCTCTACCGTTGGGTCAAGACGGATGAGATCAATTCTAACATTCTCCCCTTTGATCTCATCTTATACTTTAACTCTAAACTTTGACTTTAATTGCTTTCACTTTAATTTGTTCCATCACAAATCAGTGTATAGAGCATGCCTCATCGTCACAGTCAGTCGCCGATAGATTTAACAGCTACAATACATATCTCTGATCTGAAACAAATTCTTTAACTTTCGGGCCCTTTATTGTCCGGAAATCATAGGCTATACCATAAACCCATGTCGACTGTGTGTTCTCCGAACACACTGGGTGGTAAGCCTTGGTAAGCGGATCCACAAGTACTTTCTTGTCACCTACATGTTTAATACCCTTTGATATGATTCTGGACTTTCTCCTTAACAACGTATAACTTTAATGTCAATGTGTTTGACAGCATACTTGACTCGTTGTCATATGAGCAAAACTACTTAAATGGTTATTGCTGTTGACAACCATTATTAATTCCGGGTACAAGTTTCTCAACCATTTTGCCTGTCCCTCAGCCTCATATCATGCTATACTATAACTTTGTATCACTGATGATACTAAAATTGTTTCTTTTGGAGCTTTTCCACAATAAAACTCCAACTGCGAGCTGAGTGTTAGCTACTATGTGGGTTTCACTAAACATCTCGCCAAAATATAACATTTGTACCCACAACTACTTGAGAGTACTTGTTCTTTCCTTTTTAGCATGAGGCCGACATTTTTAACTCTATTCCAGTGATCTATATCTGGACTAGACTTTTGCCAAAACAACCCGGATACGTAAACTGTGTCAGGGTAAGGTCTCATCTTTGTACTCATTAAGCTTCCAACAGCTGAAGCATATAGGACGTCCATCTATAACAATCTCACATTGCCTTTAGAACATTAAAGTTCTCAAAACTATTACCCTTGACCATGAGAACAGGCGTATGTTTGCCCGCATAGGTACTTTATTTCTTTAGAAACTTTTCTTAGCATGCCTATGCGATATTTCTAATACCCCTTTTCTTCTATCTCGGTGAGTTTCAATCCTTATAACGAGAGACATTTCACCGAGAACTTTCTTATTGAACCTTGAGGACAAGAGCTTCTTTTTCTCATGCAGTAGATTGACATCACTACTAACAAGTAAGATGTCATCCACATATACATGATTAGAAAATAAATTTTCCATTCTATAACTTTATATAAATGCAATTGTCCTCTCATTCTCTTTAACCCAAAATTTCTAATTGACTCTTCAACTTTAAATGTCACTGTCTAGAGATTTACTCTAGTCCATAAGGGATTTCTACAGGTGGTATCCCTTACGTTCTTTTCTTTTCATGACAAAACCTCTGGGTTATGCCACGTAATCATTTTTATACAAATCCCATTAAGAAATATCATCTTTACTTTCATCTGATGTAAGTCAGATCATGATGTGTCATTAGCACTCATTGTAATCTATTCATTCGCTTTGCGCAAAACACTTTTGATTCAAGTCGCGCTCTACATCTTTACACATTCCCTTTGGAGTCACATTTCGTCTTGTAGACCCATCACAACCTACTGTTTTGGCTCCTTAGGAATTTATTCTGAATCCTAAAATATTATTGGTATCATCAATTTCATTTTATCTTTCTTTGCTTCTTGCCACTTAGACGAGTGAACGTCTCTCATGGCTTCTTCAAATGAGGTGGGATTACCTTCCATTTGAATTTCACTAACATAGACTTTATAGTCATCAGAAATATCTGATTTTCTTATTCTTTGAGACTTTCTAGAGCCTTAGCAACTAGCATTTCTTGATCTTTATTGCCAAAAGACAATTGATTCTACAAGGTCCTGTGTAACAAGACCCTTGTTTATATTATTCATCCTCCTTATGGAGTTAGGTCTCTTTGTACCATGCTCTCCCAGATTGTCCCATCTTTAAATTTCTTATTTTAGGTTCAATCTGCTAAAACTCATATGGTGCATTTAGCACCACCTTTAAACTCTGAACACGTCCAGTATAAATACTGGCTGACTATGCTATCTTTTTATTGGAACTGTAAAAAGTCCATGAATTTAGCTATTTCTTTACTATAGGAGTATCATTATTATGACCGTCTTACTTCCCCGACGATCACATTCATCTTTTATAGATCACTTTAGTATGCATCGCATTGTCTGAATTATGGGGAAGTATCTTTCTTAATTGATCTCACTTTTCTCCCCCTCGAAATGTGGTACTAACTTTTCTACCACAATTTCGAAAACTATTCAGAACTCTTGTGAATGAGGAAACTTTGATTACTTTCTTCATCCACGTGACTACATCATGCAAATGAAATTATTTCTTAATTCGTTGCAAGTACTTTTTCCTCATTTCACTTCAAAAACTCAACAGAGTCTTTTTATCATTAATACTTTCGCAAGTCACGCTTGCATGTTATTCTTATCTTGAGGTTCGTCTGTAACTTTCTGTTCTCCTTAAACTTATACTAGGATAGCATAAGAGCTACCCTAATCTTTCTCCATGTGCGAGATACACTCAAAGCACATGAGTCATCACAACTTTCTCCCACCATGCAGGATAAATATTGTGTCAAATTTCTCCCGCCATGCAGGATTGATTAACATAAGTACTATGCCAACTTTACCCCGCCATGCGGGTATTTTCTCAAACTTTTTTCGTCATACGGGTACTATCACAAACTTTTCCCGCCATGCAAGATAATTTTCTTGAAGGGACATAAATGTCAATATTGACTCATATTCAATCAAATTTAGAAATAAATCCAAATACTCTTTAACACACATGCTTAATCCGACGTTGGTCAAATTAAACATGCATGTCACTTATTACATTTCAAATCATGATGATTAAGTCTAAAATTATATTACTTATTACATCTTTTAACACGAGGATAAAACTAAAACTAAATTCTTGTTCATAAGGAGTACATAAAAGGCATCTTTTAAAATAAACTCTTAATGTTCTATTTCTCGGATCAATATCCTAGAATTTTTTTCTTTTAAAGTCATTCTTTAAAGAGAACATAGTCCCTTAAATAATGGTCTTCTTTCTGTAAAAAATTGCACTTTTCATCTTCTGAGTCACAAGTACCCAGCTCATTTCCTTTTCACTCTTCAAGAATAAAGGCATGGAGTTCTTTGTCTGAAAACATTAATCAATAATCAACAATAATGCTCATTAAACTTTTAAAACTTTATGTTCTATTCTATATCACCGTTGGGCAGAAATAGAATAAAACAATCTTTTCTACATTAATTCCACATCACCGTTGGGCAGAAATGGAATTAACATATAAAAACTCAATTATCTTATAATCCTTTTCAAAAATAAATTCTCCCGTTGGTTCGAATTTAATTTTGAAGATCATCATCATCATTGTAGTGGAAACATGAAAATACATTACATTTTGCTCGCTCTAGAGCATCTTTTGTTTCTTATCCATTCTCTGAAATTAGTCACTTTGATGCAAAATTCATCAGAGATTTAAGCTTTAAACATAAATTCATAGAATTATAATATTGTTATCATCAACGTTGGTCAGAAAATAACAATATCATAATTTTCTTTAAACTTAAATTCATAAATAAACTTATAATATTGTTATCATCAACGTTGGTCAGAAAATAACAATATCATAATTCATCTTAACTATAAGTCGACTATTCCTCCAATTAATTAATTTTTTTTGTTGGTTCCAATTTTAACTGGAGGATCAACTTTTCACCATTTACTGAATAACTATAACTGCTCTTCAAATTAAATCCTCCCGTTGGTTCGGATTTAATGAGAAGACAATAATCTTTAACTTTGCAGCGGAAACATTAAAACATTCCATAATTCTATTTTCTAGAAACTCTTGAAATTCTTTACTGTTCTCTGACAAAAATTGTACAGAGATTTACATCTAGATTCAATTGAAATTCATCATAAAAAAATTTCTAGAAAATAGAAAACCAAAATAATCTGTGACCTTTGTTTATCCGGCCATTTCGGCCCAGCCGCGCGCGCGCCTCCCTCCCCGCGCCCAGGCCGCAACCTGGGCCTAGGCCGGGAAACCTCTCGCCCGCCTGGGCCAAATTCGGCCCGACACGGCGCCCTTCAATCCCGGCCATTGATCATCATCGAACGGCCCTCCTTCATTTTCGGCTGATCAAAACCAGCACAGCCGGCACTCCCAAACCCTAGCCTGATTCATTTCCGTCCCCACTTCTCTTCCATCGCGCCGCTAGCACCCAGCCACCGCAGTGGCCCGACGCCGGAGACGAGAGGTGGCGCCGCCTCGGGGCCCCTCGCCGGCGCCCGCGTGCGATGTCGCGCGGCACCGTCGAGCGGCCTCTGGGTCGACTCCCTTTGTCGAAGGCGCGCGCGCACGCAGAGGAGGAAAACCGAGCGGCGGCGCGGCTTCGTTTCTTCCGGTTTCGGCTGTGCGCCGACAACCGTCCGGCGGCGAGCTCACGAACGAGCACCGCCATCTTACGTGAGGAGTTTGCCTTT
The DNA here is from genome assembly GCA_038087645.1 of Saccharum hybrid cultivar R570. NCBI lineage: Eukaryota > Viridiplantae > Streptophyta > Magnoliopsida > Poales > Poaceae > Saccharum > Saccharum hybrid cultivar. The sequence goes on along the minus strand of JAQSUU010000029.1, from coordinate 523,974 downwards.
TCCTTAATCTTAGGGTTGGTAATTTCTGTCTTAGGGCTCTAATTTGGAGAAATTTCGTTCCTCTCTCTTTTAATCCCCTCCACTTTTCTCTGTTCTTGACCCTGTCCACCGGAAGGTGGCTTAGATCCTTCCCGCGGTGAAGACCGGTTCCGATGTGGGGAGATGACCCGGGTAGGTTCCTCCCCTCTTTCTCCGTCCTTACTTTCTTTTAGGGTTAGGGATTTGGTCTTCCTATGATCTTCCCGCGTCCCATCAAAACGGTAGCGCGGTATACTGTTGCCCCACACCCGATCTAGGGTTATGGTTGTGATTCCTCTTTCTTTTCTTTCCCGGACTCTAGATTCGATGAAAATCTAGATCTAGGGTTAGGTTGCACTTGAACCAAAACTGATTCCCTCTTTTTCTTTTCGGATTTCATGTTCTTTTCTACCCTACTGAATCTACACGCCAGTAACCGGCTCCGATACCATTGTTGTTATCTTTTACATCATCTAGGTGCAAAAACAGTGGGTAGTGTTCTTTCCTTTTCGTTATAAACCAGAGGTGGATAACAATGAAGAAAGGAGAACGATGGAGAGAAGAGTAGAGGCCCATACCTTTCGGTTCGTTCATAGGTTCGTCGGTGAGGATGGTGTCGGGTACCGGTGGTGCAGTCGCCGGTGGGTTCTTCCCATCGCTGACAGCTCCCGCTCGATCGGTCTAGCGGTTAGGAGTGAGTGGCTACTATGGCGTCAAACCTCGTGGTACGAGCCCCTGCCCCCACCTCCTCTTTATTGTGCTGCGCGACGGGGCCCACCAGCCGAGTCGTTGGGCTGGGCGTCCCCGATCAGGACGCGGTCAAAGGGTCTGTCTCGACCGTTGGGTCAAGACGGATGAGATCAATTCTAACAGAGAAGTCTGGCACCGCGGCGTTGCGGAGCCAGCAGGCCCGTCCTGCTTCCGGCTGAGCACGTGGCAAAGTGCGGCGGTGTAGAGGCGCAAGGTGGTGTTCCTGGGGGACTCCGTGGCGAAGGCACGCCGTGGCGTCGAGCGCGTCATCGAGGCGGCTGCCGCACGAGTCGAGGAGGGCCATCTGCATCCGCGGCTAGGGCGACAGGAAGAGTTGCCACGTTCAAATGGGCACTTGGCACTCCACTGCTGCGCAACCTCATCACTATCTGCACCGGCGCGCACACGTTGTGCATCTGAGCCTATTCGAACCATTGGAGGCTGAAGCTAATGCACCTCTTTTTTGTTTTTTTTTGAAAGCTAACGGTAGCTCTCAATCTGCAAGACGCAACTCTTTTAACTGACAACCAAGTGCTGGCCTCCGTTGTACTTGTTAAATCGCCACACACCCATCTTGTATATTGGTCATACATTCAATCATTGCTGAAATACAAGATATTATCCGAGCAAAAAGCTATACAGTACATAAGATCCATAGAAAGATAGCGGATAGCCTTCTAAAAAGGCACGATGAGCAAGCATCTTGAATTTATGTCTTTTTTCTTGTCAGGCACTTGCGCATCATCCAACTTGTTATATGCTACAAGACGACGACTGGGGTAACAAGATCCCCATCTCTGTAACATGCCTGTAACATGTTTGTGATGCAACGGAAGTTTTACTTAAAAAAACCGGTAGACTCAAGGTCGAACGACCTCGGAACTATCAGATAGATCATCCACGCACCTGGCAGTGAAACACGCCACCTTTCCTGTGCATACTCTCCTGATGCCTTCTACTCTTAAAGTTGTTCATCTTTGTTTTCTCACGAACTCTTCTTTTCTTAGACTGTTCATTGAAAACAATGAAATGAGCAAATAAGAGTAACCAATATGATGCCAAGGTTGTAAAAAGGAATGGAGTCTGGATTATTTAAAGGTCCAGACGAGGGTAACATCATCGATATAATGTCACCAAGGTTAGCTGAGTAGTGGGTGAAGAATAAATTCCATATTAAGTGAGTAGGCAGAGGATAGTACAATTAATTACACCGCAAAATGGACTTAAGGATCAGTCAACACTCAACATACATATTTAGAGAAAATTACACCATTATCACGTCTCAATTCCGTTGTGCAGAATGGTCAGAATATTTATATTATATTACATAGTCGAGCAAAACTTATTAAAAGATACTCCCTCCATCCCGCAAAACTATCGTTCTCATTTTCTAAGAAGCCAATTTTTTTCAACTTTGACCAAATATATATAAGAGAATTATTAATATTTAGGATACATAATAAGTATGATTAGATTATTCATTCAATATATTTTGTAATAAATTTATTTGAAGACACAAACGCTGCATACATGTTCTATAAACCTAATCAAATTTAAGAAAGTTTGACCGGCTCAAACCCCTAGGTGACTTTCTTTCTGAGATGGGGAGAGTATAACTATCTATGTTGTCAGAACAAATTTGGCATTGTGATGTGGGGTCAACAATGAAATGATATTTAGACCCTAACAATAGGTGTTTTTTTAGAAAGGGGAATATATTAATAATATCCTAATTTCTGCATGGACCAATGCATATAGCTATTCCTTATTTACACAGAAGAGTCTCGCAAGGCAAGTAAACTCAAACACGATGTTTTGAGCCAAAATGAGGAAACATAACAAATTGAAAAACCACATCTAAAAACCAATTCTATTGTCGAATCTCCAAGCAAACACCTCCATCGCGGCTGTATCAATTTTCCTGCATCCCATTTTCATCGTCTCGCGACCCTCCTCCTTCTACAAAAGGGACTAAGATCTGATCCAGTAAGTCCCTTTGAAGATAGCCTGCAAAAAAAGATGGTACTAAGACCTTGTCAAACACTATATTATTCATAGTTAGCCATAATGCCCAACAGATTGCACTAGCCCCCCACAAGAATCTGAGCTTTCAGTTTCCTATTTAACCCTTCCACCCAACTTGTGAACAAATCATGTACACTAGGTGGAAGTGGTAAATTAAAGGAAACCTGGACAATTTATCATCAAAACTTAGCAAAATGGCAATCAAAGAGTAAATGGTGTATAGACTTGTCTGAAGAATAGAAACAACACTTCTTATCTCCTCGCCACTGTCGCCGTACTAAGTTATCCTTGGTTAAAACAACCCCTTATGAAGATACCACACGAAGACTTTAATTTTCAGAGGTAGTTTTATTTTCTAGGTCAGAGTATTATAAGGTACAGCTTCTCCTATCAATAAGGCTTTGTACATAAATTTCACTGAAAATAATCTATTCTGATGTAGCCCCCACACAAAATAATACCTTTGGTTTGTTAACTGTACATTCACAACCATGGCGACCACGTCCTGCCATGCCTATAAATAACATCTACTAGAGATCTTCTGAAGGCTACATTTAACGGTGCCGTGAATAGCACCGTTCTTACATATGCACTTTTTTCCTAACAATATTGTAAAGCGCAGAAAAGAGAGATTTTAGTGGACGCGATCTTATCCACGAGTTCTCCCAAAATCGCACTTGAGACCCTGTTGACATTAATTAACGCAATCGCTAAATAACAACGGCGTTAAAAATGCATGGTAATAAATTAACATGTGTCTAAATACTAGTCACCTTTTATATTTACCTATACTTCTTAGCATGGAACTAGTTTGTCATCCCTAATAAATAAAGCTTAGAAATATATAAGTGGCACTATGATTTTATATGAATAGGCAGAAATATAAATGATATAAAGATATTATCAATTAAGATTAAGAACAATTAAGAACATTTACAAGCGGACAAATAATTATAACATTGTAGCATTTTACCTAGAGTATTACTAGGTTGTCATTTATAATTTTATCACTGGGAAGGTCTAGCTAAACTTCTATATAGAGTATTGATAAACTTTATATTCATGATAAAGAGAGTAAACTAATGTTATGCACTCTTACTCAATAACAGGGATAAGACACGTAATAAAAGATATATATATGATAAGTAATGATCAGTCATCATAAATAAATAAGTAAATACACTCCGAGCTCCCTAACTATTACTAATAACGTAATCCAATCAGAATATTAGATGAATAATTTCTAAGTATTCAAGTTACATGTCAAGCTACTACAACTAATAATCATCGTCAAGTAATACTACCATATGTCCCAACCACAATAGAGCCATGAACAGGAGAAGTTGAGTTCAGAAACCTCTGATATACGAATATATCCTTAACCAGACAATGTTGCTCTACCAATAATCCACTGCACAGGAGGAGGACTACAGAGGACTCAATGGGCCTATAAAAGTCACACCCACGATCTACCACACGACCCTGAACAATTGGAGGCATCCGTAGATATGCAAAGCATCTAAGCACCACGCTTACATAATGCATACCACTTATCTTATAGCCAAATAGACGAGCACTATACGAACATGTGATCAAACTAAAATAGTAACCTAACTATACTAGAATTGAAGTAGACAATGAACGATGCATTTAAGAACGTAATAAAGATGAAGAATAATGTTGACATTACAATAATTGTGCAAAGACAGAATTACAATAAGAGTGGAGAACTAGAACATTACCAAAACTCCACGCTCGCCAACGATCGGGAATCCAAGCTAGGTTGACTCAGCTTGACTTTCTCTAGACCTGATCTAACTATGCTAAAGCTATGAACTAGAGGAACTCTGATGATCTAGGGTTTCTGGCTCTGGATGAACTGATCTTCAAATGACTTGATACCTTCAGGGGGTCTACCCCTGTATTTATACCCTGGTGGGACGCACGCGAGACATTGGATCAAACCGACTTCACGTAGGGCTAGGATTGATCCTTAAGGTCAGTAGAAGAATACTCTAGAAGCTCGTGGAAGGGGGGAGAAGGGCCCCTAGCCGACTGGCCCCACCTGGCAGGCACTTGGCCTCTGCTTTATTCCAGTGTCTGCTAGGGTCTTCTATAATATACTAGTATTTATCTCACGGTAAAATTCTAAAAATTCTTTTTATAATTAGGTATCTCTCTCCACCTTTCTGCATAACTCCCTGCAAATATTAAAATTCAACAAAGCTCGTGAAATTCGTCAGATAACACCCTGGTCTTTTATGTTTTCATGTATTTTGACCATTCTCTCATGTTTATTTCACTATATATTGTTGACGTTAACGACCGTCAATAGATCCATCACCTATATCAAACTTGCCCAGCGAGAGAAACTCTCCCTTGACCTTCATGAGACCAGACCAAAACTGAGAGTCTCCAGGCATGTATTGAACCTGTGTCAAGATTTTATCCCTTAGATATTTATTCCTAAGCAACATTGCCAAACCCCATCTCCATTTAACAATTTAAAGAGTCATTTGCTTAGGAGACACTTGTTGTGGACATCTAAATTTAAGACTCTCAACCCTCCTTGGTCTTTTGGTGTATAAACTACCTCCCATTTAGTCAATCGATATTTCTTCTTATGGGCATCACTCTGCCAGAACAACTGTGATCTAAAGTAATCCAACCTTTTCAGAACCCCTCTAAGTATCTCAAAAAAAGAGAACATGAATATAAAGAGGCTACTTAGAACATAGTTAATCAAAACAAGTCTCTCTCCTACCGATAACATCTTACTTCAACAATTTAGCCTTTTTTGAAATGTTCAATATGTTTCCAATCCTTATTCATGAGTTTTCTATGATGCATAGGAATTCCTAAATATCTAAAAGGGAACAATCCCATATCACACCTAAAAATTAAATGAGTGCATACTCATTTTGTTTGTCTTTAGCTATTCCGTAGCAAAATATTTCGCTTTTACGGAAATTGATCTTGAGTCCAGACAACTGCTCAAAAGCACAAAGTAAAAGCTTTATGTTTTTGGTCCTCTCTAGATCATCATCTATAAAAATGACAGTGTCATCCACATACTAAAGGACCAAAAGTTCCTCATCTACTAAGTGCGGTGCAACCCCTTAAATTTGTCCAGCCTCTTTAGCTCGTGAAATAAGAACAACCAGCTTATCAAATACTATATTAAACATAATTGGAGATAACGAATCCCCCTGCCGCACTCCTTTTCTAGTTTAAAAAAATATCATATATCACCATTGACCTTTACTGTAATACTCCCTCTAGACATGACTTTTGAAATCCATTCACACTAAGTAGGTGAGAATCCTTTCATTTTGAGAACGTGTTGCATAAAAGGCCACTTTAATTTGTCGTAGGCTTTCTCGAAGTCTAGTTTTAAGATAACTCCATCTTGTCTTTTCCTTTATAATTCATGAATTGTTTCATGCAAGATCACAATTCCCTCCGTAATATAACGGCTCAGAATAAAGGTTGTCTGCGAAGGACCTATGAGCTTATCTGTCACTTTCAAAATTCTATTGTTTAGCACCTTCATGAATATCTTAAAGCTCACATTTAATAAATAAATAGGTCTGTATTGTTGTATCCGGGTCACCTCAGCGATCTTTGGTAGCAAAGAGATTACCCCAAAATTAAGACTATGAATAGGCAGCCTCCTAGCATGGAATTCATAAAAAAGGCTCATCAAATTCGGCTTTATTACCTACCAAAAGAACCGGTAAACTTCTGTGGAAAAACCATCCAGATCAGGAGCCCTATTATGTTCCATATTAAAAACTGCCATTTTAATTTCCTCCTCGCTGAATGGAGCCGTCAATACCTCATTCTCCTCCTTCGACATTTGAGATATGTCGTACCTCAAAGTCTCGTCCAATGAGAAAGAATTCTATGTATGCGGTCTGAATAGTCCTTTATAGTATTCAGTTATATAATTTTTTAAGTTCACATCACCAACAATAGTTCATTCTTCCTATTCTAGTTGTACAATTTTTTTCCTATGTCTGCCATTTGCCACCAAATGAAAATACTTAGTATTATCATCTCCTTGCAATAACTTTGTTGTTTTTTTATTGTTTGGAGCCAGTAAATCTCCTCCTCTCTCAGCAACTTAGTTAATTGCCCTTTGAGATGATGTCTAAGTTCCATCTCTTAAGGTGACAATAGATATGTGTCTGCCTTTTTGTCCAAGGCATCTATCTTATCTAACAAATTAGTTTTTTGTTCCTATTTTGTGACACCAAATTCCTAACTCATCCTCAAAGAAAACATCACAGCCTTCTAATTTTATTTTGCCACTGATCCAAGGGTGATGGGCCCCTATTCTTAGATTTCCAAACCTCTTGAACCATTTAAAAAAACCATCCCTTTTTAGCCACCCTAGGTCAAATTTAAAATTCTTAGCGTTGCCACGGTGCGATGGTTCCCCACCATCAAGTAAAAGAAGTGTGTGATCTGAGATCTCTCGGGTAAGTGCCTGGATGGAGGCTAGTGGGAATTTTTGCTCTCACTCTGTCATTACCAAGATACAGTCCAACTTTTCATAAGTTGGAACCTCTGCATACAGAGGCGGAAGCAATAAATTTGATTAAAGGGGGGGCAGATAAATGTGATCGTATTTTTTTAGTGTGATAAAACATACATAATTATATGTTTCAATAATTTTTCAAAAAAATTTACACTATTTCTAACTAAAATCATCATATTTTAATAAAAAATGGGTGAAATTAATATTTTTATGCTATTATTGCCATTTCTTAGCATCACTCTTACTAAGTTGTCATCCCTAGAATGATGCTAGAAATGCTTTATTGGTAAATTATAAATGTCACTTATAAACTCTGAGAAAATAATATTAAAATTAAGTATCCACAAGTGCAGAGATAAATTACCACTGTAACATTTCACCCGGGAGTATACCAAGTATCGTTATTTATATTTAATCCACAAGGAAGAGCTATGAGGTTGAGTTGACATTAAGACATTAACTAATATGAATACTTATGATTTAAATCACTCTTACGCTTTAGTAGGGGTAAGTCAAGTGATAAATAAATGATAAATAAAAGGTAACAAAAGTATTCCAGAGATAGAAATAGATACTCACAAATGTAATATGACTAAGCTCGAGATTCGGTAAGAGCAAAAGATTCCTATGTCATTCCTCATTACTAAGTCTTTTGTACACTCAAGTATATTTACTCTCTGTCACACCCATTTAATGACCAAATGGAATGCATACCCTTATGTGTGTCCAGAGATCAATCACACATAAGTTAACAAATTATAACGGAAGTATCATCACAAATGTTATTACATCACAATATTTAACACATAGTCTTAACACAAATATAGCGGAAGTAAAAAAATAATAAACTCTCATGGTAGCTCCAGTCACAGGTACATTGACTGGTTGACTGCAAGTCTAGTAATCTTCAGGGAAGTATGCGTAGTAGTCACTATTACCACCATCTGTTACCCATCCGAGATTTTTATCCAAGTAAGAAAAATAAACAAGCGTAAGTACATCTCGTACTCAACAAGTGTAACATGGGGTTCATGAGGCTCAAAAAGATATAATATTGGTTTATCAGCATGTAGCTTTTAGTTAGCATAATTTTAACATATCAATAGCATCAAAATGTCTCAATGTAAACAATAAACATATGATCCATGTGAAATGATTGATGAATAGCAAAAACATAACCATTAACAATTACCAACTATTCCATAAGGGTTCAAGGCCACTCGTGACCGTGAGCACGGCTGTTATAATAGTTTTACACTCTGCAGAGGTTGTACACTTTCACTGTGAGTCGTGTTACCCATATGCCCGGGTTAATTACTCCCAAAACACTACCAAGGTGAGCAGGCAGGATAAACACTATGAAGTCTTTCGAAGGTTCGTCTAACAAGTTAGGGCCATTAGATTCACTCAGCAAACAGATGTAGAGCCCCCCCTTCCAAATGGCACAATAACCCGCAGCCTATACACATAAGGACAGAGGCCGCACTATACCCGATTCGTCAAGCCATTCTTACGCCAAAAAGGTTACCTCTAACAAGCTAGAAAAGGTCCTTCTATATGACTAAAGCCAGAGCCATATAGCCCCCACAGTTGTACTGTAAATCCCGGATTGTCGCTTATAGATGAGTCCTTATGGAGAGTAATTAGAGCATCAAAAGTAACCCCCATGCTCTAATCCTCTTTAAACATTAATCAAAATCATCTTTTAATGTTTGTTGCATATTCCTCTAATCAATTTACATGATCATAGTCCATGTTTAAGCACTAGCCATACTACTCAATGCATTGTAATAGGTATCAAGGTGTAGGATCAATCACTAAGTCATCCTTAACAAGGAATAGATGCATAATGATATTATTTGCATAATGTGAATAGGATAACAAGGATAATCCCATGCTATATTTGTCTTGTTCAAACTGGTCCTGAAGATCTTGCTCGTAGAAAGGCTCTTGATCCCCAACGAATTGCTCACCGTCTATACTCGATCAACAACAGCAACAACACACATCCAGAGGCAATCATGCATAAACAAACAAGACTATAATTAGAACAGTACACCAGCAGTAAGAAAACAAAATAAAAAGTCTTTAAAACGAATCTACGACTCGCTAGGATCACACAGACGCGAAGATCACAAAAAATGGAGCTAAAACGACAAAGTTATGAATTTACGAAGATTTCCTATAGAAAAATAAATACTTTAATAAAAACTCGAAAATAAATTAATCCAAACCTACTGTACAGTTCTATAGTCACGTAGAGCTCGTAAATATGAATCTAACACAACTTGAATGGATCAAATCGGAGTTAAAACGGAGATTCTACGGCTAAAACAAGTTAAGTGGCAAAACTGTAAATATCAGAAAACGTATTTTTCATTTACCGAAACGAAATACGTTTTCAACCGATCAAAGCGTACTCTGAGCTTTACGTTTTAGGACTGCGTGTTGATATACTAAAAACTCAGGGTTTCTTTTACAAAATTACGAATGAACCGATATTTTCTAATTACAACCGTTGGATTCAAAATCAACGATCCAGATTGGATCGGGGAGAGAGAGAAGAGACGCCGGCGGCGCTCCAGCCGATTCTCGGCCGTCGGCGAGCTCCCACGGCGGCGCCATCATCAGAGAAGGCCAAAACACAACTCCGATCACCAAACGATGAAAGGAGAATACTGGGAGATCGAGAAGCTCACGGCGAACTCACCCCGCGCGAAGATAGGACCGGAGGATGACCGGAAAGCGGCGGCTAGCTCGCGATGGCGGCTATGGCGGCGGTGGTGCTTGCGGTGGCGAGACTAGGCGACTACGGCAACTCCAAAGGGAGGGAATGAGGGCGGAATAGTGCGGGGGTCTCGTTTTGTAGCCCGTAGGCGTCGGTATACAAGGAAAGGGGGAAGATTTGACGCGGATTCGGATCACCGAATCGAAAAAGGAGGAAGGCGGTGCTCACGGTTGGAAGGAGCCGAAGGAAGAAGAAAGGAAAGGGGAGGCGGTCGCTGACGGGTGGGACCAACAGGTCAGCGGCGGTTAGCGGCTCGGTGCGGGACGCGGCCGCGCGTGCGAAGACGGGCCAGCAGGCCACGGCTTGGGCTCGGCCCAGGGAATCCGGAGGCGGGCGCGGGGAAAGAAGGGGTGGGCCGCCGCTGCAGGCCGAGTACTGGGCTACGGGAGGATTGCGGCCCGAAGAGGAAAATCTCCTTTCTCTTTTTCTTTTTCAAACTTTTCAAAGCCAAATTTCAAAGAATTTTCAAATCCAAATTGAATTTGATTTAAACCACTCATCACAAAATCCCAAATGCAGCAGCATGAATGCTCAATCATGTTCCTACCCTTATATTAAATTTTAAATTTATAATAATTATTATTATCCTAAATTTGCATGCTCACAAAAATACATATAAAAATCATATTTTCCTATTTTTCTTCTTTCCAAAATTTTAGGGTGTTACACTCTCATCTATAGTATAACTAACTTTGGATCTATGCATAAGGAATATTACTTAGGGAAGTTCAAGAATAGAGCTTTCCCTTCCTTCGTAACCGAGGTTCTACTTGTTATATACACGGGGAATGGATTACAAAGGACTCAACGGGAGGGTCACATCCGCGATCTACCACATGGCCTAACATATAGAGTGCACCCGCAGGCAAACAATATTTAAGCACCATGCTTATATAGTGTTGACCACTTAACTCACTCGACTACTGAATTAAGCGCTCTACAAACATATGCATATATTCATCATCAATCATAACTATATTAAGCAATAAACTAGAGCAAACTAGAAACATAATAAATAGCAACATAATATTGAAGTAGCACAAAGTCATAAAAATAAAGAGATACAATGGCTAATACCAGTCTCTAGACGACAGATCCAGAATCCTGAGTAGCAGCCCAAGCTCTACTTGAACCTTGTTAGAAAGCCTATACTAAGAACTTAAAGAATTAGAGCTCTATCTCTAATATCTGAAAACCCTAATTTCTGGTCTAGTCTTGACTTATGACAGATGCAGATGTCTCTCAGGAGGGGGTCAGGGTGAAAGGTCTTGATGGCTAGAGGGGGGGTGAATAGCCTATTAAAATTTTCTACAAAGACAAGCTAAACAAGTTTATCAATAAAATAAATAGCGAGATGCGAGTTTTGCTTAGCCTATGGGTGTTTGCAAGCCACCTATCCAATTCACAATTCTAGTATTTGCACTCAACCGCACAAGTCAAACCGAGAAGGTAAGTACAACTACAACTAGCAAGCTACACAAGAGAATTACTCTAGCTAAGCTAACTAGCTAGCAAAGATAACTAAGAAATTAATACAAGAGAGATAGGAGGGTATCACCGAGGGTCGAAGTATTGAGCCAACCAATATGATCAACAATGAATACCAAGATAACCAAACACCGGGATCAATCAATCACAATATGAAAGTGATGACACGAAGATTTATCCCGAGGTTCACGTGCTTGCCGGCACGCTAGTCCCCGTTGTGTCCCTCTTCACCACGTGGTTCGGTGGCTAATCGGTCTCACACTGAGCCTCTCAAAAGGCACCACAAGAACCGACCAAATGGCAAAAGGTTGCAATGACACGAGCAATATACTAACGTTGCCTTTGGCGCTTCGCCGAGGTAGGCACAAACCCCTCACAATCACCGGAGGTGGCCAAGAACAAACACCAACTCTTGCCAACGCCTCCAAGCTGCTCCAAGCCGTCTAGGTGGCGGCAACCACCAAGAGAAACAAGAATCCCGCAGCAAATCAACCACCAAGTGCCAACTAGATGCAATCTCACAATGCAAATACACTTGGATCACTCAATCTCACTTCGAATATGCAAAGAAGCAAGAGAGATGAGTGGGAGGGGAGTTGCTTAGCTCAAAGTGCTCACAAGTATGTCAAATGTCCAGGAGAAAGAGCCTTGAGCCGGCCAACGAGTATTTATAGACGTACCCCTTCGAATATAGCCGTTAGAAACTTGAAACAGCCGAAGTCGCGTTGACCGGACGCGCTGGTCCAACTGACCGGACGCGCCGGTCGCGCAACGGCTAGTTTCGCGAAGCACCGACCGGACGCGCCGGTCACGACCGGACGCGCCGGTCCCGTAACTGACCGGACGCGCTGGTCAACCCTGAGCCGCGCACAACGAACCAGTGACCTGACGTGCTGAAGAACTGACCGGACGCCACAGTGCCCGCGTCCGGTTGGAGTCCAGTAAGCTCCCTGGATGACCGGACGCGTCCGGTCGCCTGTGACCGGACGCGCCTCGCGTCCGATCAAACAACTGAAAAACGCGCAGATACTGGACACTGACCGGACGCGTCCGGTCAAACAGTGACCGCGTCCGGTCCAGCGTCCGGTCACCACTGTGACCCCCGTTTGCCTCCGTTTCTTTTCCGGACTTCCGGCGTAGTGGAAAATAATCGTTTCAACTTCTCGAAAACGCCTGAATCCCGCCTCGCAAGCTCGGCGGGAGGGAGAGAGGAACCCAAACCCTCTCTACCGCTCAAACTCCACCGCCGTCGCAAACGTGCTAACACCACCAAGTGATCACGTCATGTGTGAGTGTGTTAGCATTTTCACAATCATTTTTCGAGGCGATATTAGTTCTATCCAAATGCATATGATCATGAAATGCACATCTAGAGGCACTTAGGAGTTCAATAGCCGCGTCATTCCCCTCTTTATAGTACGGCTATCTATCCTATAATGTAACCACACCCACTAGGTGTCTTGGTTACTAAAACACAACCCTTAAGCATATACCTTTGCCTTGATCACGTAGGGTTGCGTCCAAATCCAAGTGTGGCCATCATGATCACCATGTCCATCTTGCCACCAACCTTGGAGTGTACTAATCCTCATATGCTACATACAACTTAGGCATGAGATTAGTACTTAGGCATTGTCACTAATTACCAACACCAAACATAGGACTTTCAATCTCCCCCTTGTTGGTAATTGGTGACAAACCTTTCACAAAGATATTATGATAAAATTTGATTGAACCCATGTCACATTGTCCAAGTATATTACCATGTGTAAGAATTATGGACATGTGATCATGAATTCAAATTGATAGCAATGGCTCCCCCTACATGTATGCTATATGTTTGGATTTTGGAAGCATACATGTTAGATAGGAAAGATTAGGAGCATTGTCTACCAATAGGTGCTAAGTGTTTAAGATTATAGACCTTTGAAGCGTGATACCATCGGAGTAGCGATAAACACCATCTTAGCACCTTGTGTAGTTAGATTCCACTTGGAAAAACACAAACATAACTAGAAACCTCGTGAGATCAACATTATAAGCAAGGCTCTAGTACCACTTTGAAAAACATGAAGCAAGAAAAATCTAACTACTTCCTATTCATGCTAGTACCTTAATGCAACATTCAAATTATACTAGCAAGTCACCACACAAGCAATGTATCGGAGAAAACGGAATGCATAACTATGCATCATACAAATGACGTGCACATGTAAATGCAACATTCATGCTTAAGAGCTTGCTCCCCCTACTTATGTGCTCAAAATTTTAGTTGATCCCCTTCTTTTATCAATTCTCCCCTTTAGGTTTTCTCCCCTTTTAGAATCTATCTTGTGAACAACATTTTCTCCCCCACAATATTTTCTTCCCCTTTGAGTTCTATCTTTGTGAACAATATTTTCTCCCCCTTTGGCACCAATTGACCACAAGGAGCAAACTTTAGATAGATTATGATGTTGAAATATGGGGTGAGGATCAAGTTTATGATTCAACCTAGATTGCTTGCATAAATAAAATACTTCGGTTTGATCCAAGGGCAAGCTTCTTCACACCTCACTAGAAGGGTTATCATGCACCATGTTGAAGCAAATATTTAGACAAGTTTTCTAGATTAAATACTTAGGATCACAAGCTACTTAAACAAGTTATATGCTACCACTAGATCATACAAGTCATGGAAACAATAGTGGCACCATATAAACTTCAAATTTATTTAATTTTCATGAATGATCCAAGAACATAAGAAATCATGACTAGATGCACTAAACATGTCCTTAGTATAGAATGGATGACATGTCAACCAATTGTACCTTGGGGCTCGAAGGAGAGACATGTCATATATGGAGTGCATCAACTCATGTTGGAGAAGTCAAGTATGTTCAACTCATTCTTTAGCTTGTGAAATCTCTTCTCATCAAGTGGCTTGGTGAATAGATCGGCTAATTGATCTTCGGTGCCCACACTCTCAATAGCGATGTCACCCTTTTGTTGATGATCTCTAATAAAGTGATGGCGAACATCAATATGCTTTGTTCTTTGATGTTGAACCGGATTGTTGGTTAGCTTCACGGCACTTTCATTGTCACATAGCAATGGCACATTCTTGAAGTTGATTCCAAAATCTTTCAATGTTGCCTTCATCCATAAGATTTGTGCACAACAACTACCCGCGGCGATGTATTCGGCTTCGGCGGTAGATAGTGCAATACTATTTTGCTTCTTGGATGACCATGAGACAAGTGATCTTCCCAACAATTGACATGTCCCGGAAGTGCTCTTTCTCTCCACTTTATCACCAGCATAGTCGGAATCCGAATATCCAACTAGCTCAAAGCTTGCACCTTTGGGATACCATAATCCAACATCTTGTGTATGCTTTAAGTACCTCAATATTCTCTTTGTTGCCTTCAAATGACTTTCTCTTGGTGAGGCTTGAAATCTTGCACACATGCATACACTAAACATCACATCGGGCCTTGATGCCGTCACATAGAGTAGACTACCAATCATCGATCTATATAGCTTTTGATCCACCATGTTGCCACTTTTGTCACTATCCAAACTTCCACTAGTGCCCATTGGGGTTGTAATACTCTTTGCATCTTCCATGCCAAACTTCTTGAGCATATCTTTGATGTACTTAGTTTGACTCACAAATGTACCTTCTTTCATTTGTTTGATTTGAAGTCCAAGGAAGAAACTAAGTTCACCAATCATTGACATTTCAAATTCTTTTGACATCATTTTTCCAAACTCATCACAATAATCTTGATTGGTTGAACCGAATATGATATCATCAACATATATTTGCAACACAAATAAGTCTTTCCCAATCTTCTTGGTGAATAGTGTTGTATCAACTTTGCCCATGATAAATCCTTTGGATAGCAAGAAGTCCCTCAATCTTTCATACCATGCTCTAGGTGCTTGCTTCAATCCATACAAAGCTTTTCTCAATTTGTAGACATGATTGAGTTTCTTGTCATCTTCAAAACCGGGAGGTTGCTCCACATACACCTCCTCTTGAATGTACCCATTGAGAAATGCACTCTTCACATCCATTTGATATAGCTTGATATTGTGCGCACAAGCATAGGCAAGTAAGATCCTAATTGCTTCCAATCTTGCAACCGGGGCATATGTTTCACCAAAGTCAAGACCCTCTATTTGTGTGTAACCTTGAGCTACTAGTCTTGCTTTGTTCCTTACTACTATCCCATCTTGATCTTGCTTGTTGCGAAAGACCCATCTTGTTCCAATAACATTGTGATCCTTAGGCCTTTCAACTAGTTCCCATACTTCATTTCTCTTGAAGTTGTTGAGCTCTTCATGCATTGCATTTACCCAATCCGGATCTCTCAATGCTTTATCAATGTCCTTGGGTTCTTCCATTGACACAAAAGAAGAGTGACCACAAAATGATGTCAATCTTGATCTAGTTTGAACTCCTCTTTGTATGTCACCAATAATAGAATCCAATGGATGGTCTCTTGCAATATTAGTTGGTTGAAGCACTTGAACTTGATTGCTTGGATGTTGATGTTGATCATGAGTTGAAGATGATGAACTAGCCACTTGTTGATCTTGTTGCACTTGAGATGATGTACTAGCTTGATTTTGCATTAGAGAACCACTAGCTTGTGTAATTGGACTTTGGAGCACTTGATCTTTGTTGTCATCCACATCAATCACTTGCTTTGGCCTAATATCACCAATATCCATTTCTTTCATAGCATTGGTCAATTGAGTTCCTCTCACATCATCCAAGTTATCTTCTTCATCTTGAGAGCCATTTGTTTCATCAAACTCAACATCATGCACTTCTTCAAGTAAACCACTAGTCAAATTCCAAACTCTATAAGCTTTGCTAGTAGTTGAGTAACCAAGTAGAAATCCTTCATCACATTTCTTCTCAAACTTGCTCAATCTAGTGCCCTTCTTCAAGATGTAGCATTTGCAACCAAATACCCGAAAGTATGCAATGTTGGGCTTTCTTCCATTTAAGATCTCATATGGTGTCTTTTCTAGAAACTTGTGGCAATAGAGACGGTTGCTATAAAAGCAAGCCATGTTGATTGCTTCGGCCCAAAATGAATGACTCACATTATACTCATTCAACATTGATCTTGCCATATCAATTAAGGTTCTATTCTTCCTTTCAACTAGGCCATTTGATTGAGGTGTATACTTGGCCGAGAATTGATGTTTGATTCCAAGTTCTTCACATAGCTCATCAACTCTTGTGTTTCTAAACTCACTTCCATTGTCACTTCTTACTTTCTTGATTGTGGTCTCAAATTCATTTTGCACTCTCTTGATGAACTTCTTGAATATGTCAAATACTTCACTTTTGTCCCCAAGAAAGAATACCCATGTATATCTAGTGAAATCATCCACAATCACAAAGCCATACTTGTTGCCACCAATGCTTGTGTATGTAGTTGGCCCAAATAGATCCATGTGCAACAACTCAAATGCCTTGGAAGTACTCATAATGCTCTTCAATGGATGAGTGTTACCTACTTGCTTTCCAGCTTGACATGCACTACATAGCTTATCCTTCTCAAATGTGACATCCTTCAAGCCTCTAACTAAGTCATGCTTTACTAACTTGTTCAATTGCTTCATGCCAACATGACCAAGTCTTCTATGCCATAACCAACCCATACTTGATTTGGTGAGCAAGCATGTTGAAAGTTGAGTGTCACTAGCATTGAAATCAACCAAGTATAGATTCTCATATCTAAAGCCTTTGAAGATCAAGTTAGAGCCATCAACACTAACTATCTCCACATCATCAACACCAAATATGCACTTGAAACCGAGATCACACAATTGAGCAACCGAGAGAAGATTGAAGTTCAACTTTTCAACTAAGAGCACATTGGAAATGCTATGATCATTAGAGATTGCAATCCTTCCAAGAGCCTTTACATCACCCTTGCTATTGTCACCAAATGTGATACTATCAATGCCACTATCATTTGATTTGAGAGAGTTGAACATTTTTGAATCACCGGTCATATGTTGAGAGCACCCACTATCAAGCACCCAATGCCTTCCTCCGGCCTTGTAATTAACCTACAAAACAATTTAATGTTTCTTAGGTACCCATACTTGCTTGGGTCCTTGGAGGTTAGTAACTAAGCTCTTTGGTACCCAAATGGCCTTCTTCTTTGGGCCCACAATTGGTGTACCAACAAACCTAGCATGCACACCTTTCTCACCCTTGGTAAGTACATAACAAGAATCAAAAGGAATGTAAGGTACATTAGCATTTTTCTTGTTCTTGTTCATTTTATTGCAATTAATCTCTAGATGCCCAATTTGCTTGCATCTATTGCAATAACGACCATTGCCCTTCACAAAGCGAGGCTTTGGAGTAGCAAAGGCCGCCTTGCCCTTCTTGGGAGTATAGCCCAATCCCTCTTTGTTAAGGGAGAACCTTTGGCTACCCAAGCATTTTAGCAAGCGGGCATCCCCACCATAGGCGTTGCCTAATGCGCGGGTGAGATCATCCACCTCTCTCTTGAGAGTCTCAACTACAAGTGATGAATCACTAGTAGTAGAGGTAGAGTTGGTTGTGGTGGATGATGATGAGCTACATGAAGCATTAGTAGGACTAACAAATAAAGAATCATCAATAATATCACATGTTAGTCCAATATCACAAGTGACAATCACTTGCTCCTCCTTAGCTTCCTTCATGAGCTTCTCCAACTTGAGATCCTTTTCCTTGATGAGCTCAAGTAGAGTGGAGTGGGCTTCCTTAAGCCTAGTGTGAGCAACTTCAAGGTCCTCGTGGTCTTCCTTTAGACACTCACGAGAAGCATCTAGCTCATCAAAGGATTTCCTAAGAGCTTTGAGCTCTTGTTCAATTCCTTTGCACTCCTTACTCTTTTTGAGAGCAACAAGCTCCTCCATCAAGGCATCATTTTTATTGCTCTTGGCAATGAGCTCTTGTTCCAAGATTTTGTATTTCTTGGTGGTCCTCTTGTAGCCCTTGCTCATTTGATCTATTATGCCTAATAGATCATCCTTGGAGTAGTCCTCATCCTCCTCATCATCACTCCTACAATCATCACTAGCACAAGAATCATCATCACTATCATCATGATTTACCTTGGTAGGCTTGGCCATAAGGCATGTTGATGTAGTGTCAAAGATGGATGGCTTGTTGGAGAGGGCAATGTTTGCAGTGGCTCGTCGAGTGATCCTCTCATCATCACTAGAGCTTTCATCATCATCACTATCGGAGTTGTCACTATCCCAAGTGACTACATAACCACCACCCTTCTTCTTCTTGTTGAAAGTGAAGCTCTTCTTTGCTTTCTTCTCATTCTCTTTCTTATCCTTCTTGTTCTTCTTGAGCTTCAAGTCCCCATTATGAAATCTCTTATCTTCATAGGGGCAATCCACCACTATGTGATCGGGGCTATTGCAATTGTAGCAAATGGTCTTTGCCTTTATAGTGTCTCTCCTTTTCCTTGCCCCATATCCTTTCTTCTTCATGAACCGACCCATCTTTTGCACTAGAAGGGCCATGATCTCATCATCAAATGGATCATCATCATCATCATCAACCTTGCTCTTGCCCTTAGAGGATGAAGCCTTGAATGCAATGGGCTTCTCTTGCTTGACCTTGGTTTCCTTCTTCTCTTCTACCTCATCTTCATCATCATTGTATTGGGCAACGGTCATTATATCTCCAAGCACATACTAACGTTGCAATGACAAAAGGTTGCAATGACACGAGCAATATACTAACGTTGCCTTTGGCGCTTCGCCGAGGTAGGCACAAACCCCTCACAATCACCGGAGGTGGCCAAGAACAAACACCAACTCTTGCCAATGCCTCCAAGCTGCTCCAAGCCGTCTAGGTGGCGGCAACCACCAAGAGAAACAAGAATCCCGCAGCAAATCAACCACCAAGTGCCAACTAGATGCAATCTCACAATGCAAATACACTTGGATCACTCAATCTCACTTCGAATATGCAAAGAAGCAAGAGAGATGAGTGGGAGGGGAGTTGCTTAGCTCAAAGTGCTCACAAGTATGTCAAATGTCCAGGAGAAAGAGCCTTGAGCCGGCCAACGAGTATTTATAGACGTACCCCTTCGAATATAGCCGTTAGAAACTTGAAACAGCCGAAGTCGCGTTGACCGGACGCGCTGGTCCAACTGACCGGACGCGCCGGTCGCGCAACGGCTAGTTTCGCGAAGCACCGACCGGACGCGCCGGTCACGACCGGACGCACCGGTCTCGTAACTGACCGGACGCGCTGGTCAACCCTGAGCCGCGCACAACGAACCAGTGACCTGACGTGCTGAAGAACTGACCGGACGCCACAGTGCCCGCGTCCGGTTGGAGTCCAGTAAGCTCCCTGGATGACCGGACGCGTCCGGTCGCCTGTGACCGGACGCGCCTCGCGTCCGATCAAACAACTGAAAAACGCGCAGATACTGGACACTGACCGGACGCGTCCGGTCAAACAGTGACCGCGTCCGGTCCAGCGTCCGGTCACCACTGTGACCCCCGTTTGCCTCCGTTTCTTTTCCGGACTTCCGGCGTAGTGGAAAATAATCGTTTCAACTTCTCGAAAACGCCTGAATCCCGCCTCGCAAGCTCGGCGGGAGGGAGAGAGGAACCCAAACCCTCTCTACCGCTCAAACTCCACCGCCGTCGCAAACGTGCTAACACCACCAAGTGATCACGTCATGTGTGAGTGTGTTAGCATTTTCACAATCATTTTTCGAGGCGATATTAGTTCTATCCAAATGCATATGATCATGAAATGCACATCTAGAGGCACTTAGGAGTTCAATAGCCGCGTCATTCCCCTCTTTATAGTACGGCTATCTATCCTATAATGTAACCACACCCACTAGGTGTCTTGGTTACTAAAACACAACCCTTAAGCATATACCTTTGCCTTGATCACGTAGGGTTGCGTCCAAATCCAAGTGTGGCCATCATGATCACCATGTCCATCTTGCCACCAACCTTGGAGTGTACTAATCCTCATATGCTACATACAACTTAGGCATGAGATTAGTACTTAGGCATTGTCACTAATTACCAACACCAAACATAGGACTTTCACAGGGCCTGGTTATATAGCCCTGGGGTGCAACATGAGCCCTTGATCAAACCAACTTGAATGACGATGTAGATGTAACCCTAGGAGGCGATGGAGGAAGCTTCTAAAAGCTGACAGGCAAGGGCCACAGTGGGGGAGCGGGCGACACGATGGTGGGGCCGGTTGGCTCCACCTAGCAGCCTCTCGGGGCCCGCTACGGCGTAGCGTCTTCTGGTGTCCTCTGAAACCTTCTGGAGTAGTTTTCGTCGCGGTTAAGTTTGATTCTTTTTCACGTTTTGATCCTCCTTTCCTATTTTCTAGAATAACCCTGCTAAAAATACGGATTCACCAAAACTCATGGAAATAGTTAGTTTAAACCCTAAGTTTCTATTGGTGATCCATTTCAAGCATTTCTTCAAGTTAAATTGACGGTTTGTGATGAACGATAACTACGATCAACAGCTATAAATACAAATATTTATATAGGTATTTAAATGAATCTACTATGCTTGAGGGGGCCACAACCCCTGCTAGACCCCCTGGTTCTGCCTCTGTCCGCATAATTCACCCAAGTAAATTTCCTACCAATCAACACCAGCTCTCTCAAATTCAGAGTTTCAATAATAGCATTAAACAACATTGGCCACCTATCGTTATATCTTGAGTTATTTTTCTCTGATGGGTTTCTAATGATATTGAAATCACCCCCTACTAAGAAAGGTAGATTCCCACCGTTAGAATATGCTCGTACTAACTTTGATAGAAAATGCTCTTTGTATTCCTCTTGTGCTGCACCATAAAAGACAAGAGGGCCTATCTAAAACCATCTTGTTTATTTTTTAATACAAACTTGATATGGAAATCACTGTCCTCAATGTTTTAACTTGAAAACAATCTTGATTTATCCCCATTAGCACTCCCCATGAACATACCCCAAGGACATCGCCAATGCCAAACAAAATCAGCCCCGCATAAAAATTTTCTAGACACTAAGTCGAGAAACTATTTTTGTTGGTTTCTGATAGAGCTATAAAGTCAAGTTTATAATCTACCGCCACATCATGTAAAAACATATGTTTAGCTAGGTCGTGTAGACCTCTACAATTCTAGAAAACTTCTTTTATTAAAACAAAATTTTGGTTTTTTTCTCATAACTGGTTTCTTAGTGAGGAGTTTCATTTTCTTTTTACTCTTTGCCACCTTGATGGCTATATTTACGAGTACTCCAACAAGATCTGCACTATTATCATCCATCACCTCCTCTGTTAAGTTGCCATAGAGTCGACTAATAGCGGAGGTGTCGGGATCGATCTCATCCTCCTCAAAATCGATGTCATTCTCAAAATTGTTAAAACACTTAGGTGCCATCAATTTTTCTCTTTCAACATCTTTAATTAAAGAAACAGACCCACAGATTAAATTGTCTTTGTTACCCAAACTAATACCCACTCCCCCTATGTTTTTCTCAATACGAACATTAGAAAAAGAACAAATTGAATGAACATCTAAATTACCTTGGAGTTCCTCGAGGTTCTTGACTGCAACCCTTCTCTCTGCTCTTTCAAGAGAATTTACATCAGCCAAGTCCGCATTCCGCTTGCTACGCCGCACTAGAGTGAGCTCTCCATCTAACAACACCGCCATCTTCATGACACTCCCCAACTCATTATTTGACCCACCATCTGCTGCCACTCCCGCTTCGATCATGGCATCAAGAAGGTGACCAAGGTGTTGTACACCATCAGCAATCGCTCCCTTTGTTGCACTAGCAAAATGCCCAACTGAGATCTCCGTAAGTTCCTCATCAAAAAAAGATGGCGGTGTCAATTTCTGCAACTCTTGAGCTAGAGCCCCACTAGCTGACATGGTCAGCTTTCCTTTCTTTGAATCGACCACTGACGTCTATAGTTCCAGCCCTTTAATAGTAGGCTCAGTCCTCGGCGATATCTCTTTGGGTGGCTGAGTCGGTCCCGTGGAGCCATCTCTCGCCGAGGTCACCTTTCGAGCCACCCATCCAGAGGTCATCGGCTTTCCACCCGGCCTAGTATGTTGTGAAGAGAAACGAGCCGGCGCTGAAGCTGCAAGACTTCCTGCATTCCTCATGTTCACCGAATTTCCTTTTTGAACTCCAACAAAAGCATAAGCCGCATCACTTAGTTCATTTTCCTCTCTTAGCAAATGATGATTTGAAAAGTTCATGTCCATCTGCGCTTTAGGGGCTTCATCTCTGGACTTGTGACTAGTTTCTTTGTTCCCAGCACTTGCATCTGGTAAAATAGTGCTCCTGTTAATTTCTGCCTCTTTCATCTCAGTGTCCTTCCCTGCACCATTTCCATTATCTTTATTCCCCTCATTTTGTGTGTTGCATTTGCTCCGTAGCTTGATATTTGGTAACATGGCTCAACCTCAAAAGTCAGCTGAAAATACCTATTACCAATGATGACATCTAGCTTTGTCGGAATAGCATCAGGTTCCAGCACCGCCACTGCAAACCGCCCAAAATTACTAGCTCTCGTGATGACCATATCCACTTCCTAGGTGTAAGGTCCGAATGGCTAGAGGGGGGGTGAATAGCCTATTTAAAAATCTACAAGCTACACTAAACAACCACGTTAGTATAAAAGATGGCTAAGCTAAATCTAGCACTAGCTCAACTACACTATGCAAGCCACCTATACAACTTAGTGAAACAAGGCTATGATCTTTAATACACACCAACAAAGCTAGGTCACTAAGCTACTTACTCCTATGTGATAAAAGCTACTCTAAACAAGCTACACTAGAAGTAGTACGAGAAAGTAAAGAGCAAGTGACTTGATTCTTATACCAACGATGTAGAGAAGTAAAGCACTCGAAGAATCAATCACAATGATCAACCACAAGAGAAATCCTCGGTAAAGAGAAGACACAAGATTTTTTACCGAGGTTCACTTGCTTCCCGGCAAGCTACTCCTCGTTGTGGCGATGCACCCACTTGTCGGTTCGCGAGCTAATCGACTATCAAGAGTCGAGCCCTCGGCGGGCGCCGCACAACCGCACACAAGATGGGGAAAGAGGGGCATCATGATAGAGGATAGAGGGGCATCAGGATAGAGGATATTAGATCAAGCTCAATAATAGAGTCAAGTGCTTGGCTATAAGTCAAGTTATTAGAGTTAAGTCATACAATAGTTGTCTCTTGTTTGTCTATAAATTTATTATTATTATTATTATTATTATTATTATTATTATTATTATTATTATTATTATTATTATTATTATTATTATTATTATTATTATTATTATTATTATTATTATTATTATTATTATGTGGTATAATATCTTACTTTCTCTTTCCTACTCCTCCTCACATACACTTTTGTTTAGGCCCACAAATAGCTATGCATCCGTGCCCAGCTTGGTGCTTGAATAAGAGCCAAACCCTCTTCTCTCTCCTCTTATCTCTCCTCCACATAACAAAAAATGCTGACTAGCTTGGTTATAAGTCAATTATTGTACCTGCTCTTAGATGCTAACGAAATTGCTGGTGCATACATTCCATCGAGACCATAGGCCATCCCTAATGGTGTTCAAATCGCCAACTCTGGTGAAATTCTATTGGGCGCCGAGGAGAGAGAGCAACAAGCTAGTATTATCAAACTCAACGATTTAGGGTGTGTTTAGTTCCCCATTTCCCCCAAAAAATTTTAGGTTTTGACCCACCATTTTGCAAAATGGAACTAAACACCATGCAAAATTTTTGGCAAAAAGGTATCCATTCTCCATTTTGGATTTTGGCCTCAAGAGACCCAAAAAAGCCAAAAAACCAAAAAGCTCTCACCCATCCCATGAAAAATTTAGCATTTTGGATGGGAACTAAACACACCCATGAAAATTTTGGCATTTTGCATTTTATCATTCCAAAATAGTTGGTATTTTGCATTTTGCATTTTGCATTTCATGAGGAACTAAACACAACTTTAGCACAGAGTCCGAAAAGGCTCCCTCTCTCAGCTTTAACCTTTGCAAACTTTTCCATTGTGGTGTGGGATCCACAATAATGAAAAGAGGTTTCTATATAACATAAATGAGTATTATAAAGTGCATTACTATGATAATTGTCGGATGGTTACTATGGTGATTATCGGATGAAAAGATGTTTTTATCGATGTGGCTACTCAGCTTTGCATTCAATTATCGGATGGTTATGATCATCTAATTTTGATAAAATATATTTTTATTTTATTTTTTATTTATAAAGTATGATAAATAAATAAAGTTATAGATATAAAAATCTTTTTTCTAGATCTAATCGATGCAGATTTATAGGATATAGTAAATCTTTTTAGTTTATAGACTTTGGACGTGATGTATTTAACTAGCATGCTATTTTTTTTTTGCATGTAACGCCTTTATGTTGTATTAGCTAGTGTCTTATTGTCTTGTTAGCAACTTTTTTTTGATGCATGTACGTGTACCAATTGTGTTACTCTATTCTAGTTTACAAACTTTAGAATGTAATGTAATTGATTTCTTGAAGCATTGTATACGTTACCAGGAAGGAGATCAGCCAGCCTATAGGCCCACAACGACTTCCATTTTCCATTTTTATTCCTTTTTTCAAGTGTTAGTATATGTGCCAATGAAGTCACAACGACTTTCATATGTTGTTTATTAAAGAAGATACTTAGTATATGTCAAATGGAGTATACTACTAAAATTATAGTAGTAGCCCATGTGAACTTCATATAAAAAGCGATGTGCCTCGCAGCCCACTAGTTACTCTCCATGCATATATGTCTCCATTTTCCATTCAAATGGGCACTCCACTACTGCGCAGACTAATCACTGTCTGCACCGGCGCCGCTTGTTGTTGTTGACCTCAGCCTATCGAACCGGTAGTTTCAAGGCCCAACGATCTGGAAACTATCAGCAGATAAATCACCACACCCGGCAGTGAAACAAAGTTACCTTTCCTGTGCATATTCTCCTGATGCCTTCCACTCTTAAAGTTGTTCATCTTTGTTTTCTCACCAACTCTTCTTTCTCCGGTTCGTTTGAACTTATCAGTCATGGTATAATATTTTTCTCTCACAACAAATCAGCGAACAATATTTTTCAGCCTGGCTTTTCAGCGAAGCAAATAGGACGATTTAAGTATTCAGATAAGAGTAGAGATGAAATCGGATCGGATACGGACGGATATCACCAATATTATATTTGTTTTCATATTTCTGTTTGGATTCGGATTCAAATACGGATAGTATCGGCTTCAGATAGGATACGATTCGATATCGACATCATAAATATGTGATTTGAGTATTCGGATACGGATACGGTATCAAATATTGAATATCCGGACTTGGATACGGATAGATATAAACTCCTCTAAACGGATTCGGTCTCGAATACGGTCAGAAAATATCCATACATTTTTCACCCCTAAATAAGAGTAACCGATGTTGTAAGGTCCGAATGGCTAGAGGGGGGGTGAATAGCCTATTTAAAAATCTACAAGCTACACTAAACAACCACGTTAGTATAAAAGATGGCTAAGCTAAATCTAGCACTAGCTCAACTACACTATGCAAGCCACCTATACAACTTAGTGAAACAAGGCTATGATCTTTAATACACACCAACAAAGCTAGGTCACTAAGCTACTTACTCCTATGTGATAAAAGCTACTCTAAACAAGCTACACTAGAAGTAGTACGAGAAAGTAAAGAGCAAGTGACTTGATTCTTATACCAACGATGTAGAGAAGTAAAGCACTCGAAGAATCAATCACAATGATCAACCACAAGAGAAATCCTCGGTAAAGAGAAGACACAAGATTTTTTACCGAGGTTCACTTGCTTCCCGGCAAGCTACTCCTCGTTGTGGCGATGCACCCACTTGTTGGTTCGCGAGCTAATCGACTATCAAGAGTCGAGCCCTCGGCGGGCGCCGCACAACCGCACACAAGATGGGGATCCTCCAAGCCACGAGCTCCACTAGAGTATCCAATTTGCGAACTCCCGCGGGGAAGGATCAAGAACCCCTTACAACACTTGGTGAAGGCTCCAACAATCTCCAATTGCGAGCTCAATCACCTCCGCTGCTCCAAGCCGTCTACCGTGTCGGGAAACACGGAAGAGTAACAAGAAATCCGCAGCAACTCGAAGATCAAGTGCCTGTAGAATGCAACTCTCAAGCAATGCACTTGAATCTCACTCAAGATGTGCAACTATGCAAAGAGATGAGTGGAGGGGTTGTTCTCTAGCTCAAAGTATGTCTCTATATCTCAAAATGTGCAAGAGTTACCCTCAAACCCCGGCCAACCTCTATTTATAGCGAAGGGGTACGCAGCTAGCCGTTACAGACGACGCAGCGAAAAACGCTCTGACCGGACGCTCCGGTCAGGGTGACCGGACGCGTCCGGTCACTACACGACAGCAAGAAACAGTGCGTGTCAGAACTAGCCGTTGCCGTGACCGGACGCGCTGAACCGATTGACCGGACGCGACAGTGCCCGCGTCCGGTCGCATTCCAGTATGCTCCCGTTGAGACCGGACGCGTCCGATCGCACGTGACCGGACGCACCGCGCGTCCGATCGTTACTCCGCTTCGCTCTACCCTTCTGGACGCCTGACCGGACGCTCCGGTTACGTGAGGGACCGGACGCGCCGGTCGCGCGCTCTGATTCGCTCAGGAGAACTGACCGGACGCGCTGTTGAACTGACCGGACGCCACAGTGCCAGCGTCCGATTAGAGTCCAGTAAGCTCCCTGGATGACCGGACGCGTCCGGTCATCAGTGACCGAACGCGCTGCGCGTCCGATCATCAAATTGAAAACCGCGCAGACGCTGAACACTGACCGGACGCGTCCGGTCATGCAGAGACCGCGTCCGGTCACCTCTGTGACCTCCGTTCGCCTCCGTTTCTTTTCCAACTTTCGGCGCAGTAGAAAATAAGCATTTCACTTCTCCAAAAAGCGCCGAATCCCGCCTCGCAAGCTCGGCGGGAGGGAGAGAGGAACCCAAACCCCTCTCTACTGCTCAAACTCCACCGCCTTCTCAAATGTGCTAACACCACCAAGTGTACACCACCATGTGCATGTGTGTTAGCATTTCACAATCATTTTCCAAGGCGTTATGTTAGCTCTTTACTAGATCCTAATGCATATGCTCAAGACATTGATCTAGTGGCACTTGATTTACGAGCTAACCGTGATTGCCCCTCTTGATAGTCAGCTATGTATCCTAAACCCGGTCAATCACTTCTCTACTCATCTTAGACCGGCAAAAGGAAAACCCTATGGTTATACCTTTGCCTTGAGCTCTTAGATCCTTCTCCACTTGATCATCATGTCCTTCCTTTTATGTGCATCTTCATCATGATCATCATTTCATGTCCATGCACCACCTCTTTGTGATCTTGTGGCCACCACACCTTGCCACATACACCTTCATCACATGTGTTGCTTATGCCTAACTCAAAACACTTAACACATGGCATTAGCAACTTGGTGTCATTAATTACCAAAACCAAACTTGGGCTTTCAATCTCCCCCTTTTTGGTAATTGATGACAACCATCACAAAGATATGAAATGAAATCAATTTTCAATTTCGATAGTATTTGCTCCCCCTACATATGTGCTTCCATGAGTTTGGTTCAATTATGCACATATGTATGGATTTGAAATTTGAGAGAGTTACTACTATCAAATTGATGCTAAGGTATATAGAATGGACCTTTGAAGCGTGATACCAATCGGAGTTGCCTTTATATACCATCCTTAGCATCGACGTAGCTAGACACCATTTGTAATACATCACTTGTAAAGATCACAAACACTAAAGTACCCCGTGAGATCAACAATATAAGCCAAGGTGTCTAGATACCGCTTGTAAAGCTACTCTCAACAAATCATCATTCAAGTTCTATTTCTAGCAAACACCAAACAATCATGAATATGAATTTAAGCTTTGCAATGCAACAATTTATCATGTTAATGCACATACAAGTGCAATAAGTAATCCATGAGCTTGCTCCCCCTACTTGTGTGCTCAAATTTAATTGATCCCTTGATTTCTCTCCCTTCGTAACTTTTCTCTCCCCTGTGACTTTTCTCTCCCCCTTATTATATCTTATTCCCTCTTTGCAATATCTTTATGACTTTTCTCTCCCCCTTTGTCAACAATCACCAAAAAGGTGCCAATTTTAGTGAGAGATAAGTCAATCAATTATGAGGAAGTCCAAATTATGGTTCAACCTAGATCACTTGCCTAGAATATGTAATTCGGTTTGATCCAGGGACAAGCTTTTTCACACCTCATAAAGTATAAGGGTTATCTTGACCATGTTGAATTACACATCATGAGCTCATTTTCTAGATTCAACACTAGGTTTGCAAGCCCACAAACATGTCATATGCTACCACTAGATCAATCAAACATAGAAGCAATAGTGGTACCATATATACATCAAAATTATTTGATTTTCATGAATGAGCCTATTTGTCATGCAAATATGTCTATATGTTCTAAACATGTCCTTAGCAAAGTATGAATGATATGCCAAACAACTTTACCTTGCTATGTTGGAGGAGAGGCATGTCATATAAGAATGTAGGGGGTGCACTCATTTCAAGTTGGAGAAGTCAAGTATGTTCAATTCATTCTTCAACTTGTAAAATCTCTTTTCATCAAGTGGCTTTGTAAAGATGTCGGCTAGTTGATCTTCGGTGCCAATGCTCTCAATGCTAATATCACCCTTTTGTTGATGGTCTCTTATGAAGTGATGCCTTATGTCAATGTGCTTGGTTCTTGAATGATGAACCGGATTTTGTGTCATCTTGATAGCACTTTCATTATCACAAAACAAAGGCACATTCTTGAATTTAATTCTAAAGTCATTCAAAGTGGCCTTCATCCAAAGCAATTGTGCACAACAACTACCGGCACTAATGTATTCGGCCTCGGCGGTAGATAGTGCAACACTATTTTGTTTCTTTGATGACCATGAAACAAGAGACCTTCCAAGCAATTGACAAGTGCCACTTGTGCTCATTCTATCAATCTTGCATCCACCATAGTCGGAGTCCGAATATCCAATCAACTCAAAATTAGACCCCTTGGGATACCATAATCCAACATCATGAGTGCCCTTTAGATATCTCAATATCCTCTTGGTTGCTTTCAAGTGACTTTCTCTAGGTGAAGCTTGATATCTTGCACACTTGCATACACTAAACATCACATCCGGCCTAGAAGCGGTGACATAGAGCAAACTTCCAATCATGGACCGGTATTGCTTTTGATCTACCATATTTCCACTATTATCAATACCCAATTGATCATTAGAGCCCATTGGTGTGCTCATTGGCTTAGCATCTTGCAATCCAAACTTCTTGATCATGTCCTTGATGTACTTGCCTTGACTTACAAAAGTGCCATTCTTCATTTGCTTGATTTGAAGTCCAAGGAAGTAACTAAGCTCTCCAATCATAGACATCTCAAACTCATTAGCCATCATATTTCCAAACTCTTCACAAAAGTCTTGGTTAGTTGATCCAAAGATAATGTCATCCACATAGATTTGCAACACAAACAAGTCATTTTCAAGCTTCTTGGTGAAGAGAGTGGTGTCAACCTTTCCCATCTTGAACCCTTTAGAGAGGAGAAAGTCCCTTAACCTCTCATACCATGCTCTAGGTGCTTGCTTTAAACCATACAATGCCTTCTTTAGCTTGTAAACAAGGTCGGGCTTCTTGTCATCTTCAAAACCGGGAGGTTGCTCAACATAAACTTCTTCATTGATGTAGCCATTGAGAAATGCACTCTTGACATCCATTTGATAGAGCTTGATATTGTGTGCACAAGCATATGCTAATAAGATTCTAATTGCCTCCAATCTTGCAACCGGTGCATATGTCTCTCCAAAGTCAAGACCCTCAACTTGAGTGTATCCTTGTGCTACTAATCTTGCTTTGTTTCTCACAACCATGCCATCTTGATCTTGCTTGTTTCTAAAGACCCACTTAGTACCAATCACATTGTAGTTCTTTGGCCTCTCAACAAGTTTCCAAACTTGATTTCTAGCAAAGTTGTTTAGTTCTTCATGCATGGCATTCACCCAATCGGAATCCTTCAATGCATCTTCTATCTTCTTTGGTTCTTCTAATGAGACAAATGAGTAATGCTCACAAAAGGATGCTAATCTTGATCTAGTTTGAACACCACTTTGAATTCCACCAATGATTTGGTCCAACGGATGATCTCTTGCAATGCTAGTAGGTTGGAGTATTAGGAGTTGATTGCTTTCACTTGTTTGACCTTGAACTTGCACTTCATCATGAGAACCACTAGAGCTTGCTTGATTTGTATTAATTTGCACACTTTGGTTGATCACATGAATATCATCATCATCAACTTGCATCGGCCTTATATCACCAATGTCTATGTTCTTCATTGCATTTGATAATTGATCTCCTCTCACGTCATCAAGGTTTTGAGCTTCATTTTGAGACCCTAGGGTTTCATCAAACTCAACATCATGAACTTCTTCCAAGGTGCCATTTGTGAGATTCCAAACTCTATATGATTTGCTTGTGGTAGAATAACCAAGTAAGAACCCTTCATCACATTTCTTTTCAAACTTGCTCAATCTAGTGCCTTTCTTGAGAATATAGCATTTGCAACCAAACACTCTAAAGTATGCAATGTTGGGCTTTCTTCCATTCAATAGTTTATATGGTGTCTTTCCAAGCTTCCTATGGCAATAGAGATGGTTACTACAATAGCAAGCCTTATTGATAGCTTCACTCCAAAATGAATGACTCACATTGTATTCACTAAGCATTGATCTAGCCATATCAATCAAGGTTCTATTTTTCCTTTCAACTACACCATTGGATTGAGGAGTGTATGTTGGTGAGAATTGATGCCCAATACCATAATCATCACATAAATCTTCAATTCTTGTGTTCTTGAACTCACTACCATTGTCACTTCTAATCTTCTTGATGGTAGTCTCAAACTCATTTTGCACCCTCTTGACAAAAGACTTGAATAGATCATAAACATCACTCTTGTCATAGAGAAAGAGCACCCAAGTGTATCTAGTGTAGTCATCCACAATCACAAAACCATACTTGTTGCCACCAATGCTAGTGTATGTTGTTGGCCCAAACAAGTCCATGTGCAATAGCTCAAATGCTTTTGATGTGCTCATTTCACTTTTACTAGGATGTGAATTTCCAACTTGTTTGCCGGCTTGACAAGCACTACATAGTTTATCCTTTTCAAAAGTGACATCTTTCAATCCTCTAACTAAGTCATGCCTCAAAAGTTTGTTCAATTGTTTCATTCCAACATGACCAAGCATTCTATGCCACAACCAACCCATGCTAGATTTACTAAGCAAGCATGATGTCAATTGTATCTCACTATCATTGAAGTCAACCAAGTATAAGCTACCATGTCTAAATCCTTTGAATATCAAGTTTGATCCATCAACACTTATGACTTCAACATCATCACTACCAAATATGCACTTGAAGCCAAGATCACAAAGTTGTGCCACCGATAAAAGATTAAAATCTAAGCTCTCAACTAGCAACACATTAGATATGCTCATGTCATTTGAGATAGCAATTTTACCAAGCCCCTTGACCTTGCCTTTCTTGTTGTTGCCAAAAGTGATAGCATCAAAACCACCATTTTGACTTGTATCAATTGAATTGAACATACAAGAGTCTCCGGTCATATGTTGAGTGCACCCACTATCAAGCACCCAATGCCTTCCTCCAGCTTTGTAATTGACCTACAAGACAAGATCAATTCCTTTTAGGTACCCAAACTTGTTTGGGTCCTCCAAGGTTAGAGACTAAGCTCTTTGGTACCTAAATGGCTTTCTTCTTTGAGCCCATCCATGGTGTACCAATAAACTTAGCATGAACACCATTTGTACCCTTGGTAAGCATATAGAAAGAATTAAACTTGATTGAGGATACATTTGCATTGGATTTCTTGTTCATGCAATGTTGCTCTATGTGACCAACTTGCTTGCAACTTTTGCAATAGCTACCATTGTTCTTCACAAAACGAGTCTTGTGAGGAGCAAAAGCGGCCTTGCCTTTCTTGGGGTTATAGCCCAATCCCTCTTTGTAGAGAGAAGCTCTTTGGCTACCCAAGCACATAAGCAAGCGGTCCTCACCACCATAAGCCTTAGCTAATGTGTGATTGAGCTCTTTTACCTCCTTCTTGAGATTTTCATTCTCAACTATAAGTGTGGAGTCACAAGTGAAACCATCACTACTAGATGAGGATGATGTAGATGAGCTACATGAAGGGTTAGTAGGAGCAACAATAATAGGCTTATAAAAAGTTTCATCAATTATATCACATGATATGCCTATGTTGCAAGTTTTTAGCTTTCTCAACATTAGTTGGTATGTTTTCATATTTTTCAACTAGAGAGGAATGAGCTTCTTCTAGCTTAATGTGAGACTTTTGAAGCTTCTTATGGTCTACCTTTAGACTCTCATAAGATGCCCTAAGCTCATCAAGTTCTTGCATAAGGTTTTTCTTTTCCTTAAGCAAGCCCTTGCA
The DNA here is from genome assembly GCA_038087645.1 of Saccharum hybrid cultivar R570. Taxonomy (NCBI): domain Eukaryota; kingdom Viridiplantae; phylum Streptophyta; class Magnoliopsida; order Poales; family Poaceae; genus Saccharum; species Saccharum hybrid cultivar. Next base: position 490,706 of record JAQSUU010000029.1, on the reverse strand, counting down.
CTCCTTTCTAGATTCTTTAAAATGTTGAGTGCAATCTTCTAGTATAGTGATTAGTTCATCTTTAGTGAATTTCTCTTCATCACTATCACTATCACTAGCATTATCATGATCACTCTCATTATCGGATGATACCTTAGCGGCCTTAGCCATGAAGCATGATGGAGTGTCGAAGAGGGAGACCTTCTTTTGGATGGCAATGCTAGCATGTCCCTTCTTCTTGCTCTTGTAGTCATCATCATCATCACTTGAGGAATCATCACTATCCCATGTAGCAACATGAGAATCATTCTTCCTTTTATGAGAGCTCTCCTTCTTTTCTTGCTTCTTCTTTTGCTTCTTCCTCTCCTTCTTGATAGCATCTTCATCATCACTATCATAAGGACACTTTGCAATAAGATGATCCTTGCTATGGCATCTAAAGCATCTCATGTTATGCTCATTCTTCTTAGATGAGTTCTTCCTCCTCCTTGCACGATAGCCCTTCTTCTTCATGAATTTGCCAAATTGCTTGACAAAGAGAGCCATCTTCTCATCAATGTCATCACTATCACAAGAGCTTGAGTCTTCATCACTTGATGATTCAATCTTAGACTTGCCCTTGGATGTGGTGGCTTTGAATGCCACACTCTTCTTCTTTTCATCATCTTTCTTTTCATTTTTCTTCTTCTTCTTCTTGACCAACTCATCCTTCTCATCATCTTCTCTATATGAATCATCGGTCATCACCTCTTGAAATATTTGTTGAGGAGTTGAATCCTTCAATGTAGTCCTCACTAGCACGGTGATCAATGTATCAAATCTCTTGGGCAAGCTTCTCAAGAACTTCATAGAGAATTGATTGTCCTTGACCTCCTCACCAAGTGCCTTGAGCTTATTGACAATGACTTGCAATCTATGAAACATCTCCGAAACACTCTCATCATCTTGCATCTTGAAGCTTGAAAAATTTTCTTGCAAGATATATGCTTTAGCGGTCTTTGTGCCTTCGGTGCCCTCAAATGTTTCTTCTAGCTTGGCCCAAGCATCATGTGCAACTTCTATGTTTTTCACTTGCTCAAATGTCTTGTCATCTAATGCCTCATGAAGAGCACTAATGGCAATGTCATTGCATTGGAGCTTCTTCTCTTCCACCGGTGTAGGTGCTTCCGGATTAGCAACCTCAAATTTTGTTTCGGTGACCTTCCACACTTCTCTATTGATTGACTTTAGGTGTGCGGTCATCTTAACCTTCCAATATGCATAATTTGTGCCATCAAAGTGAGGTGCCTTCTTGGTGTTGTTGATGTGCAAGCTTAATTGAGCCATTTCTTTTTCACCGTAGGTTGTTAAGCCTCAAATAAATGGTGCCTTAGCTCTGATACCACTTGTAAGGTCCGAATGGCTAGAGGAGGGGGTGAATAGCCTATTTAAAAATCTACAAGCTACACTAAACAACCACGTTAGTATAAAAGATGGCTAAGCTAAATCTAGCACTAGCTCAACTACACTATGCAAGCCACCTATACAACTTAGTGAAACAAGGCTATGATCTTTAATACACACCAACAAAGCTAGGTCACTAAGCTACTTACTCCTATGTGATAAAAGCTACTCTAAACAAGCTACACTAGAAGTAGTACGAGAAAGTAAAGAGCAAGTGACTTGATTCTTATACCAACGATGTAGAGAAGTAAAGCACTCGAAGAATCAATCACAATGATCAACCACAAGAGAAATCCTCGGTAAAGAGAAGACACAAGATTTTTTACCGAGGTTCACTTGTTTCCCGGCAAGCTACTCCTCGTTGTGGCGATGCACCCACTTGTCGGTTCGCGAGCTAATCGACTATCAAGAGTCGAGCCCTCGGCGGGCGCCGCACAACCGCACACAAGATGGGGATCCTCCAAGCCATGAGCTCCACTAGAGTATCTAATTTGCGAACTCCCGCGGGGAAGGATCAAGAACCCCTTACAACACTTGGTGAAGGCTCCAACAATCTCCAATTGCGAGCTCAATCACCTCCGCTACTCCAAGCCGTCTACCGTGTCGGAAAACACGGAAGAGTAATAAGAAATCCGCAGCAACTCGAAGATCAAGTGCCTCTAGAATGCAACTCTCAAGCAATGCACTTGAATCTCACTCAATCTCACTCAAGATGTGCAACTATGCAAAAAGATGAGTGGAGGGGTTGTTCTCTAGCTCAAAGTATGTCTCTATATCACAAAATGTGCAAGAGTTACCCTCAAACCCCGGCCAACCTCTATTTATAGCGAAGGGGTACGCAGCTAGCCGTTACAGACGACGCAGCGAAAAACGCTCTGACCGGACGCGTCCGGTCAGGGTGACCGGACGCGTCCGGTCACTACACGACAGCAAGAAACAGTGCGTGTCAGAACTAGCCGTTGCCGTGACCGGACGCGCTGAACCGATTGACCGGACGCGACAGTGCCCGCGTCCGGTCGCATTCCAGTATGCTCCCGTTGAGACCGGACGCGTCCGATCGCACGTGACCGGACGCACCGCGCGTCCGATCGTTACTCCGCTTCGCTCTACCCTTCTGGACGCCTGACCGGACGCTCCGGTTACGTGAGGGACCGGACGCGCCGGTCGCGCGCTCTGATTCGCTCAGGAGAACTGACCGGACGCGCTGTTGAACTGACCGGACGCCACAGTGCCAGCGTCCGATTAGAGTCCAGTAAGCTCCCTGGATGACCGGACGCGTCCGGTCATCAGTGACCGAACGCGCTGCGCGTCCGATCATCAAATTGAAAACCGCGCAGACGCTGAACACTGACCGGACGCGTCCGGTCATGCAGAGACCGCGTCCGGTCACCTCTGTGACCTCCGTTCGCCTCCGTTTCTTTTCCAACTTTCGGCGCAGTAGAAAATAAGCATTTCACTTCTCCAAAAAGCGCCGAATCCCGCCTCGCAAGCTCGGCGGGAGGGAGAGAGGAACCCAAACCCCTCTCTACTGCTCAAACTCCACCGCCTTCTCAAATGTGCTAACACCACCAAGTGTACACCACCATGTGCATGTGTGTTAGCATTTCACAATCATTTTCCAAGGCGTTATGTTAGCTCTTTACTAGATCCTAATGCATATGCTCAAGACATTGATCTAGTGGCACTTGATTTACGAGCTAACCGTGATTGCCCCTCTTGATAGTCAGCTATGTATCCTAAACCCGGTCAATCACTTCTCTACTCATCTTAGACCGGCAAAAGGAAAACCCTATGGTTATACCTTTGCCTTGAGCTCTTAGATCCTTCTCCACTTGATCATCATGTCCTTCCTTTTATGTGCATCTTCATCATGATCATCATTTCATGTCCATGCACCACCTCTTTGTGATCTTGTGGCCACCACACCTTGCCACATACACCTTCATCACATGTGTTGCTTATGCCTAACTCAAAACACTTAACACATGGCATTAGCAACTTGGTGTCATTAATTACCAAAACCAAACTTGGGCTTTCAGATGTGACGCTAAGGTTGTAAAAGGAAATGGAGTCTAGATTATTTAAAGGTCCAGACAGCGACATTGTAGATATGTCACCAAGGATAGCTGATGAGTGGTGGGTAGGGATGAAAACGGATCAGATACGGATGGATATCATCGATATTATATTTGTTTTTATATTTCTATTCCGATTCGGATTCGAATACGAATAATATTATCTATATTGGATAGGATATGATTAGGTATCAACATCACAAAATATGCGATTTGAGTATTCGAATACGGATACGGTATCGGATGTTAAATATCCGGACTCGGATATGGACAGATCTAAACCTCTAAATAGATTCGGTCTCGGATAAATATCCGTACAGTTTTCATCCCTAGCAGTGGGCGAAGAAATAAATTCCATATTAAGTGAGTAGGCAGAGGATAGTACAATTAATTACAGAGCAAAATGAACTTAGAGATCAGCGAAGTAAGATAGTATTACTTAGGGCCTGTTTAGTGCCCGAAAATTTTTGGAAAATACTACTGTAACAATTTTGTTGTTATTTGACAAATATTATCCAATCATGGACTAACTAGACTTAAAAGATTCGTCTCGTGAATTTCGTCTAAATTGTGCAATTAGTTTTATTTTTTTATCTATATTTGATGCTTTATGCATGTGTCTAAAGATTCGATGTGACAAGAAATTTAAAAAATTTTGCAAAATTTTTTGCAAACCAAACAAGCCCTTAATTACACCATTATCACGTCTCAGTTCTGCTAAACGATCATATTGCTTGATACTTCGTGGATGGTATTTATATTATTGCATAGTCGAGCACAACTTATTAAAAGGTGGAGCTGTCTATGTTGTCAGAACGAACGTGGCACCATGATGTTGGGTCCAAATCATCTTTTTGGGTCTTATAAAGGACGACTCGTCTGGGCGACGAGACAGTGACATGGACAATTCAGGCGACAGCAACTGTAACCATTACCACCCCGGTGCAGGGGGTCGGCACTGTTCTGCTGCTATGTCGTCGGTGGTGATTGGGAGTGTGCACTGCCCTATGCCTGGTGGCCGTTCTTCCTCGGCCATTTCCTCCCCAGCCGCGGACCGGTGGGCTTCGGCCTCACCGCCTCGCACCCCGCCAACCTACCCTGCAATTGGCGAGGTGGGGTGCTCTGGGAGTCGGCAAGCACGCGTTCTGATGTCTTGCAGCCCGTCGTTGTTTTTTTCGCGAGAACAGAGATTCCCCCCCGGTTGGGGTTGTGGGCCAGTTCCTGAACTTGCCGCCCATTATTCTCCAATGATTGATGCGGCTCGGGCGGGATCTGACCTTGTTGTGCAGGTTTCAGCTGCAGAGCCCGAGATGGTGCCCGTTGCTGCGGCTGAACCGCCGGTGGCTGCGGTTGCCGGCGTAGGTGACATGTGCGGATGTTGTGGTGGCTTCGGGTGCACCTGCCTCTGCTTCGGAGCCTAACAGGAGTGCCGGGCAGGCCGGCCGGGCGCGCTCCGTGCTGGAAGAGATCGAAGCAGAGGTCTGCATCCCGCTGCGCACGCCACTGCTGCGGGGTGGCCCTCGGCTCCGACGATCTAGGACGCCCGTGACAGTGCACTCACTGCGCCGGAGTGGCCGCATTGCGGCTCGGCCACGAGCGGCCAATGCGACGGCTCAAGCGCAGAGGATCCTCCTGAAGAAACTGGGGATGCCAGTGGACGAAGGCGAGCCTGACAACGACATCGAGCGCAAATTCATCCTGGGAGATATGTCCACGATGAAGCAAAAGTCATCTGAACATTCTGCTCAACGGAGGGTTTGATGTCACTGCCTTGGACCTCGACCTGGCGGGGCTGGATGGCGAGGCGCTATGATTGCCCCGTCCAACTTTTCTTGCTTTTGTGTGGAATGTGCGTGGCCTGAACGACCGCGCGCGTAGGAGTGTGGTTCAGGGGCTGCTGTCGTTGTACAGGCCCTCCCTAGTTTGTCTCCAGGAGACCAAGGTCTCATGTTTCTGTAATGTTCTGGCTACTGAAACTCTAGGATCAGCTTTCGACTATGACTATGTTCCCTCGTTTGGCGTGGTGGGTGGAATCCTCCTAGGCTGGAACCGGGACGAGTGGACCATAGCTGATGTCCACAAAGAGAGCTTCTTTATCTCCGCTCGCCTAACAAGAGCTGGCTCTCCTGTTCCATGGTGGATTACCGTGGTTTATGGGCCACAGGAGGATCAAGAGAAGGTGGAGTTCCTGGATGGGTTGCTGCGCTTCAGGGAGGGGGTGCCGGGAGCGTCGCTATTGTGTGGTGACTTTAACATGATCTACAGAGCGCGTGACAAAAGTAATGGGCGCCTTGATCGGCGGTGCATGCGGCGCTTCAGGTCATTCCTGGACCGTGCGCAGCTGGAGGAAATTGCTATGGTTGGACGCAGGTTCACATGGTCCAACGAAAGGGATCAACCCACACTTGAGCTCCTAGATCGCATGTTTGCTTCGACGGACTGGTTTGACTTGTTCCCCAGCCACGTCCTCTACGGATTGTTCGGACCACTGCCCGCTTGTGTTGCACCTCCGAGCGTTCGGTGGAATGCAGCGACGTTTTCGCTTCGAGGCGTTCTGGTGCAAAATCCCTGGGTTCCTAGACGTTGTCGCCGCAGCTTGGGCATGCAACCTGGACAATGCTGACCCGTCTCGCGTGCTGGACTTCAAGCTCCGCCGTGTGGCCGTCGAGCTCAAAGACCCGTGAGGTCATTCTGCGTTTTGACTCCGAGCAGGAGTTGAGGGACCTGCAGCCTTGGGAGAGGGACCTGCGTCGCAGCCTCAAACTGAAAGTGCTGGGTTTGGCCTCGCTCTCCAGAACGATCGCTCAACGTTCCAGGATCTCTTACCTGGCAGAGGGAGATGCCAACACGCGCTTCTTCCACTTGCAGGCTTGCCATCGGATTGAGGCGTGGGACGCAGCTGGTTACGGACCACTCCATGGCACATGCTTTGTATGAGTTTTACAAGGCTATCTTGGGGTCGTGTTTCGAGCGTTCCAGGAGGGTGGACTTTCTGGCCATCGGTGTGCCCTCGGCACAGCTGGACCATCTAGAAAATTTGTTCTCCGAGGAGGAGGTTTGGTCAGTGATAAAGGAGATGCCTAGTGACAAGGCTCCTGGCCCTGATGGGTTTAGTGGCCGCTTCTACAAGCTCACGTGGGGCATTATTAAGGGGGATGTCATGAACTCTGTGAAAGCGTTTTGGTCGCAGGATTTAAGAAGCTTTCACCATCTTAATGAGGCTTTCATGGTGTTGCTAAAGAAAAGGGAGCAGCCGGAGGAGATCCGTGATTTTCGACCGATCAGCCTCATCCATAGTTTCGGAAAGCTGATCACCAAGTGCTTGGCTTATCGTCTGGCGCCCTTGCTCAATCTGTTGGTGCAACATAATCAGAGTGCGTTCATTTGTGGGAGATGTATCCACGATACCTTCAGGGAAGTTCACCTCTCGTGCAAGGCCATTCATCGAAGCAAGAGGGCATGCGTCCTGTTAAGAATCGATATTGCCAAAGCTTTTGATACGGTATCCTGGGCCTTTCTCCTAGAGTTGCTCCAGCACATGGGCTTTGGGCTCCGGTGGCATAACTGGATATCGGCGGTGCTTTCATCGGCCAGCACAAAAATTCTGCTCAATGGGCGGCCGGGACGTCAAATTTGCCACACCGGGGTCTGCGCCAGGGCGACCCGTTGTCTCCCATGCTCTTCGTATTGGTGATGGAGGTCCTCAACCGTCTCCTCGGATGGGTTGAGCAGCCCGGCCTTCTAGGGCCGGTCCAGAGGCTCCGCGGTTATCGGGTCAGCCTCTATGCCGACGACCTGGTTCTCTTCGTCGCACCGGAGGTACGCGACCTGCACACTGTCAAGGCGGTGTTGTCCATTTTCGGTCTGTCCTCCGGCCTTTTCTCGAACCTGGACAAGAGCGTTGCAATCCCCATGCACTGCTCTGACGTGGAGCTGGGAAGGATACGGGACATCCTTGACTGCCGAGTGGAGCAGTTCCCCTGCCGCTATGTCACATCCCAGATGTTAAGAAATAATTAAAATGTGATAATGATGCATCATCAAGCATAAGTATCAAGTATTATGCTATAAAAGCATTCATATTGCAATAATAGTTATCATATGTTGCATATGTAATGTTGCCATATGACATGTTTTCCTATGTTTCTTTGTCATGTTCACATTCTGCAAATCTAGTATTTTAGTTAATTCCATGAAATGATGGCACGTTGATACATTAGGTTCTTTATTAATATATATATATATATATATATATATATATATATATATATATATATATATATATATATATATATATATATATATATGAGAATTGGCTTAAGCAAATAAAAATTTTGTTTCAATAAAAGTTGTAGGGTTAAATGTGCGTTATAATATGGGATCAAGGTTTGATAAAAATTTGTAAGTCAAACATGTTTAAAATGGAGCTTTAAGTTTGAGTTTGATTTTTGAATCCAAAACTTGTCACAAGTTTTCCGAGTCGAATTTGAATTCAAATTTGGGGATTTATTAAAAGAATTTTCGAAGTCAAATTGGTCAACCAAGAGTGGCATTTGGTCAAACATGTGATGCTTGACTCAATGATTCCCTTGGGTGATGGTTTGATCACTAAATAACCACCAATTAATAGAGTATCAAGTTTCAATTCAAAATCTTTCCGAAAACCCTGAAAAGCAAACCCTAGTTTTACCCCTTTTTGAATAAATCAAAATATAAGCAAAATTTTGGAAAAAGTGTAAAACCAAGTTTGTAGATCTTTTCAAGGGCTACAAGTTTGATGTTTTGAGTTTTCAAAGTTTCAGTATAAAATTTTAAGTAATTTTGAAAAGATTCAAATCTCAAATTTGACCCCTTTTCATTTCCCCTATCCAATTTCAAAATGAAGGTAGAATTTGAAAATATTTTGAATAGCAAAGTTGTAGGTCTTTCTTAGATGTACAACTTTGGTATTTTAAGTTTTTGAAGTTTCAATATAAAATTCAAAGTAATTTTGAATTTACATAATTCCATAAAATGTCCCCTTTTGAATTCAAATTCAAATTTCAAAATCTAGGCCGAATTGGAAAATGTTTATATTAAGAAACTTGTAGAGCTTTGAAAATTGAACAACTTTTGTTTTTAAAGATTTTCAACTTCTTTAGAAAATTTGAGAGTAATTTGTAAAATTCCATCAGTGGCATTTCGGTAAATATTTTGAAATCGCCTCCAACCACCGGGCGCCACCTCCTGCTTGCCGCCGGTGACTTCTTCGGCCTTCCAGGCGCGCCCGCGGCTGCCAGCGGCTGCTTCGACATGGCCTAGACGCCTAGAAGCTGCGCCGACGTCCCTAAGTCACTGGGCCGGTCATTTCCTTGTCTTCTCCTTTCCACCGACGGCGAGTTCACCTCATCGACGAAATTCCCGGCCGCCACCGCATTTCTTTCCAATTCCCTGCGTCCTCTGCTCTGCCTCGCAGTCGCACGCGCGTTGAGCCAGCTCGCAGCGCCTCGCTTCACCGTGATCGCTCACGTGTGTTGCCACCGTCGCAACCGTGTCGCCGTGGCCACTGCAAACCGCCCGCCATGGCCACCGTGACCGCTCTCACGCGGTCGGCTCGCCCCAGCTACTCTCCGCTTCCCCTCTCCTCCGTCTTAGCTTCACAGCGAGGCACTAAAGCTCCAGCAGGAGCCCGCTCGACCGCTACCGCGCTACCTTCGCTAGAACAAGCTCCGCCACCTCCGTGCTCCGGCCACCGCTGCCATGCGCGCAGTTCTGCTCCGCCTGAGCCACCCGGAACCCTAATTCGGCCTTGGGGGGCTTCGTCACTTCTCCCTGAAGCTCCTGCGCGCACCCTCCGCTCACCTTCCCGCCGGCAACGGCGAAGACGCCATCCGCCGCCGTCGCCTCGCTACGGTCAGCGCCTCCCCTGCTCCGTGTCTCTGGCGGGCAGGGTCCTTTTGACCACAGGCCCCGGCTGTCAGCCCCCGCCTGGGCAGGCCTCGCTGGGCCGGCTGGTTGCCGCGCGCCTAGGCCACGCCTTTCACGCGGGCCGCGTGCACGCGTTCGGTTGGGCCGGGCGGAAGGAGAAGAGTGGGAGTCGGCCCAGGTTGTTATCTTTCGTTTTTCTTTTCTAAAAATATTAAATAGTACCAAATTTGTTTATTTCTATTGTGAATTAATTAAAACTCCAAAAATGATGAAAATTTTTGTGTAGCTTGTTCATGATGTTCTCTTTAATGGAAAAATATGAAATGCCAATTTTGATTAATTTTTGTATGTTAATTAATTAGCTCAATTAATTATTAAATGCAACTTCTAGGAATTTTAGTAATTAAAATAAAGGTCCAAAAATCATGAAATTAATTTTGGTACTGTTTTAGGGTAAGAATAATCTATAGAAAAAGTTTGAGATTAATTGGATAGCTCTAATTTTATGTTTAATTTAGGCTTTATTAATTAATTAGTTAATCAAATGATTAATGTTTAATCATTTAGGGTTTTTGTGTGACTTTGAGATTGAGTGATGACCTTGGATCATTAACACGTGATGATCCTTGGTATCTTAATTAATTATTTGAGTTTATGATTAACTTGTTAATTAAAGAATTATTGATATGTAATTAAAATAATAAACATAGGTCATTAGTGGTTAATGATTTATTTATGTTAATGTTTAATGGCTTTATGAAAATATCACTTGTTATTAGATGCAACCTCTTGGGTAAAAACAAAGTTATTGTTAGTTAACCTTTAAATTAACCTTGTTGGCTTGCAACTGTACCGCGAAGGAAAGCTGTACTCAAGTAAATAACTAATGTTTAACCTTTCTAGATGTCCCTTTTATACTATGTCTTGTTCATCATCATGGGTCATGCATCATGGCATGCATTTCATCATGCTAAGCAGAGCATCATTTATTACGTATAGTGTACGAGAGTGAGAAGATGTGTGTTGATCAAGTCTCGGAGTAGGTCCATCCACCAAAGGTGTTGGTGTCTATTGGAACTCTCTGAGGGAAAACTAACTTCTCTACAACGAAGACAAGCCCTGGACATACAACCACTCTTCTATTTTACAAATGCTTTATTACACTTTAAGTCTAGTGTAATGTGCATTAAGTCAGTAGGAGTTAGTTGATACCGGTATTGCATAATTACCTTGATCTCCATTTATATCCAGATGATATCCCACTAGTATGTGTACGTCGATCTCTTATGCTTAGTAATGCTTAGACTTCGGTAGAAGTCAAATGGTGGTTTCATCGTTCGCGAGAAATAGGTTTACCTTTGCTTCTCCTGATCTAATGACATGTCATGAGAGCATATGAATATGAATATGGTGATATTAAACAGAGACCGGGCGGATAGCTTGCATCGTGAAAATGAGTCGATGTAGTGCTCCGTCTGTGTCGGTTAAGGACCGTTCGTTGTTGAACTATGTACGTCGAGACTTTATAGTACTAACCACATACTCGTGGTAAGCCCTATCTCGGCTATTCTAATCCGTGAACGGCCAAACGCGCACTGAGAGTGGAGAGATGGCGAGAGTAGTGTGTACCCTCATAGCCAAGGGCTGGATTGGAGGTGTACTGTGCTCTCGGGTGGTGCTGGATCCGGTCACATTTTGGAGAATCCGAGTGAAGGTTGATATATGGGGGTTTGAGTCCTGCATATATCGTGTGGTTAGGAAGCCTCATCTGGGAAAATAAGCGGTTCGAATCATCGTTGCTCCTCGGATATGGAGACTCGATTTGCTGTTCATCATCGTAGTTAACAATGGAACATGGTGATTATGGAAATGAGATGGAAAAGAGATAAATATGAGATGTGATGCTTAATACAACTGATTGAGATAGAATATGTGCAAATCTATCTATGATAAGCTTCACTAAAATGGATGCTAAAACTTGACTAAAACATTGAAAGTAAGGATCCACTTATAGTAAAGCTTTTCTGCAAAACTCGTCTATTCTAACTCTACTACTTCCCTTAAAGCCAGCATATCCTTGGAGTCTTTTCTTTTTGTCAGGTAAGTCTTGTGGAGTACAATTGAGTACTCAGGGTTTGTGAACCCCTGTTGCAGGTGCTGACTGGTGCTGCTAGTCAGGTCATGTCGGTGGGTTCGTTATGATCTGGTTATCATCTCCTAACTTAGGTGCTCTACCCAAGTTATCTTCTGTAGTTCTGCTCGACTTCCGCCATTTAAGTTAAGTTTATAAAAAGTTAATTTAATCATGATTTGTAAATATATTGTTATTATTCTTCCGCACTCTGATGTAAAGTTTTGTAACAAATGCTGTAATGTTGTGGTTACTCCTTTGCTGATCCTGGTATGAGTTGTTAAATGTAGTTGAATCGGGGTCCCTTGGAGGCACTCGACAGATCTTCTTAGGTTATCTGGTGCACATACACAGCCGTCAGAGGTCTTCGGGACAATGACAGATGCATGTGCGCCATATAATTTAGGAGGTTCTGCTACACGCTACCTTGGGATACCGCTGTCCGTCTACAAGCTCAAGCGCTCGGAGGAACAGCCTTTGATAGACAAAGTGGCCAGCAGGATCCCTGGCAGGAAAGGGCAACTCCTTAGCGCCGCGGGACGTACGGAGCTCGTGAGGTCTACTCTCTCAGCAGTCCCTATACACACATCTATTGCGCTCTGTCTGTCGCTGTGGGCGTTGGGCATCATCGACAAGCTGCGCCGGGCGTTCATCTGGTCTGCCACCGATTTTGTCTCCGGGGGGCGATGTAAGGTGGCATGGTTGACGGTATGCAGGCCAAAGGAGTTGGGTGGCCTTGGCATCACGGATTTGCGTCAAACTAGGGTTGCTCTGCGCGTCCGTTGGGTCTGGAGAGACCGATGCGCCGGAAGACCCGTTGCGTCAAACTAGGGTTGCTCTGAATGCGCCGAAACACCTTTTCAATGCCGCCACTGTCATCTCCATCGGTGATGGCCGATCCACTTTCTTCTGGACCGATCGATGGTTGGACGGCTCTTGCGTTCGGGACATCTCACCAATGGTTTTCGATGCGGTGGGCGCCAGGAAAAAAAGGACGACGGTGGCAGAGGCGCTGCTCAATGACAACTGGGTTCGTCTCATATCCGGTCCACTGACCATGCAACTGCTGGTAGAGTTCGGCCGTCTATGCGACTGCATCGACGAGGTTGCACTGTCTGACTAGCCAGACACCTTCGCTTGGCGACTACTCGGCGGCGTCGGCATATGGAGCGATGTTCTTTGGCTCCTCACCTATTCTTGGTGCCAAGCAGTTATGGAAGACAGCGGCGCCGCCGCGAGTTCGCTTCTTCTTCTGGGTCAACCTACATGGACGTTGCTGGACGGGTGACCGAAGGTTCAGACATGGCCTACAACAGTCCAACGCGTGTATTTTGTGCGACCAGGAACCGGAGACGATGGATCATATTTTGTTGGGTTGTGCTTTTACTAGGGAGGTATGGCATATTTGGATGGGCTGGTTACATCTGTAGGTTGTGCCGGTTCAGGAGCCGGCGATGTCTTGGTGGCTCAGGTCGAGGAAGACGGTCGATAAAGCCTTCCGGCGCGGGTTTGACTCTCTATTCTTCCTGCTTGGCTGGATGCTGTGGAAGGAACGCAATGCGCGGACGTTCAATGGAGTTTCGAAGACGGCAATCGAGCTTGCACACGTCATCCACGACGAGGCGACCAGCTCGTGTTTGGCGGGTAATAGGCACCTCAGTAGGCTGCTTGCGCGGTTGTAATTCCGTGCAGCCGGTATGTCGCACATTTTGTCTTCATGTAGTCGCTTAATCTACTCAGTGTTGGGTGGCGTGCATTGTGTCGGTAACCTTGGGGTTACCGTGTCTTGTTCAAACACTCTGTCTACTTAATGAAATACGCGCTTAGGCGTGGTCTCAAAAAAAGATCAGAGCCATGCCATCGTTTTGGCACACAAACCATTTTTCAGTCTGATTTTGCTGGTTGTTTTGCATTCAGAGTAGAACAAGACCAAAGTAGGTGTTTTCTACATTTATCAAGATGCTTGATGAGAGTTCCATATATTTCTTTAATCATGAAGACTTGCCTTAGGTGCATCTTATTTGGGATAATTACTACATCAAAGGTCAGCTAGGGCTCGGTAAGAGAGCAAGAGACTCCTTTTGGTGGAGAGAGATCCTCAAATCTCTCCATCGTTTTTCTTTGGGTTGGCAAAACTCCTCCCAAAGGATGGAAAATCGATTTGTCAGAACATATACAAGACTAACATATCCAGAATTTGTTCTATGTCACAAAAAAAAAAGTATCCCTGCACATAACTAAGGTTAAATTTGCTCACTATCATTTGCATTCTCCGTTTTATCTCCCTCTCAGTCCGGAAGCATTTGAGCATTTCAGAACCTCTCGAGTAAAATTGGTTGTCTTGTTATATCAGAAGATCATGATACATGCCTTGTGCAAAAAAAAAGATCATGATACATGGACATATATTTGGGGTAATGGAACTTATAGCTCAGGTAAAGCCTACAAGCATTTGAAAGGGTCACAGGGATATTCATCCAATTTTTAAGCGGATTTGAAAAGGCTGCAATCAGTTAATACATAAGGCATTCTTTTGCCTACTCTTAAAAGGTAGGCTAAATACAAGAAACACGCTAAAAAGATAAAAAACATGCATCTGCCTTGCTACAAGCCTACAACTATCTTCTATGCTCTGAAAATGTTGAAGAATCTGCACAGCATTTGTTCATGTACTTTTCTTTCTCCAAATACTGCCAGTCAAGGATAAATGTGCTTATTGATGAGGAGTTATCACCACTAGTGTAACAAGCCTCATGGCAGGCCCAAGGTGGCAAGCCTAGGAGGGGCTCACGCTGGCCATGCAGGGCCAAACCGCGCCACCAGGAGGGGGCAGGGCGCACACGGCCAAGAGGAGGGGCTGCCTCCACGGCGCTATCAGCTCTTCCACACGGAAGAGTCCAGATTAGATGGAAATAAAGATAGAGTTACCATAGACACATTAAAAATTTTCTTAATAATTTCCAACGGCTCTCCAAGCATTGTAAAAAAGTTCTAAATCTATATCTATAAGCCCTTTTACAATGCTTAAAAATAATTCCCAACAATTCCCAACAGCTCCTAATAGCTCTGCAAATTAACACTTTTTATTGATTTAATTTGCGCAATGGTATTTTGGTCATTACGCGACCTAACTCACCCCCACCCCACCCGACGCGGCAGCCCCAACCCCAACCCACCGCTCTCTCTGCGATGGATCGATCTCTAGTGCTGCTACTCCTGCAGGCCAGTTTGTTTAGGCGGAGTGACCCGATGCTAGTGCTACGCTTTAGCCATGATTAGGAGGGGCAGCACACGCCGGCGCGAGCGTCTGTTTTGCTGTGGAGCAGCATAGGGGGCTGTAGTAGGCTGTAGCCGACCGCCGCGCTCTCTCGCATAGCATGTGGCCGCTCGACTGCAGACGGCCTACACATCATGTAGTATGTACTCGTCTTGTTGGCACCAACAGGAGCACTACAAGAACGGGTGACCTGCATGCCTTCCACATGATTAAAAAAACTATCGAGGGCATCTAGAAAAACACAGTAAAACGTCATGTCAATCGATTGGTTTGGATCAGGTATGAACGACAATAGGCCCTCAGAGAGGGAGCAAAGCCTCAACGGTGTCATGATAACGTTTGAGCAAGCTAAAAGACATACAATAAGCGGCAATGATCCGTGCACAAACACGGCATCCACTCATGTTACACACTCATCAAAGATGTATGGACACACTAACACGTTATTTGCATTAACATGTATAGACACGCTAGCTAGCTAGTCACATACACACACTAACCACACACATGCTAACCATTCATCTAACCAGCCTAACCTTGTACACACACGCTAACCAGGCTAACCACATACACACACTAACCAGCAGGCTAACGACGTGTACAGACACTGCACGTTCACCACACACACGCCTAGGCACACGCTACAGCTAACCACACACACGCTAACCTGCAGGCTAACCACGTGTCCACGTACACACACGTGCACCATGCACACATGCGTACCCACACTGACCAACACGCTAATCACGTACACGTGCGAGATCAACTGTATAAATTACATACACCATAATATATGGTAATCAATAAAAGTTATAAAATAAAAAGATCTACCATATAAATCAAATATCACGCCTGCGTCAATTCCAACTATAATACATAATTCATACCAAAATATTATTGTTACAAATAAAAAAGTATAGTTTTACCCTTGGTTAAAAAAAACAACTACAAAACAACAATTATCACTCCTATATTTCGGACTCTAATTCCGCTCCATTTTGGAGCTGTTGGGAGCCGTTACGGCGCATATGGCCCACCTACCATAGACACATCTCAACGACTCCCAACGGCTACGCCTTGACGGCTCTCAACGGCTCCCCTCATTTAGGCCCACCTACAATAGACATTAAAAATTTTCTTAATAATTCCCAACGGCTCTCCAAGCATTGTAAAAAAGTTCTAAATCTATATCTATATCTATACCTAATACCTAATACCTAATCTATACCTAATAATAAAGAGACAAAATTTCAGGCTCTTTTTTTCGTCCATCAATTTTTTGTCTGTCTTCCTCTAACTACGGAACAATGAATAGTTTCTTTTGTTCGAACTTATATATATAACTCGTGCTCATACGAGTTAGAATATAGCTTTTTTGTCAAGCGTGATATAGAGTCCGATTCCAAAACGTATTGGGTCAAAAATTGGAAGTCTAGATTCCTATGTTTTTTTAATATTTATATTGGAAACTAGGAAAAGAAAAAAAGTGACGGATTGGAAACCAATCGGAAGTGACGGAACCAATGGGACGTGGAAAAAGAAGACCATAAAAAAACGAAACCTAATCAGATATTGTAAAGCAATGAAAGAAAATCAAACATAAAACTTCTCTACACTAATAAAAAATAGAAAAACTGATAGAGCGTGCACAAAAAAAACTCCCCAAAATATCCTAGGTAACCTAGATAGTTAGGAATCATAATCGTAATCCCAATAGATCTCTCCGAACATGAGTAAGTTGAATACGAATACTAATAAACAAATAGAAAAGGATAAAATAGAAATCAAGAAGGCTTTTTTGTCCAACTCAGTTCGCCTCTCAAAAATCATGGAAAGTTTTTGTCTGGGTACAAAGATGGACTCGCTGTTGTGGGTTGGCGTGGCCTATTTCGCCATGCTTGTTTTCCTTGACGAACATGTACCCCGTGCCCCGTTATTATCGTCACGGACTCACACATGCATGGGGATGGTATGGGCATGCATGCAAAAAGATATGTCACCAATTTTTTTGCCCATGCCTTTTGTTTTTCCATTTTATTTGTCCTTCTGTATAAAACAAATAATAAATATACTTATCTTTCATTAGTAACTAAATATTCCTACCGCTAAGTTGTTGATATAGTTTTGATTATGAACAAAACTTATTTTTGTTAGAACCTAGATTAACCAATTATCCATTTAATCAAATAATGAGCAAATTTTGAACAAGCTATACGTAAGTACCAGTGCAATCCTCGACAAGGGCTATAACTCAATATTAAACTCTACCCACATATAGATATTATCAAATCTAAAATTACGGTGTGGCTTACAATGGGTGAAATGTTTCTATCATAATAGTATTATTTTTGGATATAGATTTAATAGGATATTATCATATTATTGTCAATACTAATTGATATTATATATTTCGTGCTCATCAAAATGAATTATAAACTTTAAATTTTATGGAAAGAATAAAACATAAATAGATATGTAATATTTTTATGATATCATTTTTTTCTCCCGTTGCAACGCACGGGCATGTTTGCTATAATAATAAAGAGGTAAAATTTCTCACCCCCTATTTTTTGGTCCGCCCATTTGTTTTGGTCCGTCTCTCTCAACTAACGGACAATGGATAAAGGGGCAAATTTCTGCACTTTTTTCCCGTCTAACTTTGATCATGGTTCGGAGTCCTATTCGGCGGGTTTTTCTTTTCTCCGTTGCTCGGCTCCGATTGAACTCCTATCGGTGGTGTTTTTTTTTCTCCGTTGCAGATCCGCTTGGGTTTAGTCTCGTGTCCATCTTGACTCCAATCTGGTGTTTTTAGTCCTCTCCAATGTCTCTCTCTCAACTGTCATATTGGGAGCGCAGGTGCTAGCCACCAGATGCGACGGATGGAGGTGGATCTCGGCAGCAGATTCACGAATTCCATTCTCACAAAAAAAATCGTGGTTTCCACTCAGACCATCGGCGCCGCATGTAGCAGAACTAACGCACTAGCAGCAGCAGCCAGCAGAACGCAGAAGGATAAAGGATCGTGGTCCGTAGACGGCCGGAGACAGTTCGGTAGCGCGCCGGCACGCCGGGTCTGCGGCAGAAGGTGCGCTATACCTGTACGCATCATCATGCATCCAACAGATCACGTACAGCACAGGTATAAGGTATGTTCATTTTTAATTCACTTTAGTAGTTGATTGATTATTTTATTTGAAGCAAATCAAGCAATAGGGTATTAGGATCAATAGTGGGAGTTCGAAACTAGAGAAACTTATGCCTGAACGTCGTTGCCTGACTGTGCATTGCACTGAGGCCACGTTTGCGCAGACGTGTGACCTCAGAGGATTTCGTATAAGACACGGGCACGTACATTCGGTCTTCATATCGAAACCGGATGTGATATGGACGCATGAGCTCCAAGTGGAGCATGATTCGTATCGGAGGCGGATACGTGAGCAGGATCAAGATTTGGTATCAATGAGTAGATGACGATGTTACAGTCTTTTTAGATGTACAGAAGAGAGAGAAGAGAAGAGATTGATCTTTCTCTAAAAACAAAAGATTTACACTATCAAATTATTGATGTAGTTCTGATTAGAAACAAACTTTATACTTACTAAATGTAGATAGCCGATGATCTAGGTAATTAAATTGTGAACTAAAATATTGAACAGTTTGTTGTCTAATTTAGCCTAAATAAATGCAATTACTAACGAGAGTTGCTATGCGACAAATCTCGAGAGGTTTCCGATCACAATCGTCGACGGTCTAGACCAATCTTTGATATGTCAACAACTAACTTCTTGTTAACTTTAGGGAGAGATTAGATTTGCATATATTCAAGTCCTCAAAAAAGTCATGGAGCTTGATATTTAACCATGATAGTATGGAAATTAAAGATATAACGTCTCTCTCTAACTACCGGACAATAAAGAGTTTCTTCCATCCAGACTATATAAATAACCTGTGCTTAAACGAGTTAGAATAGATACGGATTCCAAATCCAGAATGTATCGGGTCAGCAGCAGGGAAGGTAACCTATGTATTTAGGAATCCTAATCCAAATCACGATATATCTCTCCCTGAGTAAGTTGAATATGAATATTAAACAAATAGAAAATGATATAAAATAGAAATCAAGAAGACTTTGTTTCCAAAGAGACAAAAATTTCTTTGGTCTGGCCTCCCTTTAACTACCTAGCTGCTACTCGGAATATATATATATATATATATATATATATATATATATATATATATATATATATATATATATATATTTGTCCATGTCCGGTTTTGGTTTGAGTTCCTTCCTGATTTTCTATCTGTTCATGAGTAAGGTTCTTTCTGATTTCCTATCCGTTTCTGAGTCTGACTTATGTTTGCGTCCTGGTTTACGTCCGTGAGTTTGCTTTTGGTTTGTGTCAGGACTGATTTGCGTCAGTTTTTTTCCATCCATTTAAAATGAAAAGGGAGTAAATTAAGAAACTCTTTGTGGTTTAATTTTGAGGTAAGATAGATTTGTCTAATATAACCATAAACTAAAATGTGAGTGGTTTGTTATCAATCCAGTCTAAATTAATGTCTTTGTATTGTACACATATGGTGCAACCCTGACGAGTGCCATCATGTGTAAAATAGAGAGATGTCTCTTGTCGTAATGATCTTAGTACTTTATATATCGGCAACTAATTCCTTGTTGACTTGAATCAAATATTAGAATTACATACTTTTATGGGTCTTCATCAAAGGAAGCACAAAATTTAATATTACTATAGTATGAAAATTAAAGCTAAGATATATTTAAGAGTAAATATTTCTATGTTTTGTACGGAAAAAACTTTCAAAATTGTATTTTTGTATACAAAGACATGCTTTAATTGACATTGGTTTAACAAAACATTGTCATATTATTGGCATAATTAACTTATACTATGGATCAAAATAAATTGTAGATTTCAAAGTAAAACATAAATAGATCTACACGGTTTCTGTTCTCGTTTTCTTTGAATATTCAATTGCTTATTTTCTCCCGTTGCAATGCATGCAACGAGATCATAATTCATTATGTTGCAGGCAGTACGAATATGGTTGTACAACATAGCTGCATGCGAGACACTATGGCCACAACAGGCTCGAACCTGCTGCCACGGCACCACGCGCACACGGTGTCACTGACCATGGACAAGTAGCCTAGTCTGATAGCGTGACGGCCACAGTGCGGAACTGGGTCGGCATTGCACCGCGGCACAACGCTCATGCGGGAGACCAGAAGTGGCCATCGCAGCATGCGTGTAGTGTCTTTAGGTAGCCTTGGACGGAACTATGTGGTAGCACGTGTGGCCTGCATAAGCGCCTTTTTGGTTCCTAGATGCATGGAGGCAACCTAGAGCACAAGCATGCTGGCGACGTATGCTCTAGAGATGGTGCCTTTGATGCGACTTGGCTTTCAGTAGCCTTTAATCCATTGGAATGCTAGGGAGATTGACGGGTAGTGGCCGACGACGCGCTGCCTCGAATACAAGACGTTGTTCGTCTGTCGGCTGCTCCATATGTCATGCTTTTAATTGTCCTCCTCCTTTGCTTAGGCTCCTACCAGTTTGCCTTGTTCCCTAGTGAGTGTGCAAAGTGTGATGTCATCGAACGCCACGTCCACGAGGAGGGACACCTCAGCGTTCCTGCGGAGCCACGGGTAGACATGACATAGTCGCCCAAGACGAGCCCCGTGTCACGGCAGAGCTACTCTGATGGCCTTGACATGACACCCTGCTGTTGGCATCGTCCATCGTCAAAGAGAACAAAGTCAAGCGCCCTAGAGACTCCCGTGACGACCTCGATCTGACCACCAACGTCCGACTCCTACGCAATGATGATGTTGCCTAGGCGAAAGGTGCTCCTGTCGATGATGCGGAGGCTGCCGCAGGCTGTGAGCACATTGCCGTTATCCAGAATTTGTTCTATTTCACAAAAAAAAAAGTATCCCTGCACATAACTAAGGCTAAATTTGCTCACTATCATTTGCATTCTCCGTTTTATCACCCTTTCAGTGCGGAATCATTTGAACATTTCAGAACCTCTCGAGTAAAATTGGTAGTCTTGTTAGAAGATCATGATACATGCCTTGTGCAAAAAAAAAGATCATGATACATGGACATATATTTGGGGTAATGGAACTTATAGCTCAGGTAAAGCCTACAAGCATTTGAAAGGGTCACAGGGATATTCATCCAATTTTTAAGCGGATTTGAAAAGGCTGCAATCAGTTAATACATAAGGCATTCTTTTGCCTACTCTTAAAAGGTAGGCTAAATACAAGAAACACGCTAAAAAGAAAAAACATGCATCTGCCTTGCTAGAAGCCTACAACTATCTTCTATGCACTGAAAATGTTGAAGAATCTGCACAGCATTTGTTCATGTACTGTTCTTTCTTCAAATACTGCCAGTCAAGGATAAATGTGCTTATTGATGAGGAGTTATCACCACTAGTGTAACAAGCCTCATGGCAGGCCCAAGGTGGCAAGCCTAGGAGGGGCTCACGCTGGCCATGCAGGGCCAAACCGCGCCACCAGGAGGAGGCAGGGCGCACACGACCAAGAGGAGGGGCTGCCTCCACGGCGCTATCAGCTCTTCCACACGGAAGAGTCCAGATTAGATGGAAATAAAGATAGAGTTAGATACAAATTAGAATAAAAGGAAATAGGACTTATTTAGGAAAGGAGAGTCCAAATCTATAAGGACTCTACCCAGCTAGATTGCTTAGAGGTCTAAGTTTTTCGGGACTACCCTGTTCGGCTGAGCTTATCAGCACGGCTTATCAGCCGTGGAACAGTGTTTTTCTCTCACAGCAAATCAGCCACAACCGGCTTATAAGCCAAAAAAACAGCCTGCCGAACAGGGCCTATAAATATAGGGGTTATGTAACGTTTCAGATCTTAAGCAGAAAGTAAAGCCTTGGCTCTTTATTCCCTTCCCCTCCACTCAGCCTCGGTCCCTCTCCTCCTTTCCACGCCGCCCTTCTCTCACTCCCTGCACCATCCCTCTTTCCCCACGCCCTAAACTCTAGCTGCCCCCTCCATCATCGCCGCCACCCACCAGGAGGCCTCCCTCCCAAGTGACGTGTTACAACTACAAATACTTGAATCTATTCGGCAACAACTCTCAGTTCCTTTCTACATGTTCAAAAAAAAACTCTCAGTCCCTTTCTTCATGCAAATTTTGATTACAATGCGCTGGAGCATATGGATTACAATGTGTGGAGTCCCCTCACATATTGTAACCGACTAAACTCTCTGTTTTTCTCCTTTTTAATATTTTTTCCCAATAGGGCCGCTGCCCCTCGTATTTCATTAAAGAAAGGTTTATGCCTAAGGAAATGTGTAATTATGTCATTCTCGACTAGCCCTTATCACTACCGGACACGGCTAATTTACCGAGTGCAAAATGATTTGCCGAGTGCTTTCTGTCGGGCACTCGGCAAAGGCAATCTTTGCCGAGTGCCGGAGCGCAGGCACTTGGCAAATAAGGGCACTCGACAAATCTTCCTAGCCGTCGGCAAAATTTTTTCTTTTCCGAGTGCTGGGCCCTCGGCAAAGTTTGGCCGTCGGCAAAAAATCTTTGCCGAGAGCTGGGCACTCGGCAAAATTTGGCCGTCGGCAAAGGTGGCAGGCATGACGGCGGCCACCTGCCGTCAACCTTTGCCGAGTGCCCCGCCGTTAGGCACTCGGCAAAGAAATTTTTATTTTTTATTTTTAAAATTCTTTGCCATGTGCCACGTGTCCAGGCACTCGGCAAAGGCTGATTTGCCGAGTGCCATAGGTGGCACTCGACAAATTAATATTTTTTTTGTTTTTTTGCCCTATTTTTTTTCTGGGGCCTTGCTACAGTAATTACATCTCAATTTCAAAATTTGGGATAATTTTAAGTTTTTTTTACTATATTTCATTAATTATTTTTGTTTTGTTGAATTTTCCTGACTATTTCAAATTTGAACTGTAGATACATGAAATAATCGAATTTGGTCATTCAAAATATGGTATTCATGATGTTTAGCGTATGTTGAGGCCGTATCTATGAACCACATGTGGAGATGTCTAGATTTTAGGCATCCCACTTCACAACTTGCTCGAAACTTTCTTATTTTTTTACCACGGTCTCCACATGTGATAACATGTCACCTCGACAAGTTTCGTCATTTTCGGACTTCATTTGGATTTTAAATAATTTAAATACACTTTTCCCGCGAGTACCTCGTCATGTTACGACACCAAGATGGTCGTAATTTCATGCGAGTTCCTAGATACGGCCTCAACATACGCTAAACATCATGAATACCATATTTTGAATGACCAAATTCGATTATTTCATGTACCTGTAGTTCAAATTTGAAATAGTCAGAAAAATTCAATGAAACAAAAAAATTAAGGAAAAATAGTAAAAACCCCAAAATTGTCATAAATTTTGAAATTGAAATTTAATTAATGTATAAAGGCCCTAGAAAAAATGGGGAAAAATAAAAAAATAATTTTTCGAGTGCCAGGACAGTGGCACTCGACAAAGAATTTTTAAAAAAGAATTAAAAATTTCTTTGCCGAGTGCCCCATGACCGGGCAATCGGCAAAGGCCCGGGGGTTATTTGGGCCACCCTTGGCCAGCCCATTATTCTTCTAACCTGTGACCCCCGCCCTCAGCAAGGACCCGCGCGCTCTCTCCCCGCCACCACCGCCATCCCTGCCGCCGCCGCCGAGGCTTGCCAGATCCCGCCCCGCCGGCCACTCCCGGCCTCGCCCCGCTCCCGCCGCTCCCTTCCATGCCCCGCCACACGTGGCGTCGCTCCCGTCCCCGCCTCTCCGCTCCCCGGCCAGGCCCCGCCGGACCGGGCCGCGCCGCGCTGCGCCCCGCCCCGCCGCGCCGGTCTCGGCCACGCCTCGCTACGCCCGGCCGCGCCGCGCCCTGGCCCGCTGCTCCCGGGCACGCCGTGCCCCTTCCAGCCGCTCCACCCCCCGCCCCACCGTCCCCGTCCCTCTCGTCGGGGCAACACCCATCGGCCAGTGCTTCTCCAGTCCCGGCGGTCCCGGGGCCGCCCCGCCCCTCCCAGCCCCTCCTGGCCCTTCCCCGCCGACCCTGTCCCCCGCCGCTGCAGCCCCCACCGGCCCTGAGCTCCCTCGGCCCCGAGCTCCCCCACCAGCCCCGAGCTCCACCGGCCCTGCTGTGCCCTGCGGCCGGCCAGCAGAGGGAGAAGGAGAGGAGCAAGAGGAAGAAAGAGAAGGGGGAGGAGGAAGAGGAAGAAAGAGAAGGGGAAGGAGGAAGAAGAGGAAGAAAGAGAAGGGGGAGGAGGAAGAAGAGGAAGGTGCCGACCCGACCGGCCGTCGATCCTCGCGCCGTTCCGACCGCCCGTTGATCCTCGCACTGCTGCGGTCATCCCTGTCGTAGTCGCCGGCCCTCGCTCTTGCCGCCAAGGTAAGCCCTACCCTTGTAGTGTTAGTAGTAGTAGTAGTTAATAGTGTTAGTAGTAGTTAGTTGTAGTGCTAGTAGTAGTAGTTAGTAGTGTTAGTTGTAGTAGTTAGTAGTGTAGAGGCGCACACGAGCACCAAATTGGCCATGAGCCGTTTTCCTGCTGGGCTGCTAGATCAGGCTGGAGAGCGCGTGAGTGCATCTGCTGGGCCGTGGGCCGCACAGCACTGGGTCAGGCCAAATGTGCAGGAGAGGCTAAGATTAAGTTTCTTTTTTTCAGAAGCAGTTTTTAATGAATTTTATGAAGTTTAAATGTTCAATCTTTGATCAAATTTGAACCAACAAAAAATGTTGTTCAAAGAGTAGATAAGGGCTACAAAATGCTTCTGAATAATATTATCTTAAGATTATTTTTTTAAGTTTCCGCTGCAAAGTTTATGAATATGTTTATCCTCTAATTAAATTAGAACCAACGGAAAATTTTAAATTGGAGTAGTCATATTTATTTAAGTTAAATTATGGTAATGTCATTTTCTGACCAAAGTTGATGATAGTAATATTATAATATTATTTGTGAGTTTTATGCATTAATTTTATTTCTGTCCAACGGTGATGTAGAATTAATGTAGAAGAATGATGTTTTATTCTATTTCTGTCCAACGGTGATATAGAATAGAACTGAAATATTTAAAAGTTTAATGCGCATGTTTTTAACCAGATCAACATAGGGTTAATTTCATGCTCATTATTGTTGATTATTGTTTGATATTTTTCAGACTAAGATCTACATGCTTTCATTCTTGAAGGCAGAAAGGAAAATAAGCTGGGTACTTGTGACTCAGATGATGAAAAGCCTAAGTGTAAGTTCAATATGGAAGAATGCCATTACATGAGGGATTGTGTTCTCTTCAATGAATGGCTTGAAAAGAAAGGGATTAAAGGATATAATTAATCCAAGAAAAGGTGATGAAGCAATAATTTGATATGAAAGTTTAGTTTAAGAAATGTCTTTTATGTACTCTCTATGAGGAAGAATTTAATTTTAGTTTCAGTCATTATGATAAGAGTTGTAATAAATCAGATGCATGTTTAATTTGACCAATGTTGGATTAAGCATGTGTGTTACACAATATTCGGATTTATTTCTGAATCTGATGGATTGAATATGTAAACATTTCCTATGTCCTGAGAGCTAATTATAGTATTTATGTCCAGAATTATCCCGCATGGCGGGAGAAGTTTTGCCATAGCATTTATGTTGTATGGTGAGAGAAGTTTGTGATGCCTCATGTGTTTAGTATATCTCACACAGCGAGGATAGTTTGGGGTAGCTCTTATGCTGTCCTAGTATTGACCATGCGATTATATTGTATTATGGTCATTAAGCACTCAATGAGTTGAGGGCCATAAGGGGAGCAATCCCAAAATCACACCGTTGCTAAATCTAAAGAAGGTGGAGAGTTGGTTAACTGACTCCCTACAAACGCATGCGGGCACTCTAATTGAGTAGATCGTTGCAGAGTAATATAGTAATGGTGGAATGCGCACTTTTGAATGTATAATATGGCCACTAAGATGGATTCATTAGATGTGAACCGAAAGAAAAGGGAGAGATTAAGCCTTGACAAGTTGAGTCTATCAACTAAGCTGAGCACATCAATTAAAGTATGAACAATTCAAATCTTCCCCTGTAGTATCATCTTGACATAAAGTGATTTTAAGGACAAAAGAAAGTTACATACGAACAAAAGATAAGAAGAACATGCGAGCATGACTTGCAGAAGTACCGCTAAGGATTTTGTAGAGTTCACGAAGTAGAATGACGAAAGTGTACTCCCATATGAATAAGAAATAACTTTGTTTGCATGACATAATCATGTGAATGAAGTAAGTCATAAATGTTTTAAATAGTTTTCGAAATTATGGTAGTAAAGTTTATGCCACATTTTGAGGGGAGAATTGTGAGATTAGTTAAGAAAGACAATTAAGATACTCCCCTATACTCTAGATAATACGATGCATAGTGTGCATTGAAGACAAGAGTGATCTATAAAAGATGAATATAATCGTCAAGGTAGTACAACGGTCATAATAACCCCCTAAGCCGAGAAATAGCTAAATTCCTAGACTTTTTACAGTTCCGATAAGAAAATAGCATAGTCAGTAGTGTAGTCAGCCAGTATTCATACTGGACGAGCCTCAGAGATACTAAGACGGTGTTTAAAGCGCCACATAAGTTTTTTAATAGATTAAACCCAAATAAGAAATTTAAAGATACACTGTCTTTATAGAAGGTGGAATAATCTGGGGGAGTATAGTATGTAGAGACCTAAGACTTAAAGAGAAGTGGGACTACGTGCCCACTTCAGTGATTCAAGAGAAACAACTTCTCAATACTTGTTGATGTTGTATGACTTATACAACACATGTTGTTAGCTTTTCAAAGAAGATGAATAATGTAAACAAGGTCCTTGTAATACAGAAGCCTGTAGAATCAATTGCCTCTTGGCAATGAAGAGCAACAATAGCCCAATATCAAAAAAGTGCCAGTAGCTGAGGCCATAGAAGGTCTCAAAGAATTAGAAAATCAGCTATTTCTGATGACTATAAAGACTATGTTAGTAAAGAATATACAAGAATATGTTAGTGAAGAATTTCAAATGGAGGGTGGTCCCACCTTATTTGAAGAAGCCATAAGAAGTGATCACTCGCTAAAGTGTCTGGAAGCCATGCAAGATGAAATGAAATCGATGAATACCAATGATGTTTGAGACTTAGAAAAATTCCTAATGGGACCAAAACAATAGGGTGTAAAGGGTCTACAAGATAAAATATGACTCCAAAGGAAATGTGGCAAAAGGATTCACACAAAGAGAAGGAATAGATTACAATGAGTTACATTATGCAAGGATTCTTTTAGAATCATAATGACATTAGTGGCACACTACGATTTAGAGTTATATCAGATGGATGTAAAAATGGCATTCCTCAATGGGGATTTGTATGAAAAATGTTCACGTGGCACAACCTAAATGTAACACCCAAATTTTAGAGTTAATAAATTTTAAATAATTTAGATAACAATTAATGAGAAATTAAAATTTTAAAAATTATTTGGTGTTGCATTCATGTTGTTGCATTTATTTTATTTTGTGGAGTGGATTTATTTTATTTTGATTTGGTTTGGAAAACTTTATTTGGAATAGTTTGTAAACAAACAAATAAAGAAAAGAAAGAAGAAAAAAAAAGAAACAACTTACCGTTTCCCTGGTGGCCTGGAAGTCGCTCGGCCGGCCTCCTCTCGCCCTGGGCCACGGAACGGGCCGAAGCCGAAGCTGTTTTCCCTTTCCGCACTTGTGGGCCGGCCCAGCGTCGCAGTGGCCGCGCCTCCCTCTCTGTGTGGTCGCTGACGGGTGGGGTCCACATGTCATAAGCATCTTCATCCTCCCGTGTTTAAGCCAGACTTCGAACCGGAGGCGGACGCAACAACCGTCTCGCGATTTCCGGGATCTCCTACCCGTATATGGCATCTTGGGGCTACAAATAGGAAGAGGAGACCCTCTATTTTCCGTTTTCCATCTAAAACTCGAGCTACATCACGTGAGATTGAGCGTAGGAGGCCGGAACCCTAGGTTCTCTCGGCCGGTTCGTCGGTGGAGCTTGTGGGAAGGTTCGAGCTCTTTTTCTTAGCTTTGGTGAGTTCGCTATCCCCTCCTCTTTCTTCACGTGCTTTTCTTTGGTGTTGAGATGCTTTGAATCGTGGTTTTGGTGAGCTCGGGTGCACCGGCAATGGCGCCACCGTTCATCACCGAGCCGCGCTCTCTTCTCGGTTCGATTTAGTGCACCTAAACCGTCTAGGATAGATCGGGTTCATCTCCTCTTTCGATTTGAGTTGATGGCGGGTCAAGTAGTGGTCGGAAAAGGGGGAGACGGAGTTCTCCGGCGGGCTCATGGCGTCGGCCATGGCGGCCACCGGCCGGACTTGAGAGAGGTGGTCGGATTTTCCACTGTGCACTTGATGATGAACACGAACCGTTGGATTCGAGATGAAGGGCTGACATTAGAAGATACCCCTTTGCGGGGTAAACTTCTTAAAGAGCCCCTTAGCTTTTTAATAATAAACCCGCCGTCCATAGCGTATTGTTGAAAGTACATTTTCGTGTTTTGAAAGCGTATTCTCTTCCGGATAAGTCAAAAATACGTTTTCAGGTATTTACAGTTTTGCCACTAGAACTGTTTTGGTCATAAAATCTTCGTTTTAACTCCGATTTGATCCGTTCAAGTTGCGTTAGGTTCGTATTTGCGAGCTCTACATGTTAGTGTAGTTGTACAGTCAGTTTGGACAATTTAATTTTCGAGTTTATAATTAAGTATTTATTTATCTTTAGGAAATCTTAGAAAATTCATAATTTATACGTTTTAACTCCGAATTTGGTGATCTTTGCGTCTGTGTGATCGTAGAAACGTGTAGAAGAGTTTTATAAACTTTTATTACTGTTTTGCTACTGTTGGTGTACTGTTCTAATTGTATCTCTTTGTTTGCTTCGTGTATGTTTGATTGGATGCATGTATGTTGTTGATTGATGATCGAATATAGAAGGTGAGCAGTATCTGGACGATTCGGAGTATTACTTTGAACCAAGTCAGCAGTATCACTTGGAAAGCTTTGATCAAGGCAAGTATAACACAGGACTATCCTTGTTACCTATACATTGAATTGTCATACATATGCATGTGCTTACCTTGACAAACTTAGAGATTATAACTTAGTGATTGTTATCTTGATTCCTTGTCAACCTTGAGAATGCATATGGGTAGCTACTGCTAGTGCTTAAACTAAGAACAATGATCTTGTAATTTGATTAATGGATTAAGCAATCAACCTTTAAGATGATTTTATTACTATTAAAAGGGGGCTAGAGCATGTGTATTATTTTGATGCTCTGGTTTCTCTCCATAAGGACTTATCTGTAAGTGATAACCGGGATATACAGTACATCTGTGAGGGCTATATGGCTCTGGCTTTAGTTGTTCAAGAGACCTTTTCTAGCTTGTTAGAGGTTACCTTAAATGGCGTAAGAAAGGCTTGCCACGTTGGGTGTAGTGCGAGCCCCTGGCCTAGTGTGTATAGGCTGCGGTTGTTGTGCCACAGGGAAGGGGGGTTCTACATCTGCCTGCCGAGTGAATCTAATGGCCCTAACTTGTTAGACGAACTTTTGAGTGGCTTTATATGGTTCTCGGGTGTTTGGGCTTGATCTCCCCACTCATTTGGAAATCATGACTTACAGTGAAAGTGTACACCTCTGCGCAGAGTTAAAAACTGGTATACTAACCGTGCTCACGGATACGAGCGGCCTTGTGGATTCTTATGGAATAGTTGATCATAATTGTTATATCATGCTTAATTATTGTTGATTATTATTTGCTCATGTTAATGCTATTCATTATCCTTATTACAATTGATCATTGGTTCTTTAATGGGAAGTGGTTTATCTTGATGCTACTCAATTGCTAATATATGATTAAAAGCTAAACGCAGTTAAACAATGTCTAGCCTTTTTGAGCCTCATGAACCCTGTGTTATATTTGTTGAGTTCGACATGGACTCACTCTTGCTATTTCCACCATAACAGATGAAGATATTGAGGAAGATTATCGGAATGAGTACTAGTCTTGGTGTCAACCAGTCAACCGTGTCCCTGTGTGGAGTTTCCGCTGAAGAATTACTATTAGTTATTATTACCTATCGTTCAAGACTATGTCTTAAATATTTATTCGTTATGTAATAAGCACTGTGATGATACTTTGTAATTTGTCAACTTATGTGTGCGACTGTTTCCTGGGGCGCACATGAGTCTTTTATGTATCCTATTTTTGTCCTTAAAAATGGGTGTGACACTAAAGGTTTTATCATGGAAGAAAAAGAACGTAAGGGATGCCACCTAAAGAAACAAATAGAAAGTTTAGGTTTTAAAGAGAATGAGAAGGACAATAGCGTTTATGCAAAGTTCAAGAATGGAAAATTCATTTTCCACATCCTGTGTATAGATGACTAGCAGTGATGTTAATCTGCCATTTGAGAAGAAGTTATTGTCCTCAAGTTTCAATATGAATGATCTTGGTGAAGCGTCATTCGTTCTAGGAATTGAAACTCACCGAGATAGAAGAAAAGGAGTATTAGGACTATCGCAAAGACATACTTAGAAAAGGTTCTAAAGAGATAAAGTATGCATGTGAGTAAACCTACGGATGTTTCTATAGTCAGGGGTAATAAATTTGAGAACTTTAGTGTTCCAGGAACCAATATGAGATAGATCAAATGAACATGGTTCCATATGCTTCAGCTGTTGGAAGCTTTATGAGTGCACAAGTTAGAACTTACCCTAACATAGTTCATGTATCCGGGATGTTTTGGCAGAAGTTCAGTCTAGATATAGATTACTGGAATAGAGTTAAGAATGTCTTGCAATTTTACAGAGTATTATAAGCCTCATAAAGAGTAAGAAAGAATAAGTACTCTCAAATAGTTATGGGTACAAATGTTAAGCTTTGGTGAGATGTGTAGTGAAATCAACATAAGTTGCTAACACCTGCACTTGGAGTTTATTGTGGAAAAGCTCCAATGAAACCGTTGTTGTGTCATCAATGATGCATACCCATAGTATAGCTTGTTATGAGGCTCAAGGATAGGCAAAAGTGGTTAAAAGAATTTGTACCCAGAGCTGATAATGGTAGACAACAGCAACAACCATTTAAGTAGTTCACTCCTATGACAACAAGCCAAGTGTGCTGCCAAACACATTGACATTTAGTTATACGTTGTGAAGGAGAGAGTTCGGAATCATATTAAAAGTATTGAGCAAGTACTTGTGGATCCCCCGCTTACCAAAGACTTACCACCCAATGCGTTCAGAGAACACACAGTGGACATGAGTTTATGGGAAAGCCTACGATTTGTGGACAATAAGGGCATAGTTGAGAATATGTTCTAAAATAGAGAGGTGTATTGTAGCTGTGTAATCTAATGGTACTAACCGTTATGATGGAGCAAGCTCTATGCGCTAATCTGTGATGGAATGGTAAAAAAGATAAGTATGTTAAGTTTAAGTCTAAAGTTTAAGTAAAAAATTGAGATCAATGGGGAGAATGTTAGGTTGATCTCCACCCAACTCGGTCCAATGACTGAGTCGGACCTTGACTCACGTCCTGATCGGGGGCGTCCAGCCGTACTCCTAGCTGGTGGGCCCCCGTCGCACAGTGCCTATAAAAAGGAGGTGGGGGCCAGGGGCTCAAAGAACTAGGTTCACCGCCACCCATAGAACTCCACCTAAACCCTAATCCGATCTAGAGAGGGGGCACTACCAGCGACGGGAAGCTCCACCGAGCCGTCACTGGATCTCACCGACGACATGGCCTCCACCTCCGCCAAGCCTGCCAATGGTCGGTACCCTTACCTCTCTCTCTCTTCCCCTCTCCTCTCTCTCTGGTTTGTATTCTAGAATGAACTACATACTTGTTTATCCCAAATGCAAGAGTAGTAACCCACTAGATCTACACCTAGTAATCCCAAATTACTATCAGCTTCAGCACCTTTGTGAACACATCCATAGCACGAATGAAGAAAACTAATCACCCTACTTGCATCCATTCTCCCGATGCCTTCCATTCTTAAACCTGTTATTCTTGGTTCCTTTTATCACGCACTATAGCTAGTCACCTCTCACTGATGCCATCAACTACTAGTAGATAGTTGCAAGAAGGGATAGACTCCAGAGTATATATATTAGCAAAGGCCTAGAAGTTATGACGGCTGCACTCCGGACACAAGCATGATTATATATAGGCACTGTATGGATGGCGCGGAACGGTTCTGATTCTCATTGGAATCCCAAAAAAATGTGCCAAACACTATAACGGTGAAATGATTCTAGCTTGGAACGTTTCGTATGGTTCAGTGGATTTTTCGTGTGGGGAGTGAAACAGCTCCAAACTGGTTTCACTAGATTTTGTTTCTAATCTCTCCTATATGCTAGCGATCATACTTTTTTCTAGTTATCCTTTTTAAGTACGACATCAAAATGGGTCCTATTTAAGTTATTATATACTTCACCCACAAAAAGTTCTGGATTTTTTTTAAAAAATAAACTTATAGCCAGTTTAAAAAGAATAAAGTCTATTTTGCCCTAGGACTTATAGCCAGTTTAAAAAGAGGTAAGGGATTTTTTTTCAAGGAGTAAAGTCTGTTTCAGCCCTATGAGTGTTGAAATCATGGCTCTCGAGACATGTCGATCAATCACTCTTCATGTATGTAATTTTTATTTCTATTATTTTACATTGTATTAGTGGTTTGTGCCTAGCTAATTTCTTCAATATATACAATTTTGCCCTCTATATATGTACATGGTATGTTGTTAGCTTGTGTTGATAAATATGACTGTGTTGCAGCCATTATGGTCACATATTCCCAGGGACATTCATAGAAGCCCTGATCTGCCAGTCATTGCATTGTCCTACTATTGCTGAAAACATCTCATGAATCATGATTTCGAACTGTATGCACATCCTTCCCACCAACACCTATAGATAAGATGAAAGTTCGACTGGTCTAATAGTACAATTAATTTGTGTCGTGTATACATCTGTCAGGTTCACTTTGGCCTAAGAAAAACAAAACCACACAATCTGGTGCTGCTATATAAAATTACTACATCCAACTTTCACCTCACCTCTCCCGACTTTCTTGAAAATGCAAATAAAAACATGTCCTCATGCTTGTACACCTTCGTCTCCTTGGTGAGTGCTTTTGTGTGCAGTATGCTCCTTTCAATTCGTCTCCTCATTTCTGGATTACCTAGCCCCCGTTTGGTACAGCTCAGCTTCACTAATAAAGCTATTTTTTAGTTTTAGCTTCATGAGCAGCTCTATTAGTGAAGTTGAAGCTGTTTTGTTGACCTGCTTGGCAAACAGCTTCATGTTGTACACATAACGAAAAAAAGACTATAATACCCTTCCTCCTCTGCAGTCGTTTCCTCTTCCCCCCTATCCAATCAGCGTTCAGACTTTCTTCCTCGACCCCAATGGCCCGCGTGCCCCCATCCCGACCGGCTGTGGCTAGGCCCTCGCCCACGGCGGTGCCCAGGCGCGGCGGCGGCGGCGGCCGTGCCCGCCTGACCTTCTGACCATGGCCCCTCACGCTCATGGCAGCGCCTGCACAGAGGCGGTGGTCGTGCCTGCCCAGCCTTCCGACCATGGCTGCGCCCGCTCGCGGCGGCGCCTACGCAGAGGTGGCAGCCATGCCTACTCGGCCTTCCGGCCATGGCCGCGCACACTCGTGACGGCGCCTGCACAGAGGCAGCAGCCGTGCCCGCCCGGCCTTCCAGCCATGGACGCTCCCGCTCGCAGTGGCGCCTACGCGGAGGCTGCGGCCATGCCCGCCCTTCTGTCCATGGCGGCGCTCGCCCATGGTGGCGCTCAGGTGGCCACACGGTGGAGTCCGCGCCCGTCCAGGCGACGGTGCCCGCACATGCCTACTGCAACTGGTTGGGCAAATCGGAGATGGCGCATGCTGGGGCCACAAGTGGCAGGTGAAGAATAAGCTATTATTTTCTGCTTCATCATAACTCATGTCTTCGTGAGAGGAGGAGAAAATAGCTTTATATGAAGTTGTTTTGTATGTTTGGCAAAAAAAAACAACTCACAAAGTGAGCTGTATCAAACAGCCCCTAGTATTTGTCACTACCAACTACCGATCACTTTAGACATACATACGTGCTTAATAGTACTAGGAAAATACATGACACGTGCATCTACAGTACATGCATCTTGGAAATTAAGAACGGTATCAGGAGAGAAGGTATCAAACGTATGTTACTGTTGGCGTTGGCGGCAGTATATTAGCCATCAATGCAATGCCAATGCAGTGGACTTTGAGTCTTTGAGAGAAGAAAGCGATAGCTTCCGCGGAGTCACCAAGAATTTCTTTGTCGATGAGAAAACAGCTCGGCTCATGTACTACAGGATCGGATGCGTACTAAGGGCGGTCCTAGCCCTTGAAACTACTCCCTCCATGTTGGTAAAAGAAGTCGTTTTAGACAACGACACGGTTTCCAAAGCATAACTTTAACTTCATTTTTCTATAAAAATATTTATTCAAAAGTGATATATGTATACTTTTATGAAAGTATATTTCAAGACAAATCTATTCATGTTGTTTTCACATTTTCAAACTCAACAACTTAAAAGTTATTCATGATTTATATTCCCAATGTTTGACCCAAACCTTGTCCAAAACGACTTCTTTTACCAACATGGAGGGAGTACACAGTTTCCGTACATGCCAGATCAGCAGGAAACTAGCTTTGGAAACTAAACAACCCAACACAATAGTTTTTTATGTGGGCCTGTATTAAATACTGCTACGGTGCGGGCGTCCGACCGTCTGGACGTTATGCTTTTTAGGCGTGCACGCTACCGGTCAAATAGACCTGCTCTCCTCTACCTTCCTTCACAGCTTTAAAAAAGACAGCGACATTTTCCGACTCGCACAGCCATTGCGGCATTTCCCACCGCTCGCCCGCCGCTCGCCTTCTCTAGCACGGTTGCTGCTCGCCGCAGCCTTCTCCAGCGCAGGGGGCCTTGCCGTGGGCACGACACTCGCCTGTCATGACCTTCTCCAACATGAGGGCACCTCACCGTGTGAGGCCACACCAGCCCGCGACCGCCACTGCTGCCTCCACTGCAGGTGCCGCTCACTGGGGGCCCTGCAGCTGACCGAGGGCCACGCACCAGCCTACCCACTATCATCCTCCTTCTCCACCACGACCTAGCGCCAGGTCTTATTGTGCAGTGCTCCGCCCGCCCGCATGCCAGGTTTTGCGCGCATGTTGCAAGCTATGTTTCAAGTGTTTTAAAGGTATGTTGTAAGTGTTTCATATAGACGTTGGAAAAGTAGAACGGGATATTGTAAAAGTAGATCGAGATGTTGCACGTGTTGCAATAGCTATGCACGTATGTTTCAAGTATTTGTTCCAGATGTTTTATATGTATCAAACGTATGTTACAAGTATTTTTATCTGGACGTTGAAAAAGTAGATCTGAATGTTGCATATATATACATGTTGCATTCATACGTCTGTTGCAAGTGTTTCATCTGGATGTTACATATGTTTGCAATGATTTTCAAGTGTTTTTCAGATGTTTTTGCAAATGTTTCAGAAGCATGTTTCAAATATTTTATTTGTCTTCTTTTGTATGTTACAATTGTTGTATCTGTATGTTTCAAAAACAAATTGGGTGTTTGCACATGGGATGTGCATGAGAAACGACTGGTGGCATGGGCCCACTGTTGGGGCGCTCGCTAGCAAGCCCGACGCCGGGGTGTTCGCTCGCTCGCTGAGCAGGTACCGTCCCCCAGATTAGACGTGCGAGCACAAGTCCGATACTTTCTTTGATTACTGGCGTCGTCTTCTTCCTGTATCACACCCTCTCCCCCACTTCACTTTTTCCTCTATTGTATCCTCATCAACGAGCACTGGTTCACATCCACTGACAAGCACCCATTCGCATCTTTCTACAGCAAGCCCGTCCGCAAGGCCTCCGCGGACACGCAGGGCGAGCGCGGCAGGTCGCGCGCGGCGGCCGCAGCAGCAGCGCAAGGGGCGTGCAACCAGGGGCGTGGCGTGCCACGCGGCGTAGGCAGGCATAGGTCTCTTGGGGCACGGACTGGTGGTGGCGTGTCTCTGGAATGTGTGACATTGGCGAGTTTGCTGGCCGGGAGTGCCGACCGGCCAAGGCAACCACCCAACATCGCGTTGCAAGAAAGCGGCGAGCGGCGGCCACCTCCATGGTGGGATCACGTGGCAGGAAATGGCTCCTCGTCTACATCCGTTGAGCTTGAGCAAATCTGAGAGGGTGCATCTTGCCTTGTAGATGTAATGATCTATAACATGGTATAGCAAAAATTTAGCTCTTTCTACTATCATTTTATTTTTTATGTGGGTGCGGCCGCACCCAGAATATAGATCAGCCCCTTTGGTGAAATTAGTGGTTTCATCTGTCTTGGTAAGGGGAGCCGATGTCGTTATTCCGCAGAGCTCCGTATTCGCCTCTCTTTCCTCGTTAATTTAGGTGCCAAATCACATTTTCTGCTTACGTGGCGCATCATTAATTCTATGGAAACGACGTGTTGAGACTCGCGTAATGTGTATGGAGATGCCTTTTAATTTCTTCTTATTAACAGTACTGATTATTGAAGCCTTTATTTCGCTTTATTTGAACTAACGCTGCTGTATTAAGTATTGTACTCTATGATTTAAGTTTACGGTCGATTATTTGGATCAATGTACTTTTTTTAGTACCGTATTCTCCCAATATTTATAGGTACGACGAGAATTTCCCAAGAATTAATAAAAGTCAAAACATCCCATCTCGTTCAAACAACATTAGCCAGATCATGCTTCACGTGCACATCTGCATTTTTGTCACACCCATTTTTAAGGACAAAATAGGATGCATAAAACACTCATGTGCGCCCCAGGAAACAGTCGCACACATAAGTTGACAAATTTTAAAGTATCATCACAGTGCTTATTACATAACGAATAAGTATTTAAGACATAGTCTGGAACGATAGGTAATAATAACTAATAGTAATTCTTCAGCGGAAACTCCACACAGGGACACGGTTGACTGGTTGACACCAAGACTAGTACTCGTTCCGATAATCTTCCTCTATATCTTCATCTGTTATGGTGGAAATAGCAAGGGTGAGTCCATGTCGAACTCAACAAATATAACACAGGGTTCATGAGGCTCAAAAAGGCTAGACATTGTTTAACTGCGTTTAGCTTTTAATCATATATTAGCAATTGAGTAGCATCAAGATAAACCACTTTCCATTAAAGAACCAATGATCAATTGTAATAAGGATAATGAATAGCATTAACATGAGCAAATAATAATCAACAATAATTAAGCATGATATAACAGTTATGATCAACTATTCCATAAGAATCCCCAAGGCCGCTCGTATCCGTGAGCACGGCTAGTATACCAGTTTTTAACTCTGCGCAGAGGTGTACACTTTCACTGTGAGTCATGATTTCCAAATGAGTGGGGAGATCAAGCCCAAACACCCGAGAACCATATAAAGCCACTCAAAAGCTCGTCTAACAAGTTAGGGCCATTAGATTCACTCGGCAGGCAGATGTAGAACCCCCCCTTCCCTGTGGCACAACAACCGCAGCCTATACACACTAGGCCAGGGGGCTCGCACTACACCCAACGTGGCAAGCCTTTCTTACGCCATTTAAGGTAACCACTAACAAGCTAGAAAAGGTCTCTTGAACAACTAAAGCCAGAGCCATATAGCCCTCACAGCTGTACTGTATATCCCGGTTATCACTTACAGATAAGTCCTTATGGAGAGAAATCAGAGCATCAAAATAATACACATGCTCTAGCCCTCTTTTAACAGTAATAAAATCATCTTAATAGTTGATTGCTTAATCCATTAATCAAATTACAAGATCATTGTTCTTAGTTTAAGCACTAGCAGTAGCTACCCATATGCATTCCCAAGGTTGACAAGGAATCAAGATAACAATCACTAAGTTATAATCTCTAAGGTTGTCAAGGTAAGCACATGCATATGTATGACAATTCAATGTATAGGTAATAAGGATAGTCCTGTGTTATACTTGCCTTGATCAAAATTCTCCGGGTGATACTGCTGACTTGGCTCAAAGTAATACTCCAAATCGTCCAGATACTGCTCACCTTCTATACTCGATCATCAATCAACAACACACATGCATCCAATCAAACAAACACGAAGCAAACAAAGAGATACAATTAGAACAGTACACCAACAGTA
Organism: Saccharum hybrid cultivar R570; assembly: GCA_038087645.1. NCBI lineage: Eukaryota > Viridiplantae > Streptophyta > Magnoliopsida > Poales > Poaceae > Saccharum > Saccharum hybrid cultivar. The sequence continues at coordinate 452,590 of JAQSUU010000029.1, read as the reverse complement.
GCAAAACAGTAATAAAAGTTTATAAAACTCTTCTACACGTTTCTACAATCACACAGACGCAAAGATCACCAAATTCGGAGTTAAAACGTGAAAATTATGAATTTTCTAAGATTTCCTATAGATAAATAAATACTCAATTATAAACTCGAAAAATAAATTATCAAAACCAATTGTACAACTACACTAACATATAGAGCTCGCAAATACGAACCTAACGCAACTTGAACGGATCAAATCGGAGTTAAAACGAAGATTTTATGACCAAAACAGTTCTAGTGGCAAAACTGTAATTATCTGAAAACGTATTTTTGATTAAACCGGAAGAAAATACGCTTTCCAAACACGAAAACGTACTTTCAGTTTTACGCTACGGACCGCGGGTTGATAACTAAAAAGCTGAGGGTCTCTTTAACAAATTTACCCGCGAAGGGGTAAGTTCTAATCTGGGCCGTTGATCTCGATTTGGACGGCTCGCAATCATCTGCAACGCTACAGTAGAAGACCGATCCTTCTTCCTCGGTTCCGGCCGGCGGCTCCCCCATGGCCGGTGACTCCCCCATGGCCGGAGATGATGGATCTCCCCACCTAGACCACCATTCAAGCCCAAACTCGAACCAACCGAACGAGATGCTCCACGCGAACTCACCCAAGCAATAAAAACTAGCTACGACAAACCGTATCCGATGTGCGACAACAAGAGGACGGCGGCGCCATTACCGCACTACGGTGAACTTCAAAAAAACGCGATTCGAAGCATCTCCACCCAAAAGAAAAGCATAGGATGATAGAGAAGGAGAGTGCGGTCTCACCAATGCAAAGAATACGGCCTCAAAAGCGCCCGAGAGCTCCTCCCACGAACAACCGCCGTGCTCCAACTACCTCAAACCCTAAACCTCGTTTTCTTGTGGTGAAGTTCACGGTTTAGATGAAAAACGGAAATAGGAAACATGCGGCTACCAATTTATAGCTTCACATACTCGTATTTGGTTAGGAATCTCAATGTATGAGATTCGGTTCGGTTGGGAACGGTGAAGTCTCCGGCTCGAACACGGCGAAACGAAGAGGAAGCAGCTGACATGTGGCCCCCACTCGTCAGCGAGAGAAAGGAAGGGAAACGCTGCTGCTGCGGTACTGGGCTGGCCCATCCGGTGGCTCGCGCGGAAAAGCAGGCCATCGGCCCAAGGGAGAGGGAGAGAAGGCAGGCCGGCCCGGTTGCACAGGTAAGCTGTTTTATTTTTTTTTCTTTCTTTCATTTATTCACTTCTATATATATATTTTCCAAAACCAAATCAATTAAAATAAAACAAATATAACCACACCACAAAATAAAATAAATGCAACAGCATGAATGCATCACCAAATAGTTTTTTTTAATTTTAATTTGCCATTAATTGTTATCTAAACTATTTGAAATTCATTATTCCTGAAGTTTAGAATTTTTGGGTGTTACAAATTCTACCCCCCTTAAAAGAATCTCGTCCTCGAGATTGAACTGCTTACTCAAACAATTGCAGATATGATTTCCTTAATTCATCCTCTCTTTCCCAAGTTGCCTCTGCCTCTGAATATCGATTCCACTGCACCTTGCACATTTTAATAACCCGACTTCGAGTAACTCTCTCAGCAGTCTCTAAAATCTTAATTGGAAACTCTTCATATGTAAGATCCTCCTTAACAGTCAACTCTTCTAAAGGTATCTGCTCCTCAGGCACCCGTAAACACTTCTTAAGTTGTGAAACATGGAACACATCATGCACTCCAGATAAATTTTCAGGCAACTCTAATTGATAAGCAACTTCCCCACGTCTAGTAATAACTTTAAATGGTCCAACATACCTTGGTGCTAGTTTACCTTTCATGTTAAACCTCTTCACACTTTTCATAGGTGACACCTTCAAATAGACATAATCACCTACCTCAAAAACTATATCTCTTCTTCTATTGTCAGCATAACTCTTCTGACGAGACTGTGCTACTCTCAAATTCTCACGAATCACTCGCACTTGATCTTCTGCGTTTCTGAGAACATCTGTACCAAACACTTGAGATTCACCTGTCTGATCCCAAAACAATGGAGTTCTACACTTACGTCCATACAAAGCTTCAAACGGTGCCATCTTAAGACTCTGTTGATAACTATTATTGTAAGAAAATTCTGCATAAGGCAAACTCTTATCCCAACTAGTTCCATATTGCAATGCACAAGCTCTCAACATATCCTCTAATACCTGGTTGGTCCTTTCAGTCTGTCCATCTGTCTGTGGATGATATGCTGTACTAAAATTCAATTTTGTTCCCAATGATTCATGCACAGCTTTCCAAAAATGCGACGTAAACTGCGATCCTCGATCAGATACAATCTTCTTTGGAACTCCATGCAAACATACTATCCTCTCCATATACAACTCTGCCAATTTTGGTCCATGGTAAGTAGTCTTAACTGGTATAAAATGAGCAACTTTAGTCAATCTATCCACTATCACCCAAATAGAATCATAACCTCTCTGAGTACGCGGTAACTCTACTATAAAATCTATACCAACTTCCTCCCACTTCCATTCAGGAATCTTCATTGGTTGCAACAATCCAGCAGGTCTCTGATGCTCTGCTTTCACCCTCTAACAAGTGTCACACAATGCCACATACTCAGCCACATCTCGCTTTAATCCAACCCACCAATATTTCTGTTTAAGATCCAAATACATCTTAGTACTACCAGGATGAATAGAATAAGCTGACTCATGAGCTTCGCGAAGAATTGCCTGTCTAACAGTTTGATCCTCAGATATACACAGCCTCTTTCCAAACCACAAAATTCCATTATCATCCATTCGAAAGCCTGGTGACTTACCAATCACTATATCTTCCGCTATCTTCTTTAGCTTCTCATCCTTCAACTGACCCTTGTAGATTTCTTGCTCTAAGGTAGGCTCTATCACTAATTCCATTGTATTAGTAACAATGCCCAAATTCAAATATTCAAATTCAGCACATAACTCACTAGTCATAGACAACGTCCGTATCTTATTGGCATAACTTTTCCTACTAAGAGCATCAGCTACTACATTAGCCTTACCAGGATGATAGTGTATCTCAATATCATAATCCTTAATCAACTCTAACCATCTGCGTTGCCTCAAATTCAGATCTGACTGAGTGAAAATATACTTCAAACTCTTATGATCAGTGTATATATCACTCTTATGTCCAATCAAATAATGTCTCCAAATCTTTAAAGCATGAACTACAGCTGCTAACTCCAAATCATGTGTAGGATAATTCAACTCATGCTTTCTCAACTACCTAGATGCATAAGCCACAACTCTGCCTTCTTGCATAAGAACACATCCCAAACCTTGACGAGAAGCATCACAATAAATAGAAAACTTCTTACTCAAATCTGGCAAAACCAAAACAGGCGCTGTAGTTAACCTCTTCTTCAATTCCTCAAAACTAGCTTGACATTTATCTGACCACACAAACTTGGCATTCTTCTCTAACAGAGATGTCATAGGTTTAGCAAGTTTAGAAAACCCTTCAATGAACCGTCTGTAATATCCAGCTAATCCCAGGAAACTACGAATCTCGCTAACATCAATAGGTGGTTTCTAATCTAATACATCCTTTACTTTACCTGGATCCACTGATATCCCTCCATTAGAAACAATATGACCAAGGAAAGAAACTTCCTTCAACCAAAACTCACATTTACTTCGCTTCGCATACAGTTTATGCTCTCTAAGTTTCTGCAATACCAACCTCAAATGTTCAGCATGCTCTTCCTCCGTCTTGGAAAATACCAGTATATCATCAATAAATACAACCACAAACTTATCCAAATATTCCATGAACACCTTATTCATCATGTACATAAAGTATGCAGGTGCATTGGTCAATCCAAATGACATAACAGTATACTCATACAATCCATACCTTGTAGTAAAAGCTGTCTTTGGAATATCAGAAGCACGAATCTTCAACTGATGATAACCAGAACGTAAATCAATCTTAGAGAACACACAAGCACCTCTCAACTGATCAAACAAGTCATCAATCCTGGGCAAAGGGTACTTATTCTTAATAGTTACCTCATTTAGTGACCGGTAATCAACACACATCCTCTGACCGCCATCTTTCTTATCAACAAAAATAACTGGTGCTCCCCAAGGTAATGAACTAGGTCGAATAAAACCTTTATCTTGTAATTCTTTAATTTGTTTCTTAAGTTCTTCTAATTCATCTACTCCCATCCTATATGGTCGTTTGGCTATAGGTGCAGTTCCAGGAAGTAATTCAATAAGAAATTCAATGTCTCTGTCAGGTGGCATACCTGGCAATTCATCAGGGAAGACATCCAGAAATTCCTCAATCACTAAATTCTCCTTAATAGTATCTTCAAGCTGATTCACCACAGCGGTTGGTTGCTTCTGCACTGCTACATCCACATTGATTTTATCTCCATTAGGTGCAGTCACAACTACCACTTTCTGCTGACACTGAATCTCTGCCTGATTTTGCTTCATCCAGTCCATACCCAATATCACATCAATACCAGATGTCCTCAACACTATAGGAGTTATCTTAAACTCTACCCCCCTTAATACCATACTAATTGGAAGACAACGATTACTGGTTTGCATGGTACCTCCAGGTGAATTTACTAAGAGAGGTTCTTTCATAGCTAGCATAGATATACTATGCATTTTAACAAAAATGTTGGATATCAATGTATGAGATGCTCCAGAGTCAAAAAGAACAGTTGCGGGAGTGGAATGTACATTGAACGTACCAATCATAACTTCTGGTGCATCATGAGCTGTATCAGAAGACACGTGATTCACCTTTCCAGTACCAGATTGCCTCTGGTTGCTCTTCTGGCTCTGAGGAGTCTGCTGGTTCTGCTTCTCAGGACAATGGTAAGACATATGCCCCTCTTTACCACAGACAAAACATCTAGTAGGCGTGCTGGGAGCACTATTCTTCATGGGGGTAACATTGGAATTTCCAGTGCGAGGAGTCTGTTGCCCAGTCTGCTGATACTGTTGACGCTGTGGATATGATGAACGCTGTTGTGACTGATTACTTTGCCAATTCTGGGACCACCTCTGATTCGGATTACGATTCCACTGGCTAACCGGTCCCTAAAACTTCTGATGGAAACCAAGCTGAGGATTCGTGCGTTGACGATTGTTGCTTCCTGAGCTTTGTACCTTCATCTTCCTCTTCCTGTCCATCTCTCTGCGCTCATTATCAAGCACAATAGCTTTATTTACCAGCTCTTGAAAACTAGCATAGTTGTTTCCCTTCAACTGCAAGCGAAGATCATAATAAATTCCCTTCAAGAAAAGACGCTACCTGTCTGCATCTTCCCTCACTTCATTAGGAGCATAGCGAGCCAACTGGGTGAACCTGTCATGATATTCACTAACGCTCATCTGTTCCATCCTAAGGTTTCTGAATTCTTCCTGCTTCAGCTCAATTATACCTTCAGGAATATGACGAGCTCGAAAATCTCTAACAAACTCATTCCAAGTGATAGGAGGAGCATTGTCAGGGCGTGCAGCTTGATACGACTCCCACCAAGTCTGAGCTGTCCCCTGTAACTGACCAGATGCATATAACACCTTCTCCATATCATTGCATTGGGCTATATTCAGCTGTTTCTCCACTGCCCTCACCCAATCATCTGCCTCTAAAGGATCAGCAGCATGAGAAAACACTGGAGGGCGTCCCTTCAAAAATTCCCCACGCTTTTCCCTCACTTGCACAGGCGGTGGTCCTCCTGCAGGGGATTGTTCTGCATGTGCTGCATAAACATCTGCATCATCTGGTTCTGAGTTTGCATGAGTTCCTCCATAGTAATGGGTGGGTTAGCACCTCCATGACCTCTGCCACGACCTCTGCCTGACATCTGTTTCTAAAAATACAGAAGATGAAATTCAGTACAATCCGAGATGATGTATTCAATAGATAAGCAAAATCTGATTTTTCTGGGCGAACTCCAATTTCAGCAACTCAGTAAAACTATCATATCTCGAGCTACAGACGTCCAATTCAGATGATCTTTACATGGTTGGAAAGCTTACAAAATTATCTACAACTTTTATTCACAACACTTTTTCTGATTCTGTCAATAAATTGGCCAAAAACTGAACTTAACCGAAACTATTTCAGAATTCCAGACTGTGCAGTAACTCCAACTTGGAACAGGTATATCTCTTAGCTCTTAATAGATATTAAAATAATTCTTGCGGGGTTGGAAAGATATAGAAGTCTGATTATTCCCAGTAAAATTTCTTAAATTTCTCATGAACGGATTTTAAGTTATTCCTAAAACATCCTAGACTGATCCAAAAATCAGCAAAGGACAGAACTAAGTTAACCTCATATTCAACTAATATATTTTGATCAAACTTAATATTCTTAACCATGGAACTTGTAGGCATGTCTACAAAACTCCAGCACACATTACAAAGATCCAAATCACACATTATCATAATAACAATCCATCAATCATACAATTGTTCACACCACAAACTGACTCTTAAAACAATCCAACTTAAAATTAACTCGCAACTACTATCGTTCCTATTACATAGGGATTTTTCCTATTTCCTAATTAAGCTTCTCATAAATCTTGGGATGACCTAACTCCGCCCTTAATTGGTCAATCTCCTTATAAGCTTGCTCCTTAAGTTCTTTTTCCTTCAGCAACTCATCCTTCAAATCCACCTCATGGAGAGCCAATTCACGAGCTAATCCCATCGTAGCTTGTAAAGTCAAGGAGGAATCATCTGCAAGTGGCACGGTCCAAATACCCTTGTCATGTAAGAAACAAGGAAAATGCCGGAGTGCACCCTTTAACGTCTTGTCCGAGCGTAGACCATGGTAATAAACAAATGCATTGAAAGCGACATCCTCCATGCTTATCTCTACGGTTGCCCGGCTCACTCTGGTAATGAACTTTGACTCCACCTTAGACTCCTTAGTGGTAGGATCCCTTTTCCTAACCCATAACTCCGTTTCCCAATAGGAATCCATCCATGGATGACTATACTCTGCACTACGATACTCCAACGTAGCTTCCCAGTCGTAGTAGTAGTTGTCCAAGGTTCTTGTCAACATGTCATGGAAGAAAGCATCAGCTTTAGGAACCATGATATGAAGCTTCGTAGTCCACCCCATAACTACATTCTCCATTGGTGTATTACCAACTCTTGATTCAGCATCAGATAGCTCTTGATCACCATCTTCATACGGCTCCTGAGGTTTGAAACGGGCAACGTACTGTGCAACTGACAGACGGGGATAAGGAGGCATCTACAAGATTTAGACACAGATTAGATAGAATCAATGTATTTTCGCAATAGAATAAAGTAGAGGAAGCATAAAACTTTAGTAATTAATAAGGTGAAAAGAGGAAGCATGAATTAAGTGAAGTATGGATGCTATTAACGACCATTCTAACTAGGCTCGCGTCCTACAGTCAACACGGCTCTGATACCAATCTGTCACACCCATTTTTAAGGATAAAATAGGATGCATAAAAGACTCATGTGCGCCCCAGGAAACAGCCGCACACATAAGTTGACAAATTTCAAAGTATCATCACAGTGCTTATTACATAACGAATAAGTATTTAAGACATAGTCTTGAACGATAGGTAATAATAACTAATAGTAATTCTTCAGCGGAAACTCCACACAGGGACACGGTTGACTGGTTGACACCAAGACTAGTACTCGTTCCGATAATCTTCCTCTATATCTTCATCTGTTATGGTGAAAATAGCAAGGGTGAGTCCATGTCGAACTCAACAAATATAACACAGGGTTCATGAGGCTCAAAAAGGCTAGACATTGTTTAACTGCGTTTAGCTTTTAATCATATATTAGCAATTGAGTAGCATCAAGATAAACCACTTCCCATTAAAGAACCAATGATCAATTGTAATAAGGATAATGAATAGCATTAACATGAGCAAATAATAATCAACAATAATTAAGCATGATATAACAGTTATGATCAACTATTCCATAAGAATCCCCAAGGCCGCTCGTATACGTGAGCACGGCTAGTATACCAGTTTTTAACTCTGCGCAGAGGTGTACACTTTCACTGTGAGTCATGATTTCCAAATGAGTGGGGAGATCAAGCCCAAACACCCGAGAACCATATAAAGCCACTCAAAAGTTCGTCTAACAAGTTAGGGCCATTAGATTCACTCGGCAGGCAGATGTAGAACCCCCCTTCAATGATCTTGTAATTTGATTAATGGATTAAGCAATCAACTATTAAGATGATTTTATTACTGTTAAAAGGGGGCTAGAGCATGTGTATTATTTTGATGCTCTGGTTTCTCTCCATAAGGACTTATCGGTAAGTGATAACCGGGATATACAGTACAGCTGTGAGGGCTATATGGCTCTGGCTTTAGTTGTTCAAGAGACCTTTTCTAGCTTGTTAGTGGTTACCTTAAATGGCGTAAGAAAGGCTTGCCACGTTGGGTGTAGTGCGAGCCCCTGGCCTAGTGTGTATAGGCTGCGGTTGTTGTGCCACAGGGAAGGGGGGTTCTACATCTGCCTGCCGAGTGAATCTAATGGCCCTAACTTGTTAGACGAACTTTTGAGTGGCTTTATATGGTTCTCGGGTGTTTGGGCTTGATCTCCCCACTCATTTGGAAATCATGACTCACAGTGAAAGTGTACACCTCTGCGCAGAGTTAAAAACTGGTATACTAGCCGTGCTCACGGATACGAGCGGCCTTGGGGATTCTTATGGAATAGTTGATCATAACTGTTATATCATGCTTAATTATTATTGATTATTATTTGCTCATGTTAATGCTATTCATTATCCTTATTACAATTGATCATTGGTTCTTTAATGGGAAGTGGTTTATCTTGATGCTACTCAATTGCTAATATATGATTAAAAGCTAAACGCAGTTAAACAATGTCTAGCCTTTTTGAGCCTCATGAACCCTGTGTTATATTTGTTGAGTTCGACATGGACTCACCCTTGCTATTTCCACCATAACAGATGAAGATATAGAGGAAGATTATCGGAACGAGTACTAGTCTTGGTGTCAACCAGTCAACCGTGTTCCTGTGTGGAGTTTCCGCTGAAGAATTACTATTAGTTATTATTACCTATCGTTCAAGACTATGTCTTAAATACTTATTCGTTATGTAATAAGCGTTTGAGGTAGTTGGAGCACGGCGGTTGTTCGTGGGAGGAGCTCTCGGGCGCTTTTGAGGCCGTATTCTTTGCATTGGTGAGACCGCACTCTCCTTCTCTATCATCCTATGCTTTTCTTTTGGGTGGAGATGCTTCGAATCGCGTTTTTTTGAAGTTCACCGTAGTGCGGTAATGGCGCCGCCGTCCTCTTGTTGCCGCACATCGGATACGGTTTGTCGTAGCTAGTTTTTATTGCTTGGGTGAGTTCGCGTGGAGCATCTCGTTCGGTTGGTTCGAGTTTGGGCTTGAATGGTGGTCTAGGTGGGGAGATCCATCATCTCCGGCCATGGGGGAGTCACCGGCCATGGGGGAGCCGCCGGCCGGAACCGAGGAAGAAGGATCGGTCTTCTACTGTAGCGTTGCAGATGATTGCGAGCCGTCCAAATCGAGATCAACGGCCCAGATTAGAACTTATCCCTTCGCGGGTAAATTTGTTAAAGAGACCCTCAGCTTTTTAGTTATCAACCCGCGGTCCGTAGCGTAAAACTGAAAGTACGTTTTCGTGTTTGGAAAGCGTATTTTCTTCCGGTTTAATCAAAAATACGTTTTCAGATAATTACAGTTTTGCCACTAGAACTGTTTTGGTCATAAAATCTTCGTTTTAACTCCGATTTGATCCGTTCAAGTTGCGTTAGGTTCGTATTTGCGAGCTCTATATGTTAGTGTAGTTGTACAGTTGGTTTTGATAATTTATTTTTCGAGTTTATAATTGAGTATTTATTTATCTATAGGAAATCTTAGAAAATTCATAATTTTCACGTTTTAACTCCGAATTTGGTGATCTTTGCGTCTGTGTGATCGTAGAAACATGTAGAAGAGTTTTATAAACTTTTATTACTGTTTTGCTACTGTTGGTGTACTGTTCTAATTGTATCTCTTTGTTTGCTTCGTGTTTGTTTGATTGGATGCATGTGTGTTGTTGATTGATGATCGAGTATAGAAGGTGAGCAGTATCTGGACGATTCGGAGTATTACTTTGAGCCAAGTCAGCAGTATCACCCGGAGAATTTTGATCAAGGCAAGTATAACACAGGACTATCCTTGTTACCTATACATTGAATTGTCATACATATGCATGTGCTTACCTTGACAACCTTAGAGATTATAACTTAGTGATTGTTATCTTGATTCCTTGTCAACCTTGGGAATGCATATGGGTAGCTACTACTAGTGCTTAAACTAAGAACAATGATCTTGTAATTTGATTAATGGATTAAGTAATCAACTATTAAGATGATTTTATTACTGTTAAAAGGGGGCTAGAGCATGTGTATTATTTTGATGCTCTGGTTTCTCTTCATAAGGACTTATCTGTAAGTGATAACCGGGATATACAGTACAGCGAAGACCGATCCTTCTTCCTCGGTTCCGGCCGGCGGCTCCCCCATGGCCGGTGACTCCCCCATGGCCGGAGATGATGGATCTCCCCACCTAGACCACCATTCAAGCCCAAACTCGAACCAACCGAACGAGATGCTCCACGCGAACTCACCCAAGCAATAAAAACTAGCTACGACAAACCGTATCCGATGTGCGGCAACAAGAGGACGGCGGCGCCATTACCGCACTACGGTGAACTTCAAAAAAACGCGATTCGAAGCATCTCCACCCAAAAGAAAAGCATAGGATGATAGAGAAGGAGAGTGCGGTCTCACCAATGCAAAGAATACGGCCTCAAAAGCGCCCGAGAGCTCCTCCCACGAACAACCGCCGTGCTCCAACTACCTCAAACCCTAAACCTCGTTTTCTTGTGGTGAAGTTCACGGTTTAGATGAAAAACGGAAATAGGAAACATGCGGCTACCAATTTATAGCTTCACATACTCGTATTTGGTTAGGAATCTCAATGTATGAGATTCGGTTCGGTTGGGAACGGTGAAGTCTCCGGCTCGAACACGGCGAAACGAAGAGGAAGCAGCTGACATGTGGCCCCCACTCGTCAGCGAGAGAAAGGAAGGGAAACGCTGCTGCTGCGGTACTGGGCTGGCCCATCCGGTGGCTCGCGCGGAAAAGCAGGCCATCGGCCCAAGGGAGAGGGAGAGAAGGCAGGCCGGCCCGGTTGCACAGGTAAGCTGTTTTATTTTTTTTTCTTTCTTTCATTTATTCACTTCTATATATATATTTTCCAAAACCAAATCAATTAAAATAAAACAAATATAACCACACCACAAAATAAAATAAATGCAACAGCATGAATGCATCACCAAATAGTTTTTTTTTTAATTTTAATTTGCCATTAATTGTTATCTAAACTATTTGAAATTCATTATTCCTGAAGTTTAGAATTTTTGGGTGTTACAATTTTCGTTTATGCTTAAAGCATGGATCCTCTTGGATTCTTGGCACCTTCGCCATGAGGAACCCTTGAACGAACTAAGGGCGGCATGGAAGTGTTGAGGATTCATTCTCATTGGGGCACCTTCACATGCATGAACAGGTGACCTCTTGAACAAGGGCACGGAAGACTTGCTTGTTGCAAGCCGGCCTGGGTCTGAAAGGACACGCCTAGTTCATAAGCGGCGTGTCTTCTTCGTTGCTACCTGAGCAAGGAAGTCTGCCTTTCCAGACATCTATGTTCATTCAACCGACGCATTCGTGCTTGCTTCAGCACCTGTGTGAACGCATCCGTAGCACGAATGAAGAACACTAGTCACCCTCCTTGCATCTATTCTCCTGATGCATTCCATTCTTGAAGCGCTTTTCTGTTTGAGGCACTATCGGTAGTCACCTCTCTCACTGATGTGCCATCTACTAGACGACTACTACTACTAGATAGTTGCAAGAAGGCATAGACTCCGCAGTGTATATGTAAGTAAAGGTCCAGACGTTATGACGGATGCACTCCGGACACGAGTAAATTGAACTTATTATAGGGTGTGTTTAGTCGGTGAAAAGTGAGTGAAAAGTTACTGTAGTACCTTTCGTTTTTATTTGACAAATATTATCCAACCATAAAGTAACTAGACTCAAAAGATTCGTCTCGCAAAAACCAGACAAACTTAGCAATTAGTTATTTTTTTACCTGTATTTAATACTCCATGCATGTGTCCAAATATTTGATATGATGGGTGGAAGAGGAAATATTTTGGGTTTGCATGGGAAGTGAACGGGGCCATAGCCAGATTAAAAAGTGTAAAGTTTATTTGCCCCAGAACTTATAGCCAGTTTAAAAAGAGTAAAGTCTATTTCAGCCAGGGGTGTTCAATGCAAATCATGGTTCCAGACATGTCGGTCAATCATTCATCATGTGTAATGTAATGTTTATTTCTATTATTTTACATCATATTAGTGGTTTGTACATGCCTAGCTACTTTCTTCAGTATATACAGTTTTGCCCTCTATGTACATGATATGTTGTTAGCCTGTGCCTTTTTATACTTCTTTTCTTGGTAAATATGATTGTGTTACAGTCATTGTGGTCACATATCCCCCATGGACATTGATAGAAGCCCCGATCTGCCAGTCATTGTGTTGTCCTACTATTGCTGAACACATCTCAGTAATCATGATTTCGAACTGTATGCACATCCTTCCCACCAACACCGTACCTGTACATAATATGAAAGTTCGACTGGTCAAACTTTTTGAAAGAAATACGAAGGTAAGATGGTCAATCCGATAGCCCCACCTAACATCGCTCTTCTATTTTCCCTTAAGTCATTTTTTATGTTTGATCAAATTTTTAGAAAAGAGTATAAATATTTATAACACCAAATGGGTACATTATGAAACTATATTTTATAGTGTTCCTAATGATACTAATTTGGTTCTATAGATCTTTGCGCTCTTTTCTAAAAATGGTCAAATTTTAAAAAGTTGATTTAAGATTACTCTAAGAATAGATTTAGTTAGGAACGGTGGGAGTATTAAATAAGTTTATGCTATGACTTTTCCATAGATCCATTTTTTTGTTGTTTGCACAGTTTAGTTTGTTGAAAAGATAGATATGAAAGTTAATTTTCTTCCATTCTAAAAGTACAGTAAGGTATCTCAAACTAACAATTTTGCGAGATCCTAGGATTAGCTAATATTAGTTCACAATAGAGGCCTAAAATGAAATATTATAGTAGATATATACATACATGCATTATTCAGAGTTTCAAACCAATGGGTCTTTGTCTATGCAAAAATCTCTCTGTGTCTATGGCTCTACATTTTAAAGATCGAATAATTTTTCTAGGAGAGTCAAAACTACATATCTTTCATCAAAATAATAACAATGGTATGTACATCTTCTTAATAAATAGAGTGACAATTATATGAAACAGTACCTTGTTGCAGGCTTGCAGCACCCATGATGAAATTTTCTTGACCATTACATCAGCTGGTTTAGGCGCATATTATGTTAAGCGCTCATCTCCTTTGGGAGGCTAGCATCTAGAAAATACAAGCTGCAAAACAAGTGATATATGTAGAATTAGTATGTTTATCAGGCTAATCAAATTGCACTCTCTCATGTACATGCAACTTTGAGATGTGTGAATATTTCTTAATCCTTTTTACTAAGAGCATAACGCACCTCATAGACATAAAGGCCATACCAACAAATACTGCTTTAACAGCATCCTTGCGTCCAGCATATTCAAATGCTTGCGGTAGCATTTCATACAGTGTTAAAAAAGCCATCACTCCTCCCACTGTAAAAAAAAGAGAAAAAATATCAGTTGAGTGAATACTTTCAGCTAATTGAAAGGAATGGTTTATATAGTAATTACAGTTACCTAATCCAAGTAGACTGTCACACCCATTTTTAAGGACAAAAATAGGATGTATAAAAGACTCATGTGCGCCCCAGGAAACAGTCGCACACATAAGTTGACAAATTACAAAGTATCATCACAGTGCTTATTACATAACGAATAAGTATTTAAGACATAGTCTTGAACGATAGGTAATAATAACTAATAGTAATTCTTCAGCGGAAACTCCACACAGGGACACGGTTGACTGGTTGACACCAAGACTAGTACTCATTCCGATAATCTTCCTCATTATCTTCATCTGTTATGGTGGAAATAGCAAGGGTGAGTCCATGTCGAACTCCACAAATATAACACAGGGTTCATGAGGCTCAAAAAGGCTAGACACTGTTTTAACTGCGTTTAGCTTTTTAATCATATATTAGCAATTGAGTAGCATCAAGATAAACCACTTCCCATTAAAGAACCAATGATCAATTGTAATAAGGATAATGAATAGCATTAACATGAGCATAATAATAATCAACAATAATTAAGCATGATATAACAATTATGATCAACTATTCCATAAGAATCCCCAAGGCCGCTCGTATCCGTGAGCACGGCTAGTATACCAGTTTTTAACTCTGCGCAGAGGTGTACACTTTCACTGTAAGTCATGATTTCCAATGAGTGGGGAGATCAAGCCCAAACACCCGAGAACCATATAAAGCCACTCAAAAGTTCGTCTAACAAGTTAGGGCCATTAGATTTCACTCGGCAGGCAGATGTAGAACCCCCCTTCCCTGTGGCACAACAACCGCAGCCTATACACACTAGGCCAGGGGCTCGCACTACACCCAACATGGCAAGCCATTCTTACGCCATTTAAGGTAACCTCTAACAAGCTAGAAAAGGTCTCTTGAACAACTAAAGCCAGAGCCATATAGCCCTCACAGCTGTACTGTATATCCCGGTTATCACTTACAGATAAGTCCTTATGGAGAGAAACCAGAGCATCAAAATAATACACATGCTCTAGCCCCCTTTTAACAATAATAAAATCATCTTAATAGTTGATTGCTTAATCCATTAATCAAATTACAAGATCATTGTTCTTAGTTTAAGCACTAGCAGTAGCTACCCATATGCATTCCCAAGGTTGACAAGGAATCAAGATAACAATCACTAAGTTATAATCTCTAAGGTTGTCAAGGTAAGCACATGCATATGTATGACAATTCAATGTATAGGTAACAAGGATAGTCCTGTGTTATACTTGCCTTGATCAAAGCTTTCCAAGTGATACTGCTGACTTGGCTCAAAGTAATACTCCGAATCGTCCAGATACTGCTCACCTTCTATATTCGATCATCAATCAACAACACACATGCATCCAATCAAACATACACGAAGCAAACAAAGAGATATAATTAGAACAGTACACCAACAGTAACAAAACAGTAATAAAAGCTTATAAAACTCTTCTACACGTTTCTACGATCACACAGACGCAAAGATCACCAAATTCGGAGTTAAAACGTGAAAGTTATGAATTTTCTAAGATTTCCTATAGATAAATAAATACTTAATTATAACCTCGAAAAATAAATTATCAAAACTAACTGTACAACTACACTAACATGTAGAGCTCGCAAATACGAACCTAACGCAATTTGAACGGATCAAATCGGAGTTAAAACGAAGATTTTATGACCAAAACAATCCTAGTGGCAAAACTGTAAATACCTGAAAACGTATTTTTGACTTATCCGGGAGAAAATACGCTTTCAAAACACGAAAACAGATTTAGGATATTGCGCTAAGGACTGCGGGTTCTAATCTGAAAAAGTCTAGGGGCTCTTTATAAATTTTACCCGCGAAGGGGTATCTTCTAATCTCAGCCCTTCATCTCGAATCCAACGGTTCGTGTTCATCATCAAGTGCACAGTGGAAAATCCGGCCACCTCTATCAAGTCCGGCCGGTGGCCGCCATGGCCGACGCCATGAGCCCGCCGGAGAACTTCGTCTCCCCTTTTCCGACCACTACTTGACCCGCCATCAACTCAAATCGAAAGAGGAGATGAACCCGATCTATCCTAGACGGTTTTGGTGAGCTATGACCAACCGAGGAGAGAGCTCGGCAAGAGGAGAGACGGTGGCGCCATTGCCGGTTTACCCGAGCTCACCAAATCCGCAATTCAAAGCGTCTCAACACCAAAGAAAAGCACGGGAAGAAAGAGGAGAAGATAGCGAACTCACCAAAGCTAAGAAAAGAGCTTGAACCCTCCCACGAGCTCCACCGACGAACCGGCCGCAAGAACCTAGGGTTCCGGCCTCCTACGCTCAATCTCACGTGATGAAACTCGAGTTTTAGATGAAAAACGGAACATAGGGGGGTCACGGCTTCTTATTTGTAGCTTCAATTCACCGTAATCGGGTAGGAAATCCCGAAGAACCCGTTGCCGCTACGGCGGTGATCCTCCGGTTCGGAGTCCGGCTCGAGTACGAGAGGAGGAAGACGACTGACCACCGGGCCCCACCTGTCAGCGAAAGGAAGAAAAGAAAGGCGCGCGGCTGGGCGGCTCGGCTGCTGGGCTCGGCTGCTGGGCCGCTGCGGCGCTGGGCGGCCCACGCGGGCAGGCGCGAAAGAACAGGCCGTTCGACGGCCTTCGGGCCGAGAAGGTAAGGAGGTGAGTTGTTTTCTTTTTTTTTCTTCTTTTATTTCTTTTCTTTTCTAATTTTCCAAACACATTTTCAAATCAAATTTTCCTAAACCAAATCAATTAAAATAAAACCAATATAACCACACCACAAAATAAAATAAATGCAACAGCATGAATGCAACACCAATATTCTTTTTTAAAATTTTTAATTTCCTTTATCTAAATTATTTAAAATTTGTTACTCCTAAAATTTGGGTGTTACAAATTCTACCCCCCTTAAAAGAATCTCGTTCTCGAGATTGAACTGCTTACTCAAACAACTGCGGATATGATTTTCTCAATTCATCCTCTCTTTCCCAAGTTGCCTCTGCCTCTGAATATCGATTCCACTGCACTTTGCACATCTTAATAATCCGACTTCGAGTAACTCTCTCAGCAGTTTCTAAAATCTTGATCGGAAACTCTTCATATGTAAGATCTTCCTTAACAGTCAACTCTTCTAAAGGTATCTGCTCCTCAGGCACACGCAAACACTTCTTAAGTTGTGAAACATGGAACACATCATGTACTCCAGATAAATTCTCAGGCAACTCTAATTGATAAGCAACTTCCCCACGTCTAGTAATAACTTTAAATGGTCCAACATACCTTGGTGCTAGTTTACCTTTCATGTTAAACCTCTTCACACTTTTCATAGGTGACACCTTCAAATAAACATAATCACCTACCTCAAAAACTAAATCTCTTCTTCTATTGTCAGCATAACTCTTCTGACGAGACTGTGCTACTCTCAAATTCTCACGAATCACTCGCACTTGATCTTCTGCGTTTCTAAGAACATCTGTACCAAACACCTGAGATTCACCTGTCTGATCCCAAAACAATGGAGTTCTACACTTACGTCCATACAAAGCTTCAAACGGTGCCATCTTAAGACTCTGTTGATAACTATTATTGTAAGAAAATTCTGCATAAGGCAAACTCTTATCCCAACTAGTTCCATATTGCAATGCACAAGCTCTCAACATATCCTCTAATACCTGGTTGGTCCTTTCAGTCTGTCCATCTGTCTGTGGATGATATGCTGTACTAAAATTCAATTTTGTTCCCAATGATTCATGCACAGCTTTCCAAAAATGCGACGTAAACTGCGATCCTCGATCAGATACAATCTTCTTTGGTACTCCATGCAAACAGACTATTCTCTCCATATACAACTCTGCCAATTTTGGTCCATGGTAAGTAGTCTTAACTGGTATAAAATGAGCAACTTTAGTTAACCGATCTACTATCACCCAAATAGAGTCATAACCTTTCTGAGTACGAGGTAACCCTACTATAAAATCCATACCAACTTCCTCCCACTTCCATTCAGGAATCTTCATTGGTTGTAACAATCCAGCAGGTCTCTGATGCTCTGCTTTCACTCTCTGACAAGTGTCACACAATGCCACATACTCAGCCACATCTCGCTTTAATCCAACCCACCAATATTTCTGTTTCAGATCCAAATACATCTTAGTACTACCAGGATGAATAGAATAAGCTGACTCATGAGCTTCGCGAAGAATTGCCTGTCGAACAGTTTGATCCTCAGGTACACACAGCCTCTTTCCAAACCACAAAATTCCATTATCATCCATTCGAAAGCCTGGTGACTTACCAATCACTATATCTTCCGCTATCTTCTTTAGTTTCTCATCCTTCAACTGCCCCTTGTAAATTTCTTGCTCTAAGGTAGGCTCTATCACTAATTCCATTGTATTAGTAACAATTCCCAAATTCAAATATTCAAATTCAGCACATAACTCACTAGTCATAGACAACGTCCGTATCTCATTGACATAACTTTTCCTACTAAGAGCATCAGCTACTACATTAGCCTTACCAGGATGATAGTGTATCTCGATATCATAATCCTTAATCAACTCCAACCATCTGCGTTGCCTCAAATTCAGATCTGACTGAGTGAAAATATACTTCAAACTCTTATGATCAGTGTATATATCACTCTTATGTCCAATCAAATAATGTCTCCAAATTTTTAAAGCATGAACTACAGCTGCTAACTCCAAATCATGTGTAGGATAATTCAACTCATGCTTTCTCAACTGCCTAGATGCATAAGCCACAACTCTGCCTTCTTGCATAAGAACACATCCCAAACCTTGACGAGAAGCATCACAATAAATAGAAAACTTCTTACTCAAATCTGGCAAAACCAAAACAGGCGCTGTAGTCAACCTCTTTTTCAACTCCTCAAAACTAGCTTGACATTTATCTGACCACACAAACTTGGCATTCTTCTCTAACAGAGATGTCATAGGTTTAGCAAGTTTAGAAAACCCTTCAATGAACCGTCTGTAATATCCAGCTAATCCCAAGAAACTACGAATCTCGCTAACATCAATAGGTGGTTTCCAATTTAATACATCCTTTACTTTACCTGGATCCACTGATATCCCTCCATTAGAAACAATATGACCAAGGAAAGAAACTTCCTTCAACCAAAACTCACATTTACTTCGCTTCGCATACAGTTTATGCTCTCTAAGTTTCTGCAATACCAACCTCAAATGTTCAGCATGCTCTACCTCTGTCTTGGAAAATACCAGTATATCATCAATAAACACTACCACAAACTTATCCAAATATTCCATGAACACCTTATTCATCATGTACATAAAGTATGCAGGTGCATTGGTCAATCCAAATGACATAACAGTATACTCATACAATCCATACCTTGTAGTAAAAGCTGTCTTTGGAATATCAGAAACACGAATCTTCAACTGATGATAACCAGAACGTAAATCAATCTTAGAGAACACACATGCACCTCTTAACTGATCAAACAAGTCATCAATCCTGGGCAAAGGATACTTATTCTTGATAGTTACCTCATTTAATGATCTATAATCAACACACATCCTCTGACCGCCATCTTTCTTATCAACAAAATAACTGGTGCTCCCCAAGGTGATGAACTAGGTCTAATAAAACCTTTATCTTGTAATTCTTTAATTTGTTTCTTAAGTTCTTCTAATTCATCTACTCCCATCCTATATGGTCGTTTGGCTATAGGTGCAGTTCCAGGAAGTAATTCAATAAGAAATTCAATGTCTCGGTCAGGTGGCATACCTGGCAATTCATCAGGGAAGACATCCGGAAATTCCTCAATCACTGAATTCTCCTTAATAGTATCTTCAAGCTGATTCACCACAGCGGTTGGTTGCTTCTGCACTGCTACATCCACATTGATTTTATCTCCATTAGGTGCATTCACAACTACCACTTTCTGCTGACACTGAATCTCTACCTGATTTTGCTTCATCCAGTCCATACCCAATATCACATCAATACCAGATGTCCTCAACACTATAGGAGTTATCTTAAACTCTACTCCCCTTAATACCATACTAATTGGAAGACAACGATTACTGGTTTGCATGGTACCTCCAGGTGAATTTACTAAGAGAGGTTCTTTCATAGCTAACATGGGTATACTATGCATTTTAACAAAAATGTTGGATATGAATGTATGAGATGCTCCAGAGTCAAAAAGAACAGTTGCGGGAGTGGAATGTACATTGAACGTACCAATCATAACTTCTGGGGCATCATAAGCTGTATCAGAAGACACGTGATTCACCCTTCCAGTACCAGATTGCTTCTGGTTGCTCTTCTGGCTCTGAGGAGTCTGCTGATTCTGCTTCTCAGGACAATGGTAAGACATATGCCCCTCTTTACCACAGACAAAGCATCTAGTAGGCGTGCTGGGAGCACTATTCTTCATGGGGGTAACATTAGAATTTCCAGTGCGAGGAGTCTGTTGCCCAGTCTGCTGATACTGTTGACGTTGTGGATATGATGAACGCTGTTGTGACTGATTACTTTGCCAATTCTGGGACCACCTCTGATTCGGATTGCGATTCCATTGACTAACCGGTCCTTGAAACTTCTGATGGAAACCATGCTGAGAATTAGTGCGCTGACGGTTGTTACTTCCTTAGCTTTGTACCTTCATCTTCCTCTTCCTGTCCATCTCTCTGCGCTCATTATCAAGCACAATAGCTTTATTTACCAGCTCTTGAAAACTAGCATAGTTGTTCCCCTTCAACTGCAAGCGAAGGTCATAATAAATTCCCTTCAAGAAAAGACGCTGTTTGTCTGCATCTTCCCTCACTTCATTAGGAGCATAGCGAGCCAACTGGGTAAATCTATCATGATATTCACTAACGCTCATCTGTCCCATCCTAAGGTTTCTGAATTCTTCCTGCTTCAGCTCAATTATACCTTCAGGAATATGACGAGCTCAAAAATCTCTAACAAACTCATTCCAAGTGATAGGAGGAGCATTGTCAGGGTGTGCAGCTTGATACGACTCCCACCAAGTCTGAGCTGTCCCCTGTAACTGACCAGATGCATATAACACCTTCTCCATATCATTGCATTGGGCTATATTCAGCTGTTTCTCCACTGCCCTCACCCAATCATCTGCCTCTAAAGGATCAGCAGCATGAGAAAACACTGGAGGGCGTCCCTTCAAAAATTCCCCACGCTTATCCCTCACTTGCACAGGCGGTGGTCCTCCTGCAGCGGGATTGTTCTGCATGTGCTGCATAAACATCTGCATCATCTGGTTCTGAGTTTGCATAAGTTCCTCCATAGTAATGGGTAAGTTAGCACCTCCACGACCTCTGCCACGACCTCTGCCTGACATCTGTTTCCAAAAACACAGAAATTGAAATTCAGTACGATCCGAGATGATGTATTCAATAGATAAACAAAATCTGATTTTTCTGGGCGATCTCCAATTTCAGCAACTCAGTAAAACTGTCATATCTCGAGCTACAGACGTCCAATTCAGATGATCTTTACATGGTTGGAAAGCTTACAAAATTATCTACAACTTTTATTCACAACACTTTTTCTGATTCTGTCAATAAATTGGCCAAAAACTGAACTTAACCGAAACTGTTTCAGAATTCCAGACTGTGCAGTTACTCCAACTTGGAACAGGTATATCTCTTAGCTCATTATAGATATTAAAGCGATTCTTGTGAGGTTGGAAAGATATAGAAGTCTAATTATTCCCAGTAAAATTTCTTAAATTTCTCATGAACGGATTTTAAGTTATTTCTAAAACATCCCAGACTGATCCAAAAATCAGCAAAGGACAGAACTAAATTAACCTCATATTCAACTAATATATTTTAATCAAACTTAATATTCTTAACCATGGAACTTGTAGGCATGTCTACAAAACTCCAGCACACATTACAAAGATCCAAATCACACATTATCATAATAACAATCCATCAATCACACAATTGTTCACACCACAAACTGACTCTTAAAACAAACCAAACTTAAAATTAACTCACAACTACTATCGTTCCTATTACATAGGGATTTTTCCTATTGCCTAATTAAGCTTCTCATAAATCTTGGGACGACCTAACTCCACCCTTAATTGGTCAATCTCCTTATAAGCTTGCTCCTTAAGTTCTTTTTCCTTCAGCAACTCATCCTTCAAATCCACCTCATGGAGAGCCAATTCACGAGCTAATCCCACCGTAGCTTGTAAAGTCAAGGAGGAATCATCTGCAGGCGGCACGGTCCAAATACCCTTGTCATGTAAGAAACAAGGAAAATGCCGGAGTGCACCCTTTAACGTCTTGTCCGAGCGTAGACCATGGTAGTAAACAAATGCATTGAAAGCGACATCCTCCATGCTTATCTCCACAGTTGCCCGGCTCACTCTGGTAATGAACTTTGACTCCACCTTAGGCTCCTTAGTGGTAGGATCCCTTTTCTTAACCCATAACTCCGTTTCCCAATAGGAATCCATCCATGGATGACTATACTCTGCACTACGATACTCCAACGTAGCTTCCCAGTCGTAGTAGTAGTTGTCCAAGGTTCTTGTCAACATGTCATGGAAGAAAGCATCAGCTTTAGGAACCATGATATGAAACTTCGTAGTCCATCCCATAACTACATTCTCCATTGGTGTATCACCAACTCTTGATTCAGCATCAGATAGCTCTTGCTCACCATCTTCATACGGCTCCTGAGGTTTGAAACGGGCAACGTACTGTGCAGCTGACAATCGGGGATGAGGAGGCATCTATAAAATTTAGACATAGATTAGATAGAATCAATGTATTTTCGCAATGGAATAAAGTAGAGGAAGCATAAAACTTTAGTAATTAACAAGGTGAAAAGAGGAAGCATGAATTAAATGGAGTATGGATGCTATTAATGACCATTCTAACTAGGCTTGCGTCCTACAGTCAACACGACTCTGATACCAATCTGTCACACCCATTTTTAAGGACAAAAATAGGATGTATAAAAGACTCATGTGCGCCCCAGGAAACAGTCGCACACATAAGTTGACAAATTACAAAGTATCATCACAGTGCTTATTACATAACGAATAAGTATTTAAGACATAGTCTTGAACGATAGGTAATAATAACTAATAGTAATTCTTCAGCGGAAACTCCACACAGGGACACGGTTGACTGGTTGACACCAAGACTAGTACTCATTCCGATAATCTTCCTCATTATCTTCATCTGTTATGGTGGAAATAGCAAGGGTGAGTCCATGTCGAACTCCACAAATATAACACAGGGTTCATGAGGCTCAAAAAGGCTAGACACTGTTTTAACTGCGTTTAGCTTTTTAATCATATATTAGCAATTGAGTAGCATCAAGATAAACCACTTCCCATTAAAGAACCAATGATCAATTGTAATAAGGATAATGAATAGCATTAACATGAGCATAATAATAATCAACAATAATTAAGCATGATATAACAATTATGATCAACTATTCCATAAGAATCCCCAAGGCCGCTCGTATCCGTGAGCACGGCTAGTATACCAGTTTTTAACTCTGCGCAGAGGTGTACACTTTCACTGTAAGTCATGATTTCCAAATGAGTGGGGAGATCAAGCCCAAACACCCGAGAACCATATAAAGCCACTCAAAAGTTCGTCTAACAAGTTAGGGCCATTAGATTTCACTCGGCAGGCAGATGTAGAACCCCCCTTCCCTGTGGCACAACAACCGCAGCCTATACACACTAGGCCAGGGGCTCGCACTACACCCAACATGGCAAGCCATTCTTACGCCATTTAAGGTAACCTCTAACAAGCTAGAAAAGGTCTCTTGAACAACTAAAGCCAGAGCCATATAGCCCTCACAGCTGTACTGTATATCCCGGTTATCACTTACAGATAAGTCCTTATGGAGAGAAACCAGAGCATCAAAATAATACACATGCTCTAGCCCCCTTTTAACAATAATAAAATCATCTTAATAGTTGATTGCTTAATCCATTAATCAAATTACAAGATCATTGTTCTTAGTTTAAGCACTAGCAGTAGCTACCCATATGCATTCCCAAGGTTGACAAGGAATCAAGATAACAATCACTAAGTTATAATCTCTAAGGTTGTCAAGGTAAGCACATGCATATGTATGACAATTCAATATATAGGTAACAAGGATAGTCCTGTGTTATACTTGCCT
Organism: Saccharum hybrid cultivar R570; assembly: GCA_038087645.1. Taxonomy (NCBI): domain Eukaryota; kingdom Viridiplantae; phylum Streptophyta; class Magnoliopsida; order Poales; family Poaceae; genus Saccharum; species Saccharum hybrid cultivar. The sequence goes on along the minus strand of JAQSUU010000029.1, from coordinate 428,455 downwards.
TGATCAAAGCTTTCCAAGTGATACTGCTGACTTGGCTCAAAGTAATACTCCGAATCGTCCAGATACTGCTCACCTTCTATATTCGATCATCAATCAACAACACACATGCATCCAATCAAACATACACGAAGCAAACAAAGAGATATAATTAGAACAGTACACCAACAGTAACAAAACAGTAATAAAAGCTTATAAAACTCTTCTACACGTTTCTACGATCACACAGACGCAAAGATCACCAAATTCGGAGTTAAACGTGAAAGTTATGAATTTTCTAAGATTTCCTATAGATAAATAAATACTTAATTATAACCTCGAAAAATAAATTATCAAAACTAACTGTACAACTACACTAACATGTAGAGCTCGCAAATACGAACCTAACGCAATTTGAACGGATCAAATCGGAGTTAAAACGAAGATTTTATGACCAAAACAATCCTAGTGGCAAAACTGTAAATACCTGAAAACGTATTTTTGACTTATCCGGGAGAAAATACGCTTTCAAAACACGAAAACAGATTTAGGATATTGCGCTAAGGACTGCGGGTTCTAATCTGAAAAAGTCTAGGGGCTCTTTATAAATTTTACCCGCGAAGGGGTATCTTCTAATCTCAGCCCTTCATCTCGAATCCAACGGTTCGTGTTCATCATCAAGTGCACAGTGGAAAATCCGGCCACCTCTATCAAGTCCGGCCGGTGGCCGCCATGGCCGACGCCATGAGCCCGCCGGAGAACTCCGTCTCCCCCTTTTCCGACCACTACTTGACCCGCCATCAACTCAAATCGAAAGAGGAGATGAACCCGATCTATCCTAGACGGTTTTGGTGAGCTATGACCAACCGAGGAGAGAGCTCGGCAAGAGGAGAGACGGTGGCGCCATTGCCGGTTTACCCGAGCTCACCAAATCCGCAATTCAAAGCGTCTCAACACCAAAGAAAAGCACGGGAAGAAAGAGGAGAAGATAGCGAACTCACCAAAGCTAAGAAAAGAGCTTGAACCCTCCCACGAGCTCCACCGACGAACCGGCCGCAAGAACCTAGTGTTCCGGCCTCCTACGCTCAATCTCACGTGATGAAACTCGAGTTTTAGATGGAAAACGGAACATAGGGGGTCACGGCTTCTTATTTGTAGCTTCAATTCACCGTAATCGGGTAGGAAATCCTGAAGAACCCGTTGCCGCTACGGCGGTGATCCTCCGGTTCGGAGTCCGGCTCGAGTACGAGAGGAGGAAGACGACTGACCACCGGGCCCCACCTGTCAGCGAAAGGAAGAAAAGAAAGGCGCGCGGCTAGGCGGCTCGGCTGCTGGGCTCGGCTGCTGGGCCGCTGCGGCGCTGGGCGGCCCACGCGGGCAGGCGTGAAAGAACAGGCCGTTCGACGGCCTTCGGGCCGAGAAGGTAAGGAGGTGAGTTGTTTTCTTTTTTTTTTCTTCTTTTATTTCTTTTCTTTTCTAATTTTCCAAACACATTTTCAAATCAAATTTTCCTAAACCAAATCAATTAAAATAAAACCAATATAACCACACCACAAAATAAAATAAATGCAACAGCATGAATGCAACACCAATATTCTTTTTTAAAATTTTTAATTTCCTTTATCTAAATTATTTAAAATTTGTTACTCCTAAAATTTGGGTGTTACATAGACCTTCCAATATTTCAGGATTCAAGTTGCTTGGGAATAGGTATGCTGCAAAAAAAAACTTCATTTCGCATGCATTGCTTTGAGGTACAATATAAATAACTCTATGAACTCAACTACTTTTCAATCATGACCTCATGCTCTTTGCCAAGTCTTAACCTTGGAACCAAACTTACCCTATTTTCTGTTTTCTATTTCTAATGATGACAAAAATACTAAATAAATTATTTCTAAGTTTATAGGCTGCGTTCTAGGTCCAGCCCATAAAACACAACGAACCTAAGCCCAAAAAAAAAGTGTGTCTAGGCTGGATAGCAGGCTGCAGCCCAGGTCAGCACATGAAACACAAGGAACCTAAGCCCACAGCCCATGTAACACAAGTAACCTAAGCCCAATATTGCTTCGGGTTTTTTTTAAAGAAAAAAGGTGGCAGAATAATTGTGTGTCACATAGTAATCAAACCCACACCCTCCAATCACAAGAACACATGCCAATCGAATTAAACATGTATTTGCAAGTTTAGCATCACACCAATGGTAATTATACTTCCAAAAGAGTAGTTCAACCAACGAAAATTAGTTCCTCATGTATATTCACTTAACGAAAATTAGTAGATTTTTTATTGCATCTGTTGCATCAATATGATTTGAGCAATTCATCTTCCGTCCTGAATGTACCGATAATCCATTTTCAAACCTTAATAGCTCAATTAGATTGTAACCACTGTTAAAAAGTCAACTTACCCACAATAATCACACCTAGTGGCTCTGCAAAACCAGATAATGTTGCTAATTTGAAGGCTTGCCATTTGCTGCACCAGAGACATGGAAACTAAGTATTACTGAAAGTTTAAATATAGTTTATTTTGTTTACAAAATAAGTGCAACAATCATATTTCTTTATTCTACATGCAGTTAGTGCCCTTAGTGGTTATTATTTGATAGAATGGGATCCAACATGAAAGGGGGCATATTTCTTCTATAAAATAGATACATTAGTACCTGCAAGTGGCAAAGTACGCTGGGAGAGCTACTGCAATACCCTGGGGATGAATGAAAGCAACAGGTAGGTATTAGCACATTTGATCTATGTTGTGAACTAAATTGTGTGTTGAGTAGAGTAAATTACCTCTGGAATGTAGTGTAGTGCTATAGCAAGGGCCAAGTTCAAACCAACACGGAAGCCCTGATAAGTAGATAAGACTAGTTATTAGATATACAATATGTGATATTCACTATTATAAGAACAAAATTCAGGTCCATACTTATTCTCTGTCTGGCCCTATTTTGAAGCCTAGGCTATTTATATAATAAGTCAGAAAAGGGCAAATAATGCTTTGAGCTTAGAATCTCGGCTTCAAAGAACCATGGCCCACACACCACAATGGGCCTTGATTGAAGCACAAAAAGGACCATGGCCCACACACCACAAGACAATTCGCACTAGATATTGACCTTGGTCAAACTACCAAGACAACCCTAGTTGGCATCTCATCCAAGTTGAACATCTCCGAAAGTTCCCCAATACCTCCCCATATCCACATAAAATTATCATATTGAGGACAACTATGTTTTTTTTTGCTCCAGCAGCTCCCCGATACCTCTCCTTTTTTCTTAGTGGCGACCAATATTTCTCTCATCTCCCCTCAAAGAAAGGAAGAGATACAACTCTCTCAATACCATGAGACCATCCCAACTACCACTTTTCAGCCATATTTTCTCTTACACTCTTGTGGGACCCACCTTTCATACGAGTATTAGAGAGGATATATTAGGGTACTGCTGCAGCAACTCCCCTAATAAATCTAAAAAATGATATTGGGCTACCCCAATACCATTTTATTGAAGGAGTTATATTGGGGAACTGCTGGAGATGCTCTAAGCCCCTAGCTCCCACTAAGCACCGCAGTCCACAGGTGCCTTTCCTCTAAAATCTGCTCGAGGACATGCTATACACTAGTTAGGGGAAGCTTTATTAAAGATTAGACACCTAGTCATTGTGATGTTTTATACTCATTGCCCATGGATTAAAATATTAATGTGTCTTCAACTAAAAAGTGTATAGGGAGGAATGCGACTGATATATTGTCAAAAAATAATATGTGTATGAATGAATATAGTCATCAGAAAAGGTAATTTCATCATTGCTAGAAAACGTTACAACCTTGAGATTGTGAAAACAAAGATTAAGTTAGCTAGACAGGAAACAATGAACAATACCTTTGTTGTTCCGAGAAATGCAGCAGTGCCCACAGGGAAGTTTTGCAAACTCACACCAGCAACTGTATTTTTTCAAGGCAATCATTAAACCAATTAAACTTGTAGTTGTAGGAAGATGCATATTATTCATGATTATATGCATATTGCATATTAAAAACTCAAACCCTAGGGGTAATACCTTCCCCCGAGGCATTGATGGAAAGGTAGTCACATTGTATGGTTACTTTCATCAATTTCTTTTTTTTTGTCATATCATTAAGGGAAAAGGTTGTATATATAATTAATCTATGAATATATATATATATATATATATATATATATATATATATATATATATATATATAACTCATAAATTGTTATATACAAAGGCATCAACACAGATAAATATGACACTTATTAATGGTAATTAACCTAGAACTCACATTGTATGGTTACTTTCGTCAATTTCATGTTCATACCAGTTAGTTAAATATAAAAAAAAATAAATCTATGGATATGAATAAAACTCATAAACTGCTGTATACCAACATCAACATAAATACACAGATATTTTTATAAGAATTTATTCTATATAAAGCAACAAAACTAGTTTAGGCATGTTTAGAGCTTACCAATTGCTGTGACAACTACGCTAAATATAACTCTTCGGCGATGTCTCATCATAAGTTCCTTTCCTGCTCTATTGTCACCAGCCTTTTTTTAAAATGAAATATAGAGCGGGAATAATTGCTATGTTAGTTTTCACATTAAAATGTTACGGATTGACTACTGAACCAAGTCGATGGAAGCTATACCTGTTTGTCATTTTCATCTGCCATACTGCAATCTGGCTCAGGGAAAACGTCTGCAATTGTTGAAAATAGCAGTGCTCCAGCAAAAAACTGCAACCCACATGTCAAAATGTTTAAAGATTTTATAAATGCCCAACAACATATCTTGCTTTTCTTACCCAAAGGTTTCCTCTCAGAAAACCAATGGCATTGACAGCATCATAAGCCAAGTCAAAGAACGACATGCTCAGCATGAGTCCAGTAGCAAAGCCCTGCAAAAATGGCCAAAATATTCTTTTAAAATGTTGGATTGTGAACAATCAAACTTGTCATTCTTTAAACGTAACTCCATGGGCAATGGTTAGTAAATAGTGATATCATCAACCTGTAAAATCCCGAGTGTTTTGTTGTTTGGCGCATGATTGAGTATAGCCAACAGTGCACCTGGTGAACAGTATACAAGAATCTTCAGTTATGTGGAGTATACAAATCTGGGCAATATACATTTGGATAAAATCTTTAGTTATCTTAATAGGTTTGTTATGTGTGGTTATATGTCTTGTGGTTATGGCCGGGCTCTATGTACCATGAACTTTATCCTGAAGAAATCTATGTGTGCAAATAGTTCCCAAATATTGTTGATATGAGCTAGTCTATCTACTCTTTACAAGTTGTTTTAATCTCGGATGCAATATAAGCTCAACTAATCAATTTATACCAGTCCACTCGAAAATTTTGGACACAGACCTAGGGACCAACATGACTAGTGTCGTTTCAAATTCAAGATCCAAGGTGCACAACTGAAACTCTCGGATTATTGTGAACCAAAAAAATAACTGATTAGGGCGAGCAACTGGAAATGTCAAAGTTTTTTTTTAATCGAAACGGCAGGGGGAGTCCCCTACCTATTTTTTTTCTTTTTTCTTTAATACGGAAAACACGAGAATACAACTGTACAAAGACAATAGGAAACAGAAAAGTACAAGGCATCTAGGCCCAAAGTGAAAGAAAAAAAACTAACCATGCATGAGTAAATAATGTAAATGTAGTACAAACAACTCAAGTGATCATGAAAATGTACAACGAGAGGGAGTAAATTGTTGGTACATACCAAGGGAGGTGCTTAAACCGCCGACGAGGGACAGGGTGAGAGCAACGGCAACCTTTGGATCCATATGTGTATCAGGTGATTTACCAGCTGGATCTTCAATTCCCTTTGCAGCAGGCGAGCTGTAGTAGTGCTTGGGAACAAATAAATGAGGACGCGATGTAAGTAAGGAAATAAAGGTTTGAGGATGCTGCTACGAGAATTGGAAGGATGGTATGGAAGGCGTTCAGATGAACGGATCGAGGCTGTTTGGATTTGGGACGATGATAGAGATGGGTCAGTGTGGGCTAGCTTTGCTTTCCCTTTATATAAAGGCCAATGCAAGGGCAGTGCGTCATGCTGGGGAGCTTGTGTGTGACAACGTAACTGATGATGCATAAATCATGATGTATATAAAATCAGTAGATAATGGGGAGGGTATTGGGCATCAAGTGGAGCAGGAGGCACGTTACAGTCACGGATGGAGGGATTCCTGCAGGTAGCTTGCATTTGTCCAGCTCCAGTTGATGAGCCCATCGAGGGGGGCAAGTCTGGAATGACTTCACATGGTAGCTTAATGACATAACATACTGGTGGTTGAAGCAAGGATGCCTGCAGTGTAGGCAAGGTAACATCCATCGTTCAATTCGTCATCCATCGCCTGTTACCAGCTAGGGGAGTAGAGAAAGGAATACAAAGTTCCATAATACCTGGCTATATCTGCATAGGAAGAAACAGTGGTGTGGTTTATATTTGTTTGATTTTTTTTTTGTCCCAAATGACAGAGGCACGTTTATTCATTTATTTTGTAAAATACTCTGCTGCCGTAGGTGTGTCACACTGCATAATCTAATCAAAAGGTGCCTTTAAGTGCAGGAAAAAGTGGCGCTAGATGCAGGGCAAGCATACATGCATCAGCACAGCAGCATGCTGCATGCATATCTTTCTGAGTACCCTGCACGGTGCAATGTGTTGTCGATGATGGATGGGCGAGGGCGCGTGCGTTGTCCAGTATTTTATTTTACCCGGAAACCTTTACACAGGCCACTAGTAGCTAGTAGAGTGTTTACAATGCAAGGAAACTGAAAAGAACACCCAGATTAGCTAGTGTGTTTCGTGTTGTCACCCCCGGTTGCCCTATAAGGCTTTAAGGTCGGGTGGTCTCATGTCATCACTCATCAGTCATCACGCATCAAGCTTGACCATATTCACATTATCCAGTTAGGACAAGGAAATCAAATCCATACTAAATCTGCCGTACACCATTTACATCATCCAGTTAGGTCAAATCCATAGTCATTCGTCGTACGTCGTTTGCATCATCCACTTTGGACAAGGAATCAAATTCGTACTAAATTCCCACAAGGAGAGCGACCGAGACGCCGCGCACGCCAACACGTCTGATCATTGATGACTATATAGTATGATTAGCGAGTAATAGCCCATAATCTTCCTATGCTAGGGAGGACAGAGCCAATTGTATAACGGTAATGATATAAGGAGGACGTCCGGACGCGTCGGACGAACCCAACCCGACCGAGCACGCCTCGCGAACGCCCGCCCACCAGCTCGCCTCCCCCTTCACTTCTTCCTCCTCGCTTGTCACGCCTCTCCACTCACGCTCGCCCTCCCCCACTCGCTCACCTCGCTCCACTCTTCTTCCTCCTTCGCCTCGCGGTCTTCCCCTCCCCTCGGCGCGCATGTGCCCTCCACGCCGCGCTGCCGGCAAGCCGCCCTCCCTCCCTTCCTCTCCCCCGACTTTTCTCCCCTCCCCCCGCTTGCGATCTCTGCTCCTCCCATCTGCAACCCTTGACCGGAGTTGAGGGCAGCGGCGGCTCTTCCCGTGGTGGCCTTCCCCGCTTCGGAACCATGGAGCAACGGCCTCCCCGTGGTGGATCCATGGAGCACGGGTCCAGATCCAGCGGCGTGGTAGTCTTTCTCCACCCTGGCGCGCCTCCCCCACCTCGACGGCGGCGTGGGGGACTTCCCCCGTGGTGGATCCATGGAGCACTGGCCTCCCCCGTGATGGATCCATGGGGGGCGATGCAGATCCAGCGGCGCCTTTCTTTTTCTTCTCCCCCTGTTGCATTAGTATGTTTCTGTTGTTTCAGTCACTCCAGAGGTATGTTTCAATAGAATCATATGGATGTTGGAGAAGTAGACCGAGGCATGTTGCATGAGCTCTCCTCCCTCCTCCTCCTCCTCCCTCGCCATGTTGCAATGGGTGTTTTTTGTTGTTGTTGTAGGCTTTCAATAGTTGTTGGAGTGTGTTTTGATATTTTATTTCAGTTATTTTTTTGCTTCAACCGCACGTTGAAGTAGTTGTTGCGCGTTTGTTGCAGTAGGTGTTTTGGGTGTTGTTGCAATACTTTTTCATGCTTGGTGCAGCAGGTTTTCGTTGTCTGTTGCAGCTTTAGTTTCGCATGTTGCAGTAGCTGGTTTCATGTTGTTGCAGCAGTGTTTTGGTGTTGTTGCAGCCTCAACTTGCATGTTGCAGTAGCTGATGTTGCAGTAGGTTTCCAGTTGTTGTTGCAGTAGCTCTCGCGTTGTTATTTCAGTTGTTGCATCATACTGTTGCAGCGGCAAAAGGAGGGGTGGCGAGCTGGGGGCGGGCTTTGGGGGTGAGCCAGTAGGGAGGCGAAGGTGGTTGGGGGCCGGCGAGGTCGGGAGAGAGGGGCGGATCCCGTGCTTTGGGGCGAGGCGTCTTCCTTCCGTAGCGAGCAGAGGAAGGGCGGGCGGGATCTCCTCTCTCTCGTGCGGGTTTCGTTTATGTTTCTTCTGTGCGAGGCCAGGGCGGGCGTGGGCTGCTGAGTTGGGGTGGAGTGTTTCTTCTGTGTGGGGGGCGGGGCGGGCATGGGCTGCCGAGTTGGGGTGGAGCGTCCGAGCGCTAGCAGCCCTGATTGTATAACATTAACACTCTCACGCTAGTGTGCTACGTTCGAGGCACGTCATTGTAACTTTCACTATTTCTCGATCTTAATACAAAGATGCGTAAACCTTTTGCATATTGGAGAAAAAAAAATCATACTAAATTTACCGTACATCATTTGCATCATCCAATTATTAATGTAGGACAGAAGGTGTGCCTTGTAGTACCTTCTGTCCTACAGGTGCAAATCGAGAACAAACTCAGACTTGTTTGTAGCTAGATCTTAGTATGAACCTTGCTCTTAGAAAGCAATGTCCGACATTTTGACCATAAATATTTGTTCTCAATTCTTCCTATGTAGAGCATTGCAACATTGGCACTAACAGTTTGTCAAAAAAAGGTGTTTTCTAGTAAGGTAAGATTGATATATGTGCATGGCAGTCAAGTCATTATAACCACGTAACCAAGTACAGTGAAAACACATAAAAACTGTCCTGAAAAAACTTTCTAGGCCAAGAACGTCCTAGAAATCAATGCAACCCCCACCTCACCCCACCCAGGTACTGTATGCATAGTTTTAGTGTTTATCAGGGAGTGATCAGGTAACCAGTTTAAAAGAAATACATTGTATCTAGATATTCCACACCATTGTACAATGCATTTTAGCTTCTAAGGTGTTATATGAACGATTATGTATTTTACTTATATAAATTGGGACAAGTTTCTCGCCTTCTAACTGGTCCACGTCGCTCCAAATCTTCACAGCCATCCGATTCCACGATCAACGGCCCAGGATCACCCCACCGACAACTACTATGCACTGGGCAAAAGTATCTCCTCGCCTTGTCTCTCCATCTCTTCCCTTCTCATACCTCTCTCCCCCTCCCCATCTCTCCTGACGTGGGTACAGTGGCGCAGCGGACCTCGGCGGCGCCAGCCCTCCTCCTCCTCCATGGTCTCCTCACGCCTCGTGGGCGCGCGGGCCGATGCCCGCCCCCACCCCCCCTCCCCCCGGCAGGTGTTGCACCGGTACGGAGGGTGGCCGCCTTTGGCCATGGGCGAGAGCGCCCACCTCCTCAGCGTCGTGCTTGGCCCCGCTGGTGATTGCCGGCGTGGGTGCCCCTTCGGTGCTACCTCCTCCCACCGATACGCATGTGCTCCTGTGGTCAATGAAACCTTAGCTGTCTCTGCTCAACGATGCCAGATGCATTGCGAGCCACAACTGACGCAGCCCAGCCGACCAAGGCTATGCATGGTCTCGTCCTCGCCACAGGCGGTGGTGGCTTAGCTTGGCTCCTGAATCTGGCGATATGTCACCCTCCTCCCCTCCTCGGTCTCCTAACTCCTCCACCAGATCCTCTCTCCCTCCACCTTTTCCCCTTTGCACAGGTGATTGGGCGCCGTTGACAAGGACATCTACTCTCTCAAAGTAGACGTGGGGATGAGATGGCACAGCAAGAGGGAAGACTGTTGGCCCTCAGACTCCTTGCACAGGTGAGCTATTAGCTCACCAACACCCACACACTCACTCACGGCTGTAGGACGAAGAAAGGGTGGGCACAGAAGACACACACAAGGAAAGTGCTGCTGCACTTTCCTGAATGTTGCTGCTGCTACACGCAAGTGCTGCTGCTGTGAACTGAACTGAATATTACATTACCAGGGCTGCAATTATATACACTGAGGGAGTGAGAGGTAGGTTCAGTTTGTGTAAGAACTGAAACCAAAGAAGGTGGGCTGCTAAACTACAGTCAAGGTCTCATGTCCTAGCTATAGGATAAGCCTGCAATACTTATTAGCTAAGGGACACAATGGCCTATCAAAATTATGTGTCCCCACTACTCCTAGTCAAGTGTTTCCATTACAGCTTGGCTGCTGTTCAACCTTTCAAAGTTGATCTGTAGTTTCAAATTTCTAGTCACCAAACTGCAGCCTTAATTGAAGATTGGTCTGCAGTTGTAGACTTCTGTGCAAGACTAGTAACAAATTATTCGATAATTCTTCCCCTAATCTTGTTGCTCGGGTGCACAACAAACTCTTCTACTGCTGGCTCTCACCTGCAACAAGGGTTTAACAAACCTTGAGTACAAAGGTACTCAACAATACTTAACCGACGAGAAGGAAAGACTCCAAGGATATGCAGGCATAAGGGGAATCAATGTAAGTATGTAGCAAGAATCAAGATTAATTTTTGCAGAAAAGTTTGCTAAAAGTTGATCCTTACTTTCAATATTCTAGCTTAAGCTTAATATTATAAGTCTCATATTAGCAACTGATCTAAACCAATCACTTCTTAAACCATCTCATCATGTGATCATGAGCACCAAGTTTCAGTTATTAACTACGATGTAGAGCAGAGAATCGAGTCTTCATCTCCGAGAAGCAACGGCGATTTGAATCGATTTAGCCCATCCGGGGTTTTCTCACCGCACGACATATGCAGGTCTATAGGCCCGGACCCAAACCTACATATACCCTCAGTCAGATCCTCCAAAATATGAACGGCTCCAACGCTACCCGAGAGCACAGTACCCCACTGCTCCGTGCCACCCCTATGGACAAGTGCGACATGACAGGCTGCGGCGAGGTTCCAGGCGAGCGGCGCGGCAAGCTCGCCGTTGCGAGGAGCTCTAGGCGATCGGCTAGGCGACGGGCTGCAAGCCGACGGCGCGGTGGCCTAAGCCCTTGGTAATGGCGGGGCGGACCCGCCCTCCAGTGCGGAGACGGTGGCCCTGGCCCCCAGCCATGCTAGCGCGAGGCGCCCTCGGCCACCGGCGCCGCGGCGACATGGCCCAAGTGCAGCTGCTCCCCGGCACGGACGCGGCCACATCCCGCGCCCGGCCCCCACGCACCCGGGGCAGAGGTGACCCGTGGCCGGTTGTCTGTCAGTGGCTGCCTTGCGCTTGAGCAGCATGGTCCGCGCGACAATCGCATTGTGATCCGGCGAGCTGCACTGGACCTAAGTGCCTCCGAGGCTGGCCTCTTCTCGGCCAGAGGGAGCCTGGAGGCCGGAGCAGATTGGCCGCGGGCACGTGGTTCACGGCTAAGGATGGCAGCGGTTCGGTTTCGGGTCGGATACCCGCGGGTTTCGGATCCTGTAGGTTCGGGTTTGGGGATGGCTCACCCACGGTTTTCGGGTTCAGGTTCGGTTTCGGGTTTGGTATCGGGTTCGATTTCGGGTTTGGTTTTTCATCCGTGGATATCCAATGGATATCCGAATTAAATCATTTGGAATTTAAACTTATGTTTTATAATATGCTAATAATAACTTGTTTACATAGATTATTAAATCTATTTAAAATTGACTCATGAAAATATTTATTATTTGTTGTCTCTTATTTATATAAGTGAATATGTGTATATTTATTCGCGGGTTTCGGGTATCATTCGGGTTTCGGGTATCCGTTCGGGTTTCGGGTATCCGCGGGTTTGGTTTTGGTGATGAATTTTCACCTGAATCGGTTTTCGGTTCGGGTTCAGGTTTCGGTTTTAGGTGCATAGAGACTCCACCCGATCTGAACCCGACCCGTTGCCATCCTTATTCACGGCTCTGCGACGAGGCAGCGCACAGCGCTAAGTGAGCGAGTGGGAGCCAAGACAGCGGACGACAGTGACCGGTGAGGAAGGGGAGCGCCGACGTGTCCGGATAGCTGGGGGGCGGGGCCGAGGCGCGGCGTAGCCGGGGAAGGCTCTGGAAAAGCTGATAGTTGTGCCTTTTTTTATGAAGCTGTGCCCGTTTTAGACCGTGGGATCAAAATCGGATGACTAAGAAAAAAGGGCGACGTCGCCCAATGATGAGCCTGAGCTTGGCTCAGAATTCGAAAGGAAAAGATAACCCTAGTACATGGATGGTCAAATACAGAAATTACACAGGCCAAAACAGTTTGTTAGAAGACACCTACTGTAGCCAAAATGATCCATAATAGTAATTTATTACTACCTCCAGACAGTTAAAGCTGACACTGAGACAGTATTTTGAGCATGAAAATTTCAGCCATCCGGTAGGGAGCATCAAATTTCAGTCATCCGGTAGGGAGAATCAACCATTCTAACTGGAGAGAGTACTTTGCATGAAATTCGCATTGTACCATATTGTTTACACACAAAACATCTAAGAAGCCTGAAAATTGGGGAACGTCAAAAACCACTCGATTTCATTTCTTTTCTAGTGAGACTTAAAGAAATGAAGCTATGGAATTTGAACATTAAACCACATGTCCACAAATCACAAAGAAAAAAATATACCACCTCTTTAGAGTTTTGATACTAAAATGCTATATGAACCGCTTATAAATGCAATAAACCTCCAAAGTGAAGATCAAATGCAGGATATGCCCTGAGCAAATAATAATAATAACAATAATAAAACAATGATCGTTAAGCAAGACACAGATCCGATATAGCAAAAGCATTTTATAAATTATATGAATGGAAATACTAAAATCGACAGCTTGCAAAATAGAAAAAAGGCGACAATCCAATACACAGGTCCAGAGCCAAATTATCATCAAAAATATAATAAACTTACAATTACAATATAAATTAAGTTCTCAAACTTAGATGCGTTTAATCTAGACTAATATCTTTGCAAGAAGTTGCCCTCATAATCTATATCTATATCTATATCTATATCTATATCTATATCTATATCTATATCTATATCTAATAATAAAGAGACAAGATTTCAGGCTCTTTCCTATCTAAACTCATATATATAACCCACTCATACAAGTTAGAATAACTCTTGTCCAGCGTGAGGCAGAGTCCGATTCCAAAACATATTGGGTTCGTGCTCACATATGTTAGAACAACTCACGTCTAATGATAATACGGAGTCCAATTATAATATATACACAACCTTAAGGTAATATATGGATAGCTAAAAATCCTAATCCAAATAAATATCTTCAATTCCTAAATCTGAAATAGGAATTCTAATCAAATAGGAAAGGAATATAATATAATATAATCTATATCTCTCTATACCGAATACCAAATAGACAAAATTTCTACACATGCTAACACAAATCTCTAAGTTGTCTGCATATAACATTGTAAACTCTCGATAAGGCTGACATGTGTAAATTGAAATACGATGATGACAACCCCTTGCCGGCTTTGATAAGATATTAAAATTACATATTTTTATGGATTATAAAAAAAGCCATAAAACTTGATATCTAACTCCACCAGAAAAATAAATAGATATCTAAGACTGTCATCCTTGTCTCCATTAATGAGCTCGCTCGTTTATGATTGCTACGGTAATCACACACAATATCAGAAGTAGCACCTATACAAATTAAGCTGTCATGGCTGTTGCAAGTTGCAACCGTGCATCATGCTAAAGCGAAATGTTTGATACTTTTTTTCTCCCGTTGCAATGCACGGGCATATTTGCTAGTAATAATAATACAAAGACCTTTCAACTCCTTCCAGTCATCAAGTGTGGCTTCAGTGATTTGCAAAGACAGTGTCATTCCGTCTTGGAGGTCTACCAGTGACTGAGCCTGGCCTGAACTTTGATGCCTCGTGTCTTGCTATTTCAGGTGGGACAGGACTGTTGCTCTGTATAAGCATCTGTTTCAGATCAAAGAAAATTTCAGTGTTTTCCAGAGTTAGAAATGAAGTTGCCACACCCTTCTTCCCTGCACGTCCTGTTCTTCCAATGCGATGTGTGTATGCCTCGATTGAATTTGGCATCTCATAGTTAATCACATGTGCAACATCAGGAACATCAATACCACGCGCTAATATATCAGTAGCCACAAGAACATTGCAGCGTCCATTCCTAAAACAATCGAGGCTGATCTCTCTCTGGTCCTGTGATTTCCCTCCATGTATGCTCATGACACGGAAGCCTGCCTTCTCCAGATCCTTGGTACGCAGGTCAGCTGTCTTCCTAGTATTGCAGAAGACAATGGCTGTCTTGTCTCCAAGGTCACTGAGCATCTTCTGGAGCCGTAACATCTTTTCAGACTCCTTCACCATGATCACATTCTGAGTGACTAGATCAGTGGCCTTGCCAGGTGTACCAATTGTCACAACAACTGGGTTCCAGAGGTACTTCCTAGCAAGACGCTCCACAGTAGGTGGCATGGTGGCACTAAACATATAGGTAGTCCTGTAAATCCTCTTCTCATCAAGTTCCTCATCCTCATTCTCAGGTTTCAAGTTACTCGAAGGCATTGCGTCAAGGACAGCAGCAACCTGTGGCTCAAAACCCATGTCAATCATCCTATCTGCCTCATCAAGCACAACATAGTAGCACCGGTTGAGCACAGCATACCTGCACTCCAAGCAGTCGAGAAGCCGACCAGGTCTGGCAATTACAATCTCACAGCCCTGCTTAATATACCCTGCTTATTGATTGACTGGCCACCAACAACTGATACAACACGAATGCCCAGATAAGATGCAAATTTCATAGTCTCGTCCTCAATTTGTTGAGCAAGCTCACGAGTAGGTGCCAGGACAACAGCACAAGGACCCTCAGCCGCCTCATTTCCATCCGTTGTGGATGGTAGGCGGGTAATATAAGACAGCATGGGAAGTACAAAAGCTGCAGTCTTACCAGAACCTGTCTCGGCAATGCTAATAACATCACGCTGGCTTAAACCAAGTGGAATGGCAGCCATCTGGATTGGTGACGGTTTCTGGTATCCAGCCGCCTCAACAGCATCAAGCAGCTCAGCCCCAAGCTTGCTCTCACTCCAGTTCCGCATCGGCCGCGGAATGCGAGACCCCTTATAGGCAATATTGAAGTCCTCACACGGAAAATACGCCAATCCCGATCGATCATCTCCTCTGCCGACTTCTCAGACCAGTGCCTGTCCACACGCATGTCAAAGGCATCATACGAATCTGCTGCAGCAGCTTTCTTCTTATCTGCCAAATCATCTTCCTCCAGGCTCTCCCCAGCACCAGCCTTGCGCCGCAGCTCTGCACGGATCTCCTTCTCATGTTGGGCTGCCACCTTCTTCTGCTCACGGCGGTCCACACCAGCAAGGAAGCCCCGGCCAAAGAGGAGACGGGCCTCGTGCGGCGACTGGTAGAGCGTGTTCATATCGCGGCTTGTGTCCTCAGTGTTCTCCCAGTCGAATGAGAAGAGGAACTCCTCCGACGGCTTGATGACCCGCTTCTTCGGCTTCTTTGAACCCAGGTACTGCTCCTTGATCGATTCCAGCTCCTTCTCACGCTCCCGCTCCGCAATCTTCTCCAGCCGATCTGCCTCCCTGTTCCGGTCCTGCTCCCGCTCCATGTGGCTGTCCGGGCGTCGCTCCCGGACCCTCCTCTCCTTACCCCTCTCCCTCTCCCAGCGGGAGGAGTCATCGCGGTCGCGACGGCGGCCTCTGTCCCGGTCCCGATCAGGAGAATCGCGGTCACCGCGGCGGCCTCTGTCCCGGTCGCGGGACGGGTGAGTTGGCAGCGGCGGCGGGGGGGGGGGGGGGGGGGGGGGGGGGGGGGGGGGGAACGGACCGGAGCAGATCTATTGCAGAGTGGCGCCGGTCGGAGACGGCTGCCTGGCGGCGCTCCAGGGCGAGGCTCTCCCGCTCAGACTTGGTTAGGAAGACGGGCTTTGCAATCTCCAACCCGCTAGCGGAGCGCTTCATGACAGCGGATTCGGCGAGGGCTTTGCCGGCGGCTAGGCGACTTGTTTTTTTTTTTAGAATAGGACCTGGCGACTTTATGTGGTGGCATTTGCAAAGTCACGGTGCGTTCAGTTGACGAAAAGTAGCATCATTCGTTGTTATTTGGCAAAATTTGTCCAATCATGGATTGAACTAGGCTTAAAAAATTCATCTCGATATTTACAGACAAACTATGCAATTAGTTATCTTTTTTATCTATATTTAATGTTTCATGCATGTGTCCAAAGATTCGATACGATGGGTGGAAAAGGAAATATTTTGGTTAGCATGAACACACCCTCGTATCGATTCTGTCACCGACTCTGCAGCTTGTTGGGTTTTTTTTTTCGCAGCCTGTTGGTTTGGGCCAAGTTGAGTCGTCCACATCCTAGGCAACCTGGCCTGGTGGTGAAGTTCGGCCCGGTTCTTATCAGACCTGCACATATAGATCTAGTTTTTCTATTCACTTTGACCAACATTTTTTTGAGTAATTGGTCACCTAATTTTTAATTGACAGAAAAAGACAATTAGTTAGCACCGTTTCCATTATATACCGAAGCATTCGTATACTTACTCCATATCACGTGTAGATTTCTTTTTTTCTTTACTGAGATTGTGGAGCTTGGCTCCCCAGCAATATATATATATATATATATATATATATATATATATATATATATATATATATATATATATATATATATATATATATATATATATATATATATATTGAAAAAATAAAAATAAAACCAAAGTACAGGGCACCAGAGTACAGGGGAGAGGGATAGCCAACAGCTAACCCAAGCCTGAACCTAACTTAACCGAGCAAGGCCTTGCAAGGCTAAGAGAAGAAAGTTACTATTTACCTTTATCGATCAGGTTTGTTAAGTCTTTGAATGGTGTTGAACAGTCATGTCCCTGATTTTCAATAGGCTCTGTGTCACGGAGAATCTCTAAAAATACATGAAGAGAGTCATTAGAATTTAAGAAAAAGAAGAAGACAATTCCTGAATCATTTGGATGAAATCCTAAGTGTCAGAGACACACACGGACTTTCTAAGGGCAGTCCCAAGCTAAAAACTGGCCCGTAGTCTCTACTATAATTGACCACTTCGAATTATTTTAGGTCCACCAATCGAAAACATCCCCCGCTGAGTAGTCTAACTATTGTGTACCCAGCAAATTGCACACAGTAATTTACCAGTATTTAAATAGAGGGCTCACAAAAGAACTACGTCTGATCCAACCGCCGAGAGACGAAGTGTGATGCGAGGCTTCTCACCGCCCTCACCCTGCGCCCTTTCACACACCCTCTGCCCGCCGCACACCCTTGGCAGCCAGGGATCGAATCCCACCTCCCAGCGTTTTTTTCCGAAAAAATCCCCACTTTCTCTGTCTCTCGAAAAACACCCATAACGCGGAACCCTCGACTCCCCAGATCCCTGCTAGCCAGGCCCGCTGCAATCCCTCGTGCTCGCAGTCTCCAGGCCCCGCCGCCACACGAATGCGCACCTCCGTCCCCGTCACGTCGCGTGTGGAACATCAGGCCAGGACGTCGGTGTTCGTCAGCCGGCCGCCCTACCATCGTGCTTTGATGTCCGGCGGTGCGCGTCAGCCTACTTCACCGCAATCTCGAGGAGGCGGGCGTCCTCTCCTTCGTCTCGGGCGAGCACGCGGCGCCGTCCGTCCCCGGCGCATCGGCGCACGAATAGGATCTCCCGCTTCGCCACTGGCCTCGACCTCCGCCTCCTCGACTTCGCCCGCTACGGCGCGCTCGCCGGTCCGTAAAGGACACCGGCCACCGTCACGGCGGCCGCCCGTGCGTTCTCCGACCTCGAGGGCCTCAACCCCGCCGCGGTGCTTAGGGATGGGGAGCGGCCAACCATGGTGTCTCAGTTCATGGTGGACCTACAGTCCTGCAGGGGCTCAAGGCTGTCGACGGCGAGGACCCGCCCCACGTGCTCCACTCCAACTCGCGCCTCCGTGGGGACTGGAGCGGCCGACCGGTGATCGAGCATAACACCTGCAGACCTGCTTCGCCGAACGCCCGTGGTTGTGCCCCTGCAGCCACGGTTTGATCGCTAAGGCCGTTTTCTTTTTCCCGTCTATTATTCGCTGGAGCAGCTGGCACGGAGGGCCGCTCCTGCTTCTTCCTCAGGCAGCAGCCGGGAAGCAGGCCGGCCGCAGGCAGAGGCCGTCGCTGGCCGTGTGCTCAGGGCCGCTGGCACGGCTGACAACGAGGAGAGGCTGGGTTGGCCATGAGCGGAGTCCGTGCATGGCCACGGCGGCCGCGCGGGGAGATGGATTCATCACTGCCATGTGCCACCAGAAGGATATGGGTCGTTGTTGAAGGAAGTTCGTGCCCTCCTCCATCCCCAACGCTTCCTAGCAGTCCAGCATCTTGAAACCCTGACCAAATCATCCAATTTCTCTGGCTGCCTCCAATCCATACATCCATATTGGTATGTTCTTTCTCTCTTCTTGTTGATTTTATTTTATTTTGGATCCAGAAATAAGCGTGCTGTTTTGTCACAGAACCTCCTAATTATGATGGCCCACAAGTACCCGTCATTGCCATAATGACCTCTGATGGCTGTACTTATGTTCACCATAACTTAAAAGGCCTGCTTTCCTCCGAACAGGATCCAATCACAGGAGTATTGCAATATTACAACAGTTTATTCAAAATATTCAACAGAGTAACGTAGTGGAAGTCTTACAATAATATAGGTTTACAAACCAGTTTTCAAACTTCAAACCTTATGTAACATTATTACAAACCAGTAGTAGAGAAGTATCGGTATTAACTTTATTACAACACACAAGCGAGATGCCTTGCCCAAAGGCCACACAGTCTACTCGTCGTCGCTTTCTTCAACCACGACGGTCATGCAACAAGGCTCGAAGCAGACTTGTTCATGAACCGCACCTGCAACAAGGGGTTAACAAACCCTGAGTACTTGAGGGTACTCAACAAGACTTACCCGACTAAGACAAAGACTCCAAGGGCATGCTAGCTTTAGGGAATCAAGGTACGGGTATTTCAGAATCAAATTTTCTTTTGCAGAAAAGCTTACTAAAGTAAGTCCTTACCTTCAATATTTTTACTTTTACCATTGATGGTTCATTAACCAATTCTAAGTGATCCTAATCTAGATCAAAGTAATTATCATCAAAACCTTTCTCATTCTTTCTTTCAATTCCAGTTCTTAACTACGATGCAAGTCAGGTGATCAAGTCTCCATAACCGAGGAGCAACGACGATTCGAATCGATTATACCCAGCTGGGGATCCCTAACCTCACGACATATGTAGAACCGAATCTTGCATATATCAACCCTCATTTAGATCTCCCAAAATCAGAACATGTCCATCGCCACCCGAGAGTACAGTACTCCTCGAACCCGACCAAATTCTAGCCCCGAGGGTACACGCTACTCTCGCCATCTCTCCACTCCCAGTGCGAGGTTAGACGTTCTCGTAATGGAATCACCAACATTTTGGGCTTACCCAAGGCATGAAGCTAGTTGCAAAGTCTTGAACACAACAGGCTTACAACGAACGGACCTTAACTGACAAGGCGGAAACACTACATTGAGACTCATTTCCCAATGCATGTTAGCAGTGGTCAAACCACCCGCCCGATCTTTCAAGTTCATTCTCATATTTCAATATTCATTCAATATGCCGTCATGGCTATATAAACATTGCATTTAAAAGCTTAACTTCTAAGCATAGCGAAGCATACTACGCATTTTCCGTAAAACAGGTATCAAGGTTGATATCACAATAATCAAGGATGATAATGCAGCAATTGGTTTATCACTCAACTCCTAATTACTTAATGCAGTAAACCATATTATAAATAATAAAACATTTGTAAAATTCAAGGTAGGGTTTAAATGCACCGGGGCTTGCCTTGCTCGGACACGACGACTGACTCAGACCCGAGAACTCCAACGTCAGGTCCGAAACCCACCGACGATCGCTCTTCTCCGGAAACTGGCTCGACGGCTTCGACTTCTTCGAAAGCGGAGACTACACGAACACATAACATGCTTTAACATGATGCTCGATGATAAACATGATGCTTGATGATAACATGCTACGAGTTATGACTGGAGTACAACTTCCTTCGCGGTACAGTCACAAACTGAAAACCTACTAACTAGTAGCAACGATTCCAGCGATACCAGCTTTTAACCTAACAAGTTGAGCACGGGAAGGCGAGGATGGCGGGCAGTCGCCGGAGTTGAGCACGGGAGGCGGTGGCTGCGGTGATCCAGGCGAAGTCAAGCTGGCTTGGGTGGTTCACGAGGTGTGCGAGGATGCGGCGATGCTGTTGGTGCGACTGGCGTGGCCGGAGATGGCCTGGTGGCGGCAGCGGCGAGCGGCGGAGCTGTGGTGGCGGCGATGGCGAAAACAGAGAAAACGAAAAAATTGCCACTATGACCTCGGCGTATTTATAGACGACGGTCGCGGCTACAGAGCTGCACTGCTCGCGTCATCGCGCTGGCGTTCTTGACCGCGCGCGAAGGGTCTGGGCGGCCACGGCGGCTCGCCGGCGCCCATACTGCGCGGTGGCCGGCCGCCATTGGCGCGGCACTGTAGCACCCCCCCCAAATTTTAAATTTTCAAACTGTTTTCTAAAATTACTCTCAAATTCATGTAACAACTTGAAAAACTTACAATCTATGAAATCTTCAAAATTTCAAGCTCTACAAGTTTTGTATTGAACACTTTTTCAAATTCTCACTGGATTTTGAAATTTGAGTTTAAATTCAAAAGGGGACACATTTTTAGGATTTGGTAATTTAGAAATTACTTTTGATTTTATATTGAAACTTCAAAATTTCCAAACACCAAAGTTGTACATCTCGACCAGACCTACAACTTTGCTGTTCAAAACTTTTTTAAATTCTGCCTTCATTTTGAAATCTTAGTTTGGGGACAAAAATGAGTCAAAACTGAAATTTGTTTATTTTCAAAATTGCTCCACATTTTACACTATAACTTTGAAAACTCAAAACACCAAAGTTGTAGCCCTTGAAAAGTTCTACAAACTTGGTTTTGAACTTTTTCCCAAATTTTGCTTAGATTTTGAATTATTTCAAAAGGGGTAAAATAGGGTTTTGAAATTTAGGGTTTTCAGAGGAATTTTAAATTGGAATTTGTTGCTACTTTGATTTGTGATTACTTAGTGATCAAAACCTCACCCAAGGGCATCATTTGGACCAACATGACATGGTTGACCAAATGCCACTCTTGGTTGACCAATTAGCTTTTAAAATTCTTTTACATTTTTCCCAATTTTGAATTCGAATTCGAATCGAAAAACTCGTGACAAGTTTTGGGACTCCAATTCAAACTCAAATTTGGAGTTTCATTTTAGAGGTTGTACTTGAGCTCATACCCTACACTTGACACTAGTGTGCAACACAGTCGCACACCTCAAATTACGCAGGGCATGGACTAAGCATTTGCGGTGGTATTAAAAATTAGGGTTTTCGGGTTCGGAGCACACCACTGAGAAACACATTCAACCTAGATAAGTAAACTTGTTTTAGTTGATGCATAACAAAGTTAACCTAACAGGGATGCTTTGCAATGCATTACGATGACATGGCAGATTAATTAGCACTATAACACCCGGGGTGTTACAGCCCTTCCCCCTTAAAGAAATCTCGTCCCGAGATTTAAAGCCTTGAGTTAAGTAATAGAAAAGGAAACGTGTCAAGCAAACACGTCCAAGACTTGTCTACAAAACAGGTAGGGGTTTTCTGCATTACAAAGATTTTAAAAGGATAGGTTACAGTTTAAAGAGGAAATTGCAACCTAGATAGAAGCAAAGAACTCCGGGAAATTCTCTAACAGATAATCCTCCGTTTCCTAGGTGGCTTCCTCTTCTGAATGTTGATTCCACTGTATTCTGTACCATTTAGTTGTTCTACTTCGGGTAACACGATCTTTTTGATCTAAAACTCTGACAGGATGTTCAGAATATGTCAAATCCGGTTCAAGTTCAACTCCCTCAACATCAACCACTTGATCATGTACTTGTAGACACTTCTTCATTTGTGATACATGAAATACATTATGCACGGCTGACAGTTGTTCAGGCAGCTTTAACTTATATGTCACCTTTCCACATTGTTGAATGATTTGAAAAGGACCAATATAACGTGGTGCGAGTTTGCCTTTGACTCCAAATCTGCTAACTCCTTTCATGGGTGATACTTTTAGATAAACATAATCCCCTACTTGGAATACCAAAGGTCTACGCCTTTTATCAGCATAACTCTTTTGCCTGGATTGAGCCACTTTCAAATTATTCTGGATCTACCTAACTTTTTCTTCTGTTTGTTTCATAAGATCAACACCGAAAAACCATCTTTCTCCCGGTTCTGACCAATTCAATGGAGTTCTGCACCTACGGCCATACAATGCCTCAAACAGTGCCATTTTGATACTCTCTTGATAACTATTATTATAGGAGAATTCTGCTAAAGGTAACCACTCGTCCCAAGTGTCTGAATAATTAAGTGCACATGACCTTAACATGTCTTCTAGAATTTGATTGACCCTTTCAGTCTGACCACTTGTTTTGTGGATGATAAGCGGTACTATGCAAAAGTTTTGTACCCAGGGACTCATGTAGGTGTCTCCAAAATTTGTTAACAAACTGAGTACCTCTATCTGATATAATGGTCTTTGGTACCCTATGAAGACTCAGGATTCGTGCAATATAAATTCTTGCATAAGTTATAGCAGAATAGTCCACCTTAACTGGAATAAAATGAGATGACTTTGTCAGTCGGTCCACAATGACCCAAATTGAATCAAAGCCTCTTGAGGTCTTGGGTAACCTAGTAATGAAATCCATACTGATATCTTCCCATTTCCAGGATGGAATGGGCAAGGGTTGTAACATTCCTGCCGACTTTAGGTGTACTGCCTTCACTTTACAACAAGTGTCACATCTGGCCACATACTTAGCAATCTCAATTTTCATTTTGGTCCACCAGAATTTCTGTTTCAAATCTTGATACATCTTATTACTTCCTGGATGAATAGAAAACCTTGTGCTATGTGCTTCATCAAGAATGAGCTGACGTAACTCTGGAACCTTTGGGACCACTAACCAGTTCTTAAACCACAACACATCTGCATCATCAATACTGAAATCTGTCTGTTGACCCGTTCTAACTTTTTCTTTGATGTGAGCTACTCCGGAATTCTTTCTCTGAGCAGACACAATCTGATCTTTGATTGTTGATTCTACTGTGACATTAGTCAACTGACCTTGTTGAACTATTTCAATATTCAACTTTTCTAATTCATAACATAAACTGTAATCCATTGGCTTCACAGTAATGCAATTGCAATGATTCTTTCTACTGAGTGCATCAGCAACAACATTTGCTTTTCCAGGGTGATAGTGCACTTCTAAATCATAATCCTTTATTAACTCAAGCCACCTTCTTTGCCTCATATTCAACTCTAACTGAGTAAAGATATACTTTAAGCTCTTGTGATCTGTATACATGTGGCAAGTATTACCTAACAAGTAATGACGCCAAATTTTCAATGCATGAACCATAGCTGCTAGTTCAAGATCATGTGTCGGATAATGTTCTTCATGACGCTTCAACTGTCTCGAGGCATAAGCAATGACTCTGCCTTCTTGCATCAATACACAACCAAGGCCAATACCCGAGGCATCACAGTAAACATCAAATGGCTTTTCTATATCTGGTTGTGCCAAAACTGGAGCAGTTGTCAATGACTTCTTTAAAATTCTAAAAGCTTTCTCACATTCTAGAGACCATATGAACTTAGTTTGATTCTTCAACAACTCTGTGATTAGCTTGGCTACCTATGAAAAGTCAGGTATGAATCGACGGTAATAACTCGCCATTCTCAAAAAACTTCGGACTTCATGAACTGAGATTGGTGGTTTCCAATTCAGAATATCTTCCACCTTGCCAGGATCTACTGCTACTCCTTCGGCTGACAACACATGTCCTAAGAATTGCACTTCTCTTAACCAAAACTCACATTTACTGAACTTGGCATACAGTTGGTGATCTCTTAGACGAGTCAGAACAACTCTGAGATGCTCAACATGTTCTTCTTCACTTTTGGAGAATACCAGAATATCATCAATAAACACAACTACAAATTTTTCAAGCTCCGGCATGAAAACTGAGTTCATCAGATACATGAAATGTGCCGGTGCATTGGTGAGACCAAAAGACATAACTAGGTACTCATACAGTTCATATCTAGTAGTGAATGCAGTCTTTGGGATATCTTCAGGTCGAATCTTGATTTGATGGTACCCTGACCGAAGATCGATCTTTGAAAATACCTTTGCCCCCGCAAGTTGATCAAAGAGTAGATCAATGCGAGGCAACGGGTATTTATTCTTAATGGTTACTTCATTCAGCGGTCGATAGTCAACACACATCCTTAAAGTCTGATCTTTCTTCTTGACAAAAAGAGCTGGACATCCCCAAGGTGAGGAACTGGGTCTGATAAAACCTTTGTCACGTAACTCTTGTAATTGATCCTTAAGTTCTGCCAATTCATTGGGTGGCATTCTGTAAGCTCTCCGGGATATTGGGGCAGTACCCGGTTTTAACTCAATCACAAATTCTACATCTCTGTCTGGTGGTAGACCTGGTAGATCATCTGGAAACACATCTGGAAATTCACAGACTACCGGTATATCACAAATCTCCTGTACTGAAGTTGCACATATCCTTTCAACTGTTCTCTTTGGGATAGGAAGTTGGATAAGAAGATGAGATTTATTATCTGGCAGGTTCAACCTTATAGTTCTATGCAGTGCATCTATAAGGGCTCCTCTTTGGTACATCCAATTCATACCCAGGATTACATCTATATCCTGTTTCTGTAATATTATCATTGAGGTAGGAAATATATGCCCACCTAACTCTATAGGTACGTCACGTACCATCTCCTTAGTACACAGTCGTCCCCCGGGCGACTGGATAAAGAAATCTTTGTGTGTTCCCATAATTGGAATGTCATGCTTAACAACAAAGGTGCGATTTATGAATGTATGCGATGCACCTGAATCAAATAACAGTACTGCTGGATGATTAGCAACAGGGAACATACCCATCATAACAGGTTCTCCCTCTGGGATTACACTTGCTTGAGTGTAGAACACACGTCCGGTCTTCTTCTTCTCACCCTTACCCTTCTGAACATTCAGGTTATTATTCTTGCTCTGAGGTTGTTGCTGTTGCGGTATGAGAGCTCTGGGATAACTGGGATTGTACTGCCTTGGATACGGGCAGTCCTTGGAAAAGTGGCCTGGCTTTCCACAGTTGTAACAGGGAAAGTTATGGGTTACTAGAGTCTGGTTTCGAATACCAGGGGCATTCGGCTGCTGTGGATACTGCGGAATTGCGGCAGGACAGAAAAACGTCTGCGGCTGAGCTTGGTATTGCGGTGGACGATAAGTTGGGCGGAAATAGTTCTGAGGGTGATAAACAAACCTCTAGCGCTTTTTAATGCCACCAGACGGGCTAGAAAACACTGGCTTCTTTTTCTTCGACTCTTTATGCAGTCGGGACTTCTCTTCTGACGCAATAGCCACATTGACTATCTCATGGTAAGTGGCATTATAGCAGGTGACCAATGCTTTCTGGATTCTGGTACTCAAACCTCTCATGAAACAACTCTTCTTCTTTGCATCGGTGTTCACATATTCCGCTGCATACTGGGACAGATGATTGAATTTGCCCACATACTGTAGAACTGTCTGGTTCCCTTGCTTCAGCGAGAGAAACTCTTCTAACTTCATGGCCATGACACCATCTGGGATATAATGTGCTCTGAAGGCTTCACGAAACTCCTGCCAAGTGATACGGTGGCCAGCAGGCCGTGCAGCGACCAGATCGCCCACCACGCCCCTGCGGCACCTCTAAGCTGTTGTGCTGCAAACACGGGCTTCTGATGCTCCGTGCACTGTAAAAGTTCAAACTTCTGCTCCATGGTACGGAGCCAGTCATCCGCCTCTAGCGGCTCATCTGCTTTTAAGAACACTGGTGGACGGGTATCGGTGAAATCCACATAAGTGGTTTCCCCTCCATTGTTAAGGCCTCGACGGCCCTGATTTCCATTCTGATTCTGATTCTGAGCCAACAAGGTAGTGGCATTAACCAGTGCGGCAATAGCTTCTGCCAAGGTGGGTGGAAACGGTGGGGGATTTGGAGGATTGTCCCTTTCTTGAGAAGTTCCGAGTACCGTCCATCTGTTGTACACAAACTATATTTATTTACATCGCTTTATTAAATTAAAAAGCAGTTAGTACAGTACTTGTATACACACATAACTTATCTTACATTATTTCATTACAAACTTGCTCTCAAGCAAGAAACTACCCACTAAGGTTCTTAGAAAGCAGGAAAGACTACTATATTACACAACCATCCATGTCGACACTTCACTCCTCATCATCATCGCTGATCACGATCACTCCATCCTCATTCTCTGGAGCACTTGCACCAGTGACATGACTCGCATCATCCCCACTTTCCATCATGGGTTCATCTTCTTCTGGATCTTCTTCCTCATTGTCCTCTCCATCAGGAACAATCATGGCACCGACATCATCTTCTACTGCCTGGGGCTGATGATTGGGATTCATCAGATC
The DNA here is from genome assembly GCA_038087645.1 of Saccharum hybrid cultivar R570. Lineage (NCBI taxonomy): Eukaryota > Viridiplantae > Streptophyta > Magnoliopsida > Poales > Poaceae > Saccharum > Saccharum hybrid cultivar. Next base: position 401,546 of record JAQSUU010000029.1, on the reverse strand, counting down.
ATTTAGCCTATGGACTTCTTCATGCAGAACTGTGTTGTACTGCTCTAGGTGTGTCACATAAAGCTCCAACTCACGAACACGAGCCTTGGCCTCTGTCTCCTTTTCCAAAGACTCCTTCTGGAACTGTTTCCAAAAACACATGTTGCGCTTCAGTCGCTCCACTTCTGATGTAAGCCTTGCAACCTCTGATTCCGAATCCGGGTTTGGATTACGGCTACTGCTTGCTCCATCACCTCTGGCGGCCAACTGATGACGCGGCACTCCTTGCGGACCCGTTTTCTTGCGAGGAGTCGTCTTCACACGTGCCATCCTATAGCAAGATAGAATTAGGACGATAAGAACAGATAGGGGGATCTGAAGGTTAGCATGAATAGGATTTGAACCTTACTTAACCCAAACCACTTTAAAAGGGAAGGTAGCTTAAGCAGGTTAATTAAACATGATGCATGCATCGCACTTACGATCTAACAGAAAGATTTAAGTAACACATGCAATCTTTATAACATAGGGCACTATACATGATACTTCACTACGAAGCTTTCAAATATGAGCTAAGGAAACTATAGAATAGATTAAGATAAGCAAAAGCAATTTGGACCAAAATATCAGTATTAAGTTTATTTGACCCAAATCATTTTGAAGTTTTGCAAGGTAATACTACAATAACCCGAGTGATTATGCTCTGGTACCAGCTGTCACAGAACCTCCTAATTATGATGGCCCACAAGTACCCGTCATTGCCATAATGACCTCTGATGGCCATACTTATGTTCACCATAACTTAAAAGGCCTGCTTTCCTCCGAACAGGATCCAATCACAGGAGTATTGCAATATTACAACAGTTTATTCAAAATATTCAACAGAGTAACGTAGCGGAAGTCTTATAATAATATAGGTTTACAAACCAGTTTTCAAACTTCAAACCTTATGTAACATTATTACAAACCAGTAGTAGAGAAGTATCGATATTAACTTTATTACAACACACAAGCGAGATGCCTTGCCCAAAGGCCACACAGTCTACTTGTCGTCGCTTTCTTCAACCACGACGGTCATGCAACAAGGCTCGAAGCAGACTTGTTCATGAACCGCACCTGCAACAAGGGGTTAACAAACCCTGAGTACTTGAGGGTACTCAACAAGACTTACCCGACTAAGACAAAGACTCCAAGGGCATGCTAGCTTTAGGGAATCAAGGTACGGGTATTCTAGAATCAAATTTTCTTTTGCAGAACAGCTTACTAAAGTAAGTCCTTACCTTCAATATTTTTACTTTTATCATTGATGGTTCATTAACCAATTCTAAGTGATCCTAATCTAGATCAAAGTAATTATCATCAAAACCTTTCTCATTCTTTCTTTCAATTCTAGTTCTTAACTACGATGCAAGTCAGGTGATCAAGTCTCCATAACCGAGGAGCAACGACGATTCGAACCGATTATACCCAGCTGGGGATCCCTAACCTCACGACATATGTAGAACCGAATATTGCATATATCAACCCTCATTTAGATCTCCCAAAACCAGAACGTGTCCATCGCCACCCGAGAGTACAGTACTCCTCGAACCCGGCCAAATTCTAGCCCTGAGGGTACACGCTACTCTCGCCATCTCTCCACTACCAGTGCGAGGTTAGACGTTCTCGTAATGGAATCACCAACATTTTGGGCTTACCCAAGGCATGAAGCTAGTTGCAAAGTCTTGAACACAACAGGCTTACAACGAATGGACCTTAACTGACAAGGCGGAAACACTACATTGAGACTCCTTTTCCAATGCATGTTAGCAGTGGCCAAACCACCCGCCCGATCTTTCAAGTTCATTCTCATATTTTAATATTCATTCAATATGCCGTCATGGCTATATAAACATTGCATTTAAAAGCTTAACTTCTAAGCATAGCGAAGCATACTACGCATTTTCCGTAAAACAGGTATCAAGGTTGATATCACAATAATCAAGGATGATAATGCAGCAATTGGGTTATCACTCAACTCCTAATTACTTAATGCAGTAAACCATATTATAAATAATAAAACATTTGTAAAATTCAAGGTAGGGTTTAAATGCACCGGGGCTTGCCTTGCTCGGACACGACGACTGACTCAGACCCGAGAACTCCAACGTCAGGTCCAAAACCCACCGACGATCGCTCTTCTCCGGAAACTGGCTCGACGGCTTCGACTTCTTCGAAAGCGGAGACTACACGAACACATAACATGCTTTAACATGATGCTCGATGATAAACATGATGCTTGATGATAACATGCTACGAGTTACGACTGGAGTACAACTTCCTTCGCGGTACAGTCGCAAACTGAAAACCTACTAACTAGTAGCGACGATTCCAGCGATACCAACTTTTAACCTAACAAGTTACTAACGAGCTCAAACATGGAATTAAGGTACCAAAGATCACAAAAGGGTAGTGACCTAAGGACATCACTCAATCAAAAAGGCACACAACTCTTAAAGTTCTTAAATTAACGTTTATTTATTATTTAAATAATTAGGACATAATTAGAAGTTAATCAAATTTTACCTAATCAAGCTCAAACTTTTTCTATGGATTAAGAATGATTTATAACAGTGTCATAATAAATTTCATCATTTTTGGATTAATAAATTAATTATTAAAATTCATGGAAGTTGCATTTAATCTTTATTAGAACTAATTAATTCTACTGCACAAAGTACTCAATTTCAGCACTTAACATTTTTCCTAGATAGTTTATACATTGAGAACCCTACACAAAAAAATTTCATGAATTTTGGAACTCTACACAATTTTTTAGTGAAATAAACAAATAACTAAACTATTCATTTATTTGAAAAAGAAAAACAAAAACGAAATCGGGCCGATTCTCCTTTCTCCCGCGGTCCGGCCCAACTAGACGGCCCGCTCGCGCACGCCCGCGCCCGCACGCGCGCTCGGCCCAGCCGCGCGGCCCAGCAGGCGGCCCAGCCCGCTCGCTCACCCGTGCGCTCTCTCTCTCTCTCTCTACGCTCGCTGACAAGCCGGCCCCGCATGTCATCACTCTCCTCTCGCTCTCCCTCTCACTCCCGCGCGCTCGCTCACCTTCGCGCGGTGGCCGGCCGGTGACCGGAGCTTCGGTCAACAAACTGACCCTACCATCATCATCTACACCACCCCACGACTCCGATTTGCTTCTAAACATCCTGGCTCGAGCTCTAGCGACTAACGAGCGACGGCGATGGCGGCACGGTGGTCATGGGAGTAGTACGCCGGCGACTACAAAGCGGTAGAGGCTAAATTGAAGGGTCGGAAAGCATCAGCGGCTCATCGCGGTTGCAGTGAAGCTCTCGGTGGCGACGGGGAGCGGCTGGAGTGGTATGGCCACGGGAAGGCGAGGATGGCGGGCAGTCGCCGGAGTTGAGCACGGGAGGCGGTGGCTGCGGTGATCCAGGCGAAGTCAAGCTGGCTTGGGTGGTTCACGAGGTGTGCGAGGATGCGGCGATGCTGTTGGTGCGACTGGCATGGCCGGAGATGGCCTGGTGGCGGCAGCGGCGAGCGGCGGAGCTGCGGTGGCGGCGATGGCGAAAACAGAGAAAACGAAAAAATCGCCACTGTGACCTCGGCGTATTTATAGACGACGGTCGCGGCTACAGAGCTGCACTGCTCGCGTCATCGCGCTGGCATTCTCGACCGCGCGCGAAGGGTCTGGGCGGCCACGGCGGCTCGCCGGCGCCCATACCGCGCGGTGGCCGGCCGCCATTGGCGCGGCACTGTAGCAACCCCCCCAAATTTTAAATTTTCAAACTGTTTTCTAAAATTACTCTCAAATTCATGTAACAACTTGAAAAACTTCTAATCTATGAAATCTTCAAAATTTCAAGCTCTACAAGTTTTGTATTGAACACTTTTTCAAATTCTCACTGGATTTTGAAATTTGAGTTTAAATTCAAAAGGGGACACATTTTTGGGATTTGGTAATTTAGAAATTACTTTTGATTTTATATTGAAACTTCAAAATCTCCAAACACTAAAGTTGTACATCTCGACAAGACCTACAACTTTGCTGTTCAAAACTTTTTCAAATTCTGCCTCCATTTTGAAATCTTAATTTGGGGACAAAAATGAGTCAAAACTGAAATTTGTTTATTTTCAAAATTGCTCCACATTTTACACTAAAACTTTGAAAACTCAAAACACCAAAGTTGTAGCCCTTGAAAAGTTCTACAAACTTGGTTTTGAACTTTTTCCCAAATTTTGCTTAGATTTTGAATTATTTGAAAAGGGGTAAAACAAGGTTTTGAAATTTAGGGTTTTCGGAGGAATTTTAAATTGGAATTTGTTGCTACTTTGATTTGTGATTACTTAGTGATCAAAACCTCACCCAAGGGCATCATTTGGACCAACATGACATGGTTGACCAAATGCCACTCTTGGTTGACCAATTAGCTTTTAAAATTCTTTTACATTTTTCCTCAATTTTGAATTCGAATTCGAATCGGAAAACTCGTGACAAGTTTTGGGACTCCAATTCAAACTCAAATTTGGAGTTTCATTTTAGAGGTTGTACTTGAGCTCATACCCTACACTTGACACTAGTGTGCAACACAGTCGCACACCTCAAATTACGCAGGGCATGGACTAAGCATTTGCGGTGGTATTAAAAATTAGGGTTTTCGGGTTCGGAGCACACCACTGAGAAACACATTCAACCTAGATAAGTAAACTTGTTTTAGTTGATGCATAACAAAGTTAACCTAACAGGGATGCTTTGCAATGCATTATGATGACATGGCAGATTAATTAGCACTATAACACCCGGGGTGTTACATGTTTTGGTCAATTACTCAAAATTTGATGGATGTTGCCTTGATTTTGAAGTGTGAGGATCAAAAGAGAACAATCTGAGATGGGAATATAGACATCAACCTGCAAGCTGCTGATGTTCATTGCTTGTGATGATGAGAATTTCAACGAAATCTGAATTGTCTAACAGTGCTCGGCTTTGAGATCGAACCTGAATGTCTCAATTAGTTGCGTATAGGTTCTTTGGACGCATCTTAGAAAGTTCAATTGATTCATGGTCTGTTTTTATTTATTGTTTCTGTATTTTTCCTGTTCCCATAACAAAACTAGCAACATTCAGTGGCTTTACAGCTCACTGCTTCGATCACCTATTGTACATTCGACCACCTATTGTACATTCAAGTGCCTCCAGCACAACTCTGAGTGCCTTCTTCCACGGTGAACTTCTTATGTACAGGTATAGCTTGTGATTCACGTGTTCTCTATGGTTGGCACACCAATGCTTTTTCTACACTAGGATAAGGCTTATTACAGAGAGATGAAATAGGCAGGTATAGTGACCTCAACTCCAGACCCAGTTACCAAGCTCCTAAGATTTCACATGTGAACTTTTTAAATTATGTGCACATTCTCTATTTATCATATGGAATATCTGGTGGATTTAAAATTGACATTATGCATTGTGGTTTATTCTAATTTCAGATCAAAGGTTATTTTGCATTTGTGTTTGTTATAATTTTACGCCTGTCACTTTAACGGGACATCATGTATGCTGTATGACTTCCATACAGTTCCGAGGTTTGAGGTCCCAACGATCATCTTACTGGTAGTTTTTGTCCTGCAATATATGTGTGATTGCTCAAAATACCATGGAGTGATGTTTGTTGCTGCCAATATTATTCAATCACATAGGGATATATCTGACTTATCGTCTACCATTGCAGTGGATGAACATTCATTGCCTCACCAAGTGACAGGACCTGGTGCCTTCTAAAAGTGTACTGCGGCATCCTCCCTATCTAGGTATGCTTGCAGGTATATTAGCAGTTTCACTATTTAGTAATTTTAGCATATTGGTGACAACTATTGCCCCTATTGCATGCGTTAGCAAAATAGCAGCAGGGAATGAAGGTCCATCATTGCCTTATCTTGACTATTCAAAAATCTCAAGTCTGCATGATGTGTTACTATCCTTCTAAATTATTTTATTTTAGTATATATATATTGCATTTGGTGAGTGCTAGCTCGCCGAGTCACCAGGTCCTGGGTTCGAAGCCGTCTCTCTGCAGAATTTCTACGGGGGTAAGACTTTGCTTCAGTTATTCCCTTCCCTAGACCCTACTCGTGTGGGAGCCTCTGGCACTGGGTCTGCCCTTTTTTATATATATTGCATCATGTGTTGCTATTTTTGTGAAATATGTTAATCGGTCGTGCATGGATCCTGTCACAGAGCTTCTTCCTGGCGATAACCAAGATCGTTGACACCCAGGGTTTTTTCCCTGAAACTGATAAGGTAGTTAAAGATCCAGCTGCCAGCTACTTAACCTTTTGATTCCTTTTATTTTGGAAGTGCTAAAAACTGTATTTCTGTTTTGAAAACAAGGATTAGCATTGTACTCGTGCTTCTTGGGTTTCTTCTACATACATGTTTCAGGGAATCATCTCATGAGACACAGAAACAAGTCTAAAACTCTGGGGTAGGTCTACAAATATAAAGAGTTTATCCTTCCATCTTTTTTCCTTTCTTTTCTTTGTTTAGGCAAAGACCCATTAACCATTGAGCCCTTCCTTCCTTCATAATAAGGAGTTTTTGTATATGCCTTAACTGTAGAGTTTCCTCTTTTAATGCCTGTACATACAAAATATTGGACTACTCTATCTCACCAGTCACCATGTGGCCCAAGTAATCTCATATGAAGATTTCTAAACAGTCATTTTTTTTGTCAAATGATCGTTCAATATATAAGCACTTGCTCATATTTTCCTTGTATATATTTTGTAGACTACATAGCAAATTAATAAGTTAATTTATTATCTGCCATGAACAGCTAACTTTATTGAGGACGGAATTCTAGGCGGACATCTTGAAGATCCATGCAAATGAATGTGGAGACAATATCCATGGAGAACTCCGAGACATATTTAAGGTCTTAAGCAGATTGTAATTAGAAGGTTCATGCTAGACATAACTTTATTATTCCTTATGTATAAGTGTTTCCTGGATTATATACATGATGATATACAATTGTGTTGAACTATCGAAAGAAGAAATATCATCGTTTTTATAGAAATGAAGCCGTGGCGTTAGCACGGGCATTATACTAGTTCCCATAGTGCACAAAACTACCCCTATCTCTACGTCTCTACCTAATCTATACCTAATGATTTTGGTTTGGTCCGGCCCCTTCTTGTAAAAAGATAATAAAATGATTTGGTCTCCACCAGCATGGACGACCGAATCGAATACAAATTTCTTAACGTACGGGACTTTGCTGCACGAGAGATGAGTCCTACATGATAAGGAGTTTCAATCCCATAAAAAAAACACATGGAATCGAATCAAATCAAAACAATTTCACCTCCACCCGTGTTGGATCCCAACACGGCTAATATACATGAAGGTATATCAATATCAAATCAAAACGACACCAGACAGGGTCGAGCCTCCAAACCGCCCAAGGCACCCATGCCGCCTGCCATGTCCGCTTGTGCGCCGCCTTTGCGCTCACAGGCCAGGGCACCCGCGCCGCTGCCTCCCACCGCGCACGCGGCCAGGTGCCGGGGATGAGCAGCCGCGACCGGCGGAGGAACCGCGTCGGGGCATCGAGTCGGGCCGCGCCGGGAAGGGAGCTGCTGCAACCGCACGGAGGAACCGCGTCGGGCCGCGCCGGGGAAGAGCGGCCGCCACCGGCGGACGAACCGCATCGGGGCCTCGCGTCGGGCCACGACAAGAAGGAGCAGGTGCCTTGCCGAGCTTGCTGCGCCTGGAAAAGGAGCTGCCACGACCTCGCCTCGCCTGTCGCAGGAGAAGACGCGCCTCGTCGGGGTCGCGGCTACCACCGGAAGCGATGGGAACGGAGACAAAGTATGCGTGTATGGGCGGAAACCTATCCGGCTATCCACCAACGGGAGTGTTCTGGAAGAAGGAACAAATGAACAGGAGACGAAAATGTGACATTGGTTGGATATATGGTGCAGGAACTGGAGGAACCGAGGGGAGAAGACGCGTGTGGATATATGCAATAGAAAGATGTGGAGTAGGTGGTGCCACGTACGTATTATCTTCTCTGGTTCAACTAATCTCCTCTTGATTCGGCTAATGAAGTTACGATTTCTTATTTTCAGCTGTCATTATCCAACATGTGGGCCTCGTTCGGTTGGCTGGTGGCTGGTGGCTGAGGCTGATTTATTGTGAGAGAAAAATACTGCTGGCTGACTGGTGGCTGGTGGCCGGTGCTGAACTGGTGTGAGAGAAAAGCACTGCTGGCTGGCTGGGAGCCAGCCAGCCGAACAAGGTGGTGGTGTGCGGTAGCAGTGGAGAAGCCGATCAAGCACCTCGGTGTAGTGTTGGATGGATTCACAAGTGATAGACTTTGCTGGTTAAGGTAGAGGAAGAAACGTCATGGAGAGGAGGAACTAGAAGCTTACTGTCAGTCTGTCAGGGATGGAAAGCAGTGCTAGGAGATGCAGAAGTCTGAGCAGATGTCTACGCCTCCACGGACGCCAAGTTCAATGAAATGGAATGAAAAACGGTAACTCACATCCGCTAATACTTTTTATGTGCTTGACACCATATTGTCTCATCTATCTGGTCCGATAAAAAGTTATTTTTTGGGGACAAGATTAAAAGTTATTTTTTATATGAGAAAACAGAGCAAAGGTCCAAATAAATTATGCCCCCCAAATTCACAAATCACAAACATATCCTATGAATATTTATGGTTTTGTTATGTACATATTATTACTTTATTAAGCCCTGTTGTCTACACATAAAATTTATGAATAAAAAAGTATTAACCTAGCAACACTGAAGTACAAAGTGCTTATGTGGCTTGTCACTTTCCTATATCCTATATAAGTTAGAGCTGCGTGTTCAGAAACAATGTGGAGTTTGGATCCTAAAATAAAATTGGAGTGATGAATTATATATTAGAGTCCTAACTGGTGTCCCGTTTGGAATGACATCGTATACTCATACAAGTTAGAGCAGCGCACGTCTAAACACATTAGAGAGTCTAATTTCAAAATGTATAATTAGAACATATAATGCAGGACGTAAATCATGTTGCAACGCACGAGCATGTTTACTAGTATAATACTAAAAAAAGGCAAATTTCTGGCATTGAAATTTTCGTCCCGCTAGCCCAATTCTGAATTTGCCCTAAATCTCGTAAATTAGCATACTAATTATCGTAAGTCAAAGTGGCTACAGAATAAGTTATTTTGTAGCTGGCTACTGAATATACTAATTATCGTAAATTAGTATATAAAATTATCGTAAATAGAAGTGGCTACAAAATAACTTATTTTGCAGCTGGCTACTGAATATACTATATATATATATATATATATATATATATATATATATATAAAGAAGTTTTTGTCTTTAAACAAGAAAAAATAAATCATTAAATGGGTCGGGCCATCTTGAGCCATGGCCCATACATCTAGCCCAATCCGTCCACCCACCCAAAACATATAGAGAGGAGGAGACCGACTTCCCCAAGCCGAGGCCGTTGTTCTCCCCTCTCCCATACGTGCTTTTCCTTTGTAGCACCTTTCTTCCCCATAGATCTCCACCATGAAAACTTGGATCAAGGGCCAAGCTGGAAAAACGCAACGAGGAGGGACATAGGAGTAGAAAGATGGGCGCTGGATCAGCGCTTTCCCATAATCTTCTCATCGGTTCTTCAATGGTGAGGCTTGTGACCTTGATGTAGCACTCTTTTTGGGTGTTTGTATGGTTTAATTCGTGTTTAAGCAAGGTTAGAGAAGAAGTTAGGGCGTTGTGATTCGGATTGGTAGTTCTACACTTGGGCAGATTTATGTTGTTTCTGTTTCTTTGTTGATTAGATAGTCGAAACGAATTTTCCTGACAAAGTGCTATATATAAAAGTTGTAGACAACGTAGCGCTCTATATTCTGACCAAAGGACATGATTTTACCCCGTGTGGTTTAGGGGTTATGATTTTTTCTAAACTCGCTTGTCTGAATACCGCCGTTTTCTGTAGTCGAAGTTCAGTGTCCTTTTAGAGGGTCTTAATGTCTGAATTGGAGAATCTGACAATTACAAAATCTATAGATAATGTTGTTATCTAGAAGCGGTATAAAAATGGCTAACTTTTATCTTGTGGTTTGTCGTCGATGCCCATTTTTGTGGTTGCCACGCAGATCCCTGAGAAGTTGCAGTCCTCAGTTTTGTATCAGGTTTTAGGCCAACCTAAATGACCGAACTAAATCTTTGTGTCTGATGAAAATTGTAGCTCTTGTTCCGTAGTTTCAGAAATAATAATCACTTTAGACGTACATACGTGCTTTTTTCTTTTGTGAATTATACAAGTACAGACACAGGGGCGAACACACGTATACTCACGTGCATTCACAGTACATGCATCTTGGAAATTAAGAACGGTATCAGGAGAAGGTATATCAAACGACAAACGTATGCTACTGTTGGCGTTGGCGGCAGTATATTAGCCATCAATGCAGTGGACTTTGACAGAAGAAAGCTATAGCTTCCACGGAGTCACCAAGAATTTGTGTTGTCGATGAGAAAACAGGTCGGCTCATGTACTACAGGCAGTCCTAGCCCTTGAAACTACACGTAGTTCCAGATCAGCAGGAAACTAGCTTTGGAAACTAAACCACCCAACGCAATAGTTTCTTATGTTAAATACTTTATTGGAAATGTTATGGTGCGAGCATCCGACTGTCCAGACGTCGCGCTTCTTAGGCCTACGCGCTACAGGACGAACATGCCTGCTCTCCTCTGCCTTCCTTTACGACTTCTCCAAAAAAAAGACGGCTCCATTTCTCAACTCGCACGGCCGTCGCGGCATTCCTCACCGCTTGCCCGCCGCTCGCCTTCTCCAGAGCAGTTGCCGCCACTTTTGGTTTCTCCAGCGCAGGGGCCTCGCCGTGGGCATGGCACCCGCTCGCTGCGATCTTCTCCAGCGTGGGGGCACCTCGTGGCGCGAGGCCACACCTGCTCGACCCCCGTTGTTTCCTCCACTGCGGATGTCGCTTGCCGTGGGCGCCGCCGCTCACCAAGGGCCACACAGCCGCCTGCCCACTGTCATCCTCCTTCTCCACCATCACCTAGCGCCGGATCTCGTTGCGTAGTACTTTGCCACCTGCCTACCAGGTTTTGCTGAAAGCGCATGTTGCGAAATATGTTTTAGAAGTATGTTGCAAATGTCTCATATGGACGTTGCAAAGGTAGATCGGGATGTTGCACATGTTGCAATGGTTATGCACATATGTTTCAAATGTTTCATATGTATTAGAAGTATGTTGCAAGTGTTTTTATCTGAATGTTGCAAAAGTAGATCTCAATGTTGCATATACATATATGTTGCAAGTGTATAGGTGTTTTATACGTCTGTTGCAAGTGTTTCATCTAGATGTTGCATACGTATGCAATGATTTTCAAGTGTTTTTGTAAATGTTTCAAACGCATGTTTCAAGGGTTTTATCTGTATTCTTTTGTATATTGCAACTATTATATCTGGATGTTCTAAAAGTAAATCATGTGTTGCACGTGGAAAGCGGCTGACAGCGCGGGCCCATTGTTGGGGCGCTTGCTCACAAGCCCGACGCACTGGGTGCTCGCTCGCTCGTTGAGCAGTTACCGTCCGATACCAGTGCCCATACTTTATTTGATCACCGGCGTCGTCTTCTTCCTGTATCTCATCCTCTCCCCCGTTCACTTTTTCCTCTCTTGTATCCTCGTTGACGAGCACTAGTTAACATCCACAAACAAGCACCCATTCACATCTTTCTACAGCAAGCCCGTCCCAAGGCCTCCGCGGACACGCAGGGCGAGCACTGATGCACAAGGGCGAGCGTTGATGCGTGCGGCGGCCGCGGCACTAGCGCAAGGGGCGTGCAACCAGGGGCGTGGCGTGCTACGCGGCGTAGGCAGGCATAGGTCTCTTGGGGCACGGACTGGTGTTGGCGTGTCTGGATGTGACATTGGCGATTTCGCCGGGAAGGAAGCGGCGAGCAGCGGCCACCTCCATGGTGGGATCACGTGGTAGGCACTAGGCAGACTTTGTATTATCATCAGACTCTTCTTCTGTTTAATGAAAAACGTATCTTAGGGAACGATCGTGCAAAAAAAAAAACGTAGTAGCAAATGGCTCCTCATCTATATGGGCAAAGCTAGAGCAAATCTAAGGTAGATGAATCTTGCTCAGTGGTTGCAATAATCTATAACATGAGGTGCAAGTGTGGTGAAAATTTAGCTCTTTTTACTATCATTTCATTCTTATGTGCTACGTGTTTGAATATAGTAGATCCACCCCTGTCTTGATAAGGGAGCCGACGTCGTTTCTAAGGGGAGAAATGATTTCTCCGTATTTGCTCTCTTTCGTCGTTAATATAGGTGCCAAATCACATTTTCTGCTTACGTGGCGCATCATTAATTCTATGGAAACGACTTGGGAGTCACCTATGGAAATGCCTTTTAATTTCTTCTTATTAATTAACAGTACTCATTATTGAACCCTTTATTTGATCTGCTGCTGTATTAAGTATTGTACTCTATGATTTAAGTTTACGGTGGATTATTTGGACAAGTGTACTTTGATTTCAGTGTCATATTCTCCCAATATTTATAGGTATGAAGATAATTTCCCAAGAATTAATAAAAGTCAAAACATCCCATTTCATTCGCGTGCACTTTTGCATTTTGGTCTATGCTTAAAAGAATGCATCCTCACCTCCGCCAAGATGAACCCTTGAACGAACTAAGGGCGGCATGGAAGTGTTGAGGATTCATTCTCATTGGCACCTTCGCATGCAAGAACACAGGTGAACTCTTGAACAAGGGCACGGAATTTGCAGTCTGGGTCTGAAAGGACACGCCTAGTGCATAAGTGTCACTAAGGCCTTGTTCGTTACTACCTGAGCAAGGAAGTCTGCCTTTCCAGACATCTATGTTCATTCAACTGACGCATTCGTGCTTGCTTCAGCACCTGCGTGAATGCATCCGTAGCACGAATGAAGAACACTAGTCAGTAGTCACCCTCCTTGCACCTGTTCTCCTGATGCCTTCCATTCTTGATTCTTGAAGCGTTTTTCTGTTCCCTCTTAGGCACTATCGGTAGTCACCTCTCACTAATGTGCCATCTACTAGACTACTACTACCACTAGATAGTTGCAAGAAGGGTATATTTGGACATGCAGCCCGAGGCCCGGCTTTTTGGCCTGACCTGAGCCTGGCCCGGCCCGAGGGTCATCGGGCTCGGGCTGGCCCGGCACGGGGCAGCAAGCCATGCCTGGGCCGCCACCTAGGCCCGCGGGCGGGCACAGCACGGCCCGGCCTTTAGGCGACTTCCCGGCAGCGGCCCGATAGCAAGTTAATTCATCTACGGCCCAACAGCTTCCAACTCTAATTGTGCCTCAAACTAACTCGGTCATTCCATTCCACCGCGCCGCAACCTGCATAGTTGCGTCGATTCCACGCCCACATCTGAGGCTCCTCTTCCCATCTGCGAGCTGCGTGTAGCGACAGCAAGCCGCAAACAGCGACGCGAATCGCCCCTTCTTATACTCCTACACGCCCCCAACACCGCCGGCGGCCACCTCCTCGCCCCTCCCCCACACCACCGACAGACAAGCACGATGGCCATCTCATCCACATCCCCTCCCCCCGCCGCATCGGCCTTGAGCACACCACCCACGAGCCGCGGTGGTCGCCTCCTCCACGGCCCCGGCGCAGCCGCATCTCGCACGCGGCGGCCTCGAGGGCACGGCCGGCTTCGAGAGCTGCGGCGGCGTCCCTGCTCCCTTCCCCTCTCTCTGTCGTGGGCCTTGGGCTGGCACGGCCCGTTGGCCATGGCGTGCTTTTCAGGCCAGCCCGGTACGAAAAGCAGCCCGACAGGCCATGACTGGGCCGTTGGAAGGATGATATGGAAGCAGGCGTTCAGATGAACAACGGAGGCTGCTTGGATTTGGGATGATGGAGATGGGTCAGTGTGGTGGCTAGCTTTGCTTTCCCTTTATATAAAGGCCGATGCAAGGCCAGTGCGTCATTCCGGGGAGCTTGTGTGTGACAACGTAGCTGTTGATGCATGACTCATGATGTATATAAAATCAGTATATATTGATCATCAAGTGGAGCAGGAGGCACGTTACAGTCATGGATGGATGGAGGGATTCCTGCAGGTAGCTTGCATTTGTCCATCAGTTCATGAGCCGATCGAGGGGGGCAAGTCTGGAATGACTTCGCATGGTATGTAGCTTAATGACATAACATACTGGTGGTTAAAGCAAGGATGCCTGCAGTGTAGGCAAGGTAACATCCATCGTCCAATTCGGCAATCCATTGATCACCTGTTACCAGCTAGGGGAGTAGAGTAAAGAATACAAAAGGTTCCATAATACACTTAGCTGTATCTGCATAGGAGGAAACAGTGGTGAGGTTTATTTTTGTTTTATTTTACTTTTTTTGTCCCAAATGACAGAGATACATTTATTCATTTATTTTGTAAAATACTCTGCTGCCGTAGGTGTGTCACACTGCATGATCTAATCAAAAGGTGCCTTTAAGTGCAGGAAAAAGTGCCGCTAGGTGCAGGGCAGGCATACATGCGTCAGCACAGCAGCATGCTGCACGCATATCTTTCTAAGTACCCTGCACGGTGCAATGTGTGTTGTCGATGATGGATGGGCGAGGTCGCGTGCGTTGTCCAGTATTTTATTTTACCCGGAAACCTTTACACAGGCCACTAGTAGCTAGTAGAGTGTTTACAATGCAAGGAAACTGAAAAGAACACCCAGACTAGCTAGTGTTTCGTGTTGTCACCCCCCGGTTGCCCTTTAAGGTTTTATAAGGTCGGGTGGTCTCATGTCATCACGCACCAAGCTCAACCATTCATATCATCCAGTTAGGACAAGGAAATCAAATTCATACTAAATCTGCCGTACACCATTTACATCATCCAGTTAGGTCAAAATTCATACCCAATTCATCGTACATCATTTGCATCATCCAGTTTGGACAAGGGAATCAAATTCATACAAAATTTACCATACATCATCTGCATCATCCAGTTAGGACAAGGATTTTTTTTCTCGTGGACATGTTGTGCACGTGTTTCATTAAGAGTAATGACAAGGAAATCAAATTCATACTAAATTTGCCGTACATCATCCAGTTAGGACAAGGAAATCAAATTCATACCAAGGAAGTCAAATTCATACTGAATCTGCCATACATCTATGGAGTGCATATGTACGCTTCATATATATACATATGAAAGCAAACGTCGAATTCAAGTATAACAAACTCAAAATAAATGCAGGGATATTTCTCGGTGAAATTGTAACTTCTTTTCCTCATCGGAGGCACTAGCGCCATGACGTCCGGCACTCGCACCATGTCCGGACGCAACTCCCAGTCCCAGCGAACCGAACCATGGCCCAGCTCCCGGTCACAGGCCCACCGAAGCCCACCCCACGTGCGCACTCCACCCCCATCTCTGCACTCGCCGGTTGCCCCTGACCCTCTCCTCTCTCCGCGCGAGCGGCACAAAGGAGCCGCGATGAGTAGCTGAGGACAAGCACGCCCCCAACTTGCCCCGGCCATAGCACCCCCATCAGCCAGCTCCCCGTGCACCCGTCCGTCAGCACCCCGGCGCATCGCATGCCCATTTGCCAGCCCCTGACTCGCCCCGACCGAACATAAAACACTTGCAACATGAATGCAACATAAGACTGAAAACAGATGAAACATTTGGAAACATGCTTTTGCAACATGTGTGTGAACACACATAAAATATCCAAAATAAAACACTTGCAACATTAAACCACTTGCTGCAACATAAGACCGAAACATCTGGAAACATACTGTTGCAACATATGCAACATCCCGATAAAAAACGATTGCAACACACGTCTGGAAATAGATGAAACATTTTGAACAAACGCTTGCAACAAGCCTCTGAAAACACTTGCAACATATGCAACATCTCTCGATCTACTTTTGCAATATCAAGATGAAACAATTGCAACATACATCTGAAACGTCTGAAACACTTGAAACATACATATGCAACATAGGGAAGGGAAAGGTCAGGGTCGGAGCCGGCGATGAACCACGGCGCGGGAGCACCACCAGCACCGCCCGCGCTCGTGGGTGCCCTTGGCTCGGCCGGCGAAGAGCTAAGGTGCCACGGCACATGCGCCTCAACGACCATGGCGGGGTCAATGGCGTGCGCGATGACGATCGGAGACGAATGGATGGACGGTGAGGGAGCGAGCGGCACAGGTGTCTGGGACGGTTGCGTGGCGCGACCGGTGATGGGGTGGGTGTAACACCACTGGTGTTACGAGCTTGCTTAGCACTAAGATTAAGGCCCAAGAGAATTAGCGAAAACAAATTCCTCGGATTTTAAAATTTTAGCACACATGAAGTTAATAAACAATTTCTATAAACAAAAATAAAATGTACCTTGTGTGTAGCACTTAAGTAAAGTTGACGAGCAAGTAGTGTAGATGAAAATGCAGCTTTAATGTTTGAGAACAAAAATTGTTAACTAGTGTTTTTGGAAGCTCAAAGATGGAATTTGAATTTCAATTCAGCCTCAACCCTAAAATTTTCCAAAGTCTAAAAATATAATGACAATGCCACTTTGGCAAATTAATTCTAGAATATCTAGTTAAACACTAGTGCTATATTTTTATTTAGTGGGTTGCATCAAACTGAGTACATTGAGACGATTTGATGGTTAGTATTGTTAGAGCTTGTTTTAGCTATTAATTAAATGCGTTTAACACCTAGAATACCATAATCCTGGTCGTCGGGCCCTTCTGGCCGCGGTCACCGCGCCTTGGCACGGCGACGCCGCGTTCGGCTGCGCCCCGTGCGCACGCTGCGCCATGTGCTGGCCAGCTGCGGCCACCCCGCGCATTAGCATTGGCCGGTCTCGACTGGCTGCGGTCCGGCCATCGCAGCCGCTGCTGCCTACGTGTAGCCGTCCACTATCTCGCCTTCGTCCCCTTTCCATTGAATGGCAAACTCTGTATCGCGCTCCCCAACCGTCATCGCATTTAAGAGCGTCGCGCCGGCGAGACCAAGCACGACAAAGCCTGATCCGCAGCATCGGGTCGAATCCGAAGTAATTGCTTGCGCCAATGGGTAGATTGGGAGCCTAGCTACGCGCCATAGCTTTTCGTCCGCCGACATGAGCAGAATGCTAGAAGTTGCCGTTTAGCAATGTAACACCCTAGGTGTTATGTAAAGCCTTTAGCACTAAAAATGTAATTATTAATTTGTTAATAATAATTTAGAGCAAAATTTGTGTAGAAAAGAACATATATATATATATATATATATATATATATATATATATATATATATATATATATATATATATAACCCTACAGCTGGCTACAAAATAACTTATTTTGTAGCCACTTTGAGTTACGATAATTGATATGCTAATTTACGAGATTATAGTAACTCCTTACTATGTGATTTACTATAACATGATAGTAAATATCGCTATGTGTTATAGTAATTCAACTATCGTAAATATATACTGACATTGTCGTAAATTAGTATATAAATTTATCGTAAATAGAGATGGCTATAAAATACTAGCTAGCTTTTGAACCTAATTTAAATTCAAGCTTCTGGATTATGTGCCGGATTGTTTAATCGCTAGCTCGCGGCTTTTGTGGTGTGTTGTTGTAGTCAATATTTTAGAGATGGTTGTATATACGTGTTTATATTTGTTAGTTGACTAATTTAGCAAACAATTAAAAATACATAGAGAGAGCTATATGTATACACTCACGTATTTATTTCGATAAGCATTCTTCCGATATAAATATATATAAAAGCATACAATGGATATATGCGTACGAGTATGTAATTGCATAATTATCTATATGCTTTGGTTAAAAGAAAGAAAGAAATTGGAAAACAAAACGCACGCCACACACACGCACATGTACACAATACATTCACAGGAACGCCTGGGCACGCGCGTACATGCATGCACGGCTGTGCGCTGGCCGAGCACCTTGCTCAGTTTGGCCTGTGTCCGAGCGAGGCCATATGCCTAAATCACCTTGCCGTTTTTCTATAGAAAAATAAATAACGAAATATATTAGGAAATACATTTGTTTCCTATACCAGCACACAAACAAATATTCACAATAAATAAATAAATTCAAAGAGCTCTAGAAATGAAGAAAATGGCATGGATGGATAGTTCTTGATTTTAGAGGAATTTAGGAAGAAGAATCGATGGAATCGGAGCTTGGATGAAAGGGATATTGATTTTGTAAGGTAGCTGCTAATTAATCACATGAAGGGTGATTAAAGAAAGCGATTAATGATATATGTCTGGCTGGTCACGTGTTTGGATTCCATGTGATAGACTTGGGTGGGTCTTGGTCTTTAGTAGGTCTTTGGTCTTGAGTGGCTAATTAATTTACAGATGGACTTGAGTGAGTCTTTGGACTTTACGAGCACATCAGGACTAGAGGGGGCTTTGGGCTAAACGTGCTTGTGGGGTGGGGTGCACTGGATCATTTATGCGAGTCAAGGAAAATAATAGAGGATAAGAGGATATTGACTATACCCAGAAACAACGGCTTTCGTGGCTGTTGTGCCGGTTTGCGCCCATGCATGCACTGCTGCCCCGGCCTGCGTGCTGGTGCTTTCTTGGTCTTACGAGAAAAATGCTGCTGCACCACTATTTTCTCCCTTGCTATAAATGTGAGGGACTCGGCCTCGGTTGTTTTGTCTGGAAATTTTTGAACGGGAGCGATGGGCCAGTAGCCGAGAAACGCCGCAGCCAACAAGGACCGTTGCCCACCGTTTCTTCACTGTTCTCGCCACTAACACGGCTGCATGGTTTGACGAAGAAAGAGAAGAAGAATGTGTGGTGCATGCACGTTTGCTTGTGCCCGTCCGAGCGACTCGTCCTGTCTCGATCAGTTTATTTAAACTGGCCGGAGCAGTGGAGCACTAGCAGCCGAGCAGTGTGCTCTTTAGCAGTACCAGCAGCCGAGTAGTCGTGCATCCGTGTAGCCTGTGTGTGCTCTTTAAGACCGGCAGCAGCTCAGCCATCCAAGCTAGACCTTTCTTCCTGACCTCCAACTGCGCTCAGCGCCCGGCATCCGCCCCAGCGCCGCCCCTACCCCGACATTCGCGCTTTGCAGCCTGGCACTTCGTGATGCCGCGCCACCACCGCACACCAGCGACTTGGTTGGGCAATCCGAACGAGGCTCTGGTTGCATTTGTCCCGCATGTGTCGATTGAGGACCGTCTGTTGCTGTGGACATACTTGCTTATGGGAGTGAGAAGACTTGTTACTCTCATGTCATGGGCTCTGGCTCTTTTCGGACCGATTGTTAAGGGTGGATTATTGGGTGGAGGTCTAAGCACCGCACCGAGGCCGGACCTCAGGTGTTGGGGGCCTGAAGTCTCAGTTTGAATGGGGACATGGACCCCTTGACAGGAGTGAAACGGGTTGGTCTTGTCTGTGCCCGGGGTACAGATGATGCATGTGTTTCGGGGTACCCAGTTGGGCTACATTGATTCGTGAATCGCCGTTTCTACGTGACGTCACGACTTGGCTATGGTCTAGCATCGTAATAAGAACTGGAACTGGAAAGAAAATAAAAATAGAACTAGAACCGGAAAGAAGGTAAAAATGGTTCTTATTGCTTACCATTTGCTTGAAAGTAGCATATGTGCTTATCTAGAATGTTAGTTAATGAACTAATGACGGCTGCTAATAAAATTTAAATATAAGGATGCACGTTTAGTAATGCTTCTTGCAGATGCACTAATCCATAAGCTAGAAAGCCTTGCATATCCTTAGAGTCTTTTCTTTACTTCTGACGGGTAAGTCTTGCGGAGTACAATTGAGTACTCAGGATTTGTTCTACCCTGTTGAAGGTGACAGGAACATGTGGAGCTGACCCTTGTGTGTGGAAACCTTCTCGTGGGCTCAGCGAGGATTTCCTTTACGTTGCGGATCTATAGTTTATTTAAAGTTTCCACAAAAATAATTTACAAAGAAAAACTTATAACTTGTTATTATTTCATATATATATATATATAATGTTTATCATGATAATATTTAATTCATCATTAAATGATTTTTTATTTTCGCTGAGACTCTGATAATATTTTATATTCCACTGTTATTATCAAATGATGAATTACTCAGATGTTGTATTAAAAGTGATGTAAGAAATGACTAAGAATATTGTAAGCTTTATCTCTCATTTATGATTTTGATGGGAAAATGCGGATTTTTGAGTTCTCCCGTTGGGTGTGCTCGACAGAACTGCATAGTTTAGTACTCTCTCTTGGTACTTAGTGTCTAATAAAAGACAAATACGCTTAGGAAGACATTAGATTAGGCGGTTCTGCCACAGTGGGGCACAGCGCGGCAGTGGACAAGCGCGTGGCGTGGGCGGCGATGGGGCACGGAGCGGCGGCGAACAAGCACGCGGTAGGGAAAGGGACGCGGACAATGTGTGGTCATGCTGCTTTGGAGCCCGGCGTATAAGCACTAAGGAGTTAGGGACGAGCGGGTGGATAAGCACGATGGAGTGGGGGGTTTTGACAGTAGTCACAGATGGATGAGTGAGTTCGATCATTTCCGTTTCCTCATCCATCACTGTTTGATGCAGCCTTTTTCTTGTGAAGCTATTTACAAGTTCCAAGGTGTATCTTCCTGGGGGAGGGAGAAACTTCCTCGGCAAACTATTTACAAGTTGCATCTTCTAATAGGAACAAGTTCTCCACGGTGCGGAGACAGGGATGGACTAGAGTTCGCGGGGACGGGGATGAGGAATTTTTCTCCCCAGGAAGATAGGGATGGGGAGCTATCCCCCAATGGGAATTTCACTGTTCACATCCCTAAAAGTGCTGTCAGAAAGCATGCTGACGCTAGACCACACAAGTTAACAGTGTCGGCTACCAAGTTGTAATAGAGCACTAATAATTTAACGTTTACATCATTATATATAAGGTATTTCAAGTAACGGAGTTGTTTTAGTGATATTTTCCAAATCTCATGATTTTTTTCAGAACCACTACTATATCATGTGATTGCTGCCTACAATGCCGGATCTTGAATCATGCATGGGTGAGTTTTATACTTTTTATATGTGCAAGTGTAACTGATTCCCATTTCAATAATTGTAATGGAATTTAGTTAGCGATTCTTATAAATCTAGTGGCATGAGTTAGTTCAATCTTCTATGCCTGATTATTAATGTAGGAATTAGATGAAGTTACCGCTATTAATGTAACTTAGCAATTTTCAAAAAAAAAATGTAACTTAGTAACTTGCATTTGCACCTTATTATCATTTTTGTTTCACCAAAAATAAGAGTTAAAAAATATGCAATTTTCGCAAGAAAAAATGTAACTTAGTATGCACCTTATTATATCATTTTCTCTTTCAACGTAAACAAGAGCAAAAAGATATGCAGTAATATTCTATAGTGGGCCGAATATGATTTATCTTTCTCTAATAAAGCACAAGAGCAGCAGCAGCAGCAAACAACTAATGGGCTGTATTTCACATGCTCAGTCCAGCTCAAGAAAGGCCCATATAAAATTGAAAGGTTCGCGCGGCACCACGTCGAGACAAAAGCGCGCGACCCGCAGTCCAGTCTTGGCCGCGCAAAGCCGCAACCGCACGCACAGTGCTTCTTTCTTCGATCTATCAAGTTCGGCATTCCGCTTTTCTTTCTGATCATGGTCCTTCTCCTTTATCGGAATCAGAGGTGCGAGATGGCACCCGAGAGCCGAGAGCCTTATCCCTAAACAAGGTGAAGGGTTGATTAACCCCTCCCCGCCTGGCCTCGGCTGCACTGCTCTGTCTACTCTCCGGTGAATCGCTCCCAGTCCCAGTCCAGTCCACATCGCACCGCGAAGAGTCCAGCCATGAGCTCCGCTGCAGCCGCCGCCAATGTCGCCGTCATCGGAGCCGGAAGTAAGCAGCATTAACGCTCAACCTTATCTCTCGTCCCTTACCGCACCTCTGATTCCTGAACAACTGAACGATCCGATCCAACCCGTTCTGCCTGGCGCCTGCAATCCTCACTTTACTCCTCCCGACGATCGCAGTATCCGGCGCCGTGCGCGCGTCGCTGCTCGCCACGCGGGGCGTGGCCGTGACGCTCTTCGACTCCGGCCGCGGCGCCGGCGGCCGCATGGCGCAGCGGAGGTGCTCGACCGATTGACTCCTCGCTGCCCCCGCGCGCGCGTCGCTCCGGCTCTGACTGATCGGTGTGCTTGGCTTGGGTGAGCGCAGGGAGGTGATGGAGGATGGCACGGAGCTGCGGTTCGACCACGGTGCGCCCTACTTCACCGTCAGCAACAATGAGGTCGCCCGGGTCGTCAGTGGGTGGGAGGCTCGGGGGATCGTCGCCGAGTGGAAGGCCACGTTCGCATCCTTCGATCTGGCCACCGGCAAATTCACAGACTTCGAGAAGGTTCGAGCTTTGAATCCCAACCCTTGCCGTAGGTTTATCCATTACTTAAAAAACTGAAATGATCAGGCAGTTGGTACATTTACCATGAGGGCCCCACATAGATATTAAGCAAGTACGGAGTAGAAGTTAGCTAAAGATTTCAGTTTCGAAACCTGGCAATGACTGTACATAATGTGTATCTGATAGTTTGGGTATGCCAAACTTGTGCATCGTGTATCGTCCATCTGGAATGTCTCTGATGATTACCTTGATCTATGTTTAATTGATGAGGCGAAGCAATTGTTTGAAGTCAGGCAGTGTCATGTAGGCTTTCAGTTGCTCAGATAATCTAACATTGGTGTGTTAGAGTACTTTCAAGAAGCATGATTTACATAGATTAGCAGGAGCCAATATTGAAATTTTACCGCAAGGTTTAATTGGACGTTTTGTTAATATAATACAATTTGTTTCCTTGGGATGTATTCTTACTTCTTACAGGAGGGAACAGCTAAAAAGTATGTGGGAGTGCCAGCCATGAACTCAATATGCAAATCACTCTGTGTAGAGGATGGTTAGACCTCAGACTTCCAACTTTATGAGTGCCATAATGTTCCAGAGACCGAGGAGCCTGTACAGATGCTTAATGTACATGCATACTCTGCTTCTGCTAGGTGTGGTGGCCAAATTTGGTGTCACTGTGGGCAAGATGGATTGGCTTCAAGATAGGAGTTCATGGTCACTAGCTAGCTTGGATGGGAAAGATCTTGGCTATTTTGATTACGTCGTAGCAACAGATAAGAACGTAGCGTCAACAAGTTTTTCTGGGTTGACTGGAAGACCGCCACCTCTTGGTTTGTTCTATAGTTTCCATAATATCATTCAATATTATTGCTCTAGTTTTGGAAGACAATCTTGTTTCCTGACAAGTTCTACTAATGAAATGTTTATCACTTTAGTCAATAGCAGTATTCTTATCACTATTTTTTAGTTGGAAAGATACTTTTTATTTTGCCGAAAGCAACTTCTTTTCATGCCTCGGGTTCAGATTGTGTATATGTTTCTGTAAGTTATGGAAATTCAAAGTCATAATAGCAGGACACCTTGAGCCGATGCATGTTTTCTCTCCTATTCTCTTTTTTTTCTGCTTATGCTTGGTATGTATTTGTTTATGCATGTTTTCTCTCCTATTCTCTTTTTTTTCTGCTTATGCTTGGTATGTATTTGTTTGTAAGTAAGGGCAAAATAATGGTTAACATAGAGACAGGCAGCATGTTTGAATTGAGCGTAAGAGCCCACTTAAATGGTGATGCTAACTACTTGCACTCGTGTTAGGTAGTTATTAATATTGGTACTAATTACTGAGCATCAGTGTCTTTCATACAAGAGCAATGCATGAGAAATACATGTGTTTCCTAAAAAAAATGAGAAATACATGCTTTGACCAATCCTTGGTAATGTTTCCTCAGATTTATCGTCATTTCCACGCCTGCCTACAATACTTCAAGATATCCCAGTTCGTCCGTGTTTTGCTCTTATGGTAGCATTCTCGGAGCCATTGGCTATGGTATGTGCAATCTTCAATTATATCCACTCACAAAGTTCCCTGTTTTCTCAGTTGCTTGGGACTAAAGACTGTTGTTGTAGTCAGTTCGTACTTATATATTATGCATATGGGCCCACTATTTGTCATTATGCATAGAGCCTCAGTGATCGCAAAAATGCATGCACATGGACCATAAGGTAGAACCTCAGGAGTATTGTAGTCACCAAAGTCCTACAATGCAGCATTGCAGGAAATATTTGTATCCCAAAATGCTCAAGTTAGCTAGCTGTATATTAACTGCTAATCTGCTATCATGGTTTTTATGGACATGAGGCTGTTCCCTAGCTAATGATATTGTAAGCAACTTTCATTTATCGGTTTCTGAATTTATTCGTCTGCCTCCTGCAAAAATGTCTATTTATCTTCCTAATGATGTTTTAATCAGGTACCCGTTCATGGCTTCTCTTTCAACAATTCCAATTCTCTGAGTTGGGCTTTTTGTAATAGTAGCAAGCCAGGTCGTGCTTGTGTACCTCCTAACAGGTACGTCTTTGTTTTTTTGTGTACACATAGTATGTTATCTGGTGTCACAAATTTTCACTTCATGTACTTTTTGTTTGTATTCAGACAATCTTGGGTGTTGCATTCGACAACTGAGTATGCTTCCAAGGTAGTAAAGAATATTGGTCCACGGAAACCTTCAGCAGAGGCACTTGCTAAGGTGGCAGAGGAATTGTTCAGTGAATTCCAGGCGACTGGATTAAGCATTCCGCAACCAATTTTTATGAAAGCTCACAGATGGTCAGTTTTTTCAACCATATATTTTAGGGTTGTCGCCTTTAATTGTATTGAAAGAACTAGCATTTTCCCCCGTCCCTGTTGGTATTTGATAATATGTAAAATTGCAGGGGTGCTGCTTTCCCAGCCATTGCAATTAGTGGAGATGATAAGTGTGTTTGGGACAAGAGCACGAAATTGGCAATTTGCGGAGATTTATGTACAAACCCAAGTGTCGAAGGAGCAATCCTTAGTGCCACGAGAGGGGCTTCCAAAATCCTTGAATGTTTAAGCCTCCCGTCAGGGTTGTGACTTGTATACCTAACCTATTACGATCCCCAGGGCCCTCTCTGTGATTTGTTATATTTATGCTTGCATTCCCTTGCAGAGATAAACAATCAAAGCCTTATTTGGAGTCACATATTGTCCGTTGATTATGCTGATACTGGATAAGGAATAAAGCAACAGCAGGCGTTGCTACCCTTTTTGTTAAAGACGTGATCATTTGCCACTGAATTGGAGGGC
Organism: Saccharum hybrid cultivar R570; assembly: GCA_038087645.1. Lineage (NCBI taxonomy): Eukaryota > Viridiplantae > Streptophyta > Magnoliopsida > Poales > Poaceae > Saccharum > Saccharum hybrid cultivar. The sequence continues at coordinate 376,240 of JAQSUU010000029.1, read as the reverse complement.
TTTTATTTTGGCTTTTGCCATTGATGAAATCTGCTTCAAAAAGCTACGCTTAAGTGCTAATCTATGCCACAGCGTAGCCTATGCATTTGGCTTTGAGGTGCACAATGGGCGTCGTACAATACAACTTCAGTTATGCAGCATATCATGATTGTCACCACTCACCACTCATAGCAGCCTAGAGGATATGAAATTCGAACATACTTGTCGTGCAGTGCAAGTCGTATGGTAGAATTACCTTTGGTAAACCTGCTAATGGGGACAACCAAACTGCAGTTTTGTTTCTAGTTCAGTTTGGAGATACATACTGTCACGCTGACAACTGACAAGCTTACAATAGTCTAGTTTGAGATGCTAGCATGGTACCGTACGCACGCATTTACCTACAACACATCCGGAGCACCTGAAGCCCGGAAATTGATCAAACGCATAAACAAGAACAGAAATTTACATCCAAAAACGCAAATAAGAAATATCAAAACCCAGGGGAGCATTTCCTACAAAGCTCTCTTCTTAAGTTTTTTCCAACATAGAAGAGGCCGGTTAGAGACACTTCATTGCTATTTGCTATGTAGTAAGTTCCTGTCAAGGGGTAACAGTAAAAGTTACCAGCCCTGTGCGGCAACGTTAAAGACGACGTACCAGGCAGAATCCCTGGTCAAAAGAGGACACAAGCTCAACAATGTAAGCAGGCAAAGTTACAATTGTTCAAGGGTTCCTTTAAGTGATTCAAGTGAAACGAACATGCCTTTTCACAGTGTACAGAAGTTGCTACAAAGATAAATTTTGCATGCAAAATATTTACAAATGATTGTCACATGCTACCATACAGTAACTCAATTTGCTAATCATATATTGCATATACCAACTATCAGTCAGAGGTTGTCAAATTGGGAACTAAAAAAATGCAGAAAATAGCTGGTAAGCCTATAACCTTGTTAAGTAGAAGTAGGTAAAATTGACAAGGCAAAATCAGCTTCACCTCGCGACTGTAGCTCTGTAGTTTAATTGACCTGGATAATCTCATGGCACAACACAAACTGATGTTCCAAGTGAGGCCTTGTTTGGATGCGTATGTATTCATCTCAATCCACATGTGTTGAAGTGGAATTGAACTAAATTTCATTCCATTCCATTCCACTCCAACACATGTGGATTGATGTGGATACACATGCATCCAAACAAGGCCTGAAGCTATCGAATTACATACAGAGATGCAAGCAGAAAGTTCTTTATGTCCCAGGTTTCTCTTTGTTCAGTTGCTCTTTGGTACTTCCTCAAAAAGTTATTCAGTACACAGGGCTTCCAAGAATGTTAGCGTTTTTGTACCCATATATAACGGGGGCAGGGCCAACTGCTGGGAGCATTGGTACTTTACGACAGTAAAGGAACTACTTCAGATAGTAAACATATGAACAACTTTTTATTAAATGTAAAGGGTAATTCACAAATCAGGGTGATGCCATTCAGCCATTGTCTGGTGCAATTAAATAAAAAGTGTAATTCACAAATCCAGAGCCGGTAGGTGTGAGAAGAGGTGAATGTGAAGCCAAAGAGTCAGCGTTGCTAAACCCAGGCTCAGAGTGAACTGCTAAACCTGAATGGCAACTACTTCTCATGACTACAACATACACCGTTCTCCCATGGGTATGACACCAGCCATGGCATAGAAATTGCACCCTAGGACTCTAGGGATGTTTGAGGGGGAAGGATGGCGTAGGTTGTAACTGTGAGAAGTAGTTGGACGTGGATGAACAAGATTGCCCTCCATTTTGCATGATTTGTGCAACCATCCTCTGACAAGTGCATAGAGAATAAGTGTAAGGTATTGAATCAACAAAGCTTTGCAAGCAAAATTGTCTTAGTCTGTTAATATTACAAGGGAAAATAGAAAACTCTATAGTATAAATGATACTGTTGCTAACCAACTAAATGTGACTGGACCATAAAAAAAATAGTAGAAATAGCATAGCAAGCATACCATAGTCATCTAATGTTGTATAATTAATTAGTTCTGATATCAAATACTCCGTCCGTTCCAAATTCTAAGATGTTTTGGCTTTTCTAAATATTTTTACTATATATCTAGACATATACCTAGAAAAGCCAAAACGTCTTATAATTTGGAATGGAGAGAGTTCAGAGTAACCTGTGCAATTGTGCCTTGCACATTGTTATGCCTTATTGATCAATAGTTCGACCCTAAATAATCCACATCACAGGGAGTTTCAGTCCGCTGTACCTTGTTGTTGCTGTGTAGGGGAAGAATGGCGTCTCTTCTGCCGGTGTGGGTTGGTCTCGCCAGTATGGGAAAGGAACCACGCTGGGCATGGAAGGCAGTGGCAGAACCAAGGTTTTGGCTAAGGGTATGCCAGACCAAAATTCTTACATGCAATTCAGTAAAATCAATTGAGTAATTCGGTAAACAATCCTAAGATTTGCCTCACAATCCGGTATACAGGTACTAATTAATATAATAAGTCTAAAATTCAGAAATTAAGTTTAAAAACTGCATAAACTACAAAACAACATAATAATATTAAATATGCATAAAAAGAAGCTTACACAATAAGAAGCTAGGATCAGAAACTACAGAAGTTTTGAATCTCCGCTCTATAGCAAAAAATTGTTTGCACAACGGCAGGCAGCAATAACAACCAGGCTTCAAATCATATTAAACAAAACATAGGTGTCAACATTTAATTCAGCAAACGATTGCCCTGTTTGCTTGTCAAGCACCAGTACAACAATTATACCGACCACAAAAACATATCTCTTCCAACCATAGTGCACGAATTTGGTGCATTCACTCAACTAATTACATCAGGCCAGATCAAACATAAGCATCGATTGTCGCCCAATACCTAAAGAGATCGAGAAGGCACAATAACCCGCACGGAGATCAGTGGTGGCCATGGCCATGGCCATGGTCGTGGGAAGACGACGAGCAGCCGCCGCCGCCGCCGCTGCCGCTGGTCCCCTCACCGGCGTCACCATGAGGGCGAGGGCACCGGTGGCCGCCGCCGGGGGCCTCGTCGTCGCTGCAGTCCTCGTCGAAGGGGACCTCCTTGTGGAATATGCAGCACTTCTTCGAGCTCTTGCGGCCGAGGCCCTCGTTGTCCACCGTCCCCTCCTTCCACGACACCTTCTTCTTGGCCCGCCGCTTCAGGCGTAGCACCACCGACTCGGGGGCCGGCGCCGGCGCCGGGGGCGGGGCGGTGGAGGACGACGACGAGGGGGACGGGTCGATCGTCACCGTCACGGATCCGGTCGAAGAAGACTGCGGCGGCGCGCGCGTTGCCATGGGGATGGAGAATTTGGGATTCTCCTCCTCCTCCTCCTCCTCTGTCGCAGGGGCGACGCGGCGTCGGGCTCGGGCACAGCGGAGGGAAGGCGACCTCGTCGGGCCAAATCGCTGCGAGATTGGGGAATGGCCGAATGCGTTACGGAACGGAACGCGGTGTGGGAATTGGAGAGGAGCGACGGTATATACGATGGCTTGAGTGGATTTTTCTTCCCGCAAAAGCCCACGAAGCATGCCGCGGCCTGATTTATTGTTTGTGGGTTTTCGCAGTAAAAGTGAGGATGTCGGCCTTTCAAAAGCCCATCTAGAAGCCCAGAAAAACTGGGCCTTAAGGAGTTTTCCGGGCCATCTGCTGAATGATTCTTTTTCTTCAGTATTTTGAGAGGCTCCTATTTGTTGAAAGGCTGTGTCTACATAGTTATTAACACCACCTGATGTTTTTTTAGTTGAGCAAGTGTGGTTTCTCTAAGAAGCAAGAACCCTGCTTGTGACCAACAAAAATCGTTTAAGTTCAGATACACATGTTCATCTCACAAGTTATTTTGCAGGAACAGTTGATAATAAAGCAGGCCATTTTTAGCATTTTGCCAAAGATATATGTTTCTTATGAGGTCATAGCTGGGGCGGTGTTATTTTGGTGATGAGATTTTCTTTTTATTATAACGCTGAAGTAGCAGCCACATTACTCGTATTGAGCAAGTATACGAACCTGAATTTGTGCAGGTCAGATTTCAGCACAGTCACAACACGCGTTGCTCGTGCGCTTCGCAGGCTCACTGATGGTTCTTGATAGGTGGGCAGAAATTCTTCTGAAACCTTCCTGTGTGTGAACTTCGGCCCTCAGTCTTCACACCAGCATCAGCTTCTCCTGTGAACACTGTAGCACCGACCTTCTTTCTCCAGCAAAAAAAAAAAACTACTAGCAGCAGTGAGGAGAGGAGATTGATGAAGCTAGTTTGGGGTGGCGGCTTCACTAGCTTCTGCTGTAGTGTGTGCTACGGTAGAAAATCCGAAGCCACATTAAGCCATTGAAAGAGGTCCTTAATCAAAGTCCGTTACACGTTGCTGGAGCAGTCACAGCAGATGTTAATTAGATGTATGGGTACGTCCTAATATTAATGGTCCATCAATCTTATCATTTGTATCAAGTAAGCAGTCATTTTCTACTCAATTGATGCGGAAAATCAATACCGGATCGGAGAGCTCGCCTACTTACCTGTGTTTGGATGCCATGTGGGAAGCATTTCATTTTCCTGTTTGCGTTTCTTGGAGCACACCGGCCAATTTATGCTGGGTAGTTAGTAGGATACATGATACGTATCGGTTTCGTTATTTCGTACTCAAGAAAAAACTCCTCCAACTAGGCCTGGACGAAAAACTCGTAACTCGCTAGGTCACTTGACTCGATCGTTAATGGCTTGGTTCGAGCTCGACTCGTTTAAATTTTTAATTAACAAGCTAGCTCAATCTAGCTTGGTTAATTAACGACGAGCTGTTCATGAGCCATAATGAGCCAAGTTAAACTTCACATCAGAGCAACTAAAATCGGCCCATATAGCAATATGTCTCTCGGCCCAGCCCAATATGGATGAAACCCTAACCAATATACACTAGGTCACCACCCGTTGACACCAATTCCACCTCCCGAGCCCCCTCCATCTCATCTCTACACACAACTCGCCGGGTTGTCAGCATCTCCTTCACCCCATCTCATCTCGAGCTGGTCATGGAGGATGAGGAAGAGGTGCCAGGGATGCTTTCCTCGGTGGTGGCAAGTCTTGAATCCAGGAGCAAACACAAGAAGATACCGTCCTCGTCATAAAATCACGGTGGCCGTGGTCGAGGTCGAGGATCCGCAGCCACGAAGTCCACTACGCGGTTGAGTATGGAGCACAACTATTTTGCTTCAATGTAGAAAACCGTATGGATGAATGTAATTGTCCAATGGATGATGCTATAAGCTATGTATGGATGAATGGAATTGTTCGTTAGTAGATCAATCAATGGATTATATTCTCGATCATTAAATTTATTTGTACATTGTTTATTTCATTCATGCAAGTGATGTGTTTGCTATGCATTGTATTTTTTGTATTTTGGCTCGCGAGCCAAACGAGCTAGCTCGAGCTCGCTAACGAGCCGAGCCGAGCCGAGCTAGTCTTCTAGCTTGTATATATAACGAGCCGAGCTATAACGAGACGAGCCATAACGAGCCGAGCTGGCTCGATATCCGGCCCTACCTCCAACTAATCGTATTATAATGGCAGGAAGATTTCCTTTGATATATTAAATAAATAAATGCTGATGGCCGCTTTTATATTATTTTGCCTGATTTTTTCTCGATCACGCAAAAGGTTTACCCGTCTTTGTATTAAGGTAGAGAAAAAGTTCGATACAACACACCTTTAGACGCCCTAAGAGGCCAGTAAAGATTTACATTGAAGCTCAGACCCCCTCTATTATTCTACCTGACTGAATATGTAACCTGCTGAAAAGACTATAAGAACAATATACATATGCCTGGTTGAAAAATGAATAGTGCTCAGCGTGCCAACAGTCAACACAAGGTGGAGTGGAGGACGACAACGAAAGAGCCAGAAGCAAACAGTTCCGGACGTGGTCGTGACAGTTTTATAGCGTTTTCAGAGCGATGCAGAAGCAGAACACAGGATTCCTGGACAAACACTGCAGGTCTAACTTGTCTATATATTCATATTCAAACCCCTAGCTAATAAGAAAAATACAAGTAAAGCTGCAGAGCTAGCAGAGATTAGGAGGGGGAAAAACTAGTGCTAGAGAAGCCTAGAAGCCTACTGTAGTCAACATGTGACGAAAGATCCTAGATCCCTAAACTGCTAAACAATCCCTGACATCCACGGTAAACTAACAATACCAGCGCAGCAAAGGCCAAACGGGCAACTGCTCAACCAACTCTCACCTTGTGAAGAACCAAACAAAGAAAAGAGCCTTTCCTATGCACGATCGGTAACCACAAGCACGCCTGTTCCCGCGATGGATGCTGCATGCTTTGCAAAGGTGGCCGATCGACTAGACTAGCTACTATAGGAAGGTGAGATCGATCGAGCTCCCGGCTGCGTGCGTGCATGCGAGATTCTCGGCCGGCTACTTGCATGCATGCATGTGTACACTCCACAAGTGACACTAGCATGCAGATGGATCTATTCAGGTGTGTTCACTTCGCGAAAAGTAGGTGAAAAGTTACTGTAGCATCTTTCGTTGTTATTTGGCAAAATTTTTTCAATCATGGACTAACTAGGCTCAAAAGATTCGTCCCGACATTTACAGACAAACTATACAATTAGTTATCTTTTTTATCTACATTTAATGTTCCATGCATGCGTCGAAAGATTTGATGTGATGGGTGGAAGAGGAAATATTTTGGGCTGGGATGGGGAAGTGAACACACCCTCATTCATCACGCAGTAAAAGTTACACGTGTGGCCTCTGCGCCTAAATACCTGTGCAGCGCAGCCGCGCAGGCATGGAATCCAATGCAGCCAGCCGGGACGGACGACGGAGGGGACACCGGACATTGCAGGCAGCCAAGCAAGAGTGGACGACGGTGTGACGGTGATGCGGAGGTCGCGCCACCTGGTGAGTGATTCCTGGTTAAGTTGCTGCTGCCCGTAATCTCTTGTCTTGCTGCTGCCCTAGCAATAGCATGCGAGCAGCATAATTAACTCTGGGTAATAAAGGTGAGTGATGATGTGCTAATTTTTCTATTCCCCCCTGCCGCAGGCGCTGTCTGTACTGGTGAGACTGATCGAGCGATGGTGGTGGTGGTCGTGGTAGACTGGTGGTTAGCGGTTACTGCCTTGAGGCTGGAGCTGCTAGCAACAGCGTGCACCAGGATTGCTAGCTAGTGTTAGCTTGTAGTAGTAAGTTGTAACCTAGCTACCTCATGAAGTGATGATGCTTTGCCTATTTACCTAGCTGTAGCACGGTTTGGTTCAGTGCGGTTTACATGATTACCTTCAATGTTGCTGCTTGACCACCTTCATTCATAGTACGTCCAAAAGGAGGACGAGATGTAGGTCCAATCTCCGTGCAAATACACACAGTAGATTATGTACTGGGTTAATCTAACCCTAACATGGCCCACATGTGCATTAGTAAGGATAATTAGGATCGGTACAATCTTGCACCCACTAGGCCACTACCACCAAAAAAAAGTGACAAAATAAAATAAAGGGAAACTACATCGTTGAGAACTTATATTATTGATTCTCATAAAATAAGATGCATTAATTAACATGTACTAGAGTAATATAATAGTAAACCTTGCAGCATGCTCCAAATAAAAGCACTAACCACTGTAACTTAGCCGTCCCTAAAAAACACCGCTAGTAGTAGCATCTAATGAAATTGTATATTATGAAAGAAAAACAATTGCAATGCAAGCACCGACGCGTGAAGGCACAGCCGATGCCCAGCTAGCTGAGCGCGTGTTGACGCCTCCACGTAGCGGCGTCGCCGGACTCACGTCGCTCGCATGAAGAGCGCCACTTATTCCGTTGGATCAGACATGAGATGAGAGCACCACCACCACCATCGCCTTAGGATTCTTGGTTAAACAATGCATTACGTACGCTGCGGCAGATCGAGCTGAACCCACCCCCTGCTCTGTGCCTCCATGTCTCACCCCTGTCCGTGTTTGGTGCTCAGTTACCATCACATGCACACTCCTACACGTGATCATGGACTTTTTCGCTTCACGCTTAGTAGTGCAGTAGTTTACCCAAGCTCTAAAATCGGCACAGGTCTTGCTACTTCTCTTCACCTGCACCGTTATTACAAACGCACAATGTGAGCACACGAACCAAACGCCACTGCTGCTGGAGCTACAATGCTAACTGTTCCACTTGGTCTGTGCTGACTGCTGAATGAATCCTGCATGTTTTCTGCTCTGAAGCAGCACTTGGGACTCGGAACAGGTGTGAACTCTTATTTTTCTCTCACAGCAAATCAGTAAACGGTACTACTACTTTCAGCCATCGCCTGGCTTGTCTTATTTTTCTCTCACAACAAATCAGTAAACAATACTACTACTTTCAGCCATCGCCTGACTTGTCTTATTTTTCTCTCACAACAAATCAGTAAACCGTACTTTCAGCCATCGCCTGGCCAAGCAAACTGATAGTTGAATTCTGATGGGTGGGACAGTGGAAGTGGAAACAGTAGCAGCATTACTGGTCTCGAGTTCGAAAACGGCAGGCACACTCATACGTACAAGTTAAGTACTGTAACAACATGTCTGATGAGAACCTGCAGGCGTCGAAAATGTCCTATGGGGTACGTGTTCCAGGCTTCTGTGATCACTCGAGTTTCGTACTTTGTTAAGTACTCCGTACTTATTATGCTTCGCATCAGCTATCATTGCGATATTTACCTGTCTTGAAGCTAAAGACAGGCAGCCCCACACACATCAGAGACAGTACTCACTCCTGATTACCAGCTACGTGCTTGGTGGCCTGAATTGTTTTCCAGATCCAGGGTTGGTTTGTTCACAGTCAGAGGCTCAACTCACAAGCTGTGCGCGAGCATTTCTTTCTCAAGGTACATACATACAGTCGAGCTGAGGATACGGATTACACTACAGAACATGCCCTGCGTTTTTACATACAAAACTGAAGAATCGACATGGCGCAGGACAGGAACAGAGCTAGCACCTAGCAGGGCGCAGGCAGGCTAAGCACCTGGTCTCAGTTGGGCCCATTCCGTTGGCTGCTGCCTGTTGGCCTACTGCCTACATGATGCTCGCGAGCGTGTGGCTGACGAGGCTCGAGTACGACGCCGTCGCCGCCGACGGCTGGTGGTGCCTCACGAGCGCCGGGGCTGCGGCGGGGCTCGGGCTCGGGCTGGCCCTGCGCCGGTCGCGCTCCTTGACCAGCTCGTGCGCGAACCGCTCCAGCTTCTCCGCGTTGGTCTGCTCCGCCACCGTCTTCCCGCGGAACAGCACCGACTCCACGTTCCTCTGCGCCAGCATCTCCTCCGCCTCCGCCGCCGCCGCCGCGCCACGGCTCGATCCTCTTGGCGTCCCTGTCGCCTGCATGCAAATGATCGGGCGTCGCCGGCAAAAGGAGGGAGGGGGGTTAGTGTGTGAACGAAGATTACTGTGCACTGGAACGAGCAGAGCAGGACAGTGAAAGAAAGCAGAGGACAGCGACAACGCACTGGTATGGTAACACGAGCGAGCGAGGGAGACTGCTGCACAGCACTGACCTGTATGCGGATGTAGTTGGTTGTCCTATTATGTCCGAACGCCATGGCCACGGCCTGATCCACCGTGTCAGCGACGCCCTCGGCGGCGATCCTGACGATCTGGGACGTGGAGGCGGCGCCCCGCTCCCGCTCCCTCTGGTCGTGGCCGGCCTCGCCGCTGCCCATGGAGACGACGAGCAGGTCCTCGACGCCGGCGGCGAGCGGGAAGTCGCGCCTGTTGTTGAGCACGTGCGTGATGGCGGCCGCCGTGGGGTTCCCGAGCGCGACGCCGCCGCCGACCGCGGCGATGCGCGTGGACCCGTCGCAGGACCGCGCCTCCACCACCGCCGACCCCGCGCACGTGGCGGCGCACACGTCGCGGAGGCGGAAGTCGTAGGCGCGGGTCTCCACGGCGTCGGCGCGCGAGAAGAGGAACGGCGCCGCCGTCGCCAGGTCGTAGCAGGGCACCAGCACGGGCCGCACCGTGTCCCGCAGCGTCAGGTCGCCGAACACCCTCCGGAACGCCGCCGCGGCGCCGCTGCCGCCGCCCGGGCGGCGGAACTGGAACAGCCCCCGCAGCCCGCCGAGGCCCTGGGCGTCGGACGACCAGCAGCCGCCACGGCGGAGGCTGCGCAGGAGGAACGCGAGCGCGTCGTCCGCGGAGAAGCGCGGGCGGCCGTCGGGACCCCGCGCGACGAGCATGGCCGCCAGCACGCCCCCGGCGCCGGACCCCGCGGCGACGTCGAAGAAGTCGGCCAGCCTGGCGCCGTCGTCCCCCGTGCGCCGCCGCAGCGACGCCTCTAGCCGCACCAGCGCCGCGCCGGCCAGCAGCCCGTCGGCGGCGCGGCCGCCGCCGTCGATCGACAGTATGCAGACCTTCGCCCCCGCCGCCGCGGGCCTGGTCGGTGTCGCCTTCCCTGATGACACGGCGGCGGCCGGCCCTGGCGACGGCGAGGCCCCCGCGGAGGCCGGCGAGAAGAGCTTGGGGTCGTCGTAGCCGAACAGGAACTTGCTCTCCAGGATGGAGAAGATCTCGTAGGTCAGCTTGTCCACGTCCAGACCCGCCGCCGGGTGCACCGTCCTCGCGGCTTCCATCTCTCGGTTGTCCTCCCTGCGCTCTCGCCGCTGGTGGTCTGTCTTGCCGCGGGCGTGGAGAGCACTCTGGCAGTTGGCACTTGCAGGGGGCGGAGACTGGAGACGTTTTATATAGGCGCCCCGCGCGCGCGGGCGGGAGCCGGGAGGGGAGCTCGTGGGTTCGTGGCGTTGACCCGGGGCGCGGTGGCGCCAGACAACGACGAGCAACAGCACGGTAATTACGTGCACTGTAGATCGTTTTTACAGTATTTACTGCTGGGATCATCGGAGAGGAGCAGTAGCTACGGCGGCGCCGTGGCAGTGCAGGGGAATTAATTGACGGGGCTGGTTCCCGTGGAGGTAGGGCGTGCAGTAACTCGCGTGCGTACGTATAGGAGTGCGCGGTTCGTGCCGTGTTCGCCGGCTCGCCGCAGCATTTCATTCAGGGCTTGTTTAGATTCTAGAATTCATCCTCAAATTTCACTATATAAAAAGAAGATTTCACATCACATCAAAATGTCGGTACATATATGGAGTATTAAATGTAGATGAAATCATAAACTAATTGCACAGTTTTGTTGTGCTTTGCGAGACGAACATTTAGAGACTAATTAATCAATCTTTAGACAATTTTTTACACTAAAAAACAAAAAATGCTACAGTACTCGAGGATGGCACTGTGCCGAACCAGCCACCCGAGTTGGTCTTCTAAACAAAGCCTCAGTGACTGGAGCGCACGTGCATGCAGGCAGAGGCAGGCTCTGCTGCGGCTGCTACGAACGGTCGAGTCGATGCTCCGATCCGTGGTGCGATGGTTGAATGAACCTAGGAGCAGACAGTGAGACACTACTACTAATCACTAATCACTACTACTCCCTCCATCTCTGTTTGAGTCACTCCAGAAGTCGTCCCTCGCTCGCTCCATCCTAACAAACAGAGTCAGTGAGTCACTCTAAAAAAACTAGAAGAGATAATAATGTTATCTACAAACGATCAAAATACCTCTAAAAAAAACTTAGCATATAGTACCTTTCTTTATGAACTGGGCTAGAGAGTGCTTACATCTAAGTATATAGCAAAATTTGTATATCTAAAAAAAACTAAAACGTAGCGAGCACAATTCTTTAAGAATTGGGCTAGTAGCTCTGTTTGTGGGAGGAAAGTGACTATATTCTTTTTATCAACAGTGAAGAGATGAGGCGTGTCCATCTGAATCTCAACTCTTGAACCCTTTGCTACTACTGTAACACGATTACGAGACGGTGTGTTCCCGTCTGGTAGATTCTCGATCACGTGTCTCTGTGTACGTCTCACTTGCATATCTGCGTCCTCGACCTGCTGCTGATGTCGACACGTATGATTCGCACATTGCGATTTTGGAGTTTGGGATGGATAGTAACCACGACAACAATAGTCTCCGTCCTTGCCTATACACGGCTAGCTAGCTAGTCGTGCAGCACTTTCTCCCTCTACTAAAAAGATGCTGCAACTGTACTAGCTATATATACTGGGCCGCAGGTACCATTCTTTACATTACAGCTTATTGGGCCCTAATAAGCCTCAGTCAAACATATAGCCCGCGTGACGTTTGACTTCTACTCGCTTCTCGTCCCTTCTAAGCACTACAGTTGAGAGCGGCGACTGGGGGCGATTTCGACTTCCCCCGTCGATTCGTCGTCGCCCTTGCCGGCATCGGAGGAGGAAGGGGGGCTGGATGAATCGACGGAGGATGTGTATATACCCATACTTATTAGGAATAAGTTAGGGTTAGGGTTTCCCATGCCGGCGGTGTGGCATGGGTTCGTCTTCCTGGGAGGCGTCTCCAGTGGGCGACGGCGTGGGTGTGTAGAGGTCGGCTCCGACATCTGCGGCGGCTTCCCCGACCTCGTTGGTGGCGTCCGTTCCAGTGAAGAGCACGAGCTCGCCGGATCTGGAGTTATGTGCCTCCTTTGGATTCGGTCAAGCTCGCCTTTTGCCTCTCCCTCATCTTCTCCGGCGATCTCCTCTGGTGAAGATCTTGGGAGGTATGTATACCGACTCGCCGTGAAACCAGGTTGGTTCTTTTCTACCACCTGCTCTGGTGGTTTCATTCCCCTTCTAGATGTGCCACTATCCGGCGTGTGGGAATTGCTGGTAGCTCTTGAGGCACCAGGTTCCTTGTACTCCGGCGATGTGATGGTTGGTTGCCATCTATTTTGGCCTGGGCGTTCAACAGTCACAAAGTATGTCGTTGATTTCGATTTACTGCTTTTTGGTGCCAATAAAAACTTGTGTTCTTTCATCGGGATGGAGGTCGGCTTCAAGCTCCATGCTGCTCCGACCGCCGGTGACGAGGACGACCGGGAGGATGACTGTGCAAGGACTATGCTATAATTTTTCTTTTCTTCAAGGGTGTCTTTGCAAGTCTTAGAATGTAAACTTAATGTTATATATATGAATACAACCCCGTTTCTCAAAAAAAAAACCTCAAGCTTTGCCCGGGGTACAATAAGGACCTCCTAGATCTAGGAACATGAAAAAACACACAGAAATAGAATTCGCTAACATCTTGAATCCTATAGAATGGAAGAACACATAAAACTACAAAATAGAAGGTTTGCTTGGTTTAACTGCGACATGTGAAAAAACAAATGCGATGCTCTGAAAAAGCTATAACCTGTTTAGTTAAAACAACTATGAAATCTACCCTTTTATATACCTTGTGAAAGGATCAAGATGCCCAAGAGGGGGGGTGAATTGGGCTTCTCTAAAAATTAATTGCAAGAATTAAATCCTACAAGCCAAACTTCACCCCTAGTGCCTACTTGTGTTCCTTGTGTTTCTACCGAAAAAAGTTAAGCACCCTAAGTTCCAATCCTAGACTAGCAAGGCAATTCTAGGAAAGTAATCAAGCAATGAAAGTAATGCAAGAAAGTAAATGCTTGAAAGTAAGGGATAGGAATACGACGATGTTTTGCCGAGGTATCGAAGAGTCGCCACTCCCCACTAGTCCTCGTATAGCACCCGCGCAAGGGTGTAGCTCCCTCTTGATCCGCGCAAGGATCAAGTGCTCTCTACGGGTTGATTCTTCGACACTCCGTCGCGGCGAATCACCCAAAACCGCTCACAACTTGAGTTGGGTCATCCACAATCTCGTCGGATGATCACCGAACTCCCAATCACCACCAAACCGTCTAGGTGATGGCGATCACCAAGAGTAACAAGCTAGAACTCTCACTTGACCACAACAAGTCTAATGAGAAGATGGATGCACACTTGCTAGACTCTTGTCACTAGAGAGGATTCTCAAACTTTGATTCGCAAATCTCAATCCTCACTATGGCTCTTGCACTCCCTTGCACTTCAAAGATGTTTCTCAGCTAAACAAATGAGCAAGAGACCTCTAAAAGAGGTGGAGGGGTTGTATTTATAGACCCCTCAGATAAATCCAACCGTTACCTTTCGAAACAGCCAGACGCGCACTGACCGGACGCGCCTGTCGATATGACCGGACGCGCCGGTCGGTTGTAACGGTCGAAAACGGAAACTTGTACTGAGAGACCGGACGCGCCGATCTGTGCTGACCGGACGCGCCGGTCTGAGATGACCGGACGCGCCGATCAGGGATGATCGGACGCGTCCGATCATGCAAGAGCTCTCTGGAAATGTGACCTGACGCAACACCGCGTCCGATCATAGGTGACCGGACGCGTTAGGTCTCCGCTGGACCTTACTGGAACATGACCGGACGCGCCGGTCTTTTTCACAGTTGCGTCCGATCATTTGTGTTTACCCTCTGGAACACGTGTCAGCCTGACCACCGTGTCCGGTCCTCTCAAGGACCGCGTCCGGTCAGTCAGCCGAGAACGCAGTTAAGACTTTGTACTGACCGGACGCGTCCGGTCATGACCAGGACCGCGTCCGGTCATAGGTAAACGGCTCAAACGTCTTCTAAACGCAATGCAACTTGAATCAAGTTGCTTCTAACTGTACTCTGAGCTTTTCTCGAGCTACCTAGTGCTAAGTTTGACAAGTGTGCACCACACCTAAACATAAGACTCACCTAGGTCAAGCTACTCGCTCATGCCCCTCTTCATAGTACGGTCAAAGGAAGAAACAAAGATCCTAACGACTATTCCAGATGTATCTCAACACCTTGACATCCGGAATTAACCGTCCTTAATCTTATCGTTGATCTTTTGAAAACCGAAACGATTTCCATCAAGGGACATGACTGCCATATTGCTCAAAGCAGTTATCGTCTCCATGACCTATCTTACCGATGTTTCTGCAAAACACACGTTAGTCATGGTAATTATGTGTTGTTATTAATTGCCGAAACCAACACGGGGGCCTAGATGCTTTCAATCTCCCCCTTTTTGGTGATTGATGACAACACTTAGATTCAGAAGATATGAGATGAGGTTTTCGATCATGCTTGGTTCACATAAGCATACAACTGTAAGCATAAGGGGTTAGACAATGCTTATGTGTTCCAAGCCAACTGAGTGTACTTATAAGATAAGACATGAAAGATTAGTACACATAGAAACTAGCTCATATGAAATCGGAGAAAGGCACGGAAGCACAACCTTATGAGCTATTAAACAAACAAGTGACATGATTTAAAGTTGTGATTAGATAAACCATAAAGACTACTTATAAGATCACATGTCACATGAATGCAATTACTGTAAAGGAAACATGATGCATGAGAGTAGCACACAAGAAAAGAACGAAAACCCTAACAAAAAGCTCCCCCTAAGCTCCCCCTGAATCTACTCTCTCTCTCCCCCTTTGGCATCAACCGCCAAAAACTAATCTAAGGATCTGACGGAGGAACAGACGGAGTCGAGTCGGGTGCCGAGGAGCGCGGAGTAATCACAAAATGAGAGATGTCTCCCTCGGACTCGGAGCTATCTGGCTGACCCTCTGAAGAAGCACGCGGCTGTGAAGCGGTCTGGGTCTGATCAACAGGAACAGGTGCTGCCGAAGTAGTGATAAGTAGATCAGTCTCTGTGACCTGAGCCTGAAGTGAGCCAAAAGCTGGGGGATCTGTAGAGGCAACTGACGACGGAACAGTCTCTGTAGTGCTTGTCCCTGTCACTGGAAGGAGAACTGCCTCTGAAACTGACAACCCTGATGAAGTAGCAATTGTGGTGTGCGAGGGCGTCGGCTGACCAGTCAACTCGCTATATGTGGCACTCAGATCAATGAACGGTGTGCCGGTCAACATGTGAGGGCGAGGCTGGTCTGAAGGAGTAAACCCCGTCTGAATGGGCGTGTAGCTCGGGGACTGGAATGACTGAGGAACCTGCAGCTGTGGAGATGTGAACTGAAAGCTCGGCTGATCCTGACTTGAAGGTCCACTGAATGGTAAAGCTGAAGTCAGGATAGATGCAGGTGGAGGAGCCCCAACTGTGACAAGGTGACGCAGAAGCTCCAAGTACTGCTGCTGGCTGGCTGCACTCTGTCGCTGCATCTCATACTGCTGATGCTGCATCTCGACCTGTTGGCGCTGTATCTCAAGCTGTTGTCTTTGGAACTCATCCTGTCGAGCCTGTATCTGTGCAAACGCAGCAGCTGTGTCCTGAGCCTGTCTCTGCAGCTGAAGCTCCTGTCGCTCCTGTGCCTGGGTCAGCCTCTCAAGTATAGCCACCATGGCTGGGTCTGAGCGGGAGGCTGAACCAGAACCACCGGCCTCGTGGTCGTGAGGCCGAGGAGATCGATACCTAGGGATGGGCTGATAGTCCTCATCAGTGCTGTCAGAGACCTCATCCTCAGCTATATCAGCGGGCTGAGCATCTAGATCTGCAAGTTCTGCCTCAGCAAGACCCTGTATGGTCGCATCCTGCTCAGCCGCTGTCTTAGGCACCTCAGGTCTCTCTCTCTGTCCTGGTGTAGGGGTCTGCTCTCTAGTAACTGAAGCCCACAGCTGACGAATATCATACTCAGGAAAAGCAGTAGTGGTTTCAGTTAACTCAGCACTTATTTCTGAAGGCAGCTCCAGTGCAGATCTGATGATGAAACAGATCCAATGAGCATAGGGCAGCTGACGGTGTCCCTTGAAGCCTTCTGCCAGGGTGTCCTCCATCTCACTGACCATAAGATCCCAAATGTCAAAAGGTATCTATGAAAGAAGGTGGTGAACAACCCAAAGCTGCATCCTGGTCAGTCCCTCTCTGTAGCCAAATCTGGGAAGAAGAGTGCGTCTGACAATAGCATCCAAGACTCGGGCAAGCGGTGTCAGACTGACAGGTGTACGACGAGACCCTTCGCCAAAAGGCTCACAAAAGCAGGGTCAGATCAGGTCTATAGGTGGCACAGAACCGCCATGAGGGCGTCTAGGTGGAGCTGTCTGACCAAAGCAGAGCTGGTGGATCTTCGTGTCTGAAGCTGGGAGTCTGAGAATCTCCCGTACTCTGGAGCTGTACAGTCTGCGGTCGCGGCCTCTGAATGCAAAGTGTATGAACTCATGGGCTGGATCAATCCATAATGAAGCATAGAACTCCCTAACCCAAGTGCCGTAGTATGCACCTATCCGTCCAAGAAAATCTGACAGGCCTGGTAGATAGGACAGGTGCGGACGTAGCTGCTCACCCACTACCTCAACAAGTGACTCAATGCGACAGACCCTCTGTGGTTGGAAAGCAATGTCACTATCAACAAGAGCTCTGTAAAAGTCCTCCTGGAGAGGAGTATAGAATCCCTCTGAAGCTCTGGAGTCCCTCTGAGGTGGGAACCACCGACTGACCTCAACGAATCGTAAACTTTGCACCTGTCGTGCAGTAGCACCTCTCAAGTCAAAGTGCTCAACTGGGGTGTACCTCTAGCTCTTGGAGGTGGACGTCCTCCACGACGCTGGCCCTCTGGCCTGGGAGTCACCTGAGTCCGTGTGCGTGTGGAGCGGCGATGTGATGGAGTCTGAGCTGCATGTTCCGCTGTCCCCTCTGAAGGTGCTGTAGGTGGATCAACTGGCATAGTGTCTTCATTCATTGGCACTTCTGTGCCCTCAGTGGTCTCAGTGGTCTCTGTACCAAGCTGTCGTCCTTCAAGATGAAAACGACTGTCTCCAATGCGTATACCACTGCTCCTGCCACCCCTCTCTACTGCATCTGCTGCATCTGCCACTGCCTGAGCTATCTCTGCATCAGTGAGAGTCTTTTTCTTCTTTCTGGCCATGATCTTTATGCGCTTACCATGCGCAATCTCAGACAGACGAGGAGGACTGTCGTCCCC
The DNA here is from genome assembly GCA_038087645.1 of Saccharum hybrid cultivar R570. Classification (NCBI taxonomy): domain Eukaryota; kingdom Viridiplantae; phylum Streptophyta; class Magnoliopsida; order Poales; family Poaceae; genus Saccharum; species Saccharum hybrid cultivar. The sequence goes on along the minus strand of JAQSUU010000029.1, from coordinate 358,425 downwards.
ATCACTAGGAGCACCACCGACATTCTTGCAACGAACCATGCTGTCACCCTGTCGGAAAACCTCTGAAAGATGATGTACTGACACTCAAGAGGCTTGGCCTCAGTCCGTATCCGTAGGCTTGGCCTCGGATCCAATCAACAGGACAGCAGTCACCCCGACACACCGACAGACTCGCTGAAAAGACGGAATAGATGGATCTACTATAAGCAACATATAAGATCTAAAGGTACGAAACCCTAGAGGTAGCAAGCATATGAGGTAAGATATGAGATGACCGCGATAGCTACCTTGAAGAGCGATGATCCGACGACCGGAAGACGATCTCGACGTATTAGGGTTACCCGAAGACGGCGACCGAAACCCTAGAATACAATCGACGATCGAACGACAATTGAATTAGAAATTACCGGAAAATCAACGGTAAACCCTAATCCAAGAAGAAGATGTCACCTTGCGGAGATGGAGACAATGGCGAGGATTCGAAGATGAAAACCTAGCAACCTAGGGTTAGGGTTTTGGGGTCTTTGCAAGGGCTTTGAAGATCAAGCACGGCAAAGAAGATCCCGACGAGAGGCTAGGGTGCAGGGGAGGTCACCGGCGGTGAATCAACGGCGGCGCGCGAGTGGGGGTGCGGTGGCGAGCGCAGGGCGCGACTTCGGGCGCTAGACTCGACTGCGGGCGCAAGGCGCGGCTGTGGTGGCGGTGGCGCGTGCGCAGGGAGCAGCGGTGGCGGCAGTGGCGCGGGCGCAGGGCGCAGGGCGCAACTGCGGCGGAGGTGAGGGCGCGGCGGCGAAGAAGGCGAGGTCGCGGCGGTGGCAGAGGCGAGGTGAGATGAAAAAGAAAAGAGATCCAATCGTACGGTTAAAGGGGCGAGATCCGCTTTATGCGTGATGACCGGACGCGGTGGTCGATGTGATCGGACGCGGTGGAGGCAGCGTCCGGTCACATTCCAGTAAGCTCCTGGAATGACCGGACGCGTCCGATTATCCACGATCGGACGCTGACAGCGTCCGGTTTTGATTTGCCCGGAAAACTGAGACGGATGACCGGATGCGGTGGTGGTTACCGGGACCGAACGCGGTGGTCAACAGGGGCGCGTCCGGTGCAGCGTCCGATCACTAGATCAGGAGACGGTCTCCAGGATGACCGGACGCGCTGGTGGTCGCCGGGACCGGACGCGGTGGTGAAGCAACACTGCGTCCGGTGCAGCGTCCGGTCACTGTTTTTCACCCTTTTCCTTTTCGAACTTTGACGCGACTTCTCCCAATCAAGTTCTAATTCAAAGAGACATAAATAAACACCAATTGGAACAAGATATGAGTGACCTCACTCAAACCCTCAAGTTTTTCAAAATAGTTTGCCTTAGGCTAATATTATTTTTAGGAAAATAGGCAACAAACACCCGAGGAGCAACGTATGGCCATGCAATAGAGCTTTTGATCCCTTGGGAGCATCAAAATGCTCTCTCTACCCATGGACGAACACAGAGGTTGCTCAAAACTTAACCGAAAAGGAACGACAAAACAACAATCATGCATATGCAATGCAAAACAAGTAAGTAAAGCTAGGTTGCTTGTCAAGTTTGATCCACGGTTAGGCTTCTTCACTCCTCCAAAGGAGGGTTATCATAACCATGTTAGTCAAGCCCTAGATGCATTGCGGGTAATTAAACATGACATATAATACAATGCAATGCAAGGGACAACACAAGCTCATCTTTTAAAGTTACTAGAATCAAGCACATTTAGTTCACTTCTCAACCTACAAAAGGTAGCTTCATCCAAAGGTTTAGTGAAGATATCCGCTAATTGATTCTCACTTCTTACACCTTCTAGTGATATGTCATTTTTAGCAACGTGATCTCTTAGAAAGTGGTGGCGGATATCAATGTGCTTGGTGCGAGAGTGTTGTACCGGATTATTAGCAATTTTAACCGCACTTTCATTGTCGCATAAAAGCGGCACCTTTTTAAGAACAACTCCATAGTCTAGGAGGGTTTGTTTCATGTATAGGATTTGTGCACAACAAGCCCCCGCGGCAATGTATTCCGCCTCGGCGGTGGACAAAGCCACACTATTTTGCTTTTTGATGACCATGATACTAAGGATCTCCCAAGCAAATGGCACCCTCCGGATGTGCTCTTTCTATCAATTTTACAACTAGCATAATCCGAATCGGAGTAGCCAACTAGTTGAAATCTAGCTCCTTTGGGGTACCATAGTCCGATGCTTGGAGTATACTTAAGATATCTTAGGATTCTTTTTACGGCACAAAAGTGAGGTTCTTTAGGGCACGCTTGAAAGCGGGCACACATGCACACACTAAACATGATGTCGGGCCTAGATGCGATAAGGTATAATAAGCTACCAATCATAGAACGGTAAAGAGTTTGATCGATTGGTTTACCTCCCTCATCTAGGTCGAGATGTCCATTAGTTGGCATTGGGGTCTTGATTGGCTTGCATTCTTCCATCTTGAATCTTTTGAGAAGATCCTTGATATACTTCTCTTGAGAGATAAAGATCCCTTCTCTCATTTGCTTGACTTGAAACCCAAGGAAGAATGTTAGCTCACCAATCATTGACATCTCGAACTCTTTTGACATCAATTCACCAAATTCTTTGCAATAGTCTTCATTTGTTGACCCGAAGATGATATCATCAACATATACTTGACAAATGAAGATCTCTTCTTTGAATTTCTTGGTGAATAGTGTGGTGTCAACCTTCCCAATGGTGAATCCCTTCTCAATGAGGAAGTCCCGAAGGCGCTCGTACCACGCTCTAGGGGCTTGCTTGAGCCCATATAGCGCCTTGGACAACCTATAAACATGATTAGGATATCTAGGGTCTTCAAACCCGGATGGTTGTTCAACAAAGACTAGTTCATTTATAAAGCCATTTAAGAATGCACTTTTTACATCCATTTGATATAGTTTCATATCATGATGTGATGCATATGCAAGTAGGATACGGATGGCTTCAAGTCTTGCAACGGGTGCAAAAGTCTCTCCAAAATCAAGACCTTCAACTTGAGAGAACCCTTTTGCCACTAGTCTTGCCTTGTTTCTTACCACTACCCCTTGATCATCTTGCTTGTTGCGGAACACCCACTTGGTTCCAATGACTCTTGCACCTTTTGGATGCTCTTTAAGTGTCCATACTTGATTTCGGGCGAAGTTGTTCAATTCTTCATGCATGGCATTCACCCAATCCGGATCTTGAAGAGCTTCTTCTACATTCTTAGGTTCAAGACAAGAGACAAAAGAGTGATGTTCAACAAAAGAATTAAATTTTTGAGATTGAGTCATTACACCCTTTGTAGGACTCCCTATGATGAGATCTTGTGGATGTGCTTGAAGTAGAGGTGAGTTTCTTCGATCAACCATTTGAGGGGTAGGATGAGGAGCATCAACGTCTTGTGCTTGTGCCTTGGCTTGATGATGAGAGACATGGGTGTCTTCATTTTCAACTCTCTCATTCTTGTCATCATCTTGAGGCACATATGATGATGATGGTGGATTGACAATTTGTACATCGTCTTTATCATCTTTAGGCTTGATGTCACCTACCTACATGTTCTTCATGGCCTCCCTCAATGGTTCATCACCTACATCATCACAATTCTCAATTGCTCCTTGGGAGCCGTTAGATTCATCAAATTCCACATCATATGTTTCTTCAACTAAACCGGTGGAGTGGTTAAATACTCTATATGCTTTGGACTTTGATGAGTAGCCAACAAGAAAACCAATATTACAACGTCTTTGGAACTTCCCTAGGTGTTGACGCTTCTTGTAGATGTAGCATTTGCAACCAAACACCCGGAAGAATGAGACGTCCGGCTTCTTCCCATTTAGCAACTCATAAGGGGTCTTGCAAAGGAACTTTTGTAGGAAGAGGCGATTTGAAGCATAGCATGCGGTGTTGATTGCCTCGGCCCACAATTTCTCCGGTGTATTGTACTCATCTAGCATTATTCTTGCAAGAGTGATCAAGGTCCGGTTCTTCCTCTCAACTACACCATTTTGTTGAGGAGTGTAGGTTGATGGCACTTCATGCTTGATTCCAATTTCATCACAATATGCTTCAATATTGGTGTTGTCAAACTCTTTTCCATTGTCACTTCTAATCTTCTTTATCTTGACTTCAAATTCATTTTGAGCTCTCTTTGTAAACTTCTTGAAGCAACTTGCCACTTCGGATTTGTCATGAAGAAAGAAAGTCCAAGTGTATCTTGAGAAGTCATCCACAATCACAAGGCAATAAAGATTTCCACCCAAACTCTTGTAGGTTGTAGGACCAAACAAATCCATGTGAAGGAGTTCTAGCACTCTTGATATTGACATGTAGGCTTTGGTTGAATGAGTGTTTACAACTTGTTTGCCGGCTTGACATGCACTACAAGGTTTGTCCTTTTCAAACTTTACATCCTTTAAGCCTCTTACTAGTTCTTTCTTCAATAGTTTTTGAGAGTGTTCATTCCAATATGAGCAAGCCTCCTATGCCAAAGCCATCCAAGTGTGGTCTTGGTGAACAAACATGTCATCAAGTTTGCATCTTCGGAGGTGAAGTCAACAAGATAAAGATTGTTGTATCTAAAACCCTTGAAAATCACTTGCTTGTCATCTATCTTGGTAACAACCACTTCATTTGGACCAAACAAGCATTGATAGCCAAGATCACAAAGTTGCCCAACGGATAGTAAATTGAAACTCAATGAAGCAACATAGAGCACATTGGAGAGAGAATGATCATTTGATATTGCAACCTTGCCTATACCCTTGACTTTGCTCTTTGAATTATCCCCAAATGTGATCTTGTCTTGACATACCCCATCCTCTTCAAGTGAGGTGAACATACGAGGATCACCGGTCATGTGTTGTGTGCAACCACTATCAATCACCCAATGAGATCCACCGGTCTTGTAGTTCACCTACACACAAGAGATCAAGCCTTTTGTTTAGGGACCCAAACTTGAGAGGGACCCTTAACTTTTTCAACTAGTGATTTGGCAACCCAAATTTTCTTTGGCCTATTCTTGTTAGGAGGACCCAAGAACATAACTTTCATCTTTCCACTAGAGTCCTTTCTAAGCATGTAGTGAGCATTAAAAGCAAAAGGTCTAGCATGCTTGGGCAAGGGTTGTGGTGGTGGGGTTTTGCACTCATGAGCAAAATGACCTTCTTGTCCACACTCAACACATCTCTTTGGCTTGGGCTTTGACTTGCTTTGTTGTTGTTGAGTTTTGACCTTCTTCTCTTGATTTGCCAAATAGCCAATGCCACTCCTATCCAACTTCATAACGGTGTTCATGAGTAGCTCACTTTGCAAATGTTGGCCTCTTGTGAACTTGCTTAGGCCGGTCTTGAGATGCTCTTTCTCTTGCTTGAGCTTCTTGTTTTCTTCAATAAGTGACTCATTTGAAGCTTGCTTTTCAAGAGCCAGCAACTTCTTGTTCTCAACTTTAAGCATCTCATTTTCATTCTTGAGCTTGACATACTCATCATAGTCATTGACCTCAACCACACTCTTGCCTTTGCCGCTAGAGCCTTGCTCAAGGTTCTCAATAATCAAATCATCACATGATGTGGCTATATCAATCTTAACAATTTGGTTAGTAGCATCATGTGTCTCAAGAGCTAGCTCATTAGCAACAATAAGAGTATCATAGTTGATTTTCAATGTAGTATATTCTTATTTTAGAGAGTTGAGTCTAGTCATGAGTTCACCATGCTTCTTCTCAATATTATCATGTTTATCTCTAAGCTCCTTGTTAGAGGTTTTGAGCTCTTTGAGAGAAGAAGACATAGTTTCATTTTGATCTATGAGCTCATCCCTAGTCTCATGTGCACTTTCTAGCTTAGATGAGAGTGTTTCATTTTCATGTTGAATCTCTTCATTTTCATTTCTAGTCCTCCTTATGATTTTAGAATATTTGTTTAATAATTTTACTAATTCATCATAAGAAGGTGCATCATATTCATCATCACTATCACTATCATCACTATCACTATTTTGTACCTTTCGATCACCTTTAGCCATGAGGCATAGGTGGGAAGTGGATGATGACGGTGAGGATGGAGGTGAAGATGGTGATGAAGACGTTGATGACAATGATGATGGCCCAACCACAAGTGCGGCGATCTTCTCTTTTCCATCATCACTTTCATCGCCGGAGGACTCACATGATGATTCAATGTCGGTGAGCCAATCACCAACAATATAAGCCTTGCCTCCCTTCTTCTTCTTATAGAACTCTCTTTTCTTGCCATCTTTCTTCTTGTATGGTTTGTTCTTTCTTTTATCATCTTCTTCTTCACTTGAATCATCTTTCTTGCCCTTGTACTTATTCTTGTTCTTGTCTTTTGGAGGCTTTGGGCATTGATGAGCTAGATGGCCAAGTTCTCCATAATTGAAGCAATCCATTTCGGAGATTGGCTTCCTTTTGGTACTAGTGAAGAATTTCTTCTTCTTGCCATCGAACTTGATGCCACTCTTGTTGAGCTTCTTTAGCATCTTGGTGGTTCTTCTCACCATGAGTGCAAGTGATTCATCATCAATATCACTCTCACTTGTGCTCTCTTGCACTATCATGGCTTGGCCCTTTTTCTTTTTCTTTTCATAGCTAGCTTTGAAGACCAAGTCCTTTTTCTTGGAAGATGATGAACCCTCTTCCAGAGTGATGTGCATGTACATCTCATGTGCATTGATCTTTTCCAATACTTGAGTCGGTGTTGCGGCGGAGAGATCACTTTAGTGAAGTACGGTGACAATATGTCCATACTTCTCAACGGGGAGAACACTCAAGATCCTCCTTGCAACATCCGATTGACTCATTTTAGTGAGTCCAAGAGCATTGAGATCTTCTACAAGAACATTCAAGCGAGTGTACATTTCATTAGCACTTTCTTTAGGAAGCATCTCAAAAGAATTAATTTTCTTTAAAACAATATGATAGCGTTCCTCACGTTCACTCTTAGTTCCCTCATGGAGAGCACAAAGATTCTCTCACAATTCATGAGCGTTTTTGGCATTACGCACACGATTGAAGATATCTTTGTCTAGAGCCCGGTAGATTGCATTTTTTGCTTTTGCATTCCACCGGTCGTATTTCTCCTCGTCACCACTTGGGTTAGCGGGATCCCTTATGGGGGGAAGCCCTTCGGTTGCGGCTCTAAGGCACCCAACATCTATGGCTTCGAGATACGCCTCCATACGAATTTTCCAATATGGAAAATCATCTCCCTCAAAGGTGGGAGGTGGTCCTTCCCCATTAGACATCTTGCTCTAGGCGGTAAAGCCTAAATTTAGAGCAACACGGCTCCGATACCAATTGAAAGGATCAAGATGCCCAAGAGGGGGGGTGAATTGGGCTTCTCTAAAAATTAATTGCAAGAATTAAATCCTACAAGCCAAACTTCACCCCTAGTGCCTACTTGTGTTCCTTGTGTTTCTACCGAAAAAAGTTAAGCACCCTAAGTTCTAATCCTAGACTAGCAAGGCAATTCTAGGAAAGTAATCAAGCAATGAAAGTAATGCAAGAAAGTAAATGCTTGAAAGTAAGGGATAGGAACACGGCGATGTTTTGCCGAGGTATCGAAGAGTCGCCACTCCCCACTAGTCCTCGTTGGAGCACCCGCGCAAGGGTGTAGCTCCCCCTTGATCCGCGCAAGGATCAAGTGCTCTCTACGGGTTGATTCTTCGACACTCCGTCGCGGCGAATCACCCAAAACCGCTCACAACTTGAGTTGGGTCACCCACAATCTCGTCGGATGATCACCGAACTCCCAATCACCACCAAACCGTCTAGGTGATGGCGATCACCAAGAGTAACAAGCTAGAACTCTCACTTGACCACAACAAGTCTAATGAGAAGATGGATGCACACTTGCTAGACTCTTGTCACTAGAGAGGATTCTCAAACTTTGATTCGCAAATCTCAATCCTCACTATGGCTCTTGCACTCCCTTGCACTTCAAAGATGTTTCTCAGCTAAACAAATGAGCAAGAGACCTCTAAAAGAGGTGGAGGGGTTGTATTTATAGACCCCTCAGACAAATCCAACCGTTACCTTTCGAAACAGCTAGACACGCACTGACCGGACGCGCCTGTCGATATGACCGGACACGCCGGTCGGTTGTAACGGTCGAAAACGGAAACTTGTACTGAGAGACCGGACGCGCCGATCTGTGCTGACCGGACGCGCCGGTCTGAGATGACCGGACGCGCCGATCAGGGATGATCGGACGCGTCCGATCATGCAAGAGCTCTCTGGAAATGTGACCTGACGCAACACCGCGTCCGATCATAGGTGACCGGACGCGTCAGGTCTCCGCTGGACCTTACTGAAACATGACCGGACGCGCCAGTCTTTTTCACAGTTGCGTCCGATCATTTGTGTTTACCCTCTGGAACACGTGTCAGCCTGACCACCGCGTCCGGTCCTCTCAAGGACCGCGTCCGGTCAGTCAGCCGAGAACGCAGTTAAGACTTTGTACTGACCGGACGCATCCGGTCATGACTAGGACCGCGTCCGGTCATAGGTAAACGGCTCAAACGTCTTATAAATGTAATGCAACTTGAACCAAGTTGCTTCTAACTGTACTCTGAGCTTTTCTCGAGCTACCTAGTGCTAAGTTTGACAAGTGTGCACCACACCTAAACATAAGACTCACCTAGGTCAAGCTACTCGCTCATGCCCCTCTTCATAGTACGGTCAAAGGAAGAAACAAAGATCCTAACGACTATTCTAGATGTATCTCAACACCTTGACATCCGGAACTAACCGTCCTTAATCTTATCGTTGATCCTTTGAAAACCGAAACGATTTCCATCAAGGGACATGACTGCCATATTGCTCAAAGCAGTTATCATCTCCATGACCTATCTTACCGATGTTTCTGCAAAATACACGTTAGTCATGGTAATTATGTGTTGTCATTAATTGCCGAAACCAACACGGGGGCCTAGATGCTTTCACCTTGAAACACTTCAAAATATCTCTCTATTTCTACCCATTTGGAAAAAGCTAAAAGTTGAAATCTAAAAGCAAGATCTAAAGTTCTGTGAAAATTGTACTACATACACTAAAGCGACTGCTTTTGAAAAAGCAGCTTCAGGTTCCATCTGTTTGGTTGACTTTCTCCTTTTTGGCCGCAGAAACACTTTTCAAAAGCTAAACCAAACATAACCTATGTGTTTGAAGGGACCGCAAAAAAACATAGGAATTAGGCGAGAGAGAATGACATAAAGAAAACTTTCAAAGGTTCAGGCTCTTATTATATTTCCTCCAAAATTCCCTATGAAACAAGCTATGCTATAGGATTTGTAGGAACCTAATCCTTTGTTCCCATGGGGTTCATAGGAAACTTTTCCTATTTCGGGTGTTTTTTCTACAAGCAGTCGCTTTTCGAAGCACTAAATTATGTGAATTTTAAATACAATTAATGTCCAATTCCTGCTTTTCGAAGCGGTCCTAGAATGTCTCTATTTTTTCCTTTGTTTCAAGGGGGGCTGAAATTGGTTTTTCTCTAAAAAATACAATAATCCAATTTCTTTTGTCCCAGAAGAGGAGAGGTAAAACAAGTTATATGGTACTCTACAATATTGTTAGAGCATCAAATCCAAACCACTGTAACATGAGTACATGAAGACACCACACGCAAAGGTATCTTGGTAGAGACATATGATCTCCCCTCTACAAGTCCTATTAGATCTCTTGCGTGATTAATAAGCAGCTTTTTTGGATCATTAAGCAACTTTATTATTATTATTATTGTTATTATTTTTGCAGAGTTCGACCTGATTAAGGATTTTGGAGGCGTCTTTGCTGAATGATCGCAATAAACGGTTGGTGCAGCACTCGCAACAAAAAGCGCCTAGCACGGGTGCCTTTGACCACCGCCACTTTGCAATTGCGTTGCCATGTTGCTTAAGCTTTTCTAGCTAGCATGCATGTCAACGTCAGGAATATTGGCTACATATATAGTATGAGCTAGCCTATGGGAATTGTTCATAAATCCATTTCATGTCTGCCACCTTTTCCATATATTCCTCTTTGTCTCCACTATATTTGTTTTGTTTTGTTTTGTTTTGTTTTGTTTTGTTTTGTCAAGAACAAACAACACCTCGAACTATATAAATCCCACGGGATCTATGCTGCTCGTGACATTTGGGAACCATTTAAAATACTATATATATGATTCAGTACATTATGTGTACTAACAGTGGCCCCTCAAAGAAATTAAGTAGGTTTCCATATGATGCCCTCCGCAATATACATGACTAGGACAAGCATTATTTTTCTGCTGAGATTTTGTTTATTGCGTTGAAATTAATCATGCACAAGGGGAACGAAGGAAAGGTTCTTAAAGGGACATAGCTAGGTTGGTGCCCAGATTAGTGGCCGTTGATCATGTAGTTTGATGACTAGTACGCCCTAATAATTAAGAGCAAATTAATTTAAGAATTATTTACATGGTCAGTGAGTTTTAGAGTATTTTGTCTTTCCCTTGTCCTATATATATAGACAAAATAAATGATACTCCCTCCATTTTAAATTACAAGACATTCCAAGAATCTTGAAGAGTCAAAGCATCTCAAGTTTGACAAAAATTGTAGAGAAAATTATAAAGATCTATAACATCAAATAGGCATACTATGAAAGTATAATTGATGAAGAATCTAATGATACTTAGTTGACATCATAAATGTTATTATCTTATCATATAAATTTGGTCAAATTTGAGATGTTTTGACTCTTCAAGATTTTTGAAATGACTTATAATTTGGGATGAGGGAGTATATAAAAACGGTTTAGCTTAGGGGCGGAGCTACATTGCTGGCTGTGGGTGAAACCGCACCCACGCAAAATTAAAAAAACAGTGGAAAGAGTCAAATTTTCACCATATTTACACCCACTTGTCAAAGATCTTTGCACCCATAAGACAAGGTGCACCCCCTTGACCCCTTCGGATTTGCTCCGCCACTATTTAGCTTAGAGCATGTGACAGTACAAAACTTACTTTGCCTTTGTGAATTGTGATGAAAAGCCACAGTACAGAGAAAATAATAAAGCACTGAGCCACGTACTTGTTGCAACATAGATATGTCACTGAAGGTGAAGGTGAAGGTGACACCACTACTGCGGGATAAGAAAGTACGCACAGCACGCGCCAAGTTCTATAGGCTAATTAATGTGTACAACAAACTTTTGAGAAAGTCGTTTAATTTTGGACTAGTTTTTCCCCATGTATCTGTCATGATTGAGCATGAGTCATGACACTGCTCGTCGCAACTCCTAGCTGAAAGTCTGTCCAAGAGGAAAAACTCAACGACGTGATCGACCACTGAGCTGTAGCCCCCAAAAAACTGCATGCAGTACTCCATTTCTTTTTTTTCCTTTTCCTTTTCTTTTTCTTTTTTCTTTTTCAGAAAAAGGAAACTGCATGCAGAACTGTTTTGACAGTCTGGGAAGCGATTGGTGCAACTAGGGTTGTCCATGCTCCTCAAGATAAGATACGGATCGTTATTCATTCAATCAGTTACTTGTCATCATTCAGTCTAGGCAAAAGCAAAGCTGTCTCATCTCAAAAAAAAAAAGGAAGCAAAAGCTCTACTACTGCTATCATCCCCTTCGGCCGTGAATAAACACACAACCTCCGATCCGGACACAGTAAAAAGGTACCATTTCCTATATAAGAAACCATTACTCATTTCGTTTCAAATTATAAATCGTTTTGATTTTTTTCGTAATCCGCGCGCGATGATGACGGCGACGCGCAACTGCAGCAGCAAACAAGGCCGGCCGGCAATGATCGGGGACGTGGACTTTAATTTACACGCGCGCGGGTTACGTCCAAAAGCGCGCGTTAATCAGCTTCATTGAGCTGCTCCTGTCCCCTGCCTACCTGAAACCAACCTGATCATCATCGTCTTGCTTGGTTGGCCACATCATATGCATGGCCTTTTAGTTAAGAAATGACTCTCGCCTGACCGTACGTGCGACTAATTAAATGAAATGAAAGCTTGGATTAGGAGGCAAAAAAGTAGGATTTAGTTTTTTTTTCTATACTTGACTTTTTTATATGTACTCCAGTATATAGCAAGACAAAAGCAAGTATATACAAAGATGTACACTAGGGAAGGGAAGGTTCGAGCGTTCATGTACAACTTATTGACCTCTTAGGGCGTCGCTAAGGCGTGTTATATTGAATATTTTCTTTACCTTAATACAAAGACGCACAAACATTTTGCGTGTTCGAGAAAAGTATATACAGAGATCTCTAGGAGGCAAATAAAAACATGACGCTTTGGACATCATAAATGACTCGCATCAACTGAAATTACTCGGCCAATTCTCTAACAAGTAACAATACTTTTGTAGATGACTTTGCTCTAAGCACAGCTAGAGGAAGATCCTCCTTTTGGACACCGCTTTCAAAAAAAATAAGATCCAACCTAGGAGAAACTAGATGGTTTTTCATTAAGAAGATAAATAAGCACCCAAATTCAGTCTAAGACAGGACTTGAACATGGGTAGTTGGGTGCATTGCCACACCTCTCATCCAATCAGTTGAGCTAGGCTCACTTCTTTTGGACACCGCTTTCCATGTGCCAAGTGATACTGTTCTGTTATAAAAAAATGATTTTGCTATGACACCATTAATTAGAACCAGCAAGCTACTGTATCTTGCTGCCAAAGCCATGACTGTGGGTTCAAGTTTTCATGTGATTGTCTGGTGCAGGCTCAATGCATGTCAAGGATGGCTAGCACATTTTTAGTCAGATTTGTAATTTTCTGTTAAATTAGATTTAGTGCCCCTCAATCCTTATGAGACACACTTGAGCTTCCATATAAAAACCGAGCATTAGAATTAGACTAAGCTGCTTTTTGAGCAAACTGGTCTGTACATGGCACGGAATCGTAATCATTACACTGAAAACGCTTTCAGGTACGTTGACACACAACCGTGAGCTAACAGATATAGTCATTAGTCCTGTTCGCTTAAACTTATACATTGTTTTTCTTTCACAGTAAAATAGCATCAGCTGCCTATCACCCGCACAAACCATCAGTCATGCGTCAGCTTCACAAGTAAATGCTAAGAGCAGTGGGGCAGTGAGCCAGAGACCACAATGTGGGGTTCAGTTCCAGTAAACCCATCACGTCAAGCGTAATCGCACGATGTACTGTACTGTACTATGGTTCAGAGAACAGGTAACCACTGTCGGTGCACGGAGAGGCAGGCGATGTCAGCGTTCAGGTTGGTCAAGGTTATTAAAAAAAACAGAGCGAGCCAGAACACACCAGTTCAGATTCGGGGAGAACTCCTGCTGCCGTAGTGCATGTGCATTGCAGTCCAACGCAAAGTGGTAGCCGTAGGCTCCACTAGTCACTGGAGCACAGCTGCAGCCAGGAAACGAAATTTTCACAGGTAATAGCCTTAGGTCCGTCCTTTGCTGCATTCTTTCGTGAACAGGGTAGGCTGTTGGTAGGGTAAAGGGTCCAAGTACCAACCACACAACACTCTTGATCATTAAAAAAAACACTCAGCTAAGGTGTGTTTAGTTCGCGAAATATTTTGGGTTTCACTACTGTAGCACTTTCATTTGTATTTATCAATAAGTATCCAATCATGGACTAATTAGACTCAAAAGATTCGTCTCGTGGTTTTCTACCAAACTGTATAATTAGTTTTTTCTTTCATCTATATTTAATGCTCCATACATGTGTCAAACATTTAATGTGACGAAAAATCTTAAAATATTTTAGAAACTAAACATGGCCCTAGTGCCTGCGAGTAAAGATGCCATATCCGTCTTTGCCGCAAGTACAACATGGAAAATATTGCTCAACAGCCGGTGCAGGGCTGCACAGATGCCATGAGGCCGTGCAATTCCAGCATGGTCCACAGCTCAGCTACTCACAGGGAGGGGGGACAAGACAACACGGGCAAGCCTACTACTACAGACCATACTGGAATACAGTCGTTGTATTATACACCTAACAATGTCGCGACATCATCAGCGGCCACGTCGTTCGTGAGTAGCGCAAACAAGCATCCTAGGCTAGCCAGCATCCAACCATCAGAGCTCACCATCAGGGCACACCGGCACAGTATACCTAGACGTTGCTAGAAGCACCAGGACGGTCCATCTGTAGGTTAGGGCCATGTTTGAAGCTCGAGGATGGTCTGGATGAGTTAAAGGCTCATGGCGTTCCAAGGATCCATCGCTGGGTCAAGTATTTTGCTGCATGCGCTAGTAAGCAGACCGCAAAACAGTGGGCTTTTGGAAACTGCGAAACAACTGCAAAGAAATGGTATGCTCAGTTCACACAACATTGAACAGGTTTACTGTTCGGCAAAGAAATATAATTTACACCTAAACAAAAAGAAATAGAACCGTCACAGTTTCAGTAAAAAAAAAGAAACCATCAATCGCCCCAAGTAACTAGTTCACTAAGACTTCAGAAAGCTCTAGCAGACGTGAACTTGTAGATGCTGAGAACAATTATATAGGATACAAGGAAGCATGCCATAGACTTGGGGGGTGGTTAGATGCAAAAAAAAAAAATGGAATTTGGCTACTGTAGCACTTTCGTTTGTATTTGGCAATTAGTGTCCAATCATGGACTAATTAGGCTTAAAAGATTCATCTCGTAATTTACAACCAAATTGTGCAATTAGTTATTTTTTTATCTATATTTAATGCTCTATACATGTGTCTAAAGATTCGATGTGATTGAGAGAGAATGTAAAAATTTGGAATTTGGAAGGTATCTAAACAAGGCCTTGATCATTTGATGTCAGAACTAAGGACATCTGTCTGATCCCATCAGTAGAGATCTTGATTACAGAAAGAGAAAGGCCCTTCCCATCTAACCATGCCATATATGTTCGTATGGGAAAATGGCAGGATTAATAGGAAAAACTCTAACCATGTGTCAATTGATGCTACACAGAACCCTAACATAATTATCTATGCTATCCACAGCCTATGCTCCATGAATGTTATTGATGTGTAAGAATCCTTACAGCTAGAAAACGTCTAGGGAATACTCAGATAAATGTTTCAATTTATGTTATGCAAGAAGCGTGTGGTACTTACCAAGACTGTTGTCAATGTATATATGCATCCTACTGACTAGAAAACATTTGGAGAATGAATATATTCATGGGGAAAATATGCAGTGCTGTGTGTACCTCTCAGTGCTACAACATTTGATGAGAGAACAAACATTTCAACAATGAATATAACAGATGATGGAAACTCCCAAACCTGCAAATATCCATACTGAATTCAGAAAGAATAAAATGGCAAGTATGCTTAGAAGAGAATCAATTAATACATAAAAATCTTTTATACCATCATTGTGAAAAGAAACAACTTGAAGTAGCTTGAAATGATGACAGCAAACAGAACATCCCTATACCTGAGTAACGAAAAATTGTTATTACAAGGAAAAAATCATGGACAAGCAAACAAAATCGCAAATAAAATAAGAAATACTAAAAATGTAAATAGAACAGAAACGAACTATATGAGATTATTAGACTGTTACATGATCTCTCCTAGCTGCATAAATCCCATCAAGAACACTCAGGGACCCATTCATAGCAACAAATGTTTTATTCTAACAAGAAGAGAACTTGTCATGCTAGTTGTACCTTATGATATCAAAAGATAATTTGAGAATAAATCGCACTCCCAGGAGTAACATGATCATAAATATGATGTTTCCCAACAATGCATCGCCAATAACCTGGAGAGCAACAAAACGTTGGGCACACTGTTACGACAATGTACAGTAAAAAAATTTGAATGCTGTTAACTGTAATCACCTCAGTGCAATTGGAAACTGTTGAAAAAATACTCCTGGGAGAAGCCCCATCAGCTCTGTTTCCTTTCAAAAAAGATATTCTGACTTACATAGTTATGGATTGTTTAAGTTGGGCAGATAGTTCATAGTAACCAAAATCAAAGTAAAAAATTATGAATTCTATGGATACATACATCAAGAGCAATATGTATCAAAGTAGACCGGTAAAGTATTCCCTGCAAACCAGAACACAACAGGCATATTAGATAAGGAATCAAATTATATATGGACATGAAGACGTATTCACCAAATGTGTTCTTGAAGGGAAGGTATGAAATCACTACAAGATGAGAGCAGATCACAACAAGATTGCCAAACTATTCATCTAAAACCCATATGAGTAGAAAACATTTTTTTATGCCAATTTTGTTCTTGTATGCTGTTGTGAAGGGTCAGAAAGTCACAAAAGGCTGAAGTGCCAGTGAAACAGGAATGCCATCGCTAGCAAAAGGCAGAAAGCAAAGCTTCAGTTTTTCAAGCAGAAGCATGGGAATTATTGAGTAAATGGAACAGGGCACAGAATTGATGATGTTTATTGTTACCATCCTGATTGCTTGTGTTACTCCACAAGATAAAACTGAAGCGGAAAAGATACAGAAGAAGTAAATGCTTTGCTTTAATGTACAAAGGAGAGCACTCCTGGGTCCTGTCAATGTAGCATGAATAACGATTGACCAAACCATATTTAGCCTCATCCATACATTAACTACTCTACAAGTAGGTGTCTCCAGTAACAATTATTTCACACAGATTAGGTAAGGCAAGTCAAAGTAAAATGCATAAATGCTTACAGCATTACGACTACTACGAGACCAGCAAAAGAAAGGTGGTATTCGATGTTTGCAGTATGAGCCAAGCACGATTTGACGTTTGCAGGACTGTGAAACAGCAATCAGAGTCGGCCTGGAACCATAGATTCATACCTTGTCAACAGATGATCCCATGCTCAGCTTATTAAACAGAACATCGCGGTACACCCTTGTCTTGTGCAGGATGAGATCAATCAAGATGATCTAGAAAGGAGCGAGCAGATGCCAACACTTCAGTCAACCACTCAAGCATCCTACAACAAGTGCAGCTAACACATCCGAAACTACAAAGCTGCAAGGCATGGTTCATCGATAATCACCGTACCATGAACTCGCACTCGATGTAGGGATCAGCAACAGCCTTGCACTTATCCTAGTAAACAAAGGTAGTAGTATTCACAGCTCAGAGAATTCGACGGCTCACAAGCAGAAATCAAAACGGATTACACGAATGGTGAAGAGACTCGTGAGGCCAGGGGCACTCGCATGGCTTACGCATTTCATCACGCGGATGTTGCCCGGGGAGTACTGCACGAAGAGCGTCTTCACGCGCCCGCCGCAGCCAACGCAGCGCGGACCCTCCCCTGCCGCCTGCGCATCACACATAGGTGATTCCTTCCGCCGCTGCCCAGCCTACCTCGCGCAGTCCAGGTCCAGTCTCCCGCCTTAGCGCTTCCGCCCTATCCCACCGGCCGCCGCCGTTGAGCTTCGGATCGGCACGACGGAATGGTTGAACCAGTGTTGGAGCCCAGTGGCTCGTGTTGGAGCCAGGTCGCGGTCGCCGGCGGGCTGGTGGCCTGGTCACCTGGTGCCCGCTGGCCGCGGTACCGACCTGGCAGCCTGGGCTCCTTGTCGAGCCCGCGCGCCGGCCCCGACCGGCGTTCGGCGGGCAGAGACGTCAGGTCCGGCGCGGAGGCGGAGGGAGTCGGGCGTCCGACGGTACGAGTCGGGGCCTCGGTGTGACGGCAGACTCGTTGAGGGCACCAGGAGTCAGGATGGGCCGACGGGGTGAGGCGGGCCTTTGACCATTTGATGGGCTTTTCATTATCTAAGCAAAAATTACTTGGGCCTCGTTTAGATTGCAACTTTTTGCAATCTGGGCTACTGTAGCACTTTCGTTTGTATTTGGTAATTAGTGTCCAATCATAGACTAATTAGGCTCAAAAAATTCGTCTTGCAAATTACAGACAAACTGTGTAATTAGTTATTTTTTTACCTACATTTATTATTTCATGCATGTGTCTAAAGATTAATGTGATGGAGAGAGAGTGTAAAAATTTGGAATTTAGAAGCTAACTAAACAAGGCCTAAATAAGTTTTTGAAAAAAATACTCTTCATGTCCCGATATATTGTATAAAAATTATATATTTAGAAAATCAAAATAATATATAGTTTTTTATGGAGTACTTGTATTACTTTTTTAGTAAAGTTAGTTGATCCCTGAAATGTCGATGTAGTTTAATTTACCCCATCACGGACTAAACCGCCGTTAAAACCAATTTGTTTGGTATTAAACAGTTTAGGGTATACATATCCGAATTTATATTTTGATCGTGACAAATAGACTTTTTCTTACTGCATTGCTGCCGAAAATCTCTTTGCTCGATGCCATTTTATTGTTTCTTTTCCATCAGATTCTTAGTATGCTTGTCAGTCTGTTTGAAACACATTGGATGCACATGCACAATCCAAAAATTGGTGCAGAAGCAACTACGGAAATAACTAATACGAGAACACTACATATACAATAAGTTCTGCTCAGTTTATTCGAGAAACATTTCAGATTGCAATGAGCATTATTTGTTGTACCAGTTGAAACGCCTCTTTCTAACATTCCAGAGCCTGTTTGGAAGACATCAATAGTTCAGTTCCTGTAGGAATAGGGAAGAATTCCAAAATCCCACATCGAGTTTGAATATTACAATGGATCATGATAGCAGCTAGACGGTTACAGTGGCCTCAACCTCTTGCAGCCTAAGGGTAACGGCTCTCTTGTGCGCCTCTAGCCCTTCCACTTCGGCCATCTTCGCGACGTACGGACCCAGCTTTCTCAGTCCTTCCTCTGTTAGGGATTGGACAGTAATGTATTTGAGGAAAGAGTTCAGTGAAACACCACTGTACATCCTCGCGTAACCATAGGTAGGAAGGACATGGTTTGTTCCGCTTGCATAATCGCCCACGCTCTCTGGGGTCCATTGGCCTAAGAAAACTGACCCTGTGATATGGAAACCAAATATTCAGATCGAGAATTCGAGATAGATGTGCCAAGGGGTAGCATCTGCATGAAGAACAACGTGACCACACCAAAGCTAATGACAAAAATATGCCTACCTGCATTCTCGACGAGCTCCTCCCACTGCTCAGCATCCTTAACATTGATGATCAAATGCTCAGGGGCATACAGATTTGAGAATGATATCGCCTGCAAAAGGTAGAAACAAATGAAGGTACGGAAGTCACAGTAGAATGGTGATGCACTTAAAACACAAATGGGCACCATAGATGCATCTGTTGCAGGAAGCAGGGGTGAATAATTACCTCAACCATATCTTTGGCAAACACAGTGAAGCTGTGGCTAAGTGCTTTTGAAGCAAATTCACCTCTTGGAAGCGCGTTGCACTGCTTGCTAACTTCTGCCTCAATGGCACCCAAATCAACACCATCTCCAGCAATAACTAGAACAACCTGACTATCTGGGCCATGTTCTGCCTACAAAAGATTTTAACCAGCTAACTGTAATGCCACGCTTCATGAACATGTGCGACGATAGGGAATTTAGCATCATAAAACAACCTCTATATACATGAAGGATTCTCAAAATTCAGTTTTTTAAATAGCAAACGTGAACAGCATTTAGTAATGCAGATAAGACTTGGGCAACAAATAGAATATAGTACCTGAGATAGCAGATCAGCAGCAACATGAACTGGGTTCGCGTATTTATCAGCAATGACTAAAACTTCAGAAGGGCCAGCAGGCATGTCTATAGATACCATAGCTTCACTGTTCTGCAGTCAAAGAAAAATTAGAACCACAAAAACAATTTAACATAGAAAACATGTCTTGGCAAAGAAGATATTGGTAAAGTTTTACAATGGAAGAACAAGAACAAACCTGAAGAATCATTTTGGCGGCTGTTACATACTGGTTACCAGGCCCAAAAATCTTCTCAACCTGTAGATGTGTTGAAAGTGGTTCTCTCATAATTAGGGATAACCCTAGATGGGTAGCTATATAGGTTCCATACATGGGCCACATGGGCCTTAGCCTCATGGGCCTAAACACATACTCCAACACCCCCCGCAGTCTGAACTACCGGCGCAGCGGAGTTCGAGGCTGAACAAGAAAGAACACACACAACCCCCCACAGACGCAACTAGCCACCGGTGATGTTGAGGTTGGAGCGAAACTCGGCGAAGGTCGAGGACGGGAGGCCTTTGGTGAAGATGTCCGCGAACTGGGAGGTCGTCGGAACATGAAGGACCCGCACCTCGCCCAAGGCCACCCGATCACGGACAAAGTGAAGGTCGATCTCCACATGCTTCGTCCGCTGGTGCTGGATGGGGTTGGTGGAGAGGTAGACCGCACTGACGTTGTCGCAGTAGATCAGTGTGCTCCGGGAGGACGGAGTGTGCAACTCAGCAAGCAGCTGCCTGAGCCAGGCGGCCTCCGCCACGCCGTTAGCAACGGCGCGGTACTCCGCCTCGGCGCTGGACCGGGAGACCACCGGCTGGCGCTTGGATGACCAAGACACCAGGTTGCCGCCCAGGAAGACGGCGTAGCCGGAGGTGGAGCGGCGAGTATCCGGGCACCCGGCCCAGTCAGCGTCGGTGTAGACGACGAGGTCGGTGGAGGAGGCCCGGTGTAGGAGGAGGCCGTAGTCGAGCGTGCCCCGGAGGTAGCGGAGGAGGCGCTTGAGAGCCGTGAGGTGAGGCTCCCGGGGGTCATGCATATGAAGACAGACCTGCTGAACTGCATAGGTGATGTCCGGTCGGGTGAAGGTGAGGTACTGAAGGGCCCCGGCGAGACTCCTGTACGCAGTGGGATCGGCCACCGGTGGTCCCTCATCCTCAGACAGCTTGCCCTGAGTGTCGACCGGAGTGGAGCAGGGCTTACAGTCAGTCATCCCAGCCCGCTCTAGGATATCCCGAGTGTACTGCCTCCGGTGAAGAAGGAGCCCAGCAGGACGGTGCTCAACAGTGACACCGAGGAAGTGGTGGAGCTCACCCAGATCCTTCATCGCGAACTCCTGCTGGAGAGCTGCAATGATCCAGCGGAGAAGTGGCTCGCTGGAGGCTGTGAGGACAATGTCATCAACATAGAGCAACAAGTATGCAGTGTCGGCCCCATGGTGGTAGACGAACAGGGACGTATCAGACTTGGCCTCCACGAACCCCAAGGTCAGCAAGAAAGCAGCGAACCGGTGGTTCCACGCCCGAGGTGCCTGCTTGAGGCCGTAGAGGGACCTGTTGAGCCGGCAGACCATGTCAGGACGGGTGGTGTCGACGAACCCCGCCGGCTGACTGCAGTACACCGTCTCGGTAAGAAGGCCGTGGAGGAAGGCGTTCTTGATGTCCAGCTGGTGGACGGGCCAAGACCGAGCAAGTGCCAGCGATAGCACGGTACGGACGGTGGCCGGCTTGACCACCGGGCTGAAGGTCTCATCGTAGTCGACGCCAGGGCGCTGAGTGAAACCCCGGAGGACCCATCGAGTCTTGTAGCGCTCGAGAGAGCCGTCAGCTCGGCGCTTGTGGGTCCAAATCCACTTGCCGGTGACGACATTGGCGGCCGGCGGCCAGGGCACCAACTCCCACGTCTGGTTGGCGAGTAGTGCGGCGTAATCCTCTTCCATCGCGCGGCGCCAGTGAGGGTCCAACAGGGCATCGCGGACGGAAGAGGGTACCGGAGAGACCACCGCGTCGCCGGTCGAAGCCTCGAGGACACGAGGCGGCAGTGTGCCAGCCGCGTGTCTGGTCACCATCGGATGAACATGCCGCGGGTGTCGGTTAAGCGGCGGCGGGTGGTAGACCGGCGGGGCACCACGAGCCGGCGGGGACTGCGGTGGTGGTGTCGGTGTCCCCGGTGGAGAAGGAAGCGCGAGCGGCGACGGCCGCGGCCTGCGCTGGTACACCCGTACCGGCGCGGCGAACCTCGACGGAGGTGCCGGGGCAGGTGCCGGGACGGGATCCGGCGTTGGCAACCGACACGCCCCCCCCGGGGCAGAAGCGGGGGACGAAGGCCCCGGGTCTGCACAAACCGGAGATGACGGGCCCGGCCCCGCTGGGGATCCAGGACCGGGGGCCAGCCCGGCGTGCGGCGAAGCGGTACCTGCAGGAGACCACGAAAAAGGTGGCTGAACCACCGGGTCAGTGGAAAACAGGGAGGGTGGTTCAGGTACCGGAGGGGTGGTAGTGCTGGAAAAGGGAAAGACGGACTCATCGAATACCACATGGCGAGATATGAGAACCCGTCGGGAGGTAAGGTCAAAGCACCGGTACCCCTTGTGATCCGGAGAGTACCCGAGGAAGACACAGAGCGTGGAGCGAGGGTCCAGCTTGTGGGAAGAAGTGGCAGCGGTGTTGGGATAACACGCACACCCAAACACGCGGAGGTGATCGTACCGCGGCGGGGTACCGAAGAGGGCGTGGTGAGGAGTGGGAGCGGGGCAAGCCGCGGAAGGAAGGCGGTTAAGAAGATAGGTGGAGGTGTGCAGGCCCTCGGCCCAGAAGCGAGCAGGAAGAGAGGCCTGAAACAGAAGAGTACGCACGGTGTCGTTGGTAGTGCGAATCATTCGCTCTGCCTTGCCATTTTGCGAAGAGGTGTATGGGCAAGACATGCGCAACTGAACACCGTGAGAGAGAAAGAAAGCGCGGGAGGTGGAGTTATCAAACTCGCGACCATTGTCACACTGGACGGCCTTGATGGTGAGGCCGAACTGTGTAGACACCCACGTGAAGAAGTGAAGGAGCGTGGTAAACGTGTCTGACTTCGCACGGAGAGGAAATATCCACGAATAATGCGAAAAAATCATCAACAACCACAAGATAGTACTTATAACTAGAAATACTTAGAACAGGAGATGTCCATAGGTCGCAATGTACAAGATCAAAAATGCGGGCCGCATGAGAAGAAGAACTAGAAAAAGGAAGACGAACATGTCGGCCCAATTGGCACGCATGACACAGTTGCTCATCATGAGCTCGAGTACATGGAAGACCAGAGCTACGACTGAGCTGTATCAGGGCATCACGTCCAGGATGGCCGAGGCGCCGGTGCCAGGTAGTAGAGGAAGTAGAAGCGGCGAAGGCAGCTGACAAAAAGGACGGCGAAGAAGACGAAGGCGCCGCCGGGAAGCGAAGGGTGTAAAGGAGCCCGGTGCTGTCACATCGGAGCAGAGGACGCTGGGAAGCCAAATCCTTTACAGTAAGACCAGAAGAGTCAAATTCCACAGAATAAGAATTGTCAGCTGTAAAACGACGAATAGAAAGAAGGTTATGAACCATAGAAGGAGCAACAAGAACATCAGGAAGACGAAAGGAGCCATGAGCACCGGCGGTACCCACAGACGTGACAGGAAGGCAAGAACCATTGGCGACCATAATGGACGAAGGAAGAGAGGAAGAAGAAGAGTGGAGCGACGAAAGTATACCGGGGTCAGGAGTGGTGTGGTAGGTGGCTCCCGAATCAGCAATCCACTCAGGTCCGACCGGAGGTGTCAGGCCCATGGTGCTGAACGAGCGGGCCAGGGCCGCTGGGTCCCATCCGACGACCCCCGGAAGAGTCCCAGAGGGTGGAGTCCACGCTGTAGCAGGGAAGGCGCCGGGTGTAGTCCCAGAGGGTGGAGTCCCAGAGGGAGGAGTCCCAGGGGGAGGAGCTCCGGTGAGCATGGCCACCGGTGGGCGCGAGTCGGCCCCGATGGCGTGGTAGGGCCACATGGAGATGCGCCCTGACTACGGGTGCTGGAAGGAGGGCCATGGTGCCCCCCCTGCGGCTCACCAGGAGCCGGAGGCTGGGTGTGTCCGCCCCGGCCACCCCCGCGACCCCCTCCACGTCGACGGCGACCGCCACGCCCCCTCCCCACCTCCGCTCGGCCCGGAGGGAGGGGGACCCAGAAGAGATGGCGGCGGTGGAGCGGCGGACCGTGGTGGAGCAGTCGAGCGCGGCGAAGTAGCAGCCAGGGCCGTCGAGGGGGACGAGGAGCCCGTGGAGGTGGTGGATCCCGGCTGGAGGCCTTGAGTGAGCTCCTCCATGACGAGATCGTCACGGACCTCCAGGAAGGTGGGGAAGGGCCTCTGGCGGGTGATCCACGTCCGGAGGTGGACGTAGCGGTCGCTGAGCCCCCGAAGGACGTTGAGGACCAAGATGCGATCCTCCACGGGCCACCCAAGGTCACCCAGGGAGTCCGCCATGCCCTTCATCCGACGGCAGAACTCGCCGACGGAGAGGTCACCCTGGACGAAGGTCCTGAAACTCGCGTCGAGGCGCAGAGCCCGGGCCTCCGCGTTGCCCAGGAACTGGCCCTCAAGGGCGAGCCAAGCCCGGCGCGCGTCAGGAGAGGTGCGGACGAGGTCGTGGAGGTCCAGAGAGATCGTCCCCAGGATCCAGGAGAGGACGATGCTGTCCAGACGAAGCCACGACGGGGTCTGGACGACGACCGAAGCGTCAACGAGGACGTGGTCGTCGAGGGCGTAGCGGCGAAGAGTGAGAAGCACCAGATCCCGCCAGCGGGCGTAGGAGGGCGACTCCGGCTCGAGGACGACCGGGACGAGTAGGCGGATGTTCTGGACCCCCCCGGCCTGGTAGTGAAGCTGAGCCACGAGCGGGTCGGTCGGGTCGTGCCAGAGGACGGCAGTGTGGGACACGCGGCGTCCCGGCGAGGCAGAGGAGGTAGCTCCGGCGTCCTGGCCCACGGGAGAGTTGAGGAGATGCTCGGCCTCGGCGATCTGGCGAGCCAGGGCGTCAGCCGCGTCGCGCTCACGCTCCCAGACGGCGGCGGCCGCCCGCACACGAGCCTGCCCCTCCGCGGCGGCCGCGCGGGCAGTGACAAGGGTGGCGGCGAGGGCGGAGTCGGAACGCGGGCCCTGAAGCGTAGGCGTGCCGTCACCAGGAGGCATGGCCGCCCGATGGAGGACGGCGGCATCGGTCCCGGCGGCGCGCAGGAGGGCGGCCAGGCCGGCTGGAAGTTGGTCAGCGCCCCCTGCCCCGGCAGCCGCATCCAGAAGGGTGGTGAGGGTGGTCTGGAGGGTGTCAGCGCCGAGCCCCGCATGGACCAGAGGAGAGCGGGCCGTCGGGAGAAGGGGATGCTCAACGCCGGCGGCCGCCGGAGCAGGGTCTTCCCCGCCGCCCGTGCCTGCAGCGTCCGCCCCGGCACTAAGGGCTGCTGCCGTGTGGGTAGGGAGGGGGAGGGTCGTGGCAGGGAGGTGGGGGGCCCCGCGCGCGGCCTGGAGCACGGCAGCCAGGGGCGCGACCCCGACGGGCGGAGTAGCGGGCGCGGCCCCAGGCGGCGCAGTAGCGGGCGGTGCCCCAGGAGCAGCGGCTGCAACCTGCGCCCAGGAAAGGGTGGGGGGGAAGGGAAGAGGGAGAAGAGGGAGGCCGGTCAGCCATGCCTGCACCGGTGGCAGGGGCAGCGCCGGCGGGAGGAGACTGAACGGCGGCGGTTCAGGGTGGGGAAAGAGGAAAGAACAGGCTTGATACCATGTTGAAAGTGGTTCTCTCATAATTAGGGCTAACCCTAGATGGGTAGCTATATAGGTTCCATACATGGGCCACATGGGCCTTAGCCTCATGGGCCTAAACACATACTCCAACAAGATGCAGTAATGAAGTTAGCAAAAGTTATGTGATTGAATCAGAGTGCACAGTCAATACAGGAAAAACATAAATAATTGCTGTAGAACTTGGTGAGTCAACATCTCCATATGTTAACAGTTGTTTTGGGCGGAGTTTAAAGTGCTAAGAGCAGGACATGCCCAGTAAAAGCGCTGCAGTTTATTAAGTTCTATGAGAATTATTTAGCCTACCCCAACTTGCTTGGGACAAAAGGCTATGTTGTTGTTGTTGTATGAGAATTATTTAACAAGCAAGCAACATATTAGATAGAGGCCAGTATATATAGACACAAAAGTATCGCTACTGATTTTAGACATGTAACCGATAGGTTTATATACTTCAAATACCTTTGGGCATGACGCAGTTCCCCATGCCATTGCTGAAATTGCCTGAAAGTAAACAGCACTAAGAGCACTGAACTAAATAATGAAGCACAAAACAATCTTAAAATATCCTAGTACCTGAGCTCCTCCAGCTTTCAATATGTGTGTCACACCAGCTTTCTTTGCACAGTATAGAACCTCCTGCAGGAAACAAGAAAAGTATATAGTGCTTCATCAAACAATTGTTTTAAAAAAAGAATACTGGTGCAGTTCCATGTCCCACAAGTGTACCTTGCATATGCTACCATCACGGCTAGGTGGTGTGGCAAGAACAATAGTTTTGCATCCAGCAATCTGTGCAGGCTGGTAGAAAGAGAAACTGTATGAAAAGCTTCAAACAGTGAATTAATACAATTAATTCAGTTGAGAGGATTTGAGTAGAGGCAAGCATACCACAGCAAGCATCAATGCAGTTGAAGGCAAGACTGCAGTGCCACCTGGGACATACAACCCGACAGAACCGATGCACCTTGTTATTCTCTTACATCTTACCCCCTTCATATATTCACAGAAAGGGCATTAAATAATTAACGTAGAGCATATATAAAAAGTGAAACTTTATAAATGGAAACATTGAGGCATCTCTTACTTTCATATTTTCAACTGTCTTCTCAGGTAATTTTTGTGAAACATGGAAGGCATATATATTGTCATATGCAACATCGAAGGCTTCCTTCACAGCTGGGTCAAGCTACAGTATTTATGCAGGTAAGAGACAACCAAACTCATGCAGCAAATAGGGGAAATAATAATACATGAGCTGATAAGCACCATTTGCAGTTAACAAATAAACTTATTATCATCACTTGCAAATGTTTGTAAGGATTAGCAAGCTTTGATTGCAAGAAGCTAAAGCTTAGAGTTGTAAGATGCTATTGAAGAAATAAGCAACTAACAATCTTACAGCATGTCGTCCT
Source organism: Saccharum hybrid cultivar R570 (assembly GCA_038087645.1). Classification (NCBI taxonomy): domain Eukaryota; kingdom Viridiplantae; phylum Streptophyta; class Magnoliopsida; order Poales; family Poaceae; genus Saccharum; species Saccharum hybrid cultivar. The sequence continues at coordinate 331,601 of JAQSUU010000029.1, read as the reverse complement.
AGACAAACATGTTCAACACTGCATGGACATGTATCACATCAGACCAGAAGTCCAAAGAGAAGGAACAACATGATGTGTGGAGCAACATCAAATTTTTACCTAATACATGATTTGAACTAATGAAACTGCAGAACTCAGTTGCAGATAACAGGAAAATTACCTCTGCATCTGGAAGATCGCTAACACGAACGACAAAATCATCGAGCGTGACCTTGTCAAACTTTTCTGTGTAGCTGGAAAAAACAAACCCAGAAAATTAATCACAATCTGTTCACTTGAACTTATCAGCCATTGATGAAGATGTTAGGCATAGAATTTCAGCCGGCTGGCTGAAATGGCGTCAAGCTTCTGGCGTTCTCTGTGACAAAAGGGTGCCTCAGAAGTTGAAAGGTAAGTTCTATAGGACGGCGATTCGTCCGGCGATGTTATACGGTGCTGAGTGTTGGCCTACAAAAAGGCGACATGTCCAGCAATTGAGTGTAGCAGAGATGCGTATGTTGCGTTGGTGTTGTGGGCACACAAGGAGGGATAGAGTCCGGAACGACGATATTCGGAATAGGGTTGGGGTGGCACCAATTGAGGAGAAATTGATTCAACATCGGTTGAGATGGTTTGGACATGTCCAACGGAGGCCTCCTGAGGCGCCGGTGCGTAGTGGAGTTCTAAAGCGGCCCGATAATATAAAGAGCGGTAGAGGTCGACCTAAACTAACTTGGGACGAGTCCGTTAAGAGAGATCTTAAGGAGTGGAATATCTCCAAAGATTTAGCTATGGACAGGAGCGCTTGGAGATTGGCAATCAACGTTCCTGAACCGTGACATCTTTTTGTCTTGTGCCATTTATGTCCCTTTATGTGTCTCCCTGTTTCTCGTCTCTTTTGGGTTTCATCTCTAGCCTACCCCAACTTGCTTGGGACAAAAGGCTATGTTGTTGTTGTCGTCTGTTCACTTGAACTTATCAGCCAGGCCATGGTACAGTATTTTTCTCTCCCAACAAATCAGCCAACGGTACTTTCAGTCATGTCTTATCAGCCAAACGAACAGGGAAGCAACACTTACTGCTTAACTGCTGCATCACCTCTGACACGGACATCCTCAACTATTGGATTCACCTAATTGCACAGGACAGAATCCCATAGCTATCAGACTATGAAATGAAACGATACCGGACTTCAACACCATGAGTAATCTCGCTGTCATCTCACCGTGCCAAATATGGATGAGAAATCGATGCGGGGACGAGCCTTGAGGCCGCTGACCTCGGCGTCGCTGAGCTCGGATAGCCTATACGACTTCATCGCGCTACTAGTAATTAACCCTGAAAATCAGGAAGCAATGCGTGATTCCATGAAACAGAGTCAAACGAACCTTTAGGAACTCGTGGCTGGCAGAGGCAGGCCGGCAGCAACAGCAAATAAAAAATATATAGACCAACACAAGCGCGCACCTCTGTATTTGAGGACTGTGTCGGAGGAAAAGCGAATCCCAGAACGGAAGGCAACCCTAGTGCTTCCGACGAGCGGCGCCGGCGCCGGCGGGGCGCGCAAGCTGCCCATCAACAGAGCGCGATTCAGTTCTGGAGGGTCGCGTCGCGAGTGTCAGATGCGAGGGGGAGGGAGCGCGAAAATTGAACAGAAACCGACCTCAGCGAGGGGACGGAGGTAGAGGGAGAAACGAACCGTGGCGAGACGGCGGCGCGCGCGGCCTCCGGCGGCGACTGTGAGACGGGAGTGGAAGTCGCCGCGTATAGTCGTATCCCCCCGCTAGCTCTATCAGTCGGGCTCGTACAATGGGCCTCTCAAAAAAAAAGAAGCCCACTGCAATAAAATATGGGCCCGACCGTGCCGTGTCGTACCGTGCAGGTGAGACAGCTTAGGCCTAGTTTGAAAACTCAAATTCCCTTCGGGTCCCTTTGGATTGGACGGGTCCCTTTGGATTGGACGGTAGGAAAAGAATAGGAAAAGAAAAACTATAGAAATTAAAGTGCACCACCTCTCTAATTCTATGGAGGAATGGTAAACATAGGAATATGACTTGAGCATTTGAATGCCAGGAATTGAAGACACGGTAAACTCAGTTGACAGCACAGTTGAAAGGTCTTGATGGCTAGAGGGGGGTGAATAGCCTTATAAAATTTTCTACAAAGACAAGCTAAACAAGTTTATCAATATAACAAGTAGCGAGATGCGAGTTTTGCTTAGCCTACGGGGTGTTTGCAAGCCACCTAACCAATTCACAATTCTAGTATGTTTGCACTCAACCGCACAAGTCAAACCGAGAAAATAACTACCACTACAACTAACAAGCTACACAAAAGAGCTACTCTAGCAAAGCTAACTAGCTAGCAAAGATAACTAAGAAAGTAATGCGGAGTTGAGTTGGGAGAGTTTCACCGAGGGGCGAAGAATGAGTCAACCAATATGATCAACAATGAATACCAAGACAACCAAACACCGGAATCAATCAATCATAATATGAAAGTGATGACACGAAGATTTATCCTGAGGTTCACGTGCTTGCCGGCACGCTAGTCCCCGTTGTGTCCCTCTTCACCACGTGGTTCGGTGGCTAATCGGTCTCACACCGAGCCTCTCAAAAGGCGCCACAAGAACCTATCAAATGGCAAAAGGTTGTAATGACACGAGCAATTTACTAACGTTGTCTTTGTGAAAGGTCTTGATGGCTAGAGGGGGGTGAATAGCCTATTAAAATTTTCTACAAAGACAAGCTAAACAAGATAATCAATAAAACAAATAGCGAGATGCGAGTTTTGCTTAGCCTACGGGGTGTTTGCAAGTCACCTAACCAATTCACAATTCTAGTGTATTTGCACTCAACCGCACAAGTCAAACCGAGAAGGAAACTACAACTAGCAAGCTACACAAAGAAGCTACTCTAGCAAAGCTAACTAACTAGCAAAGATAACTAAGAAAGTAATACGGTGTTGAGTTAGGAGGGTATCACCAAGGGGCGAAGTATTGAGCCAACCAATATGATCAACAATGAATACCAAGATAACCGAACACCGGGATCAATCAATCACAATATGAAAGTGATGACACGAAGATTTATCCCGAGGTTCACGTGCTTACCGGCACGCTAGTCCCCGTTGTGTCCCTCTTCACCACGTGGTTCGGTGGCTAATCGGTCTCACACCGAGCCTATCAAAAGGCGCCACAAGAACGTACCAAATGGCAAAAGGTTGCAATGACACGAAGCAATTTACTAATGTTGCCTTTAGCGCTTCGCCGAGATAGGCACAAACTGTAACACCTCAGGTGTTTAGCTCCATAATTGCATTGCATTACATGAGCATAAGCATGCATCATTTCATGTTAATTCATGTGGTTGCAACAAATATGATTTGTTTTGAAGTTTTGTTTGATTCACATCATGTGACACTAGGTAGTTGGTGTAACTAAAGGGTAGAGTAGCTAATTATACCTTACAACACCTTAATTACACTTAGGATCATTAGTGGAACAATGTTCATGTTGACCAAAGTGACTAAATTGCCCTCCTAAGTGTGTTTCCATGCTAATTAGTGAAGTCATGTAAACTGAACCCTCAGAATCACTAGCTTAGAAGCAAAACCAGTTCAAGTCCATATTAACAAAGTTGTAGTAAAAATTGTAAGCTTCAACTTTGTCAATTAGCACAATTCTTGATTCAGTCCCTAAGCCGGCCAAATTTTCACTTTACCGTGCTGCTGATTTACTGTTGTTTCACAAAAATAGATTTTGTTCCTGGCTCTGTAAATCCCAAAACATGTCGATTCAGGTTTAGCTCATATTGACAAAGTTGTAGAGAATTTCATGAGCTACAACTTTGTTAATTAGCTCATCTCGTGATTCGGGCTGGTTTTAGAGCTACAGGGCTTGAAAGCTGCCGCTGTTTGGGGGTGGTCAATGTTGCAAATGTTGCAACGTGGTGTTGCCTATGTTGCAGTTCAGATCGGGCAGAGGGGGGAAGTGGCTGACCGGCCTCAGGCCGCGACCGCCGCGTGGGCGCGCGGTGGCGACCGTACGCCGGCCTTGGCCCCACCGGTCAGGCCGAGCGGGCTTCTTGAACGCCACGACGCGGCCTCCGCCTCACTCCCGCCTTTGCCTCTCTCTCTCTCGCCCTGAGCTCGCCGAGCAGAGATAACCGAGCCGCCTGCGGTGCCGCGCGCTCTGCCGCCACCGTGTGCGCTCACCCTCGCACCACTGGCCAATACACCACGCCCACAGCTCCGTCACCACCTCCCGAACCTCGTCGAACCCTCCTTTGGAGCAACCGAGCAGGGTAAGGGCGCATTGCCGGCTTTTCCCCCGCTCGGAGCTCACCGGCGCACCGCCGCCTGCGGTGCTTGTACGCGGCCATGCTCCTCCACCTTGCCTCGGTCCTCAATAGAAATCTCGTTAGGTCCGCGCTTGGCTCTGGGAAGCGAATGCGCACCTCCTGTGACCACTTGGTGCTCGGAGCTCACCACCGCACCACCGTGCGCCATCACCGGGTCGCCGTCGCCATGGCCGTCGTAGCTAGGTGGGGATAGGGTCAGCCAAGCTAGGTTTGGTCGATGCGGAAAGTCACGGGGAAACCGTCGGTGATCTTCCCGTCACCGGAGACGCCGTCGTCGGCGAGCTAGAGCTCGCCGGAGTCGCGGTCGTCTCCTCCCCTCCGCTCTTCTCTCTGGCCTGCGGGCCCACGATGTCAGCGCCACGCGCGCGGGCGGGAGCTCGAGCAGGCCGCGCGCGGGAGTGGTCCGCGCCGCGCGAAGTGGGCCACGTCGTTTTTCCGGGCCGGCCCAGCATCCGATAGGGTTTATTCATTTTCTTTATTCTGTCACAGTTTTTGTTAAGCTTTGGAAAAATGTAGATCTAGGGTTTTACTTGCCCAAAAATTATGAGATAAATTTTGTGGGGATCTACAGGGTGTGTAGTATTTTAGAAAAATATGAGTTTACTATGTGATGTTTAGTTTCTGGGAGATTTAAATAGGTTTTTGGAAATGTGTTTTAGTTTGCATGCAAACTTGTTTAAATCATATCTTAAGTTTCAGTATTTTAAAAATTATGAAATTTGGTGGGTAGACTAATTTACACTTGCTCTAGCTCTGGTAAAAATTTGGGCAGTAGTGCTTAAGTACTTTTCAAGTTATAATGCTATCTTGTTATTTTAGGAAATACTTAAATGAATTTTTGTAATTTTTCTACATGTGCAATGTTCATATAAATTTTTGGAGAATGTCTTGGTACCCTAGAGTGTCTAAGAAAATTTGGAAATCTGTTGTTTGACACTTTTTACTATGCTTTGTTATTTATACAAAAATCAGCCTTTTGGGCTTGTGAATTTTGTGTAGGGAGTTCCTGTGAATAAATTTAGTTCAAATTTTTACAGTAGCTTCTTTTTGGGTCAAAGAGTCTCGTGTAATTTTTGTAGAATTTTAGGAGCAGTTTACATATATGTTTGAAATTCCACTTAATTACTTAAGTAAATTAAGAAATGAGTTTAAATAAATATTGTAGGTGGGCCAACCTTACTTTCTGGTGTTTTTGTGACCTATGTGAACTTGTGGTAACATTAGTTTGGTCTTATGGGATGTTTGCCATATAAATAAATATTTAATCTTTGTAATTCTAGGTTTTCTGGACAGCTGTTAGTATCTTTAGGTTTGAACCTTAATAAAAGTGTTTGCTAGAAAACTTGTGAATACCAAAATTATAGTAAACTTGATAAACTAGCTTGTGTCAAAATTTGGGAGCATTTGGCTTAGTAGTTTAGGAGTTATTGCTGTTTTAAGTGACAGTCCAGAATTTGCTGCTCTCTGTTTGGGGAGAACAGATTCTGGAACTTTGGAATTTCGACTAGGTAAACTTTGGAATTAAGTGTTGTAGTCTGAAAATATTTTGTGGTGTATTTCATAAGCTTTCCAGATTGTCTTAGATCATATCTTTTGGAGTTGGGAATCTCCAGTTATGTTAGAAATAAGTAGCTGCTGTCCAGAATGTCTTACTGTGATATGTTGGGATTGGATGTGGTAACCTAAATAATGTCACTCTTGTGTTTGTTAGGTGTTAGGGCCTTAACCGAAGATGAACAACTATACCTTAGGTTGAGTAGATTAGGTAAGTACTTCTCCGTAAGTACTTCTCCACCGGAGAAGAGATTTGCACGTACTGATAAAGTAACTTGATTAGATTATTGTTTTTATTTCTGAAATGCATTTCATTCCGAGCATGTTGCACCATTATGCACCCATGATATTTATTGTGCACTCATGCAATAGGTGTTCCGGAGGGGATAACACTCCTCGAGTTCGAGCCAGTGATTCCGGAGGAAATCCAGGACCAGCCAGAGGAGCCAGCGGAACCAGTCGGCGGAGGAGACGCCACTGAAGACTTGCCTGAGTGTCCTCACCACCGGCCTTCGACCTTTCTGAAAGGCAAGCCCGGTGCATGCTGAACCTACTGATTTATAAATTAATCTTGAGTACTTTTAATTGTTTACTGCATTAAGTTGTAGGAGTTATATGAAAACACTTGTTGCATTATACCTGTCCTTGTCCAGATATCGTACTTAATCCTATATTAGGTTTAGGCACGTGTCAATGCTTAGCCCTGCTTAGTACGGTAGAAGTCGGGTGAATTCCGGTCATCCGCGAGATGTAGGAAGGAGTCACGAGTGGCTTTATGGCTATCGTGGATGGAAACATGCTTTAAAAATGAAATTGAGACCGGGCGGGAGTTCGATAGTACAGCCGCAAGACATTACACGTCTTGGGTGTGGAGCTATGCCCGTCTGAGTCGTTTAAGGACCGATTCGTTGTACGTCCTTGAGTCATGTTGAACGCAGTCTAACACTTAGTTGGCCGGATAAGCCGTTCCGACCGCGAAGTCAAGTAGTATGGTTCAGGCCAGGAATCGAATGGTAGGTTGCATCTTGGAGGAGAGAAAGGATGTGCTTGGGGACATTGGCGTGAGACCAAGGGGGGTTAGAGTCCCTATCACCTGGCAGAGTGTCGCCCTTGGGGACGCGACATTATTCGGACCCGCGATTCCTGAACTGTACAAAAGATGACCTGAGCAGCCCTCGCCAGGCGTGACTCGGTGAGTGTTAGAAATACCCCTCCAGCTGGATAGGAATTCGATTCAAATCGCCGTCGCTCCCGGTTAGTGAGCACTTGACTTGAGCAGCGGCAACGTAGATCTCATTAAATGAACTGGTGGTTAAGGGAATGATACAATGTTGCCACAATTCATACCTGCTCTGGATATAATGATGATAATTGTTTGATTATAATCAAGTGCATGTTTAGTACAGGTGCTAAGATAGATGACAGGTAAATGCTAAAAAGAACTGCTAGTACAAGTTATAAGAGTTTCAATTACTTATGCCTTTATGCAAAATGTGATGTCAGCTAGCCTCTTGTGTAAGCCTTGCATAATCCTTGGTGTCATCTTATTTCTGGTTTTCGACGGGTAAGTATAGCTGAGTACATTCCAGTACTCAGGGTTTATTCCCTCCTGTTGCAGATGATATGCTCTACCAAGGCTTCTGCAAAAATTGTCTCCACCCTGCGGGTGACGAAGACTAGATCACTAGGGCGTGATCATCTTTTATGTACTTTCCTGATGCTTTTGCGGGTTGTCGATCAACAAGACTGGCAGTAGTTAAACAACTGGTGTGTGTTTGCTTCCGCTACTTTATAAACTTGGTTTGTAATAATTGCGACTCCGTGTGTGTAAACTTATTTCAGAACTACTTATGAAATGTAACGTATGATGTTGTATGTTGAATGATGCGATCCTGGTTGTAAGCAAGTTGGTTTGAAATCCTTCGTGGTTTTGATTGACTACCGGGATTATATGGGCTCAAGTTCGAAAATTTAAGCACTTCGGTGCTTGTTTTTGTACTTGTGCTCTTATAATTTGGTCGGTTCTGTTACACAAACCCCTCACAATCATCGGAGGTGGCCAAGAACAAACACCAACTCTTACCAACGCCTCCAAGCTGCTCCAAGCTGTCTAGGTGGCGGCAACCACCAAGAGAAACAAGAATCCCGCAGCAAATGAACCACCAAGTGCCAACTAGATGCAATCTCACAATGCAAATGCACTTGGATCACTCAATCTCACTTCGAATATGCAAAGAAGCAAGAGAGATGAGTGGGAGGGGAGTTGCTTAGCTCAAAGTGCTCACAAGTATGTCAAATGTTCGAGAGAGGGAGCCTTGAACCGGCCAACAAGTATTTATAGACGTACCCCTTCGAATAGAGCCGTTAGAAACTTAAACAGCCGAAATCGTGCTGACCGGACGTGCTGGTCACACTGACCGGACGCGCCGGTCGCGCAACGGCTAACTCGTGAAGTACTGACCGGACGCGCTGGTCCAAATGACCGGACGCGCCGGTCACCCAACGGCTAACTGCGAAGCAACGACCGGACGCGCTCATCGCGCAGACCGGACGCGCTAGAAACGACCGGACGCGCTGGTCCCGAGAATGACCGGACGCGCTGGTCGCCTGAGCAGTGCTCAACGAAACAACGACCGGACGCGCTGAAAGAACATGATCGGACGCGATAGTGCCAGCGTCCGGTTACAGTCCAGTAAGCTCCCTGAACGACCGGACGCGTCCGATCATCAGTGACCGGACGCGCCTCGCGTCCGATCATCGAACTAAAAAACGCGCAGACACTGAACACTGACCGGACGCGTCCGGTCATGCAAGGACCACGTCCGGTTCAGCGTCCGGTCACCTCTGTGACCTCCGTTCGCCTCCGTTTCTTTTCCGGACTTCCGGCGTAGTGGAAAATAGTCGTTTCAACTTTTAGAAAACGCCTGAATCCCGCCTCGCAAGCTCGGCGGGAGGGAGAGAGGATCTCAAACCCTCTCTACCGCTCAAACTCCACCGCCTTCGCAAACGTGCTAACACCACCAAGTGATCTCGTCAAGTGTGAGTGTGTTAGCATTTTCACAATCATTTTTCGAGGCGATATTAGTTCTATCCAAATGCATATGATCATGAAATGCACATCTAGAGGCACTTAGGAGTTCAATAGCCGCGACATTCCCCTCTTTATAGTACGGCTATCTATCCTATAATGTAACCACACCCACTAGGTGTCTTGGTTACTAAAACACAACCCTTAAGCGTATACCTTTGCCTTGATCACGTAGGGTTGCGTCCAAATCCAAGTGTGGCCATCATGATCACCATGTCCATCTTGCCACCAATCTTGGAATGTACTAATCCTCATATGCTACATACAACTTAGGCATAGGATTAGTACTTAGGTATTGTCACTAATTACCAACACCAAACATAGGACTTTCAATCTCCCCCTTGTTGGTAATTGGTGACAACCCTTTCACAAAGATGTTATGATAAAATTTTGATTGAACCCATGTCACATTGTCCAAGTATATTACCATGTGTAAGAATTATGGACATGTGATCATGAATTCAAATTGATAGCAATGGCTCCCCCTACATGTATGCTATATGTTTGGATTTTGGAAGCATACATGTTAGATAGGAAAGATTAGGAGCATTGACTACCAATAGGTGCTAAGTGTTTAAGATTATAGACCTTTGAAGCGTGATACCATCGGAGTAGCGATAAACACCATCTTAGCACCTTGTGTAGTTAGATTCCACTTGTAAAAGCACAAACATAACTAGAAACCTCGTGAGATCAACATTATAAGCAAGGCTCTAGTACCACTATGAAAAACATGAAGCAAGAAAAATCTAAATACTTCCTATTCATGCTAGTACCACAATGCATCATTCAAATTATACTAGCAAGTCACCACACAAGCAATGTATCAGAGAAAACGAAATGCATAACTATGCATCATACATATGAGGTGCACATAGAAATGTAACATTCATGTTTAAGAGCTTGCTCTCCCTACTTGTGTGCTCAAAATTTTAGTTGATCCCCTTCTTTTATCAATCCTCCCCCTTTGTGCTTCTCCCTCTTTGAGTTCTATCTTTGTGAACAATATTTTCTCCCCCTTTGGCACCAATTGACCACAAGGAGCAAACTTTAGATAGATTATCATGTTGAAATATGGGGTGAGGATCAAGTTTATGATTCAACCTAGATTGCTTGCATAAATAAAATACTTCGGTTTGATCCAAGAGCAAGCTTCTTCACACCTCCCTAGAAGGGTTATCATGCACCATGTTGAAGCAAATATTTAGACAAGTTTTCTAGATTAAACACTTAGGATCACAAGCTACTTAAACAAGTTATATGCTACCACTAGATCATACAAGTCATGAAAACAATAGTGGCACCATATAAACTTTAAATTCATTTGATTTTCATGAATGAGCCTAGAACATGTAAATTATGACTAGATGCACTAAACATGTCCTTAGTATAGAATGTATGACATGTCAACCAATCGTACCTTGGGGCTCGAATGAGAGGCATGTCATATATGGGGGTGCATCAACTCATGTTGGAGAAGTCAAGTATGTTCAACTCATTCTTTAGCTTGTGAAATCTCTTCTCATCAAGTGGCTTGGTGAATAGATCGGCTAATTGATCTTCGGTGCCCACACTCTCAATGGCAATGTCACCCTTTTATTGATGATCTCTAATGAAATAATGACGAACATCAATATGCTTTGTTCTTTGATGTTGAACCAGATTGTTGGTTAGCTTCACGGCACTTTCATTGTCACATAGCAATGGCATATTCTTGAAATTGATTCCAAAATCTTTCAATGTTGCCTTCATCCATAAGATTTGTGCACAACAACTATCCATGGCAATGTATTCGGCTTCGGCGGTAGATAGTACAATACTATTTTGCTTCTTGGATGACCATGAGACAAGTGATCTTCCCAACAATTGACAAGTCCCGGAAGTGCTCTTTCTCTCCACTTTGTCACCGGCATAGTCGAAATCCGAATATCCAACTAGCTCAAAGTTTGCACCTTTGGGATACCACAATCCAACATCTTATGTATGCTTTAAGTACCTCAATATTCTCTTTGTTGCCTTCAAATGACTTTCTCTTGGTGAGACTTGAAATCTTGCACACATGCATACACTAAACATCACATCGGTCCTTGATGCCGTCACATAGAGTAGGCTACCAATCATTGATCTATATAGCTTTTGATCCACCATGTTGCCATTCTTGTCACTATCCAAGCTTACACTAGTGCTCATTGGAGTTGTAATGCTCTTTGCATCTTCCATGCCAAACTTCTTGAGCATATCTTTGATGTACTTAGTTTGGCTCACAAATGTACCTTCTTTCATTTGTTTGATTTGAAGTCCAAGAAAGAAACTAAGTTCACCAATCATTGGCATTTCAAATTCCTTTGCTATCATTTTCCCAAACTCATCACAATAATCTTGATTGGTTGAACCGAAAATGATATCATCAACATATATTTGCAACACAAACAAGTCTTTTCCAATCTTTTTGGTGAATAGTATTGTATCAACTTTGCCCATGACAAATCCTTTGGATAGCAAGAAGTCTCTTAATCTTTCATACCATGCTCTAGGTGCTTGCTTCAATCCATATAAAGCTTTTCTCAACTTGTATACATGATTGGGTTTCTTGTCATCTTCAAAACCGAGAGGTTGCTCCACATACACCTCCTCTTGAATGTACCCATTAAGAAATGCACTCTTCACATCTATTTGATATAGCTTGATATTGTGAGCACATGCATAGGCAAGTAAGATCCTAATTGCTTCCAATCGTGCAATCGGGGCATATGTTTCACCAAAGTCAAGACCCTCTATTTGTGTGTAACCTTGATCCACTAGTCTTGCTTTGTTCCTTACTACTATCCCATCTTGATCTTGCTTGTTGCGAAAAACCCATCTTGTTCCAATGACATTGTGATCCTTAGGCCTCTCAACTAATTCCCATACTTCATTTCTCTTGAAGTTATTAAGCTCTTCATGCATTGCATTTACCCAATCCGGATCTCTCAATGCTCTATCAATGTCTTTGGGTTCTTCCATTGACACAAAAGAAGAGTGAGCACAAAATGATGCCAATCTTGATCTAGTTTGAACTCCTCTTTGTATGTCACCAATGATGGAATCTAATAGATGGTCTCTTGCAATATTAGTTGGTTGAAGCACTTGGACTTGATTGCTTGGATGTTGATGTAGATCATGAGTTGGAGATGATGAACTAGCCACTTGTTGATCTTGTTGCACTTGAGATGATGTACTAGCTTGATTTTGCATTAGAGAACCACTAGCTTGTGTAATTGGACTTTGGAGCACTTGATCTTTGTCATCATCCACATCAATTACTTGTTTTGGTCTAATATCACCAATATCCATCTCTTTCATAGCATTACTCAATTGAGTTCCTCTCACATCATCCAAGTTATCTTCTTCATCTTGAGAGCCATTTGTTTCATCAAACTCAACATCATGTACTTCTTCAAGTAAACCACTAGCCAAATTCCAAACTCTATAAGCTTTGCTAGTAGTTGAGTAACCAAGTAGGAAGCCTTCATCACATTTCTTCTCAAACTTGCTCAATCTAGTACCTTTCTTCAAGATGTAGCATTTGCAACCAAATACTCGAAAGTATGCAATGTTAGGCTTTCTTCCATTTAAGATCTCATACGGTGTCTTCTCTAGAAACTTGTGGCAATAGAGGCGGTTGCTATAGAAGCAAGCCGTGTTGATTGCTTCGGCCCAAAATGAATGACTCACATTATACTCATTCAACATTGATCTTGTCATATCAATTAAGGTTCTATTCTTCCTCTTAACTAGGTCATTTGATTGAGGTGTATACTTGGCCGAGAATTGATGTTTGATTCCAAGCTCATCACATAGCTCATCAACTCTTGTGTTTCTAAACTCACTTCCATTGTCACTTCTCACTTTCTTGATTGTGGTTTCAAACTCATTTTGCACTCTCTTGATGAACTTCTTGAATATGTCAAATACATCACTTTTGTCCCTAAGAAAGAATACCCATGTGTATCTAGTGAAATCATCCATAATCACAAAGACATACTTGTTGCCACCAATGCTTGTGTATGTAGTTGGCCCAAATAGATCCATGTGCAACAACTCAAATACCTTGGAAGTACTCATAATGCTTTTCAATGAATGAATGTTGCCCACTTGCTTTCCGGCTTGACATGCACTACATAGCTTATCTTTCTCAAATGTGACATCCTTCAAGCCTCTAACTAAGTCATGCTTCACTAACTTGTTCAATTGCTTCATGCCAACATGACCAAGTCTTCTATGCCATAACCAACCCATACTTGATTTGGTGAGCAAGCATGTTGAGAGTTGAGTGTCACTAGCATTGAAATCAACCAAGTATAGATTCTCATATCTAAATCATTTGAAGATCAAGTTAGAGCCATCAACACTAACTATCTCCACATCATCAACACCAAATATGCACTTGAAACCGAGATCACACAATTGAGCAACCGAGAGAAGATTGAAGTTCAACTTTTCAACTAAGAGCACATTAGAAATGCTATGATCATTAGAGATTGCAATCCTTCCAAGAGCCTTCACATCACCCTTGCTATTATCACCAAATGTGATACTATCAATGCCACTATCATTTGATTTGAGAGAGTTGAACATTCTTGAATCACCGGTCATATGTTGAGAGCACCCACTATCAAGCACCCAATGCCTTCTTCCGGCCTTATAATTGACCTACAAAACAAATTAATGTTTCTTAGGTACCCATACTTGCTTGGGTCCTTGGAGGTTAGTCACTAAGCTCTTTGGTACTCAAATGGCCTTCTTCTTTGGGCCCACAATTGGTGTACCAACAAACCTAGCATGCACACCTTTTTCACTCTTGGTAAGCACATAACAAGAATCAAAAGAAATATAAGGTATATTAGCATTTTTCTTGTTCTTGTTCATTTTGTTACAATTAATCTCTAGATGCCCAACTTGCTTGCATCTATTGCAATAACGACCATTGCTCTTCACAAAGCGAGGCTTTGGAGTAGCAAAGGCCGCCTTGCCCTTCTTGGGAGTATAGCACAAACCCTCTTTGTTAAGAGAGAACCTTTGGCTACCCAAGCATTTTAGCAAGCGGGCATCCCCACCATAGGCATTGCCTAATGCGCGGGTGAGATCATCCATCTCTCTCTTGAGAGTCTCATTCTCAACCACAAGTGATGAATCACTAGTAGTAGAGGTAGAGTTGGTTGTGGTGGATGATGATGAGCTACATGAAGCATTAGTAGGACTAATAAATAAAGAATCATCAATAATATCACATGTTAGTCCAATATCACAAGTAACAATCACTTGCTCTTCCTTAGCTTCCTTCATGAGCTTCTCCAACTTGAGGTCCTTTTTCTTGATGAGCTCAAGTAGAGTGGAGTGGGCTTCCTTAAGCCTAGTGTGAGCAATTTCAAGATCCTCGTGGTCTTCCTTTAGACACTCACTAGAAGCCTCTAGCTCATCAAAGGATTTCCTAAGAGCTTTGAGCTCTTGTTCAATTCCTTTGCACTCCTTACTCTTTTTGAGAGCAACAAGCTCTTCCATCAAGGCATCATTTTCATTGCTCTTGGCAATGAGCTCTTGTTCCAAGATTTTGTATTTCTTGGTTGCCCTCTTGTAGCCCTTGCTCATTTGATCTATTATGCCTAATAGATCATCCTTGGAGTAGTCCTCATCCTCCTCATCATCACTCCTACAATCATCACTAGCACAAGAATCATCATCACTATCATCATATTTTACCTTGGTAGGCTTGGCCATAAGGCATATTGATGAAGTGTCGAAGATGGATGGCTTGTTGGAGAGGGCGATATTTGCAATGGCTCGTCGAGTGGTCCTCTCATCATCACTAGAGCTTTCATCATCATCACTATCGGAGTTGTCACTATCCCAAGTGACTACATAACCACCACCCTTCTTCTTCTTGTTGAATGTGAAGCTCTTCTTTGCTTTCTTCTCCTTCTTGTCCTTCTTGTTCTTCTTCAACTTCAACTCACCATCATGATATCTTTTATCTTCATAGGGGCACTTTGCCACTACATGATCGGGGCTATTGCAATTGTAGCAAAGCACCTCCTTTGCCTTCATGAAGTCCCTTCTCTTTCTTGCACCATATCCTTTCTTCTTCATGAACCTTCCTATCTTGTGCACGAGGAGGGCCATGGTCTCATCATCGAATGGATCGTCATCATCACTCTCCATCTTGCTCTTGCCCTTAGAGGATGAAGCCTTGAATGCAATGGGCTTCTCTTGCTTGACCTTGGTCTCCTTCTTCTCTTCTACCTCATCTTCATCATCATTGTATTGGGCATCGGTCATTATATCTCCAAGCACATTGGTTGGTTTGACCTTGTCCAATCCCTCTCTAAAGATCATTTTTCTCAAGGTGGCAAACTTCTTGGGTAAGCACATCAAGAACTTGTGTGAGAAGTCCTTGTCCTCAACCTTCTCCCCAAGCCCCTTGAGATCATTGACAATGACTTGGAGCCTATAGAACATCTCCGGGATGGATTCATCATCCTTCATCTTGAAAGTGGAGAACTTGTCCTTGAGCATATATAGCTTGGCACTTTTTACCGTTGAAGTGCCTTCATATGTTTCTTCAAGTCTTATCCAAAGCTCATTTGCCTTTCAAGATCTTTGATTTGCTCAAATACTTTGTCATCAATGGCATGGCAGATTGTGTCAAGTGCCGCTGTATTGCATTGTTTGTTGATGCGGTCATTGGGAGTGAGGTTTTCCTCATCAAGAATGATATATCCTTCTTTGGTCACATCCCAAACCTTCTCATGTATATTGCCTAGATATTGCTTCATCTTTCTTTTCCAATGATCAAAGGAAGAGACGCCATCAAAGAATGGAGGCTTGCCATTAACATGATTGAACATAACTTGAGCCATCTTACACCGAGGTTGTTAAGCCTTACAAACGGTGATCATGGCTCCGATACCACTTGAAAGGTCTTGATGGCTAGAGGGGGTGAATAGCCTATTAAAATTTTCTACAAAGACAAGCTAAACAAGTTTATCAATAAAACAAATAGCGAGATGCGAGTTTTGCTTAGCCTACGGGGTGTTTGCAAGCCACCTAACCAATTCACAATTCTAGTGTATTTGCACTCAACCGCACAAGTCAAACCAAGAAGGAAACTACAACTAGCAAGCTACACAAAGAAGCTACTCTAGCAAAGCTAACTAACTAGCAAAGATAACTAAGAAAGTAATGCGGTGTTGAGTTAGGAGGGTATCACCGAGGGGCGAAGTATTGAGCCAACCAGTATGATCAACAATGAATACCAAGATAACCGAACACCGGGATCAATCAATCACAATATGAAAGTGATGACACGAAGATTTATCCCGAGGTTCACGTGCTTGCCGACACGCTAGTCCCCGTTGTGTCCCTCTTCACCACGTGGTTCGGTGGCTAATCGGTCTCACACCGAGCCTATCAAAAGGCGCCACAAGAACCTACCAAATGGCAAAAGGTTGCAATGACACGAAGCAATTTACTAATGTTGCCTTTGGCACTTCGCCGAGGTAGGCACAAACCCCTCACAATCACCGGAGATGGCCAAGAACAAACACCAACTCTTGCCAACGCCTCCAAGCTGCTCCAAGCCGTCTAGGTGGCGGCAACCACCAAGAGAAACAAGAATCCCGCAGCAAATCAACCACCAAGTGCCAACTAGATGCAATCTCACAATGCAACTGCACTTGGATCACTCAATCTCACTTCGAATATGCAAAGAAGCAAGAGAGATGAGTGGGAGGGAAGTTGCTTAGCTCAAAGTGCTCACAAGTATGTCAAATGTTCGAGAGAGGGAGCCTTAAGCCGGCCAACGAGTATTTATAGATGTACCCCTTCGAATAGAGCCGTTAGAAACTTAAACAGCCGAAATCGTGCTGACCGGACGCGCTGGTCACACTGACCGGACGCGCCGGTCGCGCAACGGCTAACTCGTGAAGTACTGACCGGACACGCTGGTCCAAACGACCAGACGCGCCGGTCACCCAACGGCTAACTGCGAAGCAACGACCGGACGCGCTCATCGCGCAGACCGGACGCGCTGGAAACGACCGGATGCGCTGGTCCCGAGAATGACCGGACGCGCTGGTCGCCTGAGCAGCACTCAACGAAACAACGACCGGACACGCTGAAGGAACATCACCGGACGCGACAGTGCCAGCGTCCGGTTACAGTCCAGTAAGCTCCCTGAATGACCGGACGCGTCCGATCATCAGTGACCAGACGCGCCTCGCGTCCGATCATCGAACTGAAAAACGCGCAGACACTGAACACTGACTGGACGTGTCCGGTCATGCAAGGACCGCGTCCGGTTCAGTGTTCGGTCACCTCTGTGACCTCCGTTCGCCTCCGTTTCTTTTCCGGACTTCCGACGTAGTGGAAAATAGTCGTTTCAACTTTTAGAAAACGCCTGAATCCCGCCTCGCAAGCTCGGCGGGAGGGAGAGAGGATCTCAAACCCTTTCTACCGCTCAAACTCTACCGCCTTCGCAAACGTGCTAACACCACCAAGTGATCTCGTCGAGTGTGAGTGTGTTAGCATTTTCACAATCATTTTTCGAGGCGATATTAGTTCTATCCAAATGCATATGATCATGAAATGCACATCTAGAGGCACTTAGGAGTTCAATAGCCGTGACATTCCCCTCTTTATAGTACGGCTATCTATCCTATAATGTAACCACACCCACTAGGTGTCTTGGTTACTAAAACACAACCCTTAAGCGTATACCTTTGCCTTGATTATGTAGGGTTGCGTCCAAATCCAAGTGTGACCATCATGATCACCATGTCCATCTTGCCACCAACCTTGGAATGTACTAATCCTCATATGCTACATACAACTTAGGCATAGGATTAGTACTTAGGCATTGTCACTAATTACCAACACCAAACATAGGACTTTCACTTTGGCGCTTCGCCGAGGTAGGCACAAACCCCTCACAATCACTGGAGGTGGCCAAGAACAATCACCAACTCTTGCCAACGCCTCCAAGCTGCTCCAAGCCGTCTAGGTGGCGGCAACCACCAAGAGAAACAAGAAATCCCGCAGCAAATCAACCACCAAGTGCCAACTAGATGCAATCTCACAATGCAAATGCACTTGGATCACTCAATCTCACTTCGAATATGTAAAGAAGCAAGAGAGATGAGTGGGAGGGGAGTTGCTTAGCTCAAAGTGCTTACAAGTATGTCAAATATCCAAGAGATGGAGCCTTGAGCCGGCCAACGAGTATTTATAGACGTACCCCTTCGAATATAGCTGTTAGAAACTTGAAACAGCCGAAGTCGTGCTGACCGGACGCGCTGGTCCAACTGACCGGACGTGCCGGTCGCACAACGGCTATCTGCGAAGCAACGATCGGACGCGCATGACGCGCAGACCGGACGCGCTGGGATTGACCGGACGCGCTGGTCCCGTGACTGACTGGACGCGCTGGTCAAGCCTGAGCAGCGCACAACGAAACAGCGACCGGACGCGCTATAGAACTGACCGGACGCCACAGTGCCAGCGTCCGGTTGGAGTCTAGTAAGCTCCCTGAACGACCGGACGCGTCCGATCGACAGTGACCGGACGCGCCACCGTGTCCGATCAAAAACAGAAATAGCGCAGACGCTGAACACTGACCGGACGCGTCCGGTCAAACAGAGACCGTGTCCGGTCTAGCGTCCGGTCACCTCTGTGACCTCCGTTCGCCTCCATTTCTTTTCTGACTTCCGGCGTAGTGGAAAATAGTAGTTTCAACTCCTCGAAAACGCCTGAATCCCGCCTCGCAAGCTCGGTGGGAGAGAGAAAGGATCCCAAACCCTCTCTACCGCTCAAACTCTACCGTCTTCGCAAACGTGCTAACACCACCAAGTGATCTCGTCATGCGTGAGTGTGTTAGCATTTTCACAATCATTTCTCGAGGCGATATTAGTTCTATCCAAATGCATATGATTATGAAATGCACACCTAGAGGCACTTAGGAGTTCAATAGCCACGTCATTCCCCTCTTTATAGTATGGCTATCTATCCTATAATGTAACCACACCCACTAGGTGTCTTGGTTACTAAAACACAACCCTTAAACATATACCTTTGCCTTAATCACGTAAGGTTGCGTCCAAATCCAAGTGTGGCCATCATGATCACCATGTCCATCTTGCCACCAATCTTGGAATGTACTAATCCTCATATGCTACATACAACTTAGGCATAGGATTAGTACTTAGGCATTGTTACTAATTACCAACACCAAACATAGGACTTTCAACAGTACTACCAGTGCTCAATCCGATGGACAAAAAGGACATGGCCCCACCTACAACTCACAGGCTTTGCCTTTTTCACTACTAATCACGAGGAAGGCAGCAGGTTTGCCAGCGCTCCCATCAGCTTCCTGTGTTTATTTCTCGGACTTCGTGAAAACATCGAGTCGGACTGGATGTTTTGGTTCCTCTGTTTTCTCGGTGAATGGTTCCTCCGTTTTTCCGGTGAAATCATGCTCATGGTTGCTATCCTATGGAATTGTTCCCATGACTTTCTCGCAAAACAAAGGACATCGTAGGAAAAAATCCATAGAAACTCAATTCCTATACCGTTCCTGCGTTTCACCCTTGAACTAAAGGGGAACTTAAGATCGTCGACTGCAACGTTGATGGACTATTTCAGCGTTTCCACATAGGTTGTGTTATGTGTAAGCTCGTTTCTTCCATAATTTACCTAATGTTTATATCGTAGTATAACTCTTGAGCAAACAACATCAAACTTTTTCTTAGAAAAAAAGAAAATTTTATTTCGACTTCGGTATGATTTTTGCACTCAACCAATTAACTATTATAGTTAAGCGTCTGGCTAGATTTGAAGAGCTCATAAAAATAAAATAAAGTTGGGAACTGCTAATGCCCAGACATCCGGACGGATGCCTGCGACTGCTGGCCTACTGGGTTGCTCGCTTGCCTGCTCACCCGCACCGCTCTGTGGGGACCGCCCTCACTCGCCTCACTTCCTGCGCATACGTTGAAAGCCCAAGTTTGGTTTTGGTAATTAATGATACAAAGTTGCTAATGTTATGTGTCAAGTGTGATTAAGCTAGACATAAGCAACATGTGATGGAGGTGGAAATGACATGGAGAGATGGCCACAAGACCACATGATTTGGTGCATAAAATGATGAGCAAGATCACGAAGGAATGCACATAAAATGATGGACTTGATGATCAAGTGGAGGAGAAGGATCTAAGAGCGCAAGACAAAGGTATAACTATAGGGTTTTTCTTTTGCCGGTCTAAGATACATAGCCGACTATCAAGAGGGGCAATCACGGTTAGCTCTAGAATCAAGTGCCACTAGATCAATGTCTTGAGCATATGCATTAGTATCTAGTTGAGAGCTAACATAACGCCTTAGAAAATGTTTGTGAAATGCTAACACACATGCACATGGTGGTGTAAACTTGGTGGTGTTAGCACTTTTGCGAAGGCGGTGGAGTTTAAGCGGTAGATAGGGGTTTGGGTTCCTCTCTCCCTCCCGCCGAGCTTGCTCGGCGGGATTCGGCGCTTTTTGGAAAAGTGAAACGCCTATTTTCTACTGCGCCGGAAGTCGGAAAAGAAACGGAGGCGAACGGAGGCCACCAGGGCGACCGGACGCGGTCACGGTTTGACCGGACGCGTCCGGTCAGTTCTTCGCAGCAGTCAGGCGCGTGGGTGCTAGGGTCTGTAACTGGCGCGTCCGGTCCCTCACGGAACCGGAGCATCCGGTCAGGCACCTAGAGGAGCAGAGCCGGTCATAGAGCCGACCGGACGCGCGGCGCGTCCGATCACGTGCGATCGGACGCGTCCGGTCGCTGTGGGAGCTTACTGGACTCCAACCGGACGCCAGGTGCAGCGCGTCTGGTCAAACGGTAAAGCACGTCCGGTCACGGCAACGGTAACTTCTGACGCACACTGTTCACGCTTGTCCTGTAGTGACCGGACGCGTCCGGTCACCCTGACCGGTGCGTCCGGTCAGCACGTTTTGAACTGTGTCGTCCGGTAATGGCTAGCTGCGTACCCCTATGTTATAAATAGAAGTTGTCTAGGATTTGAGGGCAACTCTTGCACATTTTGAGACCTAGAGACATCCTTTGAGCTAGAGAACAACTCTTTCACTCATCTCTTTGCTTAGTTGCACATCTTGAGTGAGATTCAAGTGCATTACTTGAGAGTTGCATTCTAGAGGCACTTGATCTTCGAGTTGCTGCGGATTTCTTGTTACTCTTCCGTGTTTTCCGACACGGTAGACGACTTGGAGCAGCGGAGGTGATTGAGCTCACAATTGAAGATTATTGGAACCCTCACCAAGTGTTGTAAGGGGTTCTTGATCCTTCCCCGCGGGAGTTCGCAAATTAGATACTCTAGTGGAGGTCGTGGCTTGGAGGATCCCCATCTTGTGTGCGGTTGTGCGGCGTCCGCCAATGGCTCGACTCTTGATAGTCGATTAGCTCGTGAACCGACAAGTGGGTGTATCGCCACAACGAGGAGTAGCTTGCCGGGAAGCAAGTGAACCTCGGTAAAAATCTTGTGTCATCTCTTTGCCGATGATTTCTCTTGTGGTTGATCATTGTGATTGATTCTTCGAGTGCATTACTTCTCTACATCGTTGGTATAAGAATCAAGTCACTTGCTCTTTACTTTCTTGTACTAATCTTAGTGTAGCCTTTATCACATAGGAGTAAATAGCTTAGTGACTTAGTCTTATTGGTGTGTATTAGAGATCATAAATTTGCTTCACTAGAATTGTATAGGTGACTTGCATAGTGTAGTTGAGCTAGTGCTAGAATTAGCTTAGCCATCTTTTATACTAACGTGGTGGTTTAGTGAAGCTTGTAGATTTTTAAATAGGCTATTCACCCCCCTCTAGCCATTTGGACCTTACACACGTGGGGACCGCTAGCGCTGCGCCTGAAACACTTGCAACATACATCTGAAACATATGCAACATACGTCAGAAAAATAGTTGAAACACTTGCAAAAAAAACATCTAAAAACACTTGAAAAACATTGTAAACATACATAAAATCCAGATAAAACACTTGCAACATATGTGCAAAATATATACGACATCTAGATAAATACACTTGCAACATATGTCTGAAAAAACAAATAAAATATTGGGAACAGACGTTTGCAACATACGTGTGAAACGACTGCAACATACACAACATTTCGATCTACTTTTGCAACATCCATATGAAACACTTGAAACATACATCTGAAATAACTGAAATACTTGAAATATAGGCTTACAACTTGTCTAAAAACACTTGAAACACTTGAACACAACGTCGCCGGCAGCCATGACCTACCTGGTGGGAAATTGCAGTAGCCAGCAAGCTAGGATCAGGAGGATGTCGAGAACAATGGCCCAGCATACACTTCTGCTGCCGGACTTCCCTTCCTGTTTTGGTGTCTTTAGCTGGCCACAGGAGACGATGTAAAGGCCGCCAACGACCTCTTACTAGTGGCGCTGGGTTGGTGGTGGCCGGGTGACGCCACAGCCGCGACTGACGAGATGGAGTAGGCCACGGCAAGGGATGGGGCACTGCGCGGTGGGGGGAAGCGCACAGCGCGGTGAGGGACGGGGCGCGGTGGGGGAAGGGGGCGAGGTGGGATGGAGTGGGGCAAGCCGCGAGTGGATGCGAGTCTAAAGAAGATGTAGAGCACGAGAAGGTGTCGGTGGAAGGCTGATAAATGCGTGGATAAGAATTAACATAGAGAATGAGTGGTTGAGATGAGCTGGAGTCTGTCCGATATTTTTGAGAGGGCCGGATGCTTGGGTTGCAGCGTTTCTGAATAAAGTTGGAGGTTAGCAAACTAAGCACTAAACATACAAAAATTCAGAAGACATCCACCCACGTTTGGCAAAAATCTCCATTGTTTTTGTCTCCGACGTTCTACATGCTCATTTCAGTGTACGTTGACCAGTGAGTAGCAATACCATTACCATCAGTCTAGATGGAGGAAAGATACTCATCAACACAGAGTGGGGATAGATAAATTTTATGCTTACAATGTGGTTAACATCATCTCTATTTGGTCTGAGTGAGAGAATCATCCAATACATTCTTTTCTATGGCCTAGGCTGCTAACTAAACAAGTAACAACCCTATTCCCTAACCAACAAGCACGTGAGCACAATGCCATCTGTACATATCTTCTGTCTTGCGCGTGGTTTCAGATTTCTGGCCATCATTGCAGATAGAAACAGCTACCATTTGCATTGCATAAGATCAGCAAGGCAGCTGTTGGTTCACTTGATACTAAGATATACAGCAAATCAGGATCTGAATTCTGAAAACTCGATTCAATAGAATCCTCCACTTGGTCTGCAACTGCAGCCGTGAAACATGGATAAGCACATGAGGAGCAGTAGCTACCAAGGGAGACCTCACCATATACCGCCACCTCATTCATGTCATATCGCCTTCGTTCTGTTTACTTCTCAAATCTGCAACAAGCTTGCATGTCTTCAAGAAAGACTCTAGCAGCTGCATACAAAGGCAACCATGTTAATGTTTGCAATGTTCTGAATATTATACCAGTCATTGCAAAATACATGGATGCAAGGCATCTCCAACTGAGGTACTTACACCAGGATGCTGCTGCAACGTAGGAGAGTAACGATCAAGAGTTAAATATATCTTTTGAAGAAGGCTTAACTGTGCAGTGATCTTGTCGCCCAATGTCATAACCTGATCACATCGAAAATGTTTCAGAGTTTCTGCATGATGAGCTTATATAATTATATATCACGTGTTCTTGCAGTCAAACAGAAGTTCAATTCTAGAAGTACCTTTGCTTCAGCCTTTTGGAGCTCAGAACGCCTCGCTTCAATCATATGTTTATACCAGAGCCCTATTTTTGTTAGTACCACGGCTTGTCTGACCATGTGGCTGCAGTGATCACTCAAATCCTCTGACCTGAAACGATCATGCTCGACATCGGAAACGTGTTTTTTAAATGAAAATAAAAATGCCAGGGAAGCAAGTGTAATGAAGACGAACACAAACAAACCTGTTCTCGGTTCTTTCTGCTGACAATTTTTTCTCAATCTCTACAAATTCTTTTGATAATTTCATGACAGATACTAAAATGCACTCCAGCTGCTTTTCTTGCTCATTCCTAGTGAGGCCACTACTACGGTACATATTTTTATTGTCCATTTCCTTCAGGACACCTGATGTTTGCTCTAAGCTTGAGTTTAGTTTCACAAGCTCATCATACTGCAAATCATTCCCATTTGATCCTCTCGGCGATGTGCGAGGCTCGACCTTAATGTCACGCAGAACAATTTCTGTACTCTCTTGTTTTATGACTTCTGGAACTTCTTGGTGATTGTGGATCGAGCGCTCCTTTTCTAATTCTGCTAACTTCACCTTTAACCTGTGATTTTCTTCGTTATATAGACATAATGCCTTATTCTTTTCAGAGACTGCAGATTCAAGTGAAGACAATTTTGCACTAAGATTTAGTGCAGCACCATCCATATTGTCCTTGTAGTCATCAAGCAATTGTTTTGTAACAGTTTGGTACATTCCCTCTCTAACATCACCTTCAATTCGGAGGTCCTCACAGTCTTCTCTAACTTTGTCGATTTGTCTCAGGAGCTCTTCTTCGGATGACGACTGAAGAGACAGTTCTGTACTGGCTTCAGATAGCTGAGATGATAATGCCTTAACGTCCTTCATCCTATCTGCAAGCAACCCTCGAAGATGCTGGTTTTCATAAAACAAAGCATCGATTCTGCTCATCAGTCTGCACCTTTCATCAAGTTCATCATGGGTCATGCAGATTGCAGGTATCTTTATATTCTTGGAAATGATTTGGTCCATTCTCAATACAATCTCTGGAATTTTCTTTCTCAAAGGTTCAAATTCGATGTCATTCTTGAGAGAATGTGACCCCTTCTCCCGTTTGAACCTGAACAGTTCTTCTGTCTTCTCTTGCAATGCTGATTCGTGCATCCTTTTCAGCTTGCCGATCTCAGACTTAAAATAGCTTATCACTTGCTCTCTAGTCATACCGTTGAGATGGCGAAAGTCAGACTTTTCTGAGATGACATCCTTTGCACCAAATGATTTTTGCTTCCTGAAACTCTTGCTGTCCTCAGCGCGTGGAGAACGATCCTCTTTGGGTTTCTTTCCAAACAAATTGTACTTCCATCTGTTACTCCTGTTGCCTGGACTTTCATTCTTGCCGTTAGAAATACGAGCTTCTGGTACTAAAGGCAGTAGTAGCTTACAAAGAGCGCCAAGGTCTTCGCGCATGGCGGCAAATTGAGTTATGGCCTCCTTCCAGTTCCTGCTCATGGTGTTTGTGATGTTAATCTGCTCGTACAGCTTCCTCTCTAGCTCCTCCTGCAGGCCACTGACGCACTCTCCAATGACGGCACTGAAGACTTCCAGCTGCAGCTCATTCTCCAACTGCAGATCAGACACCGACGAGTTGACCGAACCAAGCATCTCCCTCGCCTGCCGGAACACGGAGCCCATGAGCAGCTCCAGGGCGTTGAACCTCTCGTCAATCTCAATCAGCATGACATCAAGCGACATGCCCAGGTGCGCACCTCCGATCACACGGCCGTTATCCGGCAAGGCGTAGCTCTCCAGGCCGGTGACACCGCCCTTGAGCTTGCCCAGCTGCGCATCCACCTCCAGCCTCATCAGGTCCAGGTACTCGGCGCACCGGGCCTGCGCGTTCACGTCGAAGAGGTACCGGTTGGAGCGCGACGCCGCCGCTCGGTCGGGCCATTCGGCGGAGGAGGAGCAGTTGTCGGGGCTGGAGCTGGACTTGAAGGACAGCAGCCTGGGCGTCAGCGCCGGCGAGTCCTCGGACGTCGCTGACCCGCTGCTGAACCGGGTGGTGCAGGCCTTGGCGGTGTCGAGGAAAGAATAGGCGGAACCGTCAGGTTGGAGCCGAGTGACGCCGGATGGACTGGGTGACCTGTTGAGCAGCGGGTTCGTTCTCTCACTCGGTACCTGCAGCAAGTTTTTGGATTCAGAATTCAGATTTTTTTTTCAGTGTTGTTCAACATCTGATGATATTCAGAATTCAGATTTTTCAGAGTAGTTCCACATCTGACGATAGGAAAGGTGATGGAAACATTGGAGAACCGAACAAAATGGGAACTTGATCAGAATGGTAGGCTCAAGTATTGACTTCAGTGCTGGGAATTCCATGGAATGAACAGTGAATATGCCATCACAAGTTGACGCAAAGTCTATCGAAATGAAACAATGGGCATGAAAATGAGAACAAGATGCTATAGGCTTCGAACCCACTGGAATTGAATCCCCAAAACAGAGTCATCTGACTACAAGCACCAAACTGACCACAAACGAGCGGCGAGAACTCTGACGAATAAGACACGACAGCTCTAGTTTTTCTTTTCTTATAAAATGAAAATATACAGCAGTTCCAGTAACAGTAGTCTGATGAATTAGTAAGTGAACACTGTTGCGGTGAGCAACTGGATTAGTGACTGTGTGAAAGAATTCAGAACACCGCAGACAATTCTTGATCATGCAAGCCTTGGAATTGAACCGCCAATCAGCAAACAACGCATCCAAACGCGGAAAGTAAGTAGGATCATGTTCCAACGCATACAAACAACAGATGAAACAATAAGCCAGCGCAAGAGAACGTGAGAGCGAGGGGATGAACAGCCGATTCAGAATTTCAGACCGGCCCAAACAAAACGGATGACAAGCAGAAACATGGCACGCGTACTAGACACATACACGCGCGCGTGGGTGATGGGAGAAGAGACGAGGGAAAAGCGGATCAGATCGCGTACCGTCTGGACCGCCTCCATGGCTGCTCCGCCGCCGGCACCCCTCTGCGGCACCACGTCCACTGCAGCGAGTCAGCGGCAGGTAACTGCCATGCCAGCGAATCGGCTCGTGCGAGAGACAGGACAGGGCCGTAGAGGATAAGAGGCGGAGGAGAAGGCAACGAGCAGGGCGGGCAAAGTGGGAGTGGGAGACCGAGGCGGCGGACAGCGACGGCGACGGGAACGGAAAGGAAAGGAGTGAAGCGGAGTCGGGCGGAGTAATGCGCGCGACAGGGACGCGCGCGCGTGTGATCAGCGGAGTGGCGTGGCGGCCGGGTCGGTCAAGAGGCAGCGGACGGGGGCCGGGGGGTAGTTGGGGCCTTGGCCCTTGGGGGAGGAGGCGGCCGGGCGGGAGGGCAGGCGTGGCGGCAGAGGAGAGGGCCGACCCGACGAGGCAAGCAGGGAGACAGCCCGCGCCCGTGCGGACGTCGGCCGGCCAGCAAGGACGCGGCGGTCCAGGGTGTGCTGGACCGCAAACCGTTTCAGGTTGGGGATGGAGAGGGTGCTGTCTGCTGTGCTGACCTCATCCTCGTGACACTGACATGGCTCACTTTGGTTTTTGTGCTGGAACTTTTATATGGAAATGCAACGAGGGCACTCTCAATACATACGAGACTTCATCACAGAGTGTAAGGCTGTTTATTACATTTTATTTATGATATTTTGCTGATGTGACAACATATTTATTGAAGAAAGAGACAGAGAAAACAAGACTCTAAGTCTTATTTAGACTCTAAGTCCACAATATTCAAAGTAATAAATAACTTTAGACTCTGTGATAGAGTCTGCATTGTGAGTGTCCTGAGACATGGTTTGTCGTCATAGTATTTATGTTAATTTGTTTAGACTCTTCTTTTGCAGTAGAATTTGTGGCACAGTCTAGTGTCTTTCTCGGTCAAAAAAAATTGTTCATCTAAAACTACTTAGGCTGTGTTTAGTTGAGAAAATTTGGGTAAAAAGTTACTGTAGCACTTTTCGTTGTTATTTGGTAAACTTTGTCCAACTATGGATTAATTAGACTTAAAAGATTCGTCTCGAACTTTACAGACAAACTATGTAATTAGTTATTTTTTACCTACATTTAATACTTCATGCATGTGTTTAAAGATTTGATGTGATAGATGGAATAGGAAATATTTTGAGTATGCAATGCCAAGTGAACGCGGCCTTACTACCGTAAATGGGATGTAATTTTATATTTAAACCAAGAAAACCTTTTTAAAGTCGACTTGTGACGCCTGAGTGGGCTAGGTCGTATCAGCGCGACTTGTGACTAGGCTGATACGTATGACGTATCGCCTCGAGTATCAGTTTATTTATTTATTTATTTATTTATTTATTTATTTATTTATTTTTGATAATACTTCTCTGATACGTGTCCAACGCGTATCCGTTTATTTATTTATTTTCGCTAATACTTCCCTGATACGTATGGAACGCGTATCCGGACACGTATCCGATACGGGATACGGCTCCTACTTGACAGATGCCCATGATTTCAGAAGATCGCCGCTCGCCCGTTGGGACAGAGTGGCCAGTGAATGGGCAAAGGGGCAAGCATGGTCCGGTTGTGCTAATAAGCCGGCTGAAAAACACGGTTGACTAATTTGTTGTGAGAGAAAAATACTGTTTCGGTTGAAAAAACAAGTTAAAAAATACGGATTATAAGCCGAATGAACATGACCATTGAACGGCAGCAATGGAAAAGCCTTTTTTTCAATTTATTTGTTTCCCCTTGCTGATAATAAAGATTAGAAATGCAAACGTTTCAATGAAAGTGACAGGCTGCAGATGATAGGTCATATACTCGCTGGCTACGCCAGGAGCCATGTGTTAAACATTTCAAGTCATCAGGATTCATAAGCGTACGAACTGGACAGGCCTAATTAGAAATACTGCCAAAAGGCAAAAGCACTGCACTGCAAATGTAAACGGCTGAAGTTACATGGTCCGTTCCACGGATAACCGTGACGCGGAAGCTTTATGAATTACAAAATGCGATTTTCGGATTCTCACCAAGAGAACTTTAGTGATTTTACACCGCCCCAAGAATCATTCATCGATTCAATTTCAATCATGCGTTTGTCTCCTCCTGACGCTGACCCGCAGCATTACAGTTGCAATTACAACAATTTGAGTCCTACTAGTAGACCTCAACGTGCCATTGCTTGTTCTTCTTGAGCTGGGAAAGCTTCTGGTCCCAGCTCTCGCCTCTCCGCTCTGCCACCTTCTGAAGGGTGTCCTGAATTCCAGGCATCATCCCCTTCAAACCGCAGAAGTAGATGTGCGCGCCGCCATCCAGAAGCTTGAAAATCTCATCGCTGTACTCCTCGATCTTGTCCTGGACGTACATCTTGCCACCACTCCTGTTCTTCTGCTCCCTGCTGAGGGCTTTGTCGTACCTGCATGTTTCAGAAAGACTCAGTTATACTATATTACTATTATACGAATATGCTGCATATAAGTACTTCAGTGATGCTGCACTGCACTCACAAATCGCAATAATGCTGTGAGGTGACACAAACTGACAAGCACCCAAGTCAACAACGAAGCACAGTTGTATAGCATCAGTACATGAAATGAGGTGTTAAGGTGGATGAGGTTATCTAACCTGAAATTGTCTGGATACTGCTTAAGATAGCTGGTGAATTCTTCGTTGTATAGAAGACTGTCTGAATTGGCAACACCAAGGAAGAGCCAGGCCAAGCCACCAAATCTGTAGTTCGGTACATCTTCCATGAACATGCGACGCAGGTAGCCACGGAAGGGGGCAACACCGGTGCCAGTAGCAATCATGATATGGGTTGCATTCGGATCCTCCTCAGGTAGAAGCATTATTTTGCCAGAGGGACCTGAGGTCAAGATGAAATCATATGAGATGCTTCCTGCCTACAACATCCATCGTCTTCCATAAACTAATAATATGAAAGAACAACCATACTAGCAGGCAAATATAAATGCCCATACAGGCAGTGGCATATCTGAGAGTTACTTAAGGAAGAAAGCCTTTTAAAAAAAATAAAAGAAAATCTGTAGTTGTTGCATACCATATGGGCAATCAGAAGTCTTTGCAACATATCACATATCATATAAGTAAACTAAACGTGGGATCAAACAGGACAGGCAAATAGAGTGCAGGGTCATAGTCATATTTACAGATAATCTTTGCTTCTTGATAGCAAAAAAAAAAAGTTGTCATTTGTTGCAGCAGCTAGTGTTTCAGTAACATGTTCTGCACATGGTTAAATCAGAATGCCTCAAATCTGTGACACTGGTAAGTGATAACGACCTCCTGTTTCATAATGTGTTGGAAGCAGGGTTTTTTTCCTGCTATGTCTTCATTTTCATCTCTAGTGTGCCATTACAAAGATTCTAATAAATGAGAAACAGATCATCTACAAGGTGAATTTCAGGGACTACATTAAGAAAAAGAACTAAAGAAGTACCACTGCAGTTAGGATTAGGAGGCTGTCATAAAACATTATAAATAAACAGGAGAGCCTTTTCATCCATCAGGAAGTTACCTGTTAATTGAATCTTGTCCCCAGGTTTTGAGTTGCACAGGAAATTACTGCAGACACCATTCTTTGAGGGCTCCTTCTTGCCAGTTTCAGGATCATAATAAACTGCACGGCGGACACACAAACTTCCTGTTCTTCCATCAAAGTAATCTCCATACCTAGTCGATGCAATTGAATAAAGCCGGACATTTTGTGGGGCTCCAGGCTTTTTGGGGTTTTCTCCCTAACAGATGAAAATGCACTCAAGGTTCAGAGAGTATTAATGCGAAGAGAAAACATGATGGGTAATAAAAGGAAATGAATAAAAAAAATGGCATTTCAAGATTAATCGAAATCAATTTTGCTGCAAAGATGCCATGTTGTCATTCATAGACCATAATATTTTTTCCTCGGGCATGGCCTAACAGTATATCAGATGGTATATCGAAAATAAAATATATCTACATATTCAAAAAGGACATCATTATGCCTATATTTATCTGTAGAGAATAATATATTTAGCAGTTTAGCACCATACAAAGGTAAAGCTGATTGCTCTTTATACGATAACGCTGAGGGAAACCATGACAACAAATGTGAAGAAAACAAGTGTGTTCTTAGACAAAGGAAATGACAGAGAGCAGGGGAATACTTACAGGAGGAATGACACCGTAACTCTGGCCCTCCCAGTATGGCACATTGCCACCGTGGTCAATGACGATGTGGCAAGTCTCCCCAGGAGCTTTGGGGCCGACTAGCCTCTCCACCGAGACAATGGTGGCCGTGTAGGGTTCCTTGGGCTTGTATGTGTTGAGAGGTGGCTCCTTGGCCCTCTCGAGATCGAGCGGCGCAACGGAGACCTTACTCTTGCTAGCCTGCTGGATAGACATGCAGAGCACCCTGTTCGCGTGCCTGGGACGCACCGAGCTGCTCTCCCAGGCCAATGTGCCGCCGACCCAGGATTTGTTGCCGAAGCTAACATTGTTGTTACCCTAGAGCACAATGAAAGGTCAATATTAGGACACCAATTTATCGCCATTTGAGAGCGCTGTGAGTTCAAGATCATCAGCATAAATGACTGATACTGTGACAACAACACTACCGAGTTCAGCAGCAAGTGCCCTGAATTACTGAAGATGTGCATGGATGTGCATGACTTATAAGCGTTGGCCTAATTTGCGCAAAATAGCATCTATCTAGCAGCGCTACCTAACATTTGGACTGGCTCCTGTAGTTACCAATCTAGTACTACTACCTATCTAACTATTTGTCGTCCACCAACCCAGCGCCGACCGAATCGCAGAAGATTCCCTCATAAAAAGCAGCAGACGGGGCGAGATTCCGGCACCGAGGCACGCACCTTGATCCCGGAGCTCCTGGCGCCGCCATCCGAGCCGAAGACCGGCGCCGAGACAGCCACCTGCAGGGGAGGTCAACAGAGAGAGAGAGAGAGAGAGAGAGAGAGAGAGAGACCGAGTCAGCAGAGCACGAAGCGGAAGCGGGGGCATGGGGGTCGCACGGACCGGAGGGACGCGCGTACCCGGGACGCAGCAGCAGCAGCGGGCGCCATGGCCGATGAAGAGGGGAACGAGGGGGCGCCGGGCCGGGGGTTTTGATCTGGGGATGGAGAGGGGCGGTGGGAGGCGGGTTTATAGAGGGCGAGAGTGAGCTCTTGAGGTGACGGAAGGGACGACGCGCGCTGGTTGGACTTTGGAGAGGCAGCCAGGCAGGGGGCATCTGGTTGGTTGATTAGCAGCTGCTAACACATTTTTATATCCGAAACCACTTGTGTGCTTTTGATGGGCGGTCGTATTAGTAATCTAATTTGGATTTGATTTGGGCGTGTTCTGTGTTGGTGAGCCAGCCGTAGGCAGGCACAGAGAGGTGATTGGCCGCTGGGGTCGGCCGAGAGCGGCTAATCGGGACCTGCCGGTGGCTTGCTGAAACGGCCTTGTGGAGGTGTCAAGGGCCACCTACCCTCCTTAGCTCAGAACGCAGCCTAGCCCAGATGCATGTGTAGTTGTGTACTACAGGTCTACTAAGCGCATCACCCCACAGATAAATGCAAACATAGGAGTACTTGTTTCAGTCTGAATTTCCGTTTGCCAACTCACCTGTAACGAGCAGTGGATTGTTGTTTTCCTGTAATGAGCAAGAGCAACACCCTCTCATAACCCAGATACGCGGCAGCGGCAAGCCAGTGGCTTCTCCTGAGTCCCAACTGTGATCGAATCCTATCATATACATGCAGTCTTCAGTGCAAATTTACATGTATTATTTCGAATTTCAAACGACCAATGCCTAGACTCTCTCTCACCATGCAACACCTCATAAGAGAGACCTGCAAGTCGGGCAAGTTTGGCCCTTCTTCCATGTCTGAGACGCTAAATTAAGCTGGCTTTTTTTACAACGCTAAACACTAAGCTCCAAAGCTAAAAAGGTACTATTCCTTTTTTTAAAGTACTATTCTCTTTGCTATCCAAACAGTACAAAGCTTTTTCCCTCCAAAAGGGTGAACCACGATTGCTTCCCCTATGGTTACTTACTACCTACAACTACAAGGCACGCTCTTGGGTCTTGACAGATGATTTAAGTTTTCACGACCGGCTTCATTCACATCCCCATGGCACGACCCAGGACAGGGTGAGGGCCGCCTCCACCGTTTGACATCATCATGATGTTATGCAGCAGCTGGTGGAGCCATAGCCTTGCCGTGACATCGACCTAGAGTTGCATCAAGGATTCATAGTCAGCGAAGGGTTAGGATTTGCAGCGTATGCTGTCATGTAGCTTCTTTGGGGGAAGCAAAGATAGCTCAATTCTTCTGACACCGAAATAGTGAAATCACCTCGATTAAGTCGTTGAATGTCCCGTCTCTCAACGCGGTGGGGAGGCTATTGCGTAGCGCATTGCAGGCCCTGCATAAGCATGCAAAGAACAGGGACAGCATGAGAATAACTTCACAATATCGGAATTTGCATATAGCACACAGGATAAACCTTCGGTCATCTGTCAGCCTGAGGTAGCAGCGGATTATGTGCTTCAGCAACCTTGGGGAAGGCTGTTCAACAAGTTCTTCAACCATTTGACCTAGCACACTGGCTACAGCACAGAAACGTTCAGAAGAAGTACATACATATGCAAGCCCTGCGTCATCAAGCATAATCTTTTGAATAATAAAAGTGGCCACCTGCAAGGATAACTTGTCTCAGTTAAAGAAGCTGAAGCAATAGATCCAAATGATCTAGTTAAATTCCTGACAGGATAAATGTTCGGATAATTTATATTTCAAGAAACAATTATGACAAGTATTGAAGAATGAAATGGAGTCTTACATCCAAAGCAGACCACAAATGAAGCTACACCAGACAGGTATCTCATTGTGAAACTAATTTGTCAGCTAGAAAAGTAAAATAGGTTGCAACATGGTCCTAATCACTGAAATAGCTTGATCTCTCAAATAGCAAACAAGATATACGGAGAATAGTACAAGAAAGGAGCGTGCCAATTGAGTAGTCAGCATAGAAACAAACATAAAAGATTATTTTGTTTTGAGTAATAGTTGGGTAGACTGGTAAATACCGTTTTCGAAAGTTCACTGCCCATATCAATAGCACGCAGACACAAAGGAATTATTTCAGATGTCAGCAGAAATGCAACGACTTCATGATCATCAAACTGCATATATTATCCAGAAAAAAAAAGGTTCAGTTTTATTTTAAAAAACATATCTGGTATAAAAGAAATGAATGAATTTCAAGCCTTCAACAAATTACAGCACTGTTCAGTTCTTCAAACAATTACTAATGTTTATATAGGGATCCATAGGATTTAAAATCCCAATTAGATTATTTAATTGGCAAGACTGGAATTTGTATCCAAAAATCCAAATTGATAACCTGCACACCTCCACCACTAAAAAAAGGGCAGACCCAGTGCCAGAGGCTCCCACACGAGTGGGGTCTGGGGAAGGGAATAACCGAAGCAAAGTCTTACCCCCGCAGAAATTCTGCAGAGAGACGGCTTCGAACCCAGGACCTGGTGACTCGGCGAGCTAGCACTCACCAACTGCACCAGGCCTGCACACCTCCACCACTCCAAATATAAATTCATAGCCCTTCTTAGTTGTATTAAGTTTCTTACCTTCACAAGAGCACCGATCACACCAAGGCTGGTAAGCCTCAAGAACTCATATTCTCTCGTTTTGTAGGTAGTGTTCAAGAAAGGGTAGAGGTACAGTGGAACCAGTGCTGCAAGAGGAGACAGTTACTAAAGTCTACGTTATAAACCAGAAGAGTGAAAAGTAAATCAGTACAGGGGAAATTTTCTACAGGAAACACTATCTTAGATGTGATAAATACTTTCTACTACTTAAAATCAAGTGTACGATTTAAACAAGAGAAAATTTGGGATGATAGGGACATATTCTTTAAAGTACACCATCATAAGGGTATTCATATTTTTGTCATAAGCATGGTAGCAGTCATTACCATTTACGAATGGCATCCTAGTATCAGGGTGCGATGCGACACACTGCAGAACAAGTAATACAAAAGGAAGTTAAGGAAACAGAGTGGTGGACAAAACCAATTTGAGGTGCATGAACTGATAAATGGCAATTTAAAACAACCCCAAATTGCACTATACTATGAAATTGGCAGCTTTTTCATATTATCATGGCTAAGGTAACATATCCTGTATCCCTGATATAGATTATAATATCAAAATGAACTGATAGATGACGCTTTGAAGTATCCCCAGTGCCATGAATACTTTTCTTTCTGATGTAAAAGCATACCTGAAGGAGTGCAAGGGCATTGCAGACTCGAGTTGATTGCTCAGACGATAATTTTGGGGGTGAAAGTGATCGATAAATTGACACAATTTCCTGCATATGTTTCAAGTAGCCATACAGACTTCAATCAGAAAAGGATCCATGAAAGATTCAACTGATTTCTTATGAAATGAAACAATATACATGTACACCACACTAATGCAAACAGCATACTAACTTACTAAGTTCATAGCTACTATGATGTTACAAGTTTCCTTGAGTTAAATTCAGAAGGCTGCAATTATTTAACCCACCTGGAGTAGTGCAGCCATTGTACCATAAGAGTGCCATAGTAGCAGAGCAAGATCTTCACATTTTTCTCGTTTCTGAAAGAAATAACCAGGATCATCACTCTAAATGAAAACTTCAGTCCCAACTTCCCAAATCAATATACTTAGGGCTGCAAGATCAAATATTTTAAGAAACAGTTTATATAAATTTACCATGTGAGGTATAATGTATCGCGTAATATACTTTTGAGTATGAGTAACAAATAACTATCTACCAAAAAGAAAAGCTTCAGGACCCCATTCGACCTATAGAGCACTAAATTCATAACAACAGAAACATTAGATCACCACAAACCTCGATACACATGCACTGAACACATAGGCATAGCGCATCGTCAAATTGTTGTAGTAGACCATCTCGAATTTTATAAAAAAGGATGCTAAACAGTGCAAAAGTACTATCACGAAAACAGGAAGCTTAGATCTACAGAAACAAAATGTTAGACTCATGAACTGCTTTTCGCCCCTCTCATCTACCATATTGAAAATGTCTGAATTTTCATCCACAAGAAACATGTCCCAACCAAATCTTCAGGGCCTACACAATTCATTTTGCAGAGCACCCTATAAAGGCTCCCGTCTGAACCTCACCAGTTTATTCAAGCTGGACGCCACCAGAAAATTGCAGTATCATCTATTTTACCTTAAACAAATTAGCTGTTCAGTGCAGGTCAAAACTATGTCTTTACCACGTACACTGAAACCAGAGACCTTTTTAAATGTACAGGCCCTGTTATTAATATTAACAAGAATAGCTTGAACATATTCTAAGAGGACAGCAAAGAAGAACAAATACCAACCAAAAAACAACAATAGCTAACATACATCAAAACTGATTGTTTTTTGACCAAAAAAATTGCTTTCTCCACAAAACTAAAACATAGCAAAATCTGGCAATTCTCGTTGCTTTCCGCATATGCACAACAGAACAAGCATAATGCACTGAAATACCACCACTGACTGAAGCGTCTGCAGAGATCGAGTAACAGGAGCCTGGCGTAGTCTTTTGCCCTAGACAGCCAATCTGACAACAGAAGTGCATTCAGCCTCCGCTAGGTCTCAGCGTTACCGGCGATCAGAAAGACAGAGAACGGAAAAGGCGGGGGAATTTTTTCTATCCCCCGCAAACGCAGTGACGGCGAGAGAGCGAGCGGTCATTCACCTTGGAGAGGAAGAGGAGAGCCTTCTCGCGGAGCTCTGGGACGCAGAGGTCGAGCACGAGCTGCGCCACGTCCTGATCCTCCTTCGCCGCGTCCTGATCCTTCGCCGCCGGCGCGGGCGCCGAGTACGGACCGGCGGAGAAGTACGGCGGCGGGTTCGCCATTGCGATTGGTGGTGGTGGTGGTGGTGCGGCGCGGTGGCGGCGGTTCGCCGCGTGAATCGGGGAAGGATTGGTTGGCGACGGCCGGAGAGAACACCGTAGCCGACTGCGGCTGGCTGCACGAGGAGGAGCCTTATACGGGGGAAAAAAATACGAGGGGGCCTGGTTCGCTACTTCCTTCATCTCCCATGGGCTTTCGGCCCAAATGAGCAGCGGCGGCGTGGTCCGGCTGGATCACCGAACTGAGACTCTGTGACCCACCCGTCAGCCGGAGGAATGAAGCTGATGAAATGTTTTAGGAACAAGACCGTGATGGTAGCTTCTACTTCACTCTGGCCGTTCGGGTAACCCGCAAAGTTCGGGTCGAGTAGTTCGGGTAATGAGAATTGTTACCCGATAACAGCTCTAAAAAACCACTACCCGCAGGTTCGGGTACCCGCAAATTCGAGTTCGGGTTCGGGTATACCCAATATACCCGAAATATATAAAATCATAGCAAAAGTGATAATATCATAGAATTTTGCACAGAATAGATGATAACTCATTAATATAACAGATAAACGACGCATTCAAGTTTTTAACCGCAGGTCCAAACCACGACACAGGTATTGAGGTACTGACTACTTTATTACTACTGACAAGATACAAGAGCAAAGTTCAAGCCTGCTGCCTGCCATCACAAGAGTGCTTGTGCTTCACACGGAAACTCGGAGTCTCGGGGAGTCAAGGAGACGAAGACGGAAGTAAAGAGGTGAGTTAATTGGGAAGCAAAGCCGAGGAGGGCCACGAGAAATTTGACTAGTTTGCTACTGCACTTAATCGCTGGCAGCCTGATACATATTCCTATTCGGG
This sequence comes from Saccharum hybrid cultivar R570, assembly GCA_038087645.1. NCBI lineage: Eukaryota > Viridiplantae > Streptophyta > Magnoliopsida > Poales > Poaceae > Saccharum > Saccharum hybrid cultivar. The sequence goes on along the minus strand of JAQSUU010000029.1, from coordinate 293,945 downwards.
TTTTTCGGGTACCGGGTGTAACTACCCGAATTACCCGATATAAATTCGGATAAGATTTACTATCCGAACAAGATATCGGGTAGTGCGGGTTCGGGTACTTCGGATCCGGGTCCGGGTATTTCGGGTTCGGGGTTCGGGTATCGGGTTTTGTGCCCAGAGTGACTTCTACTCCCTCCATCTCAAATTATAAGTTATTTTTAATTTTTTTGGAGAGTCAAAACATTTCAAGTTTGACCAAATTTATACAATAAAATAATAACATTTATGATACCATATAAGTATCATTAGATTTTCATTAATTATATTTTCATAGTATATGTATACCTATTTGATGTCATTAATCTTTATAAGTCTCTCTATAATTTTGGACAAACTTGAGATGCCTTGATTCTCCAAGAAAGTTAGAATGATTTATAATTTGAAATGTAGGAAGTACACCCAATAGCCTTCACCGTAATTTAGGATAACCCTAACGTGATGGAGAATGGCTGATTTGACGTATCATCATCAAGCGATGCCAGCAACACCATGATGTGCTTTAGGTTTGATTCCATTTAATTGTTGTTAGATTTGGGCTGATTTTTTAGTGTTGTGTTGTATGTCAGCGAGTAAGGACACCCATGCCCTTTTTGTGCCACCCACTCCACTTGCTGGGACATGTTCAACAGAAACACTTAGGCTCGCTTTGAAACACAGGAATTTTATAAGAATTATATAGAAATTTTACAGAAATCAGTTTATTTTCTTATAAAGAAAACAAACTAATTTCTGTAAAATTTTCTTTGAATATACTGAAATCAGTTAATTTTCATAAGAAAAATGCAGAAAATAGGAAATTTTCCTACAATCCAAAGGGGCCTTAACATTGTTCGATTGTTGGTTAACTGGGATGTGTTTAGATTGAGCCCCTGGACGCCTGGCTAAATCACGGTAGCCGACCAAAGTTTCACGTCTAAAAGAAGCGTCCCGGTATAACCACGCAAAGGAAGAAAATTTGATCTATGATTTGGCATAGCTAGGTGGGGCAGGCCAAATTGAGGCATCTAGACACTAATGACATGTCGATCTGCAACTTAAGTACAAACCTACAATTGTAAAATGTCCTTCAAATCAGAGCTTTCATAGGAGATTGGCATGACCATAGCAAAACACGCTACTCTAGGTTTCCTTTTTTGGCCACACGGCATGCCCTAATGAGCACTTTGCACTTTTGTGTGAGAAAAAACATCATTACCTATGAGGGCAAGCCCAATACACTACAAAACGTTATTAGCCTCACAAAAATTAGTTGTCCATGTGGATGTCAAGGTCTAACACCTAAGATTTCCCTAGTGCAAGCTATCAGTCCTATTACCTCCCTCTGCGCATTCGTAGGAAGTCACTTTTTTTTGCTTCATTCGTATGTTTCTAGGTCTCTTCGTTCTCTCTGTCCTCACATTGTGCGCTCCAGCAAATACTTCATGCTTTTGTTAGAACAAACCTTCGATGCCTCTACAGGTCACTTTGCCCACCTGTAAGGACACTAGATGGCCTGATCTAGATGCTTGGTCGCCCTTAGTGTCAAGATATAGCTGTTGAGTACTTGCAACCATCATGCTATGAGAAAAACCTCCATGAAATTTACTATAATGGCTTTAAGGCCTGGGGGCATAATATGTTTTAAATTTACCACATAGATGTGACAATATGATTAATCGACTTACAAAGAAGGCTTATTCGTATATAATCATTATTTCTCATAATCGAGTGAGTTGCTTTTGGGCAAAAGCTCTGGCGAGCCGTTAGCTATGGCTGGCAATAGTGACACTTTTGTTTGGAGGCATTTTCGTGAGGCTACTTTCCTTTGGCGGTTGTGGTTCAAAATTGGTAGTATTTGTTAATATGGTTTCACTCTTTAGAAGCATAGCTGTGGAAAACCTCCTCTCTTTAGCCCATACTAAGCTTGTTTCCCGCGCGTGCCGTATGGCTTTTGGTGGTGCTTTGAAGTTTCATTGTTATTGCTGAAACGAAGAGATCCCGTTCTCGGCGCCGCGTGGCGACTCGAGAGACGTCTCCTTCCTGGCGACTAGGGTTTCCTTCCTCTCCCATCTACGTGCCTAGTCCGGATCTCTCCCTCTTGATCCGAGCTTTGAGTCCACTTGCCCATTTGCCGTTTGTGTCCACAGTCCAATCTCCAGTTGGAGCCCAGCCTTTGTTTGCTAGCCTAGTTCCTGGTCGCGGGGTTTTTAGGGTTAGGGGTTGGAGTGACGGTGGAGGGGATCCTATGGATCAAAAGGGAGATGGTGTGGCAGGGATGATGGAGAAGTTGAAACTGTCAGATCATGAGAAAAAGGGCATTAAGATTGGGGGTGTGAAGGCGGCGATCCGGGGGCGTGGGGAACCCCAGGCAGTGGCTAAGGTTTTGGCTGATAAACCAGTTAGAGCGGAGGCTTTGGAGTTGTCCCTAGGGAGAATCTGGTGCCCGATGAAGGGATTGTAATGCAAAGATCTTGGGGAGAACCGATTCCTGTTCACCTTTTCGTAAGGATTGGGGAAGAGGAGGGCGCTTGAGGAGGGTCCTTGGATGTTCGGAAAGGATCTGGTCGTGGTGGCTGACTTTGAAGGTGACAAAACAATAGATGAGGTGGAATTTAGTTCCATACCGATTTGGGTGAGGATCTTGAAGATGCCACTAGGTCTGATGAATAAAGCGGCGGGGGAGAAGATTGGTGAGATGGTAGGTGCAGTTTTGGAGGTTGATGCTGATGAGAATGAAAGGGCGGTGGGTGAGTTTTTGAGAGTCAAGGTGAGACTTGATATACACAAGCCGTTGATGAGAGGGGTTACTCTGGACATTGGGGAAGGGAAGCAGGAGAAGATAAAGTGGTGTCCGCTAGTCTATGAATACCTCCCAGACTTTTGCTACATATGTGGTTTGATCGGTCATATTGATCGTTCTTGTGATACAAAGCTAGAGAAGGGAGCAACTCAACAGTTTAGTAAAGCTCTGAGGTTCATTCCAGAGAAGAGGAAGTTTGGTGAGGAGACTAGGGGCAAACTGGCGAGCCAGCGATCACAGCTGCCGTGGAGAAGTTCTCGAGGAAGAGATGCAGGTGGGTCTGGCAGTTGGGGTAGTGGTGGCAGGAGGGGTAGTGATAGTGATAGTTGGCGTAGGAGTGAGAAGTCAGAAGAAGTGAAGGGGCTTATTAGTAGGGAGGAGCCGGAGGTATCGAGCCCGCTGAAGGAGGCGAAGTCTATCTCTCAGGAGGGAGGCTCAAAGAAGGCTTTATGTTTCGATGTGGAGGATAAGGAGTCTGAGAGGGTGGTGGAGAACGTCGCTGGTGAGGTGAATGAGGTTAACGTCGCTGGTGAGGTGAATGAGGTAGTCCTGAATGATGGTAATAGTACCATGCAGGGAGTGGTTGGTGATATTATACCAAGTCTGGTGGACAAGAAGGGAAGCAGTGGCTCTGGAAGGGGTTTTAAAAGAATCCCAAGGATGCAAGCGGGAAGTAAAAGGGGTGAGGGTGGAGTGCGTTTGGATAAGAAGAGGACACGTGAGGATGAGGAGGATATGGATGTTGATGAACTGGCCCATGTTTCAAAGCTTGGGAAGTGGGCTGTTGTTGTTTCTGTTGAGGATATGAAGAATGCGGGGCCAGCTAACCGGTCCTGCGGGAACCAATGAAGCTCTTAGCTTGGAACTGTCGAGGGTTGGGAAACGCCCCGGCAGTTCGTGGGCTTCTTCGGTGCCAAAAAGCCGAAGAGGCCGATGTCCTTTTCTTGTCGGAAACCAAGTTAGACGAGAAGAGGATGATGGTGATTAAGAAAAAGTTGGGTATGGCGAACATGGAGGTGGTGGAATGCGAAGGTAGAGGGGGGGACTTGCTGCGTTTTGGAGGAGAGGGATTGATGTGGTTTTGAGAAGCAAATAAAAAAATCACATTGATATGGAGGTCCTGGAGACCGGCGGGGATAAATGGCGTGTCACGGGGATCTATGGAGAACCCCAATCTGAGCTCAAATATAAGACGTGGGAGAAGTTGGTGTGGCTAAAAGATCAAGATGATGAGCAGCTGTCGTGGCTGTGTTTGGGCGATTTCAATGAAATTCTTTTTCATCATGAGAAGGAGGGGGGAGTCCCGAGATCACAGTCTTGTCTGGACCGGTTCAAAGGAGCACTGGAAGTCTGTGAATTAGATGACCTGGGCTTCTCTAGGGATATATTTAAATGGAGGAACAAATAAACCACAAGCAATACACATATTAGGGAGAGGCTTGATCGGGCGGTGGCAAATGCAGGATGGCGAGTGAAGTTCCTGTTGATGCATGTTAAGAATGGTGATCCTTATCATTCTAATCATAGACCCATAGTGGTGCTAACGGAGATGTTTCCTCAAAGGAGGAGTGGTGGGGGAGGTTTCCATTTTGAGGCGAGTTGGATTAAGGAGGAGGGCTGTCGAAAAGTGATAGAAGAGGCGTGGAATCTTAATTCCGTGGGTGATGGTAGTTTGAGGGAGAATATTAGAGGTGTGGCAGCTAGTTTGAAAGATTGGAGTGTGAATGTTCTAGGTGATTTGGAGAAGCGTCTTAAGAAGGCCAAAAAGGAATTGGAGAAGGGAGTTAATTAGCAATGATTCAGTGAGGAGGGAAGCAATTTGGAGCTTTAAAGTGGATAGGTTAGAGGAGCAAATAGACTTGTACTGGAGGCAACGAGCACATGTGAACTGGTTGCATTTTGGAGATCGCAACACGACCTATTTCCACAATGCGTGCTCAGTTAGAAGGAGAAGGAATAGAATAGGAAACCTTCAAAGGGAGAATGGGGGTTGGGTGGTAGAGGAGGAGGAGAAGAAGGCTTTTATTTCTAACTATTTTTCCCAACTTTTCAGGACCAGTGTGATTGACGGAGGGGAGCACCTACAGCAGCTCTTGGCTGCGGTGCAACCTGGCATTACCCTAGAGATGAATAATTTGTTAACAGCTGATTTCACGGCTGATGAAATAAAAGAGGCGTTGGATGCCATCGGCGATCTTAAGGCTCCTGGACCTGATGGCATGCCGGCTATCTTTTTCAAGAAGTATTGGGACGTTGTCGGTGAACAATTGGTTTCGGAGGTGCAGGGAGTCCTAGGGGGTGGCCGAATGCCCCAGGGTTGGAATGACACAATCATATCACTCATCCCGAAAGTTGAGAAGCCCCAAAAGGTGACTGATCTGAGGCCCATCAGTTTGTGTAATGTGGTTTATAAAGTGGTATCAAAAGTACTTGCTAACAGATTAAGAGTTGTGCTTCCTGATATCATCACCCCTAATCAGAGTGTTTTTGTTCCGGGGAGGCTAATCTCTGATAATATCCTAATTGCCTACGAGCTTACTCATTATTTGACTAACAAAAGAGAAGGGAATTTGGGCTATGCGGCTATTAAACTGGATATGAGTAAAGCTTATGATAGGGTGGAGTGGTGTTTTTTGAAGGAAATGATGCAACGGATGGGGTTCCATGAGCAGTGGATATCTTTGATCATGGAGTGTGTTACATCTGTTAAATATCAAGTGAAGGTTAATGGTGACTTGTCTGATAGTTTCACACCGGAAAGAGGACTTCGGCAAGGGGACCCCCTTTCCCCTTATCTTTTTCTGTTATGTGCCGAAGCTTTCTCAGCTCTGTTGAGGAAAGGGGAAGATGATGGATTGATTGCCGGAGTTAAAATCTGTAATAGTGCACCAAGCATTTCACACTTATTATTCGCCAATGACTCTCTGATTCTGATTCGTGCGAATGAGGGGGATTGCAGGCACTTGCAGACTATTCTCCAATTATATGAGAATTGTTCAGGCCAAGTTATTAACAAAGCGAAATCAGCTATCTTATTTAGTAAGAATACTAAACCGACACAGAAGAAAGAGGTGGTGATTTGTTGCAAGTCACAAAGGAAACAATGAATGAGAAATACTTGGGGTTGCCGGTGTATGTAGGCAAGTCCAAGATGAATACCTTTGCATATTTGAAGGATCGAATTTGGAAACGGATGCAAGGGTGGAACGAAAAATTCCTGTCTTGGGCGGGAAAGGAAATTTTGATTAAGGTTGTGGCACAAGCTATACCCACGTTTGCGATGGGGTGCTTTGATCTGTCAAAAACGCTTTGTGACCAGATTGGAGCGATGATTTGTCGTTTCTGGTGGAATCACCAGGAAGGGAAGCACAAAATTCATTGGCTAAGCAAGGAGCAAATGCTTAAACCAAAGGAGGAGGGGGGCCTTAGGTTCAGGGATATTCATCTCTTTAATCAGGCTATGCTTGCTAAACAAGGTTGGAGACTGTGGCAGCAACCTGACTCCCTATGTGCTAGAGTACTGAAAGCAAAATACTATGCTAGCTCTTCTGTTTTGGAGGCTAAGCCGAAGGCAGGCATGTCGTATTCTTGGAGAAGCATTCTTGGCGGTCTTGAAATTGTGAAGAAAGGGATGATCTGGAGAGTGGGTGATGGAGTCAGGCTAAACATCTGGTCGGATCCCTGGATCCCTAGAGAACCTTCTAGAAGGCCGATCACACCAAGGGGACACAACATCCTCACTGATGTAAGTGATCTAGTGGACCCCTATACTGGTAATTGGGATGAGATGCTGGTGCGTGACTCCTTTTGGGAAGAGGATGCAAATTTGATCCTTGCCCTCCCTGTCCATCAAGGTCGGGGGAATTCCCTTGCCTGGCACTTTGACAAGCATGGTGTGTTTAGCGTCAAGAGTGCATATAAGGTTGCCCGGGAGGATTGGCTGAGAAATAAAATTACCAATGCCAATCAAGGGGGGAGAAACAGTAATCAACATAGTCTGTGGAAAGGAATCTGGAAGGTGAGGTGCCCAAACAAGATTAAGCACTTTCTTTGGCGGTTTGCTCATAATAGTCATCCTTTGCGATGTAATTTGGTGAACCGAGGAATGAAAATCGATATCAGATGCCCAGTTTGTAATCACGTAGGTGAAGATGGTGGTCATTTATTCTTTAAGTGTCGGCTTGCGGTACAACTATGGGGCTTACTTGGATTGGAGACTGAAAGAACGGAGCTGTCGACGATCCGATCTGCTCAGGAAGCTGTCGAAATAATTTTGAAGGCCACAGAGAAAAAGAAAATCTTAATGATCATTGCTTTGTGGTTTACCTGGTCTGAAAGGAATGCTATTAGGGAGGGAAAGCGGAGAAGCCCTCAGCTACTGGCCAGAAGTGTGGAGCTGTTTGCCAAGGAGAATGAGGCGCCTTTCCCAACTGCCTTATCTCTGAAACAAATCCGACAACAGAGCCATTGGTCCAGACCACCGATGGAAACACTGAAGCTGAATTGCGACGCTTCGTTTTTTTCGGAAATGCATAGTGGCAGTTGGGGTGTTTTGATCAGAGATGCTGATGGCGATGTGGTTATCTCAGGAAGAGGGAAGGTTGATCATCTGCTCAGCCCTTTCCATGCGGAGCTCATAGCATGCCTCCAAGGGATACAGTTGGCGGTGAATCTAGGAATTGGCCGCATCATTGTTGAAACGGATGCTCAGGAGGTGGTGAAAGCTATCAATTCCAACTCGTATGATGATTCAGTCATTGGTCACCTAATTGTTGAAGTTAAATCCTTGTTGGGGTCCAACTTTCTCAGTTATGAGTGCGTCTTTGTGGGTAGAGAATGTAATAGAGCTGCTCATGAGCTGGCTGCGCTGGGTTATTTGTGTAATGAGGGTGAAGAGTTAGTCACTAACTCTCTACCTAAAAATGTATCTGTGATTGTTGCTAACGATATGTTAGCAAACGAGTAATGAAGAATTACCCAGTTTCAAAAAAAAAAAGTTTCATTGTTGGTGTTGTTTTTACGGTGGTTTTCATGTTGCCGTCTCTGCTCGAGAGCAGAACACGGATTGTTCTGTGGGCCGGTTTCTATTTGGGCTAGAAGGAGGAGGCGGCTTAAAGGGAGAGTCCGGACCAATCCAAGCTTGAAATCGTGGTCCATGGAATCAATCAAGGTCCATATCCATGAAGCTTGCTTTGTTACGCCACGCTACCAGCCTTTGAAGCCACTTCGCTCCCGCCTTGTGTTGTCCGTCCTCCTGGACCTGAATTGACCTCTTCCTTTTGCTTCAAACCTTGACCCAACCAAAGTGTGTGAATGTCAGCTACCTCTGGTTGCTTGCTCCTAGCTAGAATCCAGCACTTACTCGCTTTTCTTGCTTCCAAGCCAATATCAAAACACGTCTCCATCACACTATGTCTATGTGTTTCAGCAAACACGCGTCATATGTATCGATCTCACCTTCTTTTTATATATACTCCTATATGGTTGAAGCGTATATACTCAATGCAAGTTACACACAAGAATCGAAGACCTTATTAGTTTAACTCGTCCTTGCTGTGTGATGTGTATTCATATGCATGGTTAAGTTGCAACGACCATGGAGACTGCGTTCAAGGGGAGAGCAAGAGCAAGAGTCTCTCTGATCCATTTCTTTGTCCGACGTTTTGCGGTGGCCGCAGCTGCCATTTTCCTGCTGCAGACAGATGGGAGGCATGCTCATGTAGATCCCGCTCCTGTGGAGATACTCGGCGGCGCTGACGTCGTCGATACGCTTGCCCAGAGACCAAACGTCAACGGGTATCTCGATCATCAAATTAACCGTCTCTTTAGCTATTGCATCTGACCATGCAGTTCTTGTTCGATCGCGATGAGTTTATGATCTTGACGAGCATGCATGGCGCACATGTCGTACTACCATATAGTGCAAGCAGCAGCGAGGTGATCGATGGCGAGCAGTGGCGGATGGTCAAGACCAGGGGAAACCAGTTCGTCGTCGGCGACCGGCCGTTCTACGTGAACGGCTTCAACGCGTACTGGCTGATGATCCTCGCCGTCGACCCGTCCACCAGGGGGAAGGTCACCGAGGTGTTCCAGCAGGCGGCGGCGGTCGGCCTCACCGTGTGCCGCACGTGGGGATTCAACGACGGTGGCTGGAGGGCGCTTCAGAAGTCGCCATCTGTCTATGACGAAGATGTCTTCAAGGTGAGATGATGATATATGTGTGGTCGAACATTTCTATGTCGTAACATTATTAATATAATGCTTTTTATTATGCATCATAAATTTTAGTGTATTTTTATATATATTTGGTCAACTTTAAAAGGTTTGACTCTTGGAAAGGTGGTACGTGCAATTATTTTGAGATGAAGTAAGTATATAAAATTAGGGCTCACTACTAAACAATATTATTTATCTTTATTTTCTTTCATTTACTAGAAATTTTGCTCGGGGACATCAGAGAATCATAGTATTCGCTGAAGGACACCGCCAACTTGAAAATGTACCCAATACCATATAAGAAAGTGTGTATCTCTATCATAACACAACCGCTTTGATTATTTTTATTTTCTCATATGCGCAGAGAGAGGAGGTAGGAGAAACTACCTTTCTACCCGTGTATTAACCTATGTCGGTTTAGAGTGGTTGTCTCCGGCCTCCATGTCCTCGCACTGTTGTTGGCCTACCTCGTTGTTGGCCTCCTCGGTCCTTACCTGCCCGCATCCAGCCCTCCCCACCGGCAACCTCACCTCCCTCTCCATGTTGCTAGCCCACCTGCGCATTGTCCTACTTGCCCCAACCCATGGTTGGCCCGCACCCTACTCCTTTCTACGAGCTCCGGTGATGGCGCCCAACTCATTGGGGCCCATGACTGAATTGCCATGCCACTAGCCTCCCCGCCTAACCCTGCCACTGGCCTCCTCGCCCCCGCCTATGGCTGGCTCGCCCCGCCGGCAGCCTCGTCGCCTCATCCATTACCCCGTCGGAGAAGACTACTCATAACCAACGGAGGTTGAAGATAAAGATAAAAAGGTAATTTCTCTCACCTTCTCTCCTCATAGATATGAGAAATTATTAAAATAATTGGTATGACGTGCTATGAGTTATGACAAAGATACATACTTTCATAATGGTACTAACCAAATTTCTAAGTTAGCGGTGTCCATCAGCAAATACCACATTCATTCCCTTGGATGCCCTGAGCAAATTTTTCCTATATTTTAACAAAACCCTCATGTGATACTTTCTTATCTATATTATTTAATTATTTGTGATAGACTTTACGTATCAACTGCTCCATGCATTTTTCCATCCCGATTCATAGCCACCCACTTTGTATCACACCTCCATATATGCTGGACATACGTAATGGATTTGCTTGTTTCTGGACGCACACGTACGAAGGCGTTGGATTTCGTAGTGAAGCGAGGCAAGGAAGCACAGGATTAGGCTTATACTGCCACTGGTGAACAACTGGGACGGCTACGGCGGCAAGGCGCAGTACGTGAAATGGGCCAGGGACGGCGGCCTCAACATCACCTCTGACGATGACTTCTTCTCCGACCAAACCGTCAAGGGCTACTTCAAGAACCACGTCAAGAACATGCTGACGAGGGTGAATACTTACACGAGTGTGATGTACAAGGACGACCCGACCATCTTGGCGTGGGAGCTCATGAATGAGCCGCGCTGCGCGTCGGATCCAACCGGGAATACGCTGCAGGAGTGGATCCAAGAGATGGCGTTCCATGTGAAGTCCATCGACGCGGATCACCTGCTCGAAGTTGGCGCGGAGGGCTTCTACGGCCCCTCGTCGCCGGCACGGCTTCCGGCCAACCCAAACACCTATGCCGGCCAGGTCGGCACCGACTTCATCCGCAACCACCGCGTCCTGGGCGTCGACTTCGCCTCCGTTCATATCTACCCAGACACCTGGATGTCGGGCGCGACGCTGGAGGCACAGCTCAAGTTTGTGACTTCGTGGATGGAGGCGCACATCGCCGACGCCGAGGGCACGCTAGGCGGCATGCCAGTGGTGTTCACGGAGTTCGGGGTGTCAACCAAGGCCCGGAGCGCCGCTTTCAACGCGACCACGAGAGACCAGTTCATCCAGGCGGTGTACGGTCAGCTCCTGAATTCGACGCGGCGTGGCGGCGCCGGGGCGGGGGCGCTGCTCTGGCAGGTGTTCCCGGAGGGGACCGACTACATGGACGATGGCTACGGCGTCGTGCTTCCCAGGGCGGCGGCCACTGCCCGGATCATGTCCACGTACTCCAAGGAGATAGCCGTTTTCAATTCTAGGTGCGCCTGGAGCTGCCGCTGGGGGTGCAGGAGGAGGGAGCAGCAGTCGGAGGATGTTGATGACGACCTGCCGTTCGTTTCGAGGATGAACTGAGCCTAGAATATTGTTAACAAATGTGTCAGGAATCCGCACAATATATAATCATTAATGGAAGCTCGCAACCACGCACTCATTCACAAGCCTCCCAGATTTTCACAATTGACAATCGAGACATCATCCTCCAAGTCCAACTAACTGATTCGACGGCTAGACAGCTGAGAACTGCAGGCGCCCACGGTGTAACGAATTCGAAACCATTTGCGAGATTGAAGAGAAATTTTGATGTCAAGAAAATCCTGTGTGTTTTTTTCAATAACCGTCAAAAAAAATCAAAACCATCATGAAAATTCCAGTTTCCAGTAGTGAACGTTAATCGGCACACTGCTCCCAAGTGGTTCAGCAACCGTCACTGCTCATCGAAATTTGTAATGGTTAATGTTCACACGGATTTTAGTCACACAGCAGCAAGCAAGAACCTTGACCGGCTGAGGCTACCCAGTTGAGACATACAGTGGAAGAAGGTCTAAACAATAAGGCCAACCAGGCTAAGTTAGGCTTTCATGGCACTGGTTTTTCACTCGAAAGACCCACAAACACTTCCTGGAAAGGCCCATCGGGCAGAGCATGGCAGGTTTGTCCTAGGATTAGCAGGTCGCCCACCACGCCAGAGGATACAATCACTGTCAACACATCACTGTCGGGTAATTTGTAATCGACAGTGATAAGGTATCACTGCCAGTTCATAAGCAACAATGCTATCACTACTAGATTTTAAAACTATCCAGCAGTGATAGATAATTATCACTGCTGGTTGATAACCTGACAGTGATAGTATCAATGTTAGGTTGTATAACCAATCGGCAATGACTTCGATCTCGAGACCGAAATTAAAGTTAACTTCTCTTAACTCTAGGGAGCTGAACTCCGAACAATCGTCTCTCTCCTAGGTGCTCCCCTTCTCTGTCCCCTCACACTTTCCTTCACTTCCAACTCTCTTCCTCTCTCCCACACGATGCTTCTCTGGCTCCCAACCCCCTCTCCTACTCCCCTTCTCTCCTTGATTCGTGAGGCAGAGCGTGAGGTGGTGGCGCCTGAGGCCGCGTGTTGCAATAGCGTGATGTTTTTTTTGCGACAAAAGAAGAATTATATTAAATAATAGTTGGGTACATGAACACATTACAAGCACTCTGGATTACACAAATATCCAGAAAAATTTCATCTAAATTATACCCAAGTTGTGAATAGCTCCAGATCTCAAAACCGTATACGACGCTTTGCAGTATGGATGACCGCATAAGCAAACACTCGGCAAAAGGCCTGAGAACAGATGCCCAACGAGCGACGGTCAACATTCATGTAGGCGGAGTTGAGAAACTTCTTCTTTCTGGTGTCTTCCTTCTTCTTTCTGTCACCGAAGAATGATGAAGACTGATCTGAAACTTATTCTCCCTAGTCCTTCTTCGTGGCCAGATCTAACCATGAGAAAACATAAAAGAGACCGGAGAAAATTATTCCATGGCGGCGACATCATCTCTATCTTGATGTCGCCTTCCAGAAATAAAAGTCTCTATGTCGTCAAACCGGTGAGGATGCCGACGCCGTAGTTGTTGCCCCATCTTCAACGGAGCCGCCACGGAGAAAACGATTCCACCCCGCTATCTTGCCGTCACTGGAGTGGAGGAGAAGGAAATAAATCCCAAAATCAAGAAACTTAGCATAGAGAGACCCTAACCCTAAAGACTCGATCTACTCGGAAAACTTATCAAAAACGATGGATCCCCACTCCGTTCGGCCTCCGGTGATATGTCAGAGGGGGAGGGAGGGGACCAGCGGCGGTGGCAGCGCTGAATCGCGAGCCCTAGCGGTGGCTAGGTTGTATCTTTACTTTTTCCTTGCAATAGCGTGATGTTGCGCGGGGTAGCGACACCCCAAGCCACGAGACTTGTGGCATATGAGGTCACACGGGGTGGCGGCGCCCTAGGCCCGCATGGGCCAGTGGTGCAGATGTGACGCATCAACAACGCGCGGGTGAGAGTGATCAATCTCTATCTCACCCTTTGTCTTCGATGTGGATCTCTCCTTCTATTATCTCTTTGTTGAATTGCTCTGTGATTTTGCTCTATGTTAGGATCTGTGAGGGCAACCAACAGATGTGGAGTTGGTGGCCTCGTCGGACATGACGCGAGCGGCGGATCTGGACAACCCAATGGGTTTGGCGGGCCACAAGCGGCGGCTCCGATGACAAAAATGGTGTGGGCATGGTGTTTCTGAGATGAAGTATAGATTGGAAGTTGCCTTCATTGGTGTTGTTCTTCTTTCTCCTTTATGAGGGTGACACTCACTGCTGAGGGCGAAGCTGCTATGTATAAGATGAGTGGTTCACCAGGTGACGGGGCTAATGAGAGTGCGAGGGGTAGCTCTTGAGGTCCTCGAAGCCTTTCTACTAGGTCAGGCCCCAGTTGAATGGCTCTCTGCTGACCTTTGAGGTGAATCTGCTCAGCGCTGCCAGCCTTCCTGCCACCCTTTAGGTGCTCCACGAAATCAATGGATCCGCCCAGATTCGTGGATTTCGTGGATCCGCTCAACGGTAGATCCGCTTGAATCTTAAAGTGTTTGGCTTGAAAATGTAGATTTAGAGCTATTTTTTATGATCTGGAGATGTAAAAACTCTTTTTTTTTTTTCGCGACCCGGACTTCACCGGTTTTTCATTAAGAGGAGAAAACACAGTTTCGTAAACAAGCTGGAACAACGATGTTGGCAAGCCACCAACACGAACTCCAGTTAGAACACAGCCCTAGCTACTGGATCCTTAACAAAGTCTATTACAGAACCCCACCAAAATGCGACAGTAGTTGTTGGATGGCCGCGATCGGCGCGCAGCCACCCAAGATCCACTCGTCGGCCTCTTTGGCGACGCCCTCCAGCACTGTGCGCACGTCGACCGGCGCGCTCCGGAACACACGCGCGTTCCGTGCCTTCCACAACCTCCAGGAAACGAGCAGCACCAGCGCGTCGAAGACCTTTCTGCCCGCAGCGTCCAGACGCTGTCTTTCCCTCAGCCACCACTCCACTATGTCGTCGTCGTGGCACGGCACGAGGCTAGTGAGCTGGAGACGCGAGAGCACGGTGTGCCAAACCTGCCGTGCGACGACGCAGCCAGCAAACAAGTGCGCACAAGTTTCGGACGCCTGGTCGCACAAGGAGCAGGTGTCGCTTTGCTGCAGGCCGTGCCGCGCTCGGCGCTCCGATATCCACAGGCGTCGGTGCAGCACATACCAGAAGAAAATCTTGACTCGCGGTGGCGCCCTCACCTTCCACAATTGTCGTGCACCCCGAAGCTCAGACGTGCCATTGAAGAAAGCTCGGTAGGTACTTGAGGCGGAGTAGGAGCCGTCAGAAGACCACTTCCAGCGTAACGCATCTGGCTGCATCGGCTCAAGGTGAACATCACGCAGGAGCATCCATATGCGGAAGAAGTCCCGCATCATGGCGACGGTGGTGGCACCTGATAGGTCGTGAGCCCACCGGTGGTCCTGCAAGTGTAAAAACTCTTCCAAACAGACCCTTAGAGGAGAGGATACACATTCAAAGAGGTATGCCTTTGAGGGAAGGGAGCAAGGCAGCAACAATAACAAATGTCTTCCTCAACAATGGCCATCCATGGTGAGGAGAAAAAAACCCAAGCTACAGATACATGCTGCACTCGTCTCATCCATGAGTTGCAGTTGTCCCAGAAATAGCGATAGCTAGCAAGAATGCAACACTTGATCACGGTGAGCCTGCATGCAGGGCAACTTGCGAGCAAAGGAAACTTTGTCAGTTTGTTACGAGGAGTAGAGAAGGGCTGGAGGCGGCCGCGCACAGAACTGCCGCCGCCGCGCACTTGATTTCTTCATGCCCTGCCGACCTCCGTGCATATGGAATTTCTTGTCCAGCCTCACCTAATCAATGTGCAGCTTAGCTTATAAAGGGAAACTAGAAACTGTTTTTGGTAATATAAAAAGTCCAGGATTCTAAACAGTCCAGTAGGATCGATCAGAATCATAAATCATAATTAATCCTTTCTTTCCTCCCTGTATATATATACGCGTGCTTCTGTCAATCCGTCCTCCAAATACAGCCTTGGCGTACGTACACGTCCTCATTGCATCGATCCATCCACAGGAACCCAAAGACGCAAGCACGCCATACCATGGAGGCGGACGGGCAGCGCGTTTCCGCAGCCAGCGCCGGGCTCACGTCGCTGGCGCTCCGCCTCACAGAACAGCTCGTCGCCAACAAGAGCGACCGCGGCGGCAACCTCGTATTCTCGCCGCTGTCCATCTACGCCGCGCTGGCCCTGGTGGCGGCGGGCGCCCCGTCCTGGACGAGCTCCTGGCCCTGCTCGGCGCCGCGTCGCGCGACGACCTCGCCGAGCTCGTCCGCGGCGCGCTCGCCGACGACTCCGCGTCCAGTGGCCCGCTCATCGCATTCGCGTGCGGCGTCTGGCACGACAACGATGTGGTCTTGAAGCCGGCGTTCTGGGCGACCGCCGTCGAGTGCTTCAAGGCCGAGGTGCGCGCCGTGGATTTCAAGACAAAGACAAAGGTGCGTGTCCGTAAGTCGTAACGTTCTTGTTCTACATGCTCCGTCCGCCGTCGATCGGCAGCAACCTTGTTAACCAATGTGCACTGCCACTAATGCACGCGTTCACACGTACGCAGGCAGAGGAAGCACGGCAGGAGATCAACAGCTGGGTGTCGGAGGCCACTAAAGGGCTCATCACCAACGTGGTTCCTCCTCCCTTGCACGCCGACACCGGCCTGATGCTCGTGAACGCCATCTACTTCAAGGGCAAGTGGGATAAGCCTTTCACCAAGCGCTGCACCGAGGTGGAGGACTTCTACCTCCTCGATGGCACCACCGTGGAGACGCCGCTGATGCGCGGCAGCGGCAGCTACCTCGTCGCCGTGCACGACGGGTTCAAGGTGCTCAAGCTGCGGTACCAAGCACCCCTGGCCTTCCCTCCTTTCGGCGGCGGGATGCGGATGGCGAAGGTCGCGCGCCGCGGCGGCGTCGGCGCCATGTACTCCCTGTGCGTCTTCCTGCCGGACGCGCGCGACGGCCTGTGGAGCCTCGTCGACAAGCTCGCCGCGTCCGGCCCGGCGTTCCTGCACGACCATCTGCCTGTGAGGAAGGTCTGTGTCCGCAAGCTCCGGCTGCCGAGGTTCAAGATGTCCTACTCCAGAAACCTCACCGCCGCCCTCCGGAAGATAGGGCTCGAGGCCACGCTTGACCGTCGCGATGAAGGTGCCGCCGACCTGACTGACATTGCCGAGGAAAGAGGCTTCCCCGACGTGTCGCCCAATATCGACCAGGTCTGTCACAAGGCGGTCATTGAGCTGAACGAGGAAGGCACCGAGGCCGCAGCTGTGACGTACGTCGGCCTTTGCGAGGGGTCTGCACCGCCTGGCCCTCCACCAAAGACTGTTGATTTCGTCGCTGACCATCCCTTCGCGTTCTTTATCATGGAGGAGGTGTCCGGCGCCGTCGTCTTTGCTGGCTGCGTCCTTGATCCGTCCCAGTGACGGCTGCTTGCCAGCTAACGTTTGATTACTAGTGTTCTTTTGGACACATTTCACCTTTAGTTAAGTTTGATTACAAGTGTTTAGTTGATAACTAAATTTAGTTTTAAAAAAATAAGTTTCAATGTCATACAGAGAGTAAAAAGTATGACTTGTAACTTGTCATAATTGTCTAAGATTAGTTATGATATATTAGTGATGGGAACTAAACAGTCTCTTAGATTGGTACGTAGAGAAGATCGAGTACTACTCCTTTTGCTCTGTGGCTTGGAACTCGATAATTACTTGCGAATAAAGAGGCTATCATATGATATTTTCTGCTGTTACTCCTTACACCTTTTTTTCCTGGGTGGATAACATCTCAGAAGTTCTCCACGTTATAACCAACAACATTCTTTCATAATATTGACGGATCTCAAAAACAAATACTTCACCCGGTGCAAGAGTAGAGCAGAGCAACACATGCTCAAACTGAAACAAGCCAGGCATAACAAAGTTACAACAATCCAAGAACAAAGCTGACCCAAAATAATCTCAAATTACAATATCCCATGAACAAAAAGGACCATGTGACGTGTGACTAACGATGAGAACGACCGTGGCCACGTACCATGCTACAACCCTTATTAGACCCCATACTTCGCTGAAAGCGCCGATGAGATGGGACGAGCGCCCACCTCCCCACCCTCTCTTGCGCACCCTGCCGAATGCCACTCCGACGCTGACATCCACCCCACCCAGCCCCCCTTAGGCCACAGATAAGGTCATCCCCTCCTCCCTTTCCTCTGATGTCATGCCCTTCCTGCTAGACAGCGCCTCGGCTGGAAGATCAAAGCTTCAAAGATGGGCCGACGAGGAGGACGACCTCCTCTTCTATGTGGACTCCTTCGATGGTGATGATCCAGTGTCTCCCTCCTTCCCCTTGTTGTCTACGCAAGAGGCAACGACGCTGAAAGAGACCCATTCGATTCACATTTAGGGTGAGACTGGAGAGCTTCTAGTGCATTTGCTTCGTCGATTTGCATCTCGTGGCACTAGTTGAGCGTGGCGGCTAGTGGAGCTCTTATTACTCTTGGTGATTGTCGTCACCTAGCCAAAAATATGGTCAACGTTCTTGGCTCCAGATTCTTTTGGACACATTTCACCTTAGTTAAGTTTGATCACTAGTGTTTAGTTGACAACTAAATTTAGTTATTTTTTTTAAAGTTTCAATGTCATATAATATATAGAGTAAAAAGTGTCTTATGATAATTGTCTAAGATTACTTTTGCAAAAAAGAAAAATGTGCTAGAACCAAACCGTCCCTTAGATCGGTACGCAGAGAAGCGGGTGGCTTGCTCAGTCCCTAACGCCCCCAGCACCCTAGCGCCCTAATGGCTTCCCCGCCGGCGCCCCCACCACCTCCTCCTCCCAAACCTCCCCCTCCCCTTCCCCTCTGCCTGCCCACCTTCGAAGGCACCTCTGGAGCTGGTTTTGGGCTGTGCGCGCCTCCGTGGGTGCCGAACCCGCCCACGCCATACGCCGCATGCGCCGCGAAGGGAACCCATCCAGTGCTTGCAAGGGGGAAGTGGCACCGTTGACACATGACCTATGCACCTGACGACCGTGGGACTCCACCGTCGAACATCGCGTGAGTGCACACGACGTGTCGCCTTGGTTCACAGCCAGCATCAAGGATCCCGGTGGACTAGCACCTCGGCCTGCGGCGTTGGTCGTCGATGCCTAACACGTCCCGGCAGCCCCATCGGGGGCCCAACGTCGATGTTGATGGTTTCCAGACTGTCGTGAGCCATTGTCACCGACACTCCTCGTGGAAGTCAGCACCCAAATGCCACCGCCCCGTCCCGCCAGAGCTTTGTGGGTCTCTGCTTCAATTGTCTCACGCACGACCATATCACCGCTCAGTGTCGCTCCCCGTCCTGCTGCTTCCGTTGCAGGAGTACTGGCCATCGGGCCAAGGCGTGCAAGCGTGGTCGTTCGTCGGCATGCATGCGAGGCTCTTTGCTGGCATGCGAGCCTTCATCCTTGGTGGTGCATCGCCCCGGACAGGGTGCCAAGGCGTGTCCCCCTGCTGGTCCATAATTGTCGCTAGGAGGTTGCGACGCGCCAGGACAGGCGCCGACACCGTCGTGGCCTTGTCGTTGCAACAGTCAACCACGCTGCCGTTGTCGCCGATAGCACCACAGCAGCAGCCTGACGCTATCACCGCCTCTAGGTGACGCCGACAGCTTGAAAACTCTATGTTTGGTGTTGGTAATTAGTGACAATGCCTTAGTACTAATCCTATGCCTAAGTTGTATGTAGCATATAAGGATTAGTACATTCCAAGGTTGGTGGCAAGATGGACATGGTGATCATGATGGCCACACTTGGATTTGGATGCAACCCTACGTGATCAAGGCAAAGGTATATGCTTAAGGGTTGTGTTTTAGTAACCAAGACACCTAGGGGTGTAGTTACATTATAGGATAGACAGCCGTACTATAAAGAGGGGAATGACGCGGCTATTGAACTCCTAAGTGCCTCTAGGTATGCATTTCATAATCATATGCATTTGGATAGAACTAATAACGCCTTGAAAAATGATTGTGAAAATGCTAACACACTCGCACATGACGTGATCACTTGGTGGTGTTAGCACATTTGCGAAGGCGGTGGAGTCTGAGCGGTAGAGAGGGTTTGGGGTTTTCGAGGAGTTGAAACAACTATTTTCCACTACGCCGGAAGTCGGAAATCGAACGGAAGCGAACGGAGGTCACAGTGGTGACCGGACGCTGGACCAGACGCGGTCTCTGTTTGACCGGACGCGTTCGGTCAGCGTTCAGCGTCTGCGTGAGTTTCAGTTTGTTGATCGGACGCGCGGTGCGTCCGGTCATGACCGATCGGACGCGTCCGGTCGTTGAGGGAGCTTACTGGACTCCAACCGGACGCTGGCACTGTGGCGTCCGGTCAGTTCTACAGCGCGTCCGGTCACTGTTTTGTTGTGCGCTGCTCAGGCTTGACCAGCGCGTCCGGTCCGGTACGGGACCAGCGCGTCCGGTCGAGCCCAGCGCGTCCGGTCCGCGCGACCAACGCGTCTGGTCGGTGCTTCGCGAAAGTATCCGTTGTGCGATCGGCGCGTCCGGTCAGTTTGACCAGCGCGTTGAAAGTCCTATGTTTGGTGTTGGTAATTAGTGACAATGCCTTAGTACTAATCCTATGCCTAAGTTGTATGTAGCATATGAGGATTAGTACATTCCAAGATTGGTGGCAAGATGGACATATTGATCATGATGGCCACACTTGGATTTGGATACAACCCTATGTGATTAAGACAAAGGTATATGCTTAAGGGTTGTGTTTTAGTAACTAAGACACCTAGTGGGTGTGGTTACATTATAGGATAGATAGCCGTACTATAAAGAGGGGAATGACGCGGCTATTGAACTCCTAAGTGCCTCTAGATGTGCATTTCATAATCATATGCATTTGGATAGAGCTAATAACGCCTCGATAAATGATTGTGAAAATGCTAACACACTCGCACATGACGTGATCACTTGGTGGTGTTAGCATATTTGCGAAGGCGGTGGAGTCTGAGCGGTAGAGAGGGTTTGGGGTCCTCTCTCCCTCCCGCCGAGCTTGCTCGGCGGGATTCAGGCGTTTTTGAGGAGTTGAAACGCCTATTTTCCACTACACCGGAAGTCGGAAAAGAAACGGAGGCGAACGGAGGTCACAGGAGTGACCGGACGCTGGACCGGACGCGGTCTCTGTTTGATCGGACGCGTCCGGTCAGTGTTCAGCGTGTGCGCGTGTTTCGGTTGTTTGATCGGACGTGCGGTGCGTCCGGTCACGACCGACCGGACGCGTCCGGTCGTTCAGGGAGCTTACTGGACTCCAACCGGACGCTGGCACTGTGGCGTCCGGTCAGTTCTTCAGCGCGTCCGGTCACTGTTTCGTTGGAGCGCTGCTCAGACTTGACCAGCGCGTCCAGTCCATCTCGGGACCAGCGCGTCCGGTCAAGCACGGCGCGTCCGGTCGTTGCGCGACCAGCGCGTCCGGTCGGTGGTTCGCGAGTAGCCGTTGTGTGATCGGCGCGTCCGGTCAGTTTGACCAGCGCGTCCGGTCAGCGCGACTTCGGCTGTTTCAAGTGAGCAACGGCTATATTCGAAGGGGTACGTCTATAAATACTCGTTGGCCAGCTCAAGGCTCTCTCTCTTGGACATTTTGACATACTTGTGAGCACTTTGAGCTAAGCAACTCCCCTTCCACTCATCTCTCTTGCTTCTTTGCATATTCGAAGTGAGATTGAGTGATCCAAGTGCATTTGCATTGTGAGATGGCATCTAGTTGGCACTTAGTGGTTGATTTGCTGCGGGATTCTTGTTTCTCTTGGTGGTTGCCGCCACCTAGATAGCTTGGAGCAGCTTGGAGGCGTTAGCAAGAGTTGGTAATTGTTCTTGGCCACCTCCGGTGATTGTGAGGGGTTGTGCCTACCTCGGCGAAGTGCCAAAGGCAACATTAGTAAATTGCTCGTGTCATTGCAACCTTTTGCCATTTGGTATGTTCTTGTGGCGCCTTTTGAGAGGCTCGGTGTGAGACCGATTAGCCACCGAACCATGTGGTGAAGAGGGACACAACGGGGACTAGCGTGCCGGCAAGCATATGAACCTCGGGATAAATCTTCGTGTCATCACTTTCATATTGTGATTGATTGATCCCGGTGTTCAGTTGTCTTGGTATTCATTGTTGATCATATTGGTTGGCTCAATACTTCGCCCCTCGGTGAAACTCTCCTAACTCAACTCCACATTACTTTCTTAGTTATCTTTGCTAGCTAGTTAGCTTTGCTAGAGTAGCTCTTTTGTGTAACTTGCTAGTTGTAGTTGTAGTTACCTTCTCGGTTTGACTTGTGCGGTTGAGTGCCATTAAACTAGAATTGTGAATTGGATAGGTGGCTTGCAAACACCCCGTAGGCTAAGCAAAACTCGCATCTCGCTATTTGTTGTATTGATAAACTTGTTTAGCTTGTCTTTGTAGAAAATTTTACAAGACTATTCACCCCCCTCTAGCCATCAAGACCTTTCAAGTGATATCAGAGTCATGGTCACCGTTTGCAAGGCTTAACAACCTCGGTGCAAGATGGCTCAAGTTATGTTCAACCATGTTAATGGCAAGCCTCCATTCTTTGATGGCGTCTCTTCCTTTGATCATTGGAAAAGAAAGATGAAGCAATATCTAGGCAATATACATGAGAAGGTTTGGGATGTGACCAAAGAAGGATACATCATTCTTGTTGAGGAAAATCTTACTCCAAATGACCGCATCAACAAACAATGCAACACAGCGACATTTGACACAATCTACCGTGCCATTGATGACAAAGTATTTGAGCAAATCAAAGATCTTGAAAAGGCAAATGAGCTTTGGATAAGGTTTGAAGAAACATATGAAGGCACTTCAACGGTAAAAAGTGCCAAGCTATATATGCTCAAGGACAAGTTCTCCACTTTCAAGATGAAGGATGATGAATCCATCCCGGAGATGTTCTATAGGCTCTAAGTCATTGTCAATGATCTCAAGGGGCTTGGAGAGAAGGTTGAGGACAAGGACTTCTCACACAAGTTCTTGATGTGTTTACCCAAGAAGTTTGCCACCTTGAGAAGAATGATCTTTAGAGAGGGATTGGACAAGGTCAAACCAACCGATGTGCTTAGAGATATAATGACCGATGCCCAATACAATGATGATGAAGATGAGGTAGAATAGAAGAAGGAGACCAAGGTCAAGCAAGAGAAGTCCATTGCATTCAAGGCTTTATCTTCTAAGGGCAAGAGCAAGGTGGAGAGTGATGATGATGATCCATTCGATGATGAGACCATGGCCCTCCTAGTGCACAAGATGGGGAGGTTTATGAAGAAGAAAGGATATGGGGCAAGGAAGAGAAGGGACTTCATGAAGGCAAAGGAGGTGCTTTGCTACAATTGCAATAGCCCCGATCATATAGTGGCAAAGTGCCCCTATGAAGACAAAAGATATCATGATGGGGAGTTAAAGTTGAAGAAGAACAAGAAGGACAAGAAGGAGAAGAAAGAGAAGAAGAGCTTCACTATCAATAAGAAGAAGAAGGGTGGTGGTTATGTGGTCACTTGGGATAGTGACAACTCCGATAGTGATGATGATGAAAGCTCTAGTGATGATGAGAGGACCACTCGGCGAGCCATTGCAAGCATCGCCCTCTCCAACAAGTCATCCATCTTCGACGCTACATCGACATGCCTTATGGCCAAGCCTACCAAGGTAAAATATGATGATAGTGATGATGATTCTTATGCTAGTGATGGTTGTAGGAGTGATGAGGAGGAGGATGAGGACTACTCCAAGGATGATCTATTAGGCATAATAGATCAAATGAGCAAGGGCTACAAGAGGACAACCAAGAAGTGCAAAATCTTGGAGCAAGAGCTCATTGCCAAGAGCAATAAAAATGATGCCTTGATGGAGGAGCTTGTTGCTCTCAAAAAGAGTAAGGAGTGCAAAGGAATTGAACAAGAGCTCAAAGCTCTTAGAAAATCCTTTGATGAGCTAGAGGCTTCTCGTGAGTGTCTAAAGGAAGACCACGAGGATCTTGAAATTGCTCACACTAGGCTTAAGGAAGCCCACTCCACTCTACTTGAGCTCATCAAGGAAAAGGATCTCAAGTTGGAGAAGCTCATGAAGGAAGCTAAGGAGGAGCAAGTGATTGTCACTTGTGATATTGGACTAACATGTGATATTATTGATGATTCTTTATTTGTTGGTCCTACTAATGCTTCATGTAGCTCATCATCATCTACCACAACCAACTCTACCTCTACTACTAGTGATTCATCACTTACGGTTGAGAATAAGACTCTCAAGAGAGAGGTGGATGATCTCACCCGCGCATTAGGCAATGCCTATGGTGGGGATGCCCGCTTGCTAAAATGCTTAGGTAGCCAAAGGTTCTCTCTTAACAAAGAGGGTTTGGGCTATACTCCCAAGAAGGGCAAGGCGGCCTTTGCTACTCCAAAGTCTCGCTTTGTGAAGAGCTATGGTCGTTATTGCAATAGATGCAAGCAAGTTGGGCATCTAGAGATTAATTGTAATAAAATAAACAAGAACATCAAGTTTCATGCTAAAATGGATTACATTCCTTTTGATTCTTGTTATGTGCTTACCAAGAGTGAGAAAGGTGTGCATGCCAGGTTTGTTGGTACACCAATTGTGGGCCCAAAGAAGAAAGCCATTTGGGTACCAAAGAGCTTAGTTACTAACCTCCAAGGACCCAAACAAATATGGGTACCTAAGAAACATTAATTTATTTTGTAGGTAAATTACAAGGCCAGAGGAAGGCATTGGGTACTGATAGTGGGTGCTCTCAACATATGACCGGTGATTCAAGAATGTTCAACTCTCTCAAATTAAATGATAGTAGCATTGATAGTATCACATTTAGTGATAATAGCAAGTGTGATGTGAAGGCTCTTGGAAGGATTGCAATCTCAAATGATCATAGCATTTCCAATGTGCTCTTAGTTGAAAAGTTGAACTTCAATCTTCTCTCGGTTGCTCAATTGTGTGATCTAGATTTCAAGTGCATATTTGGTGTTGATGATGTGGAGATAGTTAGTGTTGATGGCTCCAACTTGATCTTCAAGGGCTTTAGATATGAGAATCTATACTTGGTTGATTTCAATGCTAGTGACACTCAACTTTCAACTTGTTTACTCACCAAATCAAGTATGGGTTGGTTATGGCATAGAAGACTTGGTTATGTTGGCATGAAGCAATTGAACAAGTTAGTGAAGCATGACTTAGTTAGAGGCTTGAAGGATGTCACATTTGAGAAAGATAAGCTATGTAGTGCATGTCAAGCCGGAAAGCAAGTAGGCAACGCTCATCCATTGAAGAGCATTATGAGTACTTCCAAGGCATTTGAGTTGTTGCACATGGATCTATTTGGACCAACTACATACACAAGCATTGGTGACAATAAGTATGGTTTTGTGATTGTGGATGATTTTACTAGATACACATGGGTATTCTTTCTTGTGGACAAGAGTGATGTATTTGACATATTCAAGAAGTTCATCAAGAGGGTACAAAATGAGTTTGAGACCACAATCAAGAAAGTGAGAAGTGACAATGGAAGTGAGTTTAGAAACACAAGAGTTGATGAGCTATGTGAGGAGATTGGAATCAAGCATCAATTCTCGCCCAAGTATACACCTCAATCAAATGGCTTAGTTGAAAGAAAGAATAGAACCTTGATTGATATGGCAAGATCAATGTTGAATGAGTATAATGTGAGTCATTCTTTTTGGGCCGAAGCAATCAACACGGCTTACTTCTATAGCAACCGCCTCTATTGCCACAAGTTTCTAGAGAAGACACCATATGAGATCTTAAATGGAAGAAAGCCCAACATTGCATATTTTCGGGTATTTGGTTGCAAATGCTACATCTTGAAGAAGGGCACTAGATTGAGCAAGTTTGAAAAGAAATGTGATGAAGGATTCTTACTTGGTTACTCCACTACTAGCAAAGCTTATAGAGTTTAGAATTTGGCTAGTGGTTTACTTGAGGAAGTTCATAATGTTGAGTTTGATGAAACAAATGGCTCTCAAGATGAAAAAAATAACTTAGATGATGTGAGAGGAACTCAATTGACCAATGCTATGAAAGAAATGGATATTGGTGATATTAGGCCAAAGCAAGTGATTGATGTGGATGACAACAAAGATCAAGTGCTCCAAAGTCCAATTACACAAGCTAGTGGTTCTCTAATGCAAAACCAAGCTAGTACATCATCTCAAGTGCAACAAGATCAACAAGTAGCTAGTTCATCATCTCCAACTCATGATCAACATCAACATCCAAGCAATCAAGTCCAAATGCTTCAACCAACTAACATTGCAAGAGACCATCCATTGGATTCCATCATTGGTGACATACAAAGGGGAGTTCAAACTAGATTAAGATTGGCATCATTTTGTGCTCACTCTTCTTTTGTGTCAATGGAAGAACCCAAAGACATTGATAAAAGCATTGAGAGATTCGGATTGGGTAAATGCAATGCATGAAGAGCTCAACAACTTCAAGAGAAATGAAGTATGGGAACTAGTTGAGAGACCTAAGGATCACAATGTCATTAGAACAAGATGGGTCTTTCGAAACAAGCAAGATCAAGATGGAATAGTAGTAAGGAACAAAGCAAGACTAGTGGCTCAAGGTTACACACAAATAGAGGGTCTTAACTTTAGTGAAACTTTTGCCCCGGTTGCAAGATTGGAAGCAATTAGGATCTTACTTGCCTACGCTTGTGCTCACAATATCAAGTTATATCAAATGGATGTGAAGAGTGTATTTCTCAATGGGTACATTTAAGAGGAGGTGTATGTGGAGCAACCTTCCGGTTTTGAAGATGACAAGAAACCCAACCATGTATACAAGTTAAGGAAGGCTTTGTATGGATTGAAGCAAGCACCTAGAGCATGGTATGAAAGATTGATGGACTTCTTGCTATCCAAAGGATTTGTCATGGGTAAAGTGGATACTACTCTCTTCACTAAGAAGATTGGGAAAGACTTGTTTGTATTACAAATATATGTTGATGATATCATCTTCGGTTCAACCAATCAAGATTATTGTGATGAGTTTGGGAAAATAATGGCAAAGGAATTTGAAATGTCAATGATTGGTGAACTTAGTTTCTTTCTTGGACTTCAAATCAAACAAATGAAGGAAGGAACATTTGTGAGCCAAACCAAGTATATTAAAGATATGCTCAAAAAGTTTGGCATGGAAGATGCAAAGGGCATTACAACCCCAATGGGCACTAGTGGAAGTTTGGATAGTGACAAGAGTGGCAACATGGTGGATCAAAAGCTTTATAGATCAATGATTGGTAGCCTACTCTATGTGACGGTATCAAGGCCCGATGTGATGTTTAGTGTATGCATGTGTGTAAGATTTCAAGCCTCACCAAGAGAAAGTCATTTAAAGGCAACAAAGAGAATATTGAGGTATTTGAAACATACACAAGATGTTGGATTATGGTATCCCAAAGGTGCAAGCTTTGAGCTAGTTGGATATTCGGATTCCGACTATGCCGGTGACAAAGTGGAGAGAAAGAGCACTTCCGGGACTTGTCAATTATTGGGAAGATCACTTGTCTCATGGTCATCCAAGAAAAAAAATAGTATTGCACTATCTACCGCCGAAGCCGAATACATCGCCGCGGGTAGTTATTGTGCACAAATCTTGTGGATGAAGGCAACATTGAAGGATTTTGGAATCAATTTCAAGAATGTGCCATTGCTATGTGACAATGAAAGTGCCGTGAAGCTAACCAACAATCCAGTTCAACATCAAAGAATAAAACATATTGATGTTCGTCATCATTTCATTAGAGATCATCAATAAAAGGGTGACATTGCTATCGAGAGTGTGGGCACCGAAGATCAACTAGCCGATCTATTCACCAAGTCACTTGATGAGAAGAGATTTCACAAGCTAAAGAATGAGTTGAACATACTTGACTTCTCCAACATGAGTTGATGCACCCCAATGTTATGACATGCCTCTCCTTCGAGCCCTAAGGTACAATTGGTTGACATGTCATACATTCTATGCTAAGGACTTGTTTAGTGCATCTAGTCATAATTTACATGTTCTAGGCTCATTCATGAAAATCAAATGAATTTGAAGTTTATATGGTGCCACTATTGTTTCCATGACTTGTATGATCTAGTGGTAGCATATAACTTGTTTAAGTAGCTTGTGATCCTAAGTGTTTATCTAGAAAACTTGTCTAAATATTTGCTTCAACATGGTGCATGATAACCCTTCTAGTGAGATGTGAAGAAGCTTGCCCTTGGATCAAACTGAAGCATTTTATTTATGCAAGCAATCTAGGTTGAATCACAAACTTATCCTCACCCCATAAATCAACATGATAATCTATCTAAAATTGGTCCCTTGTGGTCATTGGTGCCAAAGGGGGAGAGAATGTTGTTCATAAAGATAGATTCTAAAGGGGGAGAAAACCTAAAGGGGAGAATTGATAAAAGAAGGGGATCAACTAAAATTTTGAGCACACAAGTAGGGGGAGCAAGCTCTTAAACATGAATGTTGCATTTCTTTGTGCACTTCATATGTATGATGCATAGTTAGACATTTCTTTTTCTCTGATACTTTGCTTGTGTGGTGTTTTGCTAGTATACAATTGAATGGTGTATTGAAGTACTAGCATGAATAGGAAGTAGTTAGATTTCTCTTGCTTCATGTTTTTCAAAGTGGTACTAGAATCTTACTTATAATGTTGATCTCACGAGGTCTCTAGTTATGTTTGTGCTTTTCCAAGTGGTATCTAACTACACAAGGTGCTAAGATGGTGTTTATCGCAACTCCGATGGTATCACGCTTCAAAGGTCTATAATCTAAAACACTTAGCACCTATTGGTAGTCAATGCTCCTATATTTACCTATCTAAACATGTATGCTTCCAAAATCCAAACATATAGCATACATGTAGGGGGAGCCATTGCTATCAATTTGAATTCATGATCACTTGTCCATACTTCTTACACATGGTAATATATTTGGACAATGTGACACGGGTTCAATCAAAATTTTATCATAATATCTTTGTGAAAGGGTTGTCACCAATTACCAACAAGGGGGAGATTGAAAGTCCTATGTTTGGTGTTGGTAATTAGTGACAATGCCTTAGTACTAATCCTATGCCTAAGTTGTATGTAGCATATGAGGATTAGTACATTCCAAGGTTGGTGGCAAGATGGACATGGTGATCATGATGGCCACACTTGGATTTGGATACAACCCTATGTGATCAAGGCAAAGGTATATGCTTAAGGGTTGTGTTTTAGTAACCAAGACACCTAGTGGGTGTGGTTACATTATAGGATAGATAGCCGTACTATAAAAAGGGGAATGACGCGGCTATTGAACTCCTAAGTGCCTCTAGATGTGCATTTCATAATCATATGCATTTGGATAGAGCTAATAACGCCTCGATAAATGATTGTGAAAATGCTAACACACTCGCACATGACGTGATCACTTGGTGGTGTTAGCACATTTGCGAAGGCGGTGGAGTTTGAGCGGTAGAGAGGGTTTGGGGTCCTCTCTCCCTCCCGCCGAGCTTGCGAGGCGGGATTCAGGCGTTTTCGAGGAGTTGAAACGCCTATTTTCCACTACGCCGGAAGTCGGAAAAGAAACGGAGACGAACGGAGGTCACAGGAGTGACCGAATGCTGGACCAGACGCGGTCTCTGTTTGACCGGACGCGTCCGGTCAGTGTTCAGCCTGTGCGCGTGTTTCGGTTGTTTGATCGGACGCGCGTTGCGTCCGGTCATGACCGACCGGACGCGTCCGGTCGTTCAGGGAGCTTACTGGACTCCAACCGGACGCTGGCACTGTGGCGTCCGGTCAGTTCTTCAGCGCGTCCGGTCACTGTTTCGTTGGAGCGCTGCTCAGACTTGACCAGCGCGTCCGGTTCGTCTCGGGACCAGCGCGTCCGGTCAAGCCCGGCACGTCCGGTCATTGCGCGACCAGCGCGTCCGGTCGGTGGTTCGCGAGTAGCCGTTGTGTGATCGGCGCGTCCGGTCAGTTTGACCAGCGCGTCCGGTCAGCGCGACTTCGGCTGTTTCAAGTGAGTAACGACTATATTCGAAGGGGTACGTCTATAAATACTCGTTGGCCGGCTCAAGGCTCTCTCTCTTGGACGTTTTGACATACTTGTGAGCACTTTGAGCTAAGCAACTCTCCTCCCACTCATCTCTCTTGCTTCTTTGTATATTCGAAGTGAGATTGAGTGATCCAAGTGCATTTGCATTGTGAGATAGCATCTAGTTGGCACTTGGTGGTTGATTTGCTGTGGGATTCTTGTTTCTCTTGGTGGTTGCCGCCACCTAGACGGCTTGGAGCAGCTTGGAGGCATTGGCAAGAGTTGGTGATTGTTCTTGGCCACCTCCGGTGATTGTGAGGGGTTGTGCCTACCTCGACGAAGTGCCAAAGGCAACATTAGTAAATTGCTCGTGTCATTGCAACCTTTTGCCATTTGGTATGTTCTTGTGGCGCCTTTTGAGAGGCTCGGTGTGAGACCGATTAGCCACCGAACCACGTGGTGAAGAGGGACACAATGGGGACTAGCGTGCCGGCAAGCACGTGAACATCGGGATAAATCTTCGTGTCATCACTTTCATATTGTGATTGATTGATCCCGGTGTTCGGTTGTCTTGGTATTCATTGTTGATCATATTGGTTGGCTCAATACTTCGCCTTTCGGTGAAACTCTCCTAACTCAACTCCGCATTACTTTCTTAGTTATCTTTGCTAGCTCTTTTGTGTAGCTTGCTAGTTGTAGTTGTAGTTACCTTCTCGGTTTGACTTGTGCGGTTGAGTGCCATTAAACTAGAATTGTGAATTGGATAGGTGGCTTGCAAACACCCCGTAGGCTAAGCAAAACTCGCATCTCGCTATTTGTTGTATTGATAAACTTGTTTAGCTTGTCTTTGTAGAAAATTTTAAAAGGCTATTCACCCCCTCTAGCCATCAAGACCTTTCACGCGTCCGGTCAGCGCGACTTCGGCTGTTTTAAGTTCCTAACGGCTATATTCGAAGGGGTACGTCTATAAATACTCGTTGGCCGGCTCAAGGCTCTCTTTCTTGGACATTTGACATACTTGTGAGCACTTTGAGCTAAGCAACTCCCCTCCCACTCATCTCTCTTGCTTCTTTGCTTATTCAAAGTGAGATTGAGTGATCCAAGTGCATTTGCATTGTGAGATAGCATCTAGTTGGCACTTGGTGGTTGATTTGCTGCGGGATTCTTGTTTCTCTTTATGGTTGATGCCACCTAAACGGCTTAGAGCAGCTTGGAGGCGTTGACAAGAGTTGGTGATTGTTCTTGGCCACCTCCGGTGATTGTGAGGGGTTCGTGCCTACCTCGGCGAAGCGTCAAAGGCAATATTAGTAAATTGCTCGTGTCATTGCAACCTTTTGCCATTTGGTAGGTTCTTGTGGCGCCTTTTGAGAGGCTCGGTGTGAGACCGATTAGCCACCGAACCACGTGGTGAAGAGGGACACAACAGGGACTAGCGTGCCGGCAAGCACGTGAACCTCGGGATAAATCTTCGTGTCATCACTTTCATATTGTGATTGATTGATCCCGGTGTTCGGTTGTCTTGGTATTCATTGTTAATCATATTGGTTGGCTCAATACTTCGTCCCTCGGTGAAACTCTCCTAACTCAACTCCGCATTACTTTCTTAGTTATCTTTGCTAGAGTAGCTCTTTTGTGTAGCTTGCTAGTTGTAGTTGTAGTTACCTTCTCGGCTTGACTTGTGCGGTTGAGTGCCAATATACTAGAATTGTGAATTGGATAGGTGGCTTGCAAACACTCCGTAGGCTAAGCAAAACTCGCATCTCGCTATTTATTGTATTGATAAACTTATTTAACTTGTCTTTGTAGAAAATTTTAAAAGGCTATTCACCTCCCTCTAGCCATCAAGACCTTTCACAGCTGCCCCAAGATCAAGGTCTTCGTTGTCCCGAAGAACCCGGAGCTTGCCGCGCCTGAAGCAGACTTTTCCCTTGTTCTTGTCGTGCTCGTTGGTGGGAATCAGCCAACCATCTCGCCAAAGGAGTTCCGGGAGCCCCTTTCTTCGACGTACGATATGTCAGAGGGCGCAGCCAGCGTCTGTGCTCGGCTCGGGGGCAGCTTCGCACGCGAGCGTCGGCTGGGTGGCCGCCCTAGCTCGTCGTGCGAAGGAGTTGGTCTTTAGGCCGAAGCGGACCTGGTGCTGTGGAGCCAGCTGAAGCAACTGCCACCCGCAGTCGACTCGTCGCTGGACCCAATGTTGGTTGAAGTGGCAATCCAAGTTCCACCACCAAACCGTCGCTCCGCTTCAGAAACGGGACATGAGGACATGGCCACCATCGTGGTCGACAATCCTAGCGATGTCCAGCCGGTCTTGACTTCACCTAAGGAAATGGTGATGCTAGGCGCGTCGAGGGACTCCTCAAGCGATGACGATGTGTGTAGGCCAGCGTCGCCTAGGCCTGTCGAAACGCTAGAGGCGCGACTTTGCCTTCCTTTGTAGACGCCCCTCATCCCTGGACCGCCTAGGCTGCGTAGGCCTAAGATGTCGGTCTCCGTTCATTTGCTGCGGCGAAGCCACACGAGGCAGACTCTACCAAGCAGGCTCAATGCGTGCTCATGCAGAAGCTAGGAGTCGTAGCTAGCTCGCCCACCGTCAAATGTGAGACGGTGCGCAAGTACAAATCTACCTTTTGGGAATCGTTATCGGCCTCCTAGCAGGAGGCGTTGCAGTTTCTTTTTCGGTGGAAATTTTGACCCGTTGGTCATGAACTTGGATATGATCGGGATGGACGAGGTTTGAGGTGTATCCTTGTCTTAGTCGCAAAATTGTATCTTGTGTTATCACAAGCACGTGTGAGTAGTGTGAGGGTGTGGGCTATGGGTTTCGATAATCTTTGAGTTACTGTAACTTCACAGTTTTATGACAAAACTTTATACTCTTAATGAAAAAGGTCTCGAAAAAAAAGATCGGTACGCAGAGAAGATGGAGCACTACTCCATTTGCTATGTGGCTTGACGCCTGACAGTGTGTGTACATCTCAAATGCACTACTCCATTTTCTGTTGTTACTCATTATCTCTTTCGAGAGGTGTTTGAGACTGCTCTGCTCCTGTTTTTCCAGCTTCGCTCTACGAACTTTATCATAGAGCAACTTCACTGTGGAGCATGTGGAGATGGTACTGTTTGGCACACAGGCTAGCTCCAACTTCAGGAATGAGTTGTTTGCATGTAAATGATCCATTATGCCCCGATTGAAATTACACTTGATATTTCACGAGAAAAATAGAAAACAAATGATAGAAACAGAGGCCATAATTCAAATGCAAATAATTGTCCAATAAATTAATGCAAGGAGCTGCTAATATGCAATTATGCTGCTATGCAATCATTACGACTGAAAGTACTAGTCGTCATCCATGTATTTAATTCTTCGTATGGTTCTAGTTTTTAAATTTTAAATGGTCTTACAATAGTTTAATTAGTTTTTAAAGGTTAATGATTTTGGGGATTTTTTGCTGATTTATTAATGATTATTAATGGGGATTTTTTTTAATATTTTCCTGATTTTTTGATTTTTTATGATTTTTGATCGGTTTCCAAGTACCAAATCACTTGTATGTGGATGAACACACGGGAGCAGTAGCCTCCTATTTGCGTATGGAAGATTCGCGGCTTGCGGCCTTCCTTGCGGCCTTCACACGTGCACAGGGAGGGAATAGGAATTAATGAGTGGCAAGACAAGTAATTATTTTATAACTTCACGTGGAAGGATAAAATTTTAAAAACTGGAGTATCCCTTAAGGTATAAAAAAACATAGGGTTGACCTCTAGCTCACCTTTTTTGTGGAGCGGAGCTCTCGGAGCTGAGGTGTTTGGCAACGGAAAATTAGAGCGGAGCTACAAAAACGTGAGCGGAGCAGTCCCAAACACCCCTTTATTTACTGGGTAGATAGTGTCTCATAAGTTCTCTACATTACAATCAACAACATTCTTTCACAATAAATGCATCTCAAAAACAAATATTTCACCCAGTGCAAAAGTTGAGCATAACAACATATGCTCAAACTGAAACAAGCCAGGCGCAACATTCGCAAAGTTACACGGGACACTAATGATGACGACGCACCGCGGGCAGGTATCATGTTGCGACCCTTATTGGACCACACATTTCACCATCGATGATAGAAAATAATAAGGACAAAAATATTATATATCTATTTACTATTTATATTTTACTATTTTCATAAATTTTAGTGTTTATAATATAATTTATTTTATGATGATCGTGACAATGTTTTATTAAGTCTGTACGAGTTAAAATATTCTTATTGTCCCAAATTGTAAGTTGTTCAGTTTTTTAGGTACATAACTTTTACTACACTTTTACATACACATTATGTCTAAATACATAGGCAAAATGATTTGCAATTTAGAATAGAGGGGGTACAACCTTTTTTCAATTGTAAGGCATAAAAATATTTAATCGTAATATACCATAACTTTAATCTATATTTAAATACTCCCTCCATCTAAAATTATAAGTTATTCCAAAAATCTTAGAGCATCTCAAGTTTAACAAATTTGTACGATAAGATAATAACATTTATGATACCAACTAAGTATCATTAGGTTTTTCATTAATTATATTTTCATAGTATATTTATTTGATGTCATAAATTTTTGTAATTCTTTCTATAATTTTGGTCAAACTTTAGATGTTTTGACTCTCTAAGATTCTTGAAATGACTTATAATTTACGATGGAGGGAGTATCAATAATATGGATCATAATCTAAATTCAATTGCAAATAAAAAAAAGATAAAAATAGAAATTACCCAGTTATATGTCTTATTCTAATATAAAAACCCACAAAAAGTTTATATAGGCTCTTTTATTTTTCTTACCGACTTTCAATTTTATTTTTCATGGATCCAAACACAAAACATCTGTCCTGTTTTTTTCCAAGTTGTTTTCGTTCCATCGCAGTTGTGGTACCGCCCGGTTTATTTTTTTTTTCTTTCCTCTGTTTTTATGTTTGTTTTGTTTCACTCTCAGTTTTTTTTTTTTTTGGTTCATGTTACGTTTTCTTTTTTTTTTTTGAGGGGTTCATGTTACGTTTTCTTGAAGGGACGATGGAAGTGAAGAAGTACGGTGAAGTGGTGAACTCGTCTCGCCCGCGGCCGATCTCCTCCATCCGCTCACCGCGCCGCAACCCGGAGAGGAGACTGCGCTCGGTCGAGCACCACCTGCGGTCCAGCATCCTCGCGACCAGCTCCGGCGCGGCGTCCGCCCTCTGCAGCCCCGGTGTCCCCGCGACCGTCGCTTCTGTCCCACTTCGCCACTCGCCACCTTGGCCGGCGACGAGCACCAACAGGACACTAGGTATTCCCTCCCCTTGGTCCTCCATTCCTGCTGTGCGAAGCCGTGCGCCCAAACCTTAACGTAATTCGCAGGTAAAACAGCGCGCCCAAACCCTAACATACTATTCGTAATCGGATCTGAATCTAATTACAGGTGTATATGCATGTATTATGCCTACTAACTTCGATTGCTTTGCAAAAATTATTGGGTGTACATTTGTACACCCATGTCCTTTACTGGGTCCGCCCCTGGTGCTAATATCAGATTTTGGAAACAACAGCCAATGAAAACTTTTGATTCGGTGAATTTTCTCCATACTGCTTGAACGAGAAGGAAAAAGAGTTATAAAGCCCAAAGTCATAAACACTTTGGGGGATGCGATGGTCAGATCTATTCATACCAAAAATTTTACTATTCGAGAGCATTTTGCCCCCTGATTCAGTAACTCAGATTGTTGAGATGGCAAAAATATGATGTTTATTTTACTTGAAATCTTATTTGCACAATAAATAGGCATTTTTATGACATTTCTAGCAGCCCAAACAATAATTACTGTTTGTCGGTTTACTGAAGTATATATCGTTTCTAATTTGGTAGTTGATCCTCACTTAGATGATGGCATCAAATGTTTGACCATGATATTCTGCTACGTAACATGAGTTAGTTACTTCTATCTGGATCATGTTCATCATGGTAGCATTCATATGTAATGCTGTCCATGCAAGTCAATCCCAGGGATTTCTGTTGTAAATTTGTAATAGTTTGATTCATCTAATCTAGTAATCTTTGATTATGTTATTAAGAGATCTGATTGGTTTTTTTTCAAACTTGCCTTTTTAATTTTTGCTTCTCTTTGTTTATGCAACAAAAAAGTTGTGTTAAAGTTTAATTTTTATTTGCTAGGAGTAGAAAATTTTGAATTGCGAAGTCCCTAATGTTATTTCATCATTTACAAATTTAGACATCCTTGATAAACCTGATGGCTATCGCGGAGAGCTGTGTTGACTGCGGTGGCCTCTATGCTGCCAAGCCAGAGCTCGCTGCCCGCCGCATCGAGGCCATCGGCTTCCAGGTTGGGCACCAGCTCTCTGAGAGGTACGTCCAGAAACAAATTCTTTTTTCTCCCGTTATGTTCTTCATCTGCCTAATTCTGCACTCAGGTTCCAAGTCCAACCTTAACCAAAGATCTGTCACCCTAGCGCGGTTCCGGTTAGGCGGTTACTGATATGGGTAAATCTCAAAATGTTTCTCTTAGTTAAGGTCTAGTTGGCGGTTTGGCGAAGGCTCTTAGATTTGGTATTACGATCCAGCCTAAACCTCATGGTTCAGGTGCCTTTTGGGAACCATACATGAATGAAATTTTCACCTGGCTGTCCAAATCGCCATAGTTTTAATCTGTATTAGGGCAAAAACTGATTGTATTAGGGCAAGAACTACTCGATTAATGATCGTCATCCAAGTGGCACATTTTCAGTAAGTTAAGGTGTTAACTAAAAGTATCACCCTTTCTGGTAAACAGGTGCAAGTATTGTTCCACAAGTGTCTAGTTATCTATAACTGCTAGTAATTATATCAATCGAGCACATGTCTAATCAAGTAATCAGGTGCGTGGATGGTAAAAATCTTCTCATATAGTTAAGTTACTGAACCATTTACCCAAATTAAGTTAAAAGATTCTTTTCTGTCATTCTGTGGATGCTAGTACTGTCAAGGTTCCTAAAGATTGCTGTTTGACATGTTTGATCGTTGGGTTGTCCATTCTGTGGATGCTAGTACCGTCGAGGTTCCTAAAGATTGCTGTTTGACATGTTTGATCGTTGGGTTGTTCCACATTTGCCTATTTGAAAAACTGCGCTAGTTGTACTTTGAAGCTAATTTGAAGGGTTCATACCCAACATGAATGCTCTATCTATTATTGTCACCACCTTCGAATACGTCTTATGAACTTTACTGGGTACCTAACATTTTATTAGTTGAGAAGGCAATTTGAGCATTTTGGATTGCAGCTTATTCCTTGATGCAAATTTATAAACTCCATGAGGTCTGGCTTTATGGAACTAGAGAGCAAACTAAGTACCCACCTTTCTCATTGTAAAAATTAGTTGTATATTTTTGTATATATCTTTTGACATGTGGTTGTAATTGTTGAGGGAAATTTGAATGACGCTTCAGTTTTTTTGGAATGCAGCAGGGAGTGGGCTGACTATGGGAGTTTAGAACCATCCGTATTTCATAGCCACATTCTTTTATCGTGCATCTTATGCATGACTGATAATACGACGTGTGTCCTCTGAAATCATTGACGGCCATAGTTAATACTGGATTGATGAACTGCATTTCTTATGTTCTTATATACTATTCAATGAACAATTTTAGGCCAAGTTAATAAATGGAATGTTGCCTTCACCACATGCATCTTTAACACTTACTATGATGTTATCTTTTTTGCTCCTAACTATAATATGTTAATTGCTTTTGATATGCTTGAGATATTTTTTCCAACTATTTCCTCCGTTCCACAAAGAGTTTATTTATAGCAATTCCCAGACATATTAGTAGCCTGGAGAAATGACCTAGGTGCCCTAATTAATGCTGTTAGATGTGATTCTCATGCATGATGTCTTTTGGTTAGAGGTAGATCATTACCCTAATTTTCCGCATGCAAACAGCATGCTGGCTATTTATCTTATATAGGGCAAGATCTCCATATAAATTCTTTGTGGGGCAAATTTTGAATGCTAAAAATAAACTCTTTATGGGCGGAGGAGAGTACCAAACAAATTATTGCATCGATTTTAAAGTTCAGAAATTTATCTCTCTGATTTTTAGATGTTCTTATTCTAATGTTATATACGAGTTTCTTTTTTTTTTCATAATACGTTCTATTCTTTTTTTAGGTGATCTTCATCTTATTTTGGTGGATGATTTTTTTGTAACTTTGCGTACATGTTTACTGTTGTGCTGTGCTTCTTTAGTTTTGTAGAGCACAAGGCCTCTCTGCCTGTAACATCTCTGGCACAGTATTTTATTCTCTGCAAATCTGTCTCAGTTTTCTGTGTGATTAATTTTTTAGTCAGTGCAACACTCCAACGCATGTACTTCTGCAGACTCAACCAAAATTTTGTTCATATTCAGATATACCATGGAGCGCCCTCGATTTAGCGATCATCTTGAAGCAATCAAATTTATCTGCAAAGACTTTTGGTCAGAGCTGTTCAAGAAACAGATTGACAATCTGAAAACAAATCATAGGGTGATGCAGAAATACCTCCTACCTTTTTTTCCTTCTTGTTAAACACTGACATCTCTTGACTACTGTACATGCAGGGTACCTTTGTCCTTCAAGATAACCGTTTTCGGTGGCTTACTCGTGTTTCTCTAGATCCATATACAGAGAACACAGATTCAACTGAAAATGATTCTGCAGCATTGGGTGATACTGCAGCCCAAACAACTACCATGCTTCTGTATTTCCCATGCGGGTTGATAAGAGGTGCCTTGACCAACTTAGGAATTCCGTGTTCTGTCTCTGCTGACATGTCAAACCTTCCAGCATGTAAGTTGAGCTATGCTGTTTTCTATGACCTTTTGACACGTGGTTAATTTTCATAATTTGATTGATGATCTGTTGCACATCTTATATCAACCACTGGTGTCAAACAAGTACCCAAGTATGGTGCTTATTGTCCAGAGGTTGTCATGATGTACAAAGTTTGATTTTAAGATACTAATGCAATGTGTAATCTAGCAGCGAGGGCTATATGAAGTGAAATGTTAGAAGATTGGATTCAGACATTAAAATCTACTCCCTCCATTCCAAATTATAAGACGTTTTGGCTTTTCTAGATACTTTTACTATGTATCTAGACATTGTATATCGAAGTTGTGCATAGCAAAAGCTATGTATTATAATTTGGAACGGAGAGAGTAGATAAGTTGTGGTTTATTGATTTACCTTTTATACTCGTAATCAACTAGATAAATTGTTGCCTCTGATATGGTTGTGTGACCTTCAGATTTGGTCTGTTCCATGCCTGTTACCATCATTGACTCATTGCCCAAGAGTGCATCTCCTCTATTGGTACCCATGGAGGCATGAACAATTATTTTTTGGGTACTATAGATCTGTACTACTCAGTACTCATCTTAGCACATTCTTACGTGCTGCTTTCATGCTATTCCTTGATTATTTCTAGTGTTTATGCAAACCTTTTCTGTTATGATCCTTTAATTTCCATTCAGTTTCAGCTGTGAAAATGTTTTTAATTTAAAC
Source organism: Saccharum hybrid cultivar R570 (assembly GCA_038087645.1). NCBI lineage: Eukaryota > Viridiplantae > Streptophyta > Magnoliopsida > Poales > Poaceae > Saccharum > Saccharum hybrid cultivar. Next base: position 254,963 of record JAQSUU010000029.1, on the reverse strand, counting down.
AATCTGGATTGAGTTAGAAGGAAATTTTAATTCTTTATACTGAAACATCAAAACAGGGGCCTCCAAGCCTCCGACGAACACATTGTTGTGATGTAATTTAGGCTCCGGTGAATCAAGTGGCAGGAATTCCCTGCCATTCCAAAGGAAATCTTGTTTACTTTAACCACTTTGAGATCCTGTTGGCATCTCCTAATCTATTCCATGCAGCTCGGAAGAGCACTGCACATCTCTTCATTCGCTTTATACTGACAGAAAGTTGCCGCTCCATTTCATATTTTCAATGCCTATTGCATGAATTTTGCCTTATGCGAACTCATCACAGTTATCTAAATTGTGTTCTTGATGACAGGTTCGTTTGTGGTGCGCATAAAGACATGAACTGTGAGAAATGATACAAGTACAGTATGAAAAATTTAACAGTACCTGCTTGTGGTTCGTGCGAGTTCAGCATTGAAGACAGCAGAGTTTGGGCATGCATTAGATGTATTGTGGTACTGCATTTTAGGCCGGGAAATACTCTGTGTAGCTGTTGATTTGTGTTTCCTTTTCCTCCACCAATCACCTGTTTTCACTATCTCAAAATGATCGTTGCCATGGTTCGCGATCTTGGGTATAGTTTCTCTCGTAGTGGGCAGCATCTGGCCTTAACTGGCCAGAGATTGATTTTACCGATGTGCTCTCTAAACTTAGTACACTCACGTACAGGTATTTGCAGCTTCAAAGTTCTGTTATATTTGCAACAAGTTTAGTAGGCCGTGATTTTTTGTTGCTCCATTCTTTCAATGGACAAGGTCTTTATGTAAAGTTATGTGTTGTCTTCAGGGTAATTGATATAGAGCTGAATCGGTTTGATGCACTTCTTGAGTACGTGATGCTTTCTTTTCTGTCCCATGTTCATGATTGAAGGCAAAGGGGAAGCAAAAACATTGCTTATTGAGAAAATTCTGTAGTCCCTCTGTAGTCTAGGGAAAGGTGGCCATGCTAAAAGAAAAAAAAATTGATGCCAAAACAATTCTGCAGTCCCTCTGTACTCCAGGGAATGGCGGCCATGCTAAAAGGGGAAAATGATGCCAAAACAATTCTGTACTCCAGGGAATGACAGTCATGCTAAAAGAAGGAAAAATGGCACCAAAACAATTCTATACCAGAGAGAATGGTAGCCATGATCGGAAAAAAATAAGGAGGGGCAAAATCACCCTTTTGCTTTGGATTCAAAAAAAAAAACAACGGCTATATGTCCAAATACACGGCTTTGTCGTTAGACAGGGAAGAAAAATTTGTAGCTTGAACAAATAGGGAAGATTTGAACTTTAGGTGCAAAGCAAGGAAGAGCATGTTGTTTTCGTCAGATAAGGAATTTTATATCTTGCTTCTTCGAAAGTCTCAGGCCGGTCCGGCCGGGCTGCCGGCATGTATGTCAATGTAGTGCACCCACAACTTTTAGCCTTTCCTTATTACTACCCTTCTAGCGATCGAGGCAAAATTTGACATTGATATTTAATTATAATCGGACACGCGTAAGCACTTGAGTGGCCAGTATTAGTATGATATTTGCAGCAGGGGCTCGAGCTCGCATATGCGTATCCGAGTCGATGTCGATCGCGAAGCAGACCACCTGGATCTATAAATTGTTGAGTCTGCCCCGATCCCAGCATCCCCCACGAACCACGGCACCCGTCCTGCCAGAGACTCAGAGCCAGGCCGCCTCCTCTCGATCCCCTGCGACAGCAAAACGTGCAGTGATGGGCCTGACGATGGCGCCGGCGGCGGAAACGACGACGACGACCGCCGCCCACCAAGACCAACGGCTCTTTGTGCTGGGTGACGACGCCATCTACAGCGTCAGCTTGGAGAGCGTCGTCCCTTCCGTGCGCCCCGTCGCCCCCTGGACGGTATCCGATTTCAGCGCCTTGGAAACCTGCGGCAGCAGCTTCCTAGGCCTCCTCAAAGACTCCCGCACGGTCGTCGTCCATGACACCGTCACGTTTGCCGCTGCGCCAGGCACGCGGCTGCGCAGCGTCAAGCGCATGCCCGCCATGCTCGCCGTGGGAGACGACACGGTGACGGTGGTCGTGATGGACAGGGTCCTACGACGTCGACGCGACGGCTCATCAGCCTGTTGCTTCGAGGCCCTCCGGCGCCTCCCCGGCGGCCGCGGCTGGCGCGCCGGTCCAGGACCTGGACGACGAGGAGCTGGAAGACGAGCTGGGGGAGGACCCGGACGACGAGGAGCTGGACGACGTCTCTCCCTACTTTGTGATGGGGAAGCGCTTGTGGATCTCCGTGTGGGAAAGGGGCACCTTCTCCTTGGACTTGTCCTCGGGCGCGTGGCGGGTGGAGGGAGGTTGGGAGCTGCCGGTCCTCTCGCACCGCGCCTTCTTCGTTCAGGAGCTCGGCTGTGCAGTTGGCCTAGTCCCCAGCTACGACCCTAGCCACTGCCACCAGGTGTGCGCCATTGACGTCGTCGAGGCCCAGCAGGAGCACCGCCCACCGGTGGTGCGGCATGTGTGGAAGTTCCCGCCGGGCGAAATGATCAGCTTCGCATATCTTGGCAACGGCACCTTCTGTATGGCGAGGTGCGTCATCGTGGATCGCTACATGGGCAGAGGGACGTCGTTCACCCTGCTGGATCTGGATTTCACGAGCTTGCCCGGCGCCGAGGGGGGGCCTCAGCTTGTGAAGCGCGGCGAGCCCCACGTCCACGCCTGGCCGCCTGCCCGGTTGGGCCTCGCTTTCCTTTTTTCTAATAAATAATGGAAAAAATATACTTAACCCCCTGAACTATCAGCCAGTATCTAACTTACACCCTCAACTATAAAATCGTCTGTTTTATACCCTGAACTTTTCAAAACCGTTCAAATTACACCCTGGAGCAGTTTTGGACGGCGGTTTTACTACAGTAACCATGGTTTTGCTACAGTGCCCGTGGTTTTGACTTTTTCTTTTTCTATTTATTTCTGCTGAATCTTTGAAAAATTATAGTAAATCACAGAAAAATTATAAAATAGAATCTAATTTTGTTGGACTCCACATGAGTAGATCTACACAATGAACATATAATATAGTATGCTTTAGTACAAAGTTTTTCTGTAGATTTAAATTAGTTAGAAAATCAAATTTTGTTTGTAATTAATTAGAATAATTCATAGCTACAGCTTCTGTAGTCCAATTGTGGTGAAATTTTTATGATGAGGTTATTATTATATGCTTGAACTATAGTAAAAAATTTCATACTCATTGAATCATATATAACTTAGTTATAGATTTATTTAGGTTTATGTTTAGGTTTATGCTTGTTAAATATAAATAAATCTATAACTAAATTATACATGATCCAATCAGTATGAAATTTTTACTACAGTTCATGCATACAATAATTCGTTTACTATAAAAATTTAACCATAATTGGACCATAAAAGCTGTAGCTATGAATTATTCCAATTAATTACAGACAAAATTTGATTTTCTAACTAATTTAAAGCTACAGAAAAAATTTGTACTAAAGCATACTATATTATATATTTATTGTGTAGATCTACTCATGTGGAGTCCAACAAAATTAGTTTTTCTATTTTATGATTTTTTGTGATTTACTATGATTTTTTAAAGATTCAACGGAAATAAATAGAAAAGAAAAGTCAAAATGCTGGCACTGTAGCAAAAACATGGTTACTGTAGCAAACCCGCCGTCCAAAACCGCTCCAGGGTGTAATTTGAACGGTTTTGAAAAGTTCAGGGTGTAAAACAGACGGTTTTATAGTTGAGTGTGTATGTTAGACACTGGCTGATAGTTCAGGGGGTTAAGTAGACTTTTTCTAATAAATAATTATATATGCTTAAAAGATTTTCTAGCTACTACTAGAGAGGGAGACAAGTCATGCATGTACCGAGACAATATATCGATCGTAACATGTTTGCCATAGCAATGAAAGACAATCAATACTAGTGTTTTGTCTATACATGTACCTGACGCATTTTGGCTACAGGTGTCAGCGTTTCCTGCACCCAATCAGCAACCGCTCCTCAATCCCATCCTCCTACCAACCCGCCAGCCAAGCGCTCCTCTGCGGAAGGCACCGATGACGTAACTGGTGCAGGGACGTGACCGTGCGACTGAAGAGTAATTCAGTCTTCATGTCAAAATTTAGAAGGAAGGTGAGAACAAGCGCAGGATGCGTTCGTCAATTGACAACAGCAGGAATAGGCACCACTGACCACTCCATGAGAACGCCAATTCTTCTAGATTCTTTGGCCGACGGTTAGAGTCTTCTCCTGGGGTGATGAATGGAAAAGGCCACCGGCCACTGCCATTGCTGGACATGGCACGAAGATTGACATTATTAGGGGAAATAATTCTCTTACAGGTGTAACACATAAATTGGGAAGAAGTTTCATTGTACAAGGTATCAACTATAGCAAATATTTCATCATAGCGGAATGTACATCGCAATTTCCTATCCATAGGCTCTACTTTCCAACTACTATTGATAAGAGTTCTCGCAGTTAGCCAAATGAGCTACGAGCTACTACGGTGCATTTGGTATGGATTCTCAAATGGCTTCGGAAGCTGTTTGAGCACTCGACCAACCAAACGATCTCCCAACCAACTGCTTCTCGCGCGGAGTCCTGCAAATTGCGCTCACTAGAGCCAATTTGTGCGACGGGAGCTGAAAAATCGAGATTCACCCGGCTCCTCCACGTTTTCGTGGACCCATCGTGCGACTATGGTCCACTTTACCCTGGGGGCGCGGAGAGGGGCCTCCGGGGCAGCACAGGTGAACGCTGGCGCGGGGAGGGACGAAGAGGCCGGCATGGGGGAAGATCGGAGGCTGCACGGCGTTGGCCTTCGCGGCCACGAGCGCGTGCGTGCTCGAGTTCCCTGGGCCAGCCACGTGCTCGGGCTCCTCCGGCGAGCTGCCGCGCGTGGCTCGTGCTCTGGCCCTCGTGGCCATGGGCACGCGTGACACGCCGATCGTGCGTGCTCCCGCTCCCCTGGTCAGCTGCCGCGCGTGGCTCCTAGGTCCTCTCACCTCCTCCGGCTAGCCGCACATGCTCTTCGACAGTGGGTGGAGAGGCCTCTGGTGGACGAAAGCGGGTGGAGAAGCCTCTGGCGGACGAACGCCTCCTCTCGTGAATGGGGTCATGGGGAAGGTGCGTGGATAAAAGTAACAGAGAGGAGTAGAGAGAAATAAGAGATGAGAAAAAGAATTGAAGGAAAACAAAATAGAAGGGTATTTGTCGGTGTTCGGACCCGAGGGGGTTCTAAACCAACGAGTAAATGCTGCGTGTCTCTTTCCTGGATGGTGATGCAAGGAGAATACACGGGGGTTTATCCTGGTTCGGGCAAAAGAAGGCCCTACGTCCAGCGGGGGGAAGAAGTTTGTATTTTCTTGCACCGAAGTGCTCGTGTAGGGGTTACAAGCAGGCGAGAGAGGGCGCCGAGCCCAAGTCTCAAAGAGAGGAAAAAAGGACAAGGATGGTTGCTTGAAGTATCGATCTCTTGTTTTTTCTTCGTTGTCTGTTGTTGTGTGGTCGGGTGCTTCGTTTTTTTTCTCCTCTTCGTAGAACCCTGGCCTGCCCTTTTATAGGGCGAGAGGGGGCCAAGACGACGGGGGGTGATGTTTGGTCGATTCCTGTTGAGTTGACTGTAGCGACATGCCCTGGGAATGGCCGGCCATCCCTGGACACTATGGCGTCGTGGGAGACGAGACGGTGAAATGACCCGGAACGCTGTGCCATACCGTCCTTCCCTTGCCGTTGAACTGTGCCGAGCGTCGAGGTTGGGTCGAGGCCGGGTCGAGACCGGATGGATAAGGCCGAATCCCCGAGATTGCGGGGAACGGGCCTTGTCTTATCCCCCCTCGAGGGTGACCGATGGTAAACAGTGTGCGGTAAGGTGGGTATAGTGACGGGTTTCACCTCCCATCATGGGATGGATGGTAAAATAGTGAGACCTGACACGGGCATTGTTCCCACGTCAATTCTGGTCGTAGCCATGCCGGTAGGTGATAGTAGGTAACCGCATTAAATGCTATGGCTTTTGTCCTGGGGTAGGTAAAGAGAAGGAGTCGAGGCGCTTGACCCAGGCTCACGCGAGTCGGAGTTTTTCCCAGTGGGCGGACGAGCTTCGCGCGGGTCGGAGCGTCGTCGAGGTAGCTTGCCGTACGGGACGGGGCACGGTCGAGGCGCCCCGTCGAGCGGGCCTCGTACGAGTCGGAGCCGGAGCGCGGTCGAGGCGCCCCGTCGAGCGGGCCTCGTACGAGGCGGACAGGATGCGCGGTTGAGGCGGGCTGTCTTTTATTGCGGTGCCAGTCGTTTTAGTTTTTTACTAGCGTTGGGTGTGGGTACCCCCGTACTTTTGGTACCGACAGTAGCCCCCGAGCCTTTGGGTGAGTGTGTGATCACTCTCCCAGAGGTTTGTTCGAACTGGAGCCGTAGCGTCGTGATCTTTTTCCGGTGGGGGCGCGCGAGCGCACCCGCCGGGTGTAGCCCCCGAGGCCTCGGTGGAGTGCTGGGACTCCTCCGAGGTCTTGTTTTCGTTTTATTGGGGGATGATTCGTTGCGTCCGAGCCCCCGAGCCTCGCGCGCACGAGGTCGATTAGAGTCCCGACCGTCTTTTGTGCGACCCTCGCGCTCCCTTTCGAAAAAAGGAGGAGGGGTGGAGAACGCCGTACTACCCTCGTTTGGGCGCGAGTTTCGACGCTCTCCGGTGAGCTGCTAGCGGGGAAATTCGAGTGAGAGCCCGCGCCCCGTTCGTTAGGGGTCGGCTAGTGGCCCGGAGGCGCTCTCAAAGATGCCAAGGAGTGGTCGCGTGGATCTCGATTCCCTGCGACAGGATTCGAGGGCTCGATGCCTCCCCCGGGGGGATTCCTACGGCGACCTCCTCCTTCGGCCTCGAATACGTCCTGGGGTGCCTCGAGAGCGTGGCTCGAGCCCTTGGCCATGTACGGGCGCACCCTGGGTCGTCCCTAACTCTGTTGCTCGAGGGCAGCTGTCGAACCCTGGTCGAGGGCCAGCTTTCATTCCCTCGAGGCTTAGGTTTCTGCGGTCGAGCCCCCGAGCCTCGCGCGCACGAGGTCGATCAGAGTCCCGACCGTCTTTTGTGCGACCCTCACGCTCCCTTTTGAAAAAAGGAGGAGGGGTGGAGAACGCCGTACTACCCTCGTTTGGGCGCGAGTTCCGACGATCTCCGGTGAGCTGCTAGCGGGGGAATTCGAGTGAGAGCCCGTGCCCCGTTCGTTAGGGGTCGGCTAGTGGCCCGGAGGCGCTCTCAAAGATGCCAAGGAGTGGTCGCGTGGATCTCGATTCCCTGCGACAGGATTCGAGGGCTCGATGCCTCCTCCGGGAGGATTCCTATGGCGACCTCCTCCTTCGGCCTCGAATACGTCCTGGGATGCCTCGAGAGCGTGGCTCGAGCCCTTGGCCATGTACGGGCACACCCTGGGTCGTCTCTAACTCTGTTGCTCGAGGGTAGCTGTCGAACCCTGGTCGAGGGCCAGCTTTCGTTCCCTCGAGGCTTAGGTTTCTGCGGTCGAGCCCCCGAGCCTCGCGCGCACGAGGTCGATCAGAGTCCCGACCGTCTTTTGTGCGACCCTCACGCTCCCTTTCAAAAAAAGGAGGAGGGGTGGAGAACGCCGTACTACCCTCGTTTGGGCGCGAGTTCCGACGATCTCCGGTGAGCTGCTAGCGGGGGAATTCGAGTGAGAGCCCGTGCCCCGTTCGTTAGGGGTCGGCTAGTGGCCCGGAGGCGCTCTCAAAGATGCCAAGGAGTGGTCATGTGGATCTCGATTTCCTGCGACAGGATTCGAGGGCTCGATGCCTCCCCCGGGGGGATTCCTACGACGACCTCCTCCTTCGGCCTCGAATACGTCCTGGGGTGCCTCGAGAGCGTGGCTCGAGCCCTTGGCCATGTACGGGCGCACCCTGGGTCGTCCCTAACTCTGTTGCTCGAGGGCAGCTGTCGAACCCTGGTCGAGGGCCAGCTTTCGCTCCCTCGAGGCTTATACTGGGCTCGGGGCCCGTTTCCCAGATATCTGGGAATATCCGTCCGCGGATCCCTCCCCCGCCCGTTAGCCGGGCGCGTCTTTTGGGGGAGGCGAGATCGGCGCGGTAGTGGGCGACGTGGCGTACGGTTATGACGTGGGGGACGGCCACGTGCCCGACTCCTGCGAGATGTAAAGAAACGGTTAGGTGGGCGCATTTAATGCTGGAAACTGTTCCTACCTTTTCGCGCGGCTGTTGGGCTTCCGCCTGGGCATATAAAATCAAGGACTGAGGGTCTGCGTTCCCCTCCGTTCCCTTGCACTCCTACATTCTTCTGCCTCAGACAACCCTCGCCTTATCGCACTCTGCGCCCGCATTGTTGTCGCCACCGCGTCCTCTTCGTCCACCACCCCTTTCGACAATACCGATGGCAGGAAAGAGCCAGATCCTCGCCGCCGACGACTGGGCCGCCTCCTCGGTGACGGAGAGGAGGTTGGAAGAATTGGTCGAGGACGGACTGCTGCGGCCGAGGACGAGCCGGTCGCAACCGGAGTGGATCGCGCCGCCCCCTGCCCACCGGGAGCCGGCGCCCCCGGAGGGGTACGTGGTGAGCTTCGTCTGCTTCCACGAGCGAGGGTTTGGCGTGCTGGCGTCCGTCTTCATGCGCGCGCTCCTCCACTACTACCAGGTGGAGCTTCACCACCTTTCCCCCAACGCCGTCGCGCAGGCCGCCATTTTCGTGGCGGTCTGTGAGGGCTACCTTGGGGTGGAGCCACAGTGGAACCTGTGGCTTCACCTTTTCAAGGCCAAGCTCTTCGCCAAGAAGGCGGGGGAGAAGGGCGTCTTGTGCGCGGCCCGAGTATGGAGCTGCGTCCTGTAGGTGAGGTCGAGCCGGGCGGATCTGTACATCCCGGCTCGCCTCATCTCTTCGAACAGTGGGTGGCACGAGATTTGGTTCTACCTCCGCAATGATGAAAATCAGTTGCCGAGGTACACCGGCCGCGTGCTGACCGCTCGAGAGGAGCGCTGGACATACGGAGTGCCGGAAGCCGAGAAGCCGCGCCTGGACCCGCTGCTGGCGGCGCTGCAGCAGCTTCGCCTTTAGGGCTTGACGGCTGCGGCGGTGGCCACGACCTTCCATCGTCGTAGGGTGATGCCGCTGTGCCGACGTCGTCTCTGCCTCGACCAGATGACTCCGGAGGCATCGCTGGAGGGGACCCGGATGTCCCATGAATCCCTTTCCCTCGAGGAGGTCCTCCGGCGAGCGCGTCGGATAATCGGGAACTTCAAGGTGGAGGAGACTAACCGGGTCCTCATGAGACCTACCGAAGGGTTCGAGCCAGTGATACGTATCTTAGGATTAGTAGGTTTGCCAGTTTCGTTTATTTTTGGATTTCGCTGATTTGATCGAGGCCGGCGCGTAGGATTTGTCGGCGCTGCGAGAGACGCGTCCGCCAGTCCCAAAGGACCGGCCCGCCCGGGAGGCTCGACGCCAGCATGCTTCCAAGAAGAAGCAAACCAAGGAGATGGCCAAGAAGCGGGCAATCCGCAAGGCCAAAGAGGTGGTGGCGTTGAAGAAGCTCCGGCGCCAGCAGACTATCGATGGGGTCCCCCTGGCGCCTCGCCTTCCGAGACGATCTCGGGGGAGGATGACGACAGCAGCAGTGAGGATGATGATGCCCTGTCGCGGTATGAGACCGGTGGAACCCATCAGGGGGGCGTCCTCCTCGATCGTCGTGGTCGAGGAGTCCGAGGAGGAGGAGAAGACGGAGAAGGAGACGGGCCCCTCGATGGGAGGGGCCGCTTTACCCCGGACCCATCAAGAGGGGTCGACGGGGATGTCCGTACCAGCCTAGGCCCCGCAAGCTTGGGCAGGGGCCGGGACGGCAGTACCGGCGTCGTCATCGGCGGCGGCGTCGGCAGGCGTGAGAACCCGAGGCCAACTGGCCTCGGAGGCACAAAAGGCGCAGGGCGGTGCGTCGGTCAGGGCCCCCAGGAGTGCCCGGCCTGCTGGTGAGGCCGCTGCGAGGCCACAATCGGCCGCCCCGGGAGGCTCGGGTCGCATGGGGTCGAGGCCCTTGGTGCCAATTTCCGGGTAAGCGTCTCTGCTCGTTTGTCCTGCCTTTCTTGGGGTCCGTTGGCTGACGTTTCTTCATTTTGCAGGTTAAAGCGGAAGGCGGAGCCAATGGGGCTTACCCCCGTGAAGTCGCTGCGGGCCAGTGCCGTTGTCCTTAACCGGACGGCGGAGCAGGATGCGGCCTGGGTCCGGCAGGTCGAGGCCGCGAAGGGGCGCCTGCGACAACGGCAGGAACCATCGGACGCCACGGCGGTTACTGGCACAGACCCTGCCGTGGAGGGGTCCGAACCGGCGGAGATGGTGGCGCCCGGCGCGGTCGAGGCGGGGCCCAGGTCGTCAGCGACGGCCGAGGCTGGCGTCGAGGTCGCGACGGGCGAGGCACCCGTCCGCGACGGGGAGCGGGCGGGGGCTGACGTGACCATGGAGGAGGTCGCGTCGGTGTCGGGGTAGGAGGCGGCCCTAGCGGGCGGGTCGCCATCGCAACAAGACCTGTTGGCCGAGCCAGCGGGTATAGTGGAGGGCGGGGCGGTCGAGCCCCTGACCGGAGCGTCGGAAGAAGAGGTGCCGGCTCCGGGGGCGCCTACGGTCGAGGCGCGGGTACCAGAGCCGTCTTCGGTCGAGGCGCCGGCTCCGGAGGCGCCGGCGGTTGAGGGGCCAGTTCCCCTAGGGGGTGGGCACCCATGGCCGCGGACCTTGCCCCCGATGACACCCCCCTTGACAAAGGGAAACAAGTGATGGGGGTCGAGGGGGGCGAAGCCGCGGATCAGGCCGGTGCCTCGACGGCCGTCAGAGAGGCGGAAACTGCGGGTGAGGCCGGTCCTTCCGCGGGACCGGGAGACGCCCCGGCTGGGTCGTTGTCGTCATGGCCCGACATCACCGCGCTGGCGATAGCGCGGGCAGAGGCGGAGATACCGAGGTGGGGGGGCCGTCGCTCCAGTTCAGGGACGCCGCGAACCCCGACGCCGAGCCCATCTTCGTCCTGAACGACAAAGATGAAGTGCACCGATGGGAGTACCTCGAGGGCGTCCGCCGGCACCTTGATCGGTTGCTCCAAGTGGCGTATGGTGCCGTGCGGAGTATGGGGGATGCCACCGAGGTACGATCGACCCGTCGGCTTTTTCTGTGGTTTTCTTGGTGTCTTTTTCCCTCGGCTTTTTAAGCTTTTCGGTTTTTTTTCGGATTGCGTTCATGAGCTGAAGGAGCACTCCCGCCGCAAGTCACTCTTCATCCGGGATGAGAGTGGTGTGTGGGCCGCGCTGTCTCAGCAACGGGTCTTGGCCGAGGAGGCCCAGAAACGGCTTTCCGATCGGAACGCCGAAATGGCCGAGCTGCGCGTCGCCTACGCGGTGCTGAAAGAGGAAGCGATGCAGGCATGGGCGGCCGAGGCCGTGATGCGCACCGGCATGGACAAGGCTCAGGAGGAGGCTGCCCAGGCCCGCAGGGATCTCGAGCCCCTATCGAGATGGGTGAAGGAGCTCGAGGAGAATGTCTCGCAAGTTAGTCGTCAACGCGACACCCTCAACGTCGAGGTCGAGCAGTCCACCGCTCGTTCTGATGCTCTGAAGGACGAGGTCACGACGCTGAAGGGAGCCGTCCAAGAGAAGGACGCAGCTCTCGAGTCTGCTCGGCAAGAGATCGAGGCGCTAAAGGCAACCATTGGTGACAAAGACAACGCCTTCCTTGGGCTCGAGCGGACTTGCGGGGGGCTTCGTGACGAGGTTGTGGGCCTGCAGACCCACATCGAGGGTAAGTGTGATTGTTATGGCCACGATGCGGAGGGCCTTGCGTTGGGTATTAATCTGTTTGTCGTGTTTCAGAGCTGGAGAGGGAGAACCGAGAGGCCCAATCCTCTGCCAACTCCTTCCAGAGCCTCCTCGAAGCCGAGATCCGGAGGACCCAACTGCTCCAGGGCGCGATCACCACCGTGTGTGACGCCCTGGGGGTCGAGCCCGACGCCGACACCGGGGAAGATGTTCTGGGGAACTCCTTCGTCCGTCGGATGGTGGCGCTGGGCCGCCTTGCCCGGGAGAAGATACGGGACGGCCTCCATCACGGCGTGAAGAGGGCGCTGGCCGTCGTCCGTTCAGGGTTTGTGTTCGACATGAAGCTCGTCGCTGAGGGCTTTATCACAGACCCGGACCGGACAGACGAGGAGAACGAGGATGCCTGCGTGGAGCTGATTGAAGCCGCCGAAGAGCCTGGAAGCCGTCTGGCCTCGCTTTTTGAAGCCGAGGTGGTTCCGCCTAATGACGATGAGGGCCTATGAGCCAAATCTGGGCATGAAGGCCCATGTAATAAGTTAGCATTTCAAATTTTGATCGTGGTGGCCTCGAAGGCCTAAAAACTCGAAACATAAACCGGTTCGTGGTTGATTTAGTTTTATTCAAGCTTTTCTTCCCTTTATCGCTTGGATCGTGTTCTTGCGTGATTTACTTAGCACGCAGCTGCATCCTTTGGTGTAAGGGAGCGAGTGGAGGTACCGTAGCCTCGGGGGCGTAAGTGATCTCACGGCTCGACCGCCCTCGAGCTTCAGGGTGATGTCGCGGCCTTGTAAATTGTGTGAGAGCCTGATCTAAGCGACAAGGGATATATTCTTTTTCAAAGTTAGGAACCGTTATTTAGATCTCCTTAGCGTGAAGTCGCACCTCTAAAAGGCGTAAGGGGTGAGTGGAGGTACCGTAGCCTCGGAGGCGTAGGTGATACTCCTGACTCGGAAGCCCTTTCGAACCTTAGGGTGCTCTTGCAGCGAAGTCGATCTAAGAAGCGATTCTTAGATTTAAAAAAGAGCATAAGTTTTTTCGGGGACTGGAAGGTTCCCCCCTTGTAGCCCCCGAGGGAGGGTCGATTCTAGGAGTGCAGAGTCGATCCTTCCTCACTGTAAAACGAAAGTTTGAACGTCGCTGTATTCTTTATTGACGAAAAAGAAAATACAGAGCCTCGAGGCTTTTTAAGGAAAGAAGCGACGTAGCTGTTCAATGTTCCAAGCGTTGGTGAGGATTTCGCCCTTCTCGTTGGATAGCTTGTAGGTGCCCGGCTTTAGTACTTCTGCGATGATGTACGGCCCTTCCCATGGTGGCGTGAGCTTTTGCCGTCCCTTGGTGTTCTGGTTCCGCCGTAGCACCAAGTCGCCGACGTTGAGGTCACGCTTGCGGACGTGTCTGTCGTGGTAGCGTCGGAGATCCTGCTGGTACCTGGCAGAATGTAACAGAGCCACATCTCGGGCTTCCTCGAGCTGGTCGAGGGCGTCCTGTCTTGTGGCGTCGTTATTTCTTTCGTTGTAGGCCTTCAACCTTAGGGATCCGTATTCTATATCGGTTGGGAGCATAGCCTCAGACCCGTAGACTAAGAAGAACGGAGTGAACCCCGTGGCTCGACTCGGCATTGTTCTCAGGCTCCACAGGACCGAGGGTAGCTCGGCAGCCCATCTTTTGCCATGTTTATTTAGCTTGTCGAAGATCCTGGGTTTCAGGCCTTGTAGGACCATACCATTGGCACGTTCCACCTGACCGTTTGTTTTTGGATGGGCCACGGCTGACCAGAGTACTCGGATGTGGTGGTTGTCGTAGAAATCCAAAAACTTTTTGCCAGTGAACTGGGTGCCATTGTCTGTGATGATACAGTTAGGGACCCCGAAGTGATGAATAATGCCAGTGAAAAAGAGCACAGCTTGCTCGGACCTGATGCTGGTGATAGGGCGGGCCTCGATCCACTTAGAGAATTTGTCGATAGCGACGAGCAAGTGGGTGAAGCCGCCAGCTGCCCTTTTCAATGGTCCGACAAGGTCGAGCCCCCAAACGGCAAACGGCCATGTGATGGGGATAGTTTGCAGGGCATGTGTCGGAAGATGGGTTTGTCTCGCATAGTACTGACAACCCTTGCAGGAGCGTACTAGCTTGACAACGTTGGAGACCGCGGTCGGCCAATAGAATCCTTGTCGAAAGGCGTTTCCGACGAGGGTTCGAGGTGCTGCGTGGTGACCGCAAGCCCCCGAGTGGAGATCGCCGAGCAGGTTCCTGCCTTGCTCATTTGTGATGCATCGTTGGAGGATACCAGTAGGGCTACGGCGGTAGAGCTCCCCGCTGTCGCCCATGATCACAAAGGTTTTGGCCCGGCGCGTGATCCGTCGAGCCTCGGTCTTACCCGAGGGGAGGTCCCCTCGGATAAGGTAGTCGAGGTATGGGACGCGCCAGTCAGGCTCGAGGTCAGACAGCGGGGTCGAGCCTTCCACCTGCATGGCCTCTGCCCCGGTCGAGGGGGCTTCCGCCTCAGGTGGAGGGTGGAGTGACGTCCCGCCAACCCCTCCGTCTGGCTCGAGGTCCACGGACGGCTGCTGAAGGTCTTTTGCGAAAACGTCTGGTGGGACCGTAGCTCGACTGGACGCGATTTTTGCCAGTTCATCGGCGGCCTCATTGTACCTACGCGCGACGTGGTTGAGCTCGAGGCCGTGAAACTTGTCCTCGAGGCGCCGTACTTCTTGATAGTAGGCTTCCATCTTGGGGTCACGGCAACTCGAGCTCTTCATGACCTGATCGATCATGAGTTGGGAGTCGCCTCGAACGTCAAGGTGTCGGACCCCGAGTTCGATGGTGATTCTTAATCCCGTGACGAGCGCCTCGTATTCGGCGACGTTGTTAGACGCAGGAAAGTGAAGCCAGATGATGTAGCGCATGTGAACCCCGAGGGGTGAGACGAAGAGCAAGCCCACGCCCGCTGCCGTTTTCATCAGCGACCCATCAAAGTACATGGTCCACAGCTCCGCCTGAAGCTGTGGAGGGGGGAGTTGGGTGTCGGTCCACTCAGCCAGGAAATCTGCTAACACCTGTGATTTGATAGCTTTTCGCGGTGCATAGGACAAGGTCTCACCCATGAGTTTGACTGCCCATTTGGCAACCCTACCCGAGGCTTCCCGGTTCTGGGCTATCTCTCCCAAGGGGAAAGAAGAAACCACAGTAATCGGGTGACCCTCGAAGTAGTGTCGGAGCTTGCGCCGTGTCAGGATGACGGCATATAGCAGTTTCTGGATCTATGGGTATCGACTCTTGGATTCAGAGAGCACTTCGCTAATGAAATAGACCGGCCTCTGGACGAGCAAGGTATGTGCCTCCTCGGCCCGTTCGACAACCAGGGCAGCACTGACTACTTGTGATGTCGCGGCGACATAGAGTAGGAGTGGTTCACCCGGGGTCGGAGGGACGAGGATTGGTGAGTTAGAGAGTGTGGCCTTGAGTTTTGTGAGAGCCTCCTCGGCCTCATGGGTCCAGGAAAAGTGCTCCGATTTTTTCAAGAGACGGTACAGAGGGAGTGCTTTTTCGCCGAGGCGCGAAATGAAACAGCTGAGTGCCGCCAAGCAACCTGTGACCCTCTGTACGCCCTTCAGATCTCGGATGGGGCCCATCTTGGTTATTGCAGAGATTTTTTCAGGGTTGGCCTCGATGCCGTGTTTGGATACGATGAACCCTAAGAGCATACCTCGTGGGACGCCAAAGACGCATTTCTCTGGGTTGAGCCTGATGTTTTTTGCCCGAAGGCATTTGAACGCGACGTCGAGGTCGCCGACCAGGTCGTCGGCTTGTTTGGTTTTGACAACGATGTCGTCGACATAAGCCTCGACGATCGACCCGATGTGTTTTCCGAAAACATGCTGCATGCATCGCTGGTACGTTGCCCCCGCGTTCTGGAGACCGAAGGGCATCGTAACGTAGCAATACATGCCGAACGGGGTGATGAATGAAGTTGCAAGCTGGTCGGACCCCTTCATTTTGATTTGGTGGTAGCCGGAGTATGCATCTAAGAATGAGAGAGTTTCACATCCCGCAGTGGAATCAATGATTTGGTCAATGCGTGGCAAAGGAAAGGGAACTTTTGGACATGCTTTATTTAAACCGGTGTAGTCTACACACATCCTCCATTTCCCACTCTTTTTCGTAACTAATACGGGATTAGCTAGCCACTCGGGATGATGAACCTCCTTGATGAATCCGGCCTCCAACAGTTTGTGTATTTCCTCGTCGATGACCCTGCGCTTCTCCTCATCGAAGCGACGCAGGCGTTGCTTCACCGGTTTGGATCCGGCCCAGATCTCCAAGGCGTGCTCGGCGACTTCCCTGGGTATGCCTGGCATATCCGAGGGACTCCACGCAAAGATGTCGACGTTTGCGCGGAGAAAGTCGACGAGCACTGCTTCCTATTTAGGATCGAGGGTGGCACTGATGCTCAGTGCCTTTCCCTTGGCGGGCTCGAAGCTGCCGGCATGGCGTTTTGGGTCGGGAATCGCATTGGCAAGACCGTCGAGGTCTGCAGCCAAGATCGCCGACTCCAAAACAGCCTCGCCGTGTTCGACGCACTCGACGTCGCACTCGTAGGCATGTTCATACGAGGGCCCTACAGTGATGACACCGTTTTGACCCGGCATTTTGAGCTTGAGGTAGGTGTAGTTCGGGATTGCCATGAACCGAGCGTAGTATGGGCGTCCCAGGATAGCGTGGTACGTTCCACGGAATCCGACCATTTCAAAAGTGAGAGTCTCCTTTCGGAAGTTGGCCGGTGTGCCAAAACAAACGGGTAGATAGACCCATCCGAGGGGTTCCGCCCGTTTCCCTGGCACGACTCCGTGGAAGCCCCCGACGCTAGGTTGGAGGCGCGCTCTCCCGACCCCCAGAAGGTCGAGGGTCTAGGAGTAGATGATGTTGAGGCTGCTTCCGCCGTCCATGAGCACCTTGGTGAGGCATGTGTTGGCGATGACGGGGTCAACAACGAGCGAATAGACTCCCGGGTTGGGGACGTGGTCTGGGTGGTCGTCACGGTCGAAAGTGATGGCCACCGCGGACCAATCAAGGAAGCGGGGGACTGCCGTTTGTACGGAGAAAACCTCACGCCGTTCTCGCTTGTGCTGGCGTGTCGAGAGGCGGGTCGAGGGTCCTCCGTAGATTATGAAGCAGTCGTGGATCTCGGGGAATTCCCCGTCCTTGTCGTCGCCTTTAGGGTCCTCCTTCTTGTCGTCCTTCTTGACGCCGGCACCCCCAAAGTACCTGCGAAGCATATGACAGTCCTCGAGGTTATGGTTAGTAAGTCCCTTGTGGTAGGGACACAGTTCTTTGAGCATTTTGTCGAAGACTCCCCCGCCGGGGAGGCCTCGAGGCTTTTTGTGCTCGGTAGCAGCGATGAGCTCGTCGGCCGGGGCCTCGAGCTTGCCCTGCTGGCCTTTCTTCTTCTTGCGGTTGTTCCTCTTGGAGCCCCGGGTGGAGCTCGCGGGATCGTCGACCTTCTGCTCCCCCCTCTCCGGGTCGCCACCAAAGATTGCACCAACCGCCTCCTCGCCGGCGGCGAAGTTGGTGACAATGTCCATTAACCCGTTGGCAGTGAGCGGAGTGTTACGGCCCAATTCTCGGACCAACTCTTTACAGGTGGTGCCGGAGAGGAAGGCCATGATTACGTCGGAGTCAGTGACGTTGGGGAGTTTGGTACGCTGCCGGGAGAAGCGCCGGATGTAATCCCGGAGGGATTCACCTGGTTTCTGCTTGTAGCTCCGGAGGTCCCACGAGTTGCCGGGGCGCATGTAGGTCCCCTTGAAATTTCCCTCAAACACCCTCACGAGATCGTCCCAGTCGTGGATCTATCGAGGTGGGAGATCCTCGAGCCAGGCTCGGGCGGTGTCGGAGAGGAACAGGGGGAGTTGTTGAATGATGACCCGGTCGTCGGTGGCCCCACCCAGCTGACACGCCAAGCGGAAATCGGCGAGCCAAAGTTCGGGTTTGGTTTCACCGTTGTACTTGGTGAGAGTCGTGGGGAAGCGAAACCGAGCCGGGAGCACCGTCTCACGGATAGCCTTACTGAAGACTCGAGGACCCGGAGGCTCGGGTGAAGGGCTTCGATCTTCCAAACTGTCGTAGCGTCCGCCCCTGTGGACGTGGTAGCCTCGAGCCACGCCGTCACCGTGCTTGCGCGTGCGGCGCTCGACGATGTTGCCACGAGTGTCTCGAGACCCGTGGTCGTTGCTGGTGAGCTCAGGGGCCGGAGCTACCCGGTTTCGCCGGGCAGGCTCGGGGTGAACCGAGGCCTCTCTCTCCTGTCGGAAGGGCTCGATGATCCGCTCTGAGGCTGCCTCGCGTCGCCTCGAGGCAGAGCTCTCAGCCTGCTGCATGGCGGCGGTCTCGAGGAGTTCTCGGATTTCATCCCGAGCCTGACGGGTGTCGGGGTTTGACGGCTTGGGCATGTTGCGGAGAAGCATGGCGGCGACGACGACGTTCTGGCTGGCTCGAGCGAAAACGGGGGGGTCGACCATCCGGTCCTCATCGATGCGACGGTTGACGTCGCGAGCTCTTTCGCGAGCTCTCCCGCCAAGTGCGCGTTCCGCACGCTCACGCTCGAGGGTTTGTTGGAGTAGGCCCAGGTTTTCCCGTTCCTCATCAAGCCTGTCCTGCAACTCGCGAATCTGCTCGAGCTGCGCTCCTTGATCCGCAAGGAACTGAGGATCGTCTCGCTCAGCAGGAAGCTCGACATGGGGTGGCGTGTGCCTTCCTTCGACTGGCTCTTCGTCCTCTGATTCCGAAGTGCTTTCAACGTCGATGTTGAAGCATTCGCGGGTCGGATCATAGGTGTCGTCAGCCGAGTCGGAGTCAGGAGCGCCAAAGTAGTAGTATGACGGGGGAATGTGTGGCCGTTGCAAATCGTCACTGGGGTTGCGACGTTGAGAAGCAGTCACATGGGGCTCTGTGTCCGGTGTCTCCGTAGAGTCTAGATAATCAGAGGCCGATGTGGATGCAACGAGGTCCGGAGTGGAGCGTAGATGGTGTCCGAGGAGTTCCTCATAAGCACTCATGCGAGTGCTCACGAAAGATGCGTACACTTGGGCAGCCGAGTCTAGCCCAAACGGGAGTGGTGATGGAGATGTTGCTGTCCGTGCCGAAATGGATGCTCCGGACAGTGGCGTCTCACCGGACGGGGGAGCGGCGGGATTCCCCGTTGGCATGTTACCCTCAGTCAAGCTCATCCTTCCCAAACCTTCCACAAGGAGGTCTAGGCTGGCGCCTGGCTGGGGGGTGCCAGACCGGGGGACCCCGTCGCCCTCCACGAGGTGAAGACGGTGGTTGTGCCGGGCTCATCGTCGTCGGGCGGCCCGCGCCCGCCTAGAGCGACGGTGCCGGTGGATTGCTCCCCCGGGCTGGGAGAGCTCGTAGTTCTCGTCGGATGGGTGCCTGGGGGGAAGTAGGACCATATCATAGCCATGGCCAAGCGACATGAACTCTAAACTCCCGAACCAGATCACCGTGGCCAACGGAATAGGGCGTTCGGGGTCAGCCATCCAGGAAAAAAGGCGAGAAAGCGACGTTTGGCACGCAGCGATCCCCTACCTGGCGCGCCAACTGTCGGTGTTCGGACCCGAGGGGGTCCTAAACCAACGAGTAAATGCTGCGTGTCTCTTTCCTGGATGGTGATGCAAGGAGAATACACGGGGGTTTATCCTGGTTCGGGCAAAAGAAGGCCCTACGTCCAGCGGGGGGAAGAAGTTTGTATTTCCTTGCACCGAAGTGCTCGTGTAGGGGTTACAAGCAGGCGAGAGAGGGCGCCGAGCCCAAGTCTCAAAGAGAGGAAAAAAGGACAAGGATGGTTGCTTGAAGTATCGATCTCTTGTTTTTTCTTCGTTGTCTGTTGTTGTGTGGTCGGGTGCTTCGTTTTTTTTCTCCTCCTTCGTAGAACCCTGGCCTGCCCTTTTATAGGGCGAGAGGGGGCCAAGACGACGGGGGGTGATGTTTGGTCGATTCCTGTTGAGTTGACTGTAGCGACGTGCCCTGGGAATGGCCGGCCATCCCTGGACACTATGGCGTCGTGGGAGACGAGACGGTGAAATGACCCGGAACGCCGTGCCATACCGTCCTTCCCTTGCCGTTGAACTGTGCCGAGCGTCGAGGTTGGGTCGAGGCCGGGTCGAGACCGGATGAATAAGGCCGAATCCCCGAGATTGCGGGAAACGGGCCTTGTCTTATCCCCCTCGAGGGTGACCGATGGTAAACAGTGTGCGGTAAGGTGGGTATAGTGACGGGTTTCACCTCCCATCATGGGATGGATGGTAAAATAGTGAGACCTGACACGGGCATTGTTCCCACGTCGATTCTGGTCGTAGCCATGCCAGTAGGTGATAGTAGGTAACCGCATTAAATGCTATGGCTTTTGTCTTGGGGTAGGTAAAGAGAAGGAGTCGAGGCGCTCGACCCAGGCTCACGCGAGTCGGAGTTTTTCCCAGTGGGCGGACGAGCTTCGCGCGGGTCGGAGCGTCGTCGAGGTAGCTTGCCGTACGGGACGGGGCGCGGTCGAGGCGCCCCGTCGAGCGGGCCTCGTACGAGTCGGAGCCGGAGCGCGGTCGAGGCGCCCCGTCGAGCGGGCCTCGTACGAGGCGGACAGGATGCGCGGTTGAGGCGGGCTGTCTTTTATTGCAATGCCAGTCGTTTTAGTTTTTTACTAGCGTTGGGTGTGGGTACCCCCGTACTTTTGGTACCGACAGTATTATAGACATTTTATAGTTTTTCACAACTAAGAAAAACTGTTTTACCATTTTTTTAAAGAAGGCTTTAACTTTTTCAGAGACTTTTCGTTCGAAAGACCTGAACCAGAGCTATTCTTTGGAGGAGCCACTTTTATGTGAGAAAAACCATTATTACTTATATAGGTTACTCTAACCACCTATGAGGCCGAGCCCCAAAACGTTATTAGCCTCACAAAAAAGTAGTTGTTCACGTCGATGTGAAGGTCTAAGACCTATGATTTTTGCAGTGCAGACTACTAGTTCTACCACCTCTCTCTGCGTATTTGTAGGAAGTCACTTTTTTGCTTTTTAGCAAATCATCCGTCTGTTTCTCAGTCTCTTTGTTTCTCTCCGTCTTCCCATCGTGCGCTTTAGCAAATGCTTCATGCTTTTGTCAGACCAAGCTTTCGCTGCCTCTGCAGATCACTCTGACCACTTGAAAAGATCTAGATACTTGGTGCAGAACTGAAGATGTTACTCGAGACCACCATTCACACTGTAGAGTTGGGCATGAACTGAAACCACTATTCAACTTAATTTAGACGCATTACATCAACATGGAGGCTAGGACTCCCACCCACGCTAAAGTGTTGGCGCTGACCTTGGAGAGCCCATGGACTTAATGTGGATGACCCAAAATTAAGTAATATATATGATCTCGAGTGGGACAAATCCAAGATTCTTTTAACATGCTCTTGAGCCTTGACGAATCTGATCAATGTCCTTTTAATCTCATGATATATGTATATCAAACAATGAGTGTAATTAAGTTTTTTTGGTAGAATCTATCTAGCTGAGTTAAAGTCATCGACTTTGACACGAATATTTGTATTTTTCTTAGAATTATTTAGAAAATTAACGATAATATTTCTTAGTAGGCGGTGAGTCCATGGACAGATGTGACACCTATGGTGATTTTATCATTTTCGAGATATGTGAGGTCAACTTTTTGAATGTGCTTATAATTCAAGTGTGGGTGTGTGTCCTTAAGGGTGAGCTTATGTTTTTACCAACACAAATAGCTACTGATGCATACATGAAACTTAGTTGCTCTTTCGCGACCAAATGGCTACATTCGTGCTTGGCAACCCGGACGAGCTGCAGCCTGAGTAGAGGAGCTAGAGATTCCAACAACAGATTCAAAAGAGGCGCACGTTTGAGGAAGTACACAACATTCAGCAAGGCAGCAATAACAAAACAGGAATGCTCAGCCACGGGCGTCTGCCCCGTGCGCACGTGGCTCCCCGTCCGCAGCGAGCCGGCCTCTCAAAAAAAAATCCCCACTGTCACGGTTTGGCTGCTCATCTGTCCACCCCGTCACGGCCCCTTCCCCAATCTCGCCCCGTCCCCATTCGCACCGTGCCCTTCCCCCCCCCCTCCACGCCACACCCTATGGCTGGCTGCGCCGCACCCCATCCTCTGCGAGCGGACGACGCTGAATGACTACGGCCGAGCGAGCAGCGGCGCTAGAGACCTAGAGTAGCAGCAATAGGGCCGCCGCCCATGGGCGCGAGCCTAGGCCACGAGCAGGTGTTGGAGAATCACAGAAGGGCCGGCGAGCTCCATGTGCCACCTCCGACCTCCGCGTCGGCATCAAGCTCCGTAACGACGAGCGTCTATTCGTCCAAGCAGAAAGGTGACATTATGCTGAAAGCGTATATTGCAAACATATGTTTCAAGTGTTTCAGATGTGTCATATGGATGTTGCAAGTGTTTCATCTGGATGTTGCAAACGTAAATTGAAATGTTGCATGTGTTTCAGAGATATGTTACAAGCGACTGTTCTCAATGTTTCATGATGTTCCATATGTTTCACACACTATGTTGCGAGTGTCTTCTCTGTATGTTACATATGTTTTGCAATGACTTTCAAGTGTTTTCAGGTGTTTTTACAAGTGTTTCAGACGTATGTTTCAAGTGTTTTATATCTTTTTTGTATGTTGCAAGTGTTGCATCTGGATGTTTCAAAGATAAATTTGGATATTACATATGTGTGTACGATATCGGGAGCACGTTAGGGATGGGATGCGGCAGAGACGGGCACCGAGGTGAGCAGGACGCGACGGGGGAGGATGGTGGCACTGCGGAGACGGCCGTCATGAATGACGCGCGCGCTCTGTTCCATTACGCGGGGACAGACGCGCTGGCTTGAATCGTTTTTCTGTTGCGGGTCAATTTCAACAGACGGTTAGAATCACAGGTCTGCTGGACGAGTCCTGGCACCAGACGTCCGGACGCTAGCTGTTTCAGTAACAAAAGCCTTCCTCAACGGCCAGCCGCCATCCACGGTGAGGAGTAAAAATCTAAGCTACAGATACATGCTGCACTGCACCACCGTCTTATCCGTGACCGTGAGTTGCCCGATGAAACAGCGATAGCTAGCAAGAATGCAACACTTGATCACGGCCAGCCTGCACGCAATGCGACAAGAAAACTGCTGATAATGATTCGTTATTAGAGAAAAACATTATTTCTTCGCTGAAAAGTAGTGCCGAAGTAGTGCTAAAAAACAAAGCCGCAGGGAGGGCTGGAGGCGGCTGTGCACAGAACTGCCGCCGCCTCCAGCCCAGCCGACCTCCGGCTCCGTGTATATATGGAAATAATTTCTTGTCCAACCTCACCATATCAATGTGCAGTTTAGCTTATAGAAGAGGGAAGCTGGAAACTGTTTTTTGGTAATATAAAGAGTCCAGGATTCTAAACAATACTCGTAGCAGGATCGATCAGAATCATAATCCTTTCCCTGTATATATATACGCGCGCTTGCATCAATCCTTCCTACAAATACAGCCTCGCCGTACGGTCCTCCTCTCATCGATCCATCCGCAAGAACACAAATAACCCAAGCACCATGGGGGCGGACACGCAGCGCGTTTCCGCAGCCAGCGCCGGGCTCACGTCGTTGGCGCTCCGCCTCGCGAAGAAGCTCGCCGCCAACCAGAGTAGCGACCACGGCAACAGCGGCAACCTCGTCTTCTCGCCGCTGTCCATCTACGCCGCGCTGGCTCTGGTGGCGGCCGGGGCACAGGGCGCCGCCCTGGACGAGCTCCTCGCCTTGCTAGGCTCCGCGTCGCGCGACGAACTCGCTGAGCTCATTCGCGGCGCGCTCGGCGACGGCTCCGGGTCCGGCGGGCCGCTCATCGCGTCCGCTTGCTGCGTCTGGCACGACGACGAGATGGTCTTGAAGCCGGCGTTCAGAGATACCGCCGTCGAGTGCTTCAAGGCCGAGGTGCGAGCCGTGGATTTCAAGACAAAGGTGCGTACGTGCGTTCTTCTTCTGCCTCCGTCCACCGTCGATCCGCGATAACATGCCCGATGATCCCCATCCGCAGCAAGCTTGTTAACCACTATGCACGCGTTCACACGTACGCAGGCAGAGGAAGCACGGAAGGAGATCAACAACTGGGTCTCGAGGGCCACCAAAGGGCTCATCACCGACGTACTTCCTCATGGCTCCGTAGACGCCAAGACCGGCCTGATGCTCGTCAACGCCATCTACTTCAAGGGCAAATGGGTGACGCCCTTCACCAAGCGCTTCACCGAGGTGGAGGACTTCTACCTCCTCGACGGCACCGCCGTGGAGACGCCGCTGATGCGCGGCTGCGGCAGCTACCTCGTCGCCGTGCACGGCGGGTTCAAGGTGCTCAAGCTGCCGTACCAAGCACCCCCGGCCTTCTCCCCCTTCGGCGGCGGGATGCAGATGGCAAAGGTCGCGCACCGCGGTGGCGTCGGCGCCATGTATTCCCTGTGCGTCTCCCTGCCGGACGCGCGCGACGGCCTGTGGAGCCTCGTCGACGAGCTCGCCGCGTCCGGCCCGGCGTTCCTGCACGACCACCTGCCCTGGAGGGAGGTCTGTGTCGGCAAGCTACGGCTGCCCAGGTTCAAGATGTCCTTCTCCAGCGACCTCACCAACGCCCTCTGGGAGATGGGGCTCGAGGCCACGCTTGACCCTCGCGACGAAGGCGCCACCGACCTGACCGACATGTCCGAGAGAAGAGGCTACGACGGCGTGTCGCCTAAGATAGACGCCATCTGTCACAAGGCGGTGATTGAGCTGAACGAGGAAGGCACGGAAGCCGCAGCTGTAACGTACGTTGGCTTTCCCGCGCCGGGGGCTGCACCGCCTGGCCCTCCACCAAAGACTGTCGATTTCGTCGCCGACCATCCCTTCGCGTTCTTTATCGTGGAGGAGGTGTCCGGCGCCGTCGTCTTTGCTGGCTGCGTCATTGATCCGTCCCAGTGACGGCTGCTTGCCTGCCAGGATTCTTTTGGATACATTTCACCCTAGTTAAGTTTGATCACATGTATTTAGTTGACAACTAAATTTAGTTAAAAAAAATTTAAGTATCAATGTCATATAGTATAGTATAGAGTAAAAAGTACGAGTCTTATCATAATTGTCTAAGATTAGTTATGATAGATTAGTGATGGGAACCAAACAATCCCTTAGGTTGATTGGTATGCAGAGAAGATCGAGTACTACTTTTGCTCTGTGGCTTGACGCCTAAAAGCTGTGTGCACATCTCAATATAATGGAACTCGTTAATTACTTATGAATAAAAGGCTGTCATATCATATTTTCTGTTGTTACTCGTTGTCTCTTTTATTTCCTAGGTAGATACCAGTCTCACAAGTTCTCTACATTATAATCGACAACATTCTTTCGTAATAAACGGATCTCAAAAACCAATATTTTACCCGGTGCAAGAGCATAGCATAGCAACACAAGCTCAAACTGAAATAAGCCAGGCACAACATACGCAAAGTTACAGCAATCCAAGAACCAAGTTGATCCAAAATAATCTCAAATAATAATATCCTCAGAACAAAAATGACATGGGAGCACACGGCGGCCACGTATCATGTCATGTTGCAACCTTTATTGGACCACATGCTTCGCTGAAAGCGCAGATGAGATGGGATGAGCGCCCACCTTCCCACCCTCTCTTGCTCTTTTTTGTAGCTCTCTAGTATAGTTAGTGTTCTTTGTAGCCTGTGTGATCAAGTGCTTGGAGGCTGCGAGGAGGGCAAGCAGAGGGGATGGGCGCAAGGTTGCATAGGCGACGGGCATGGCCTGGAGGAGATAGAGGTAGCGCAAGCGGGCAAGAAGAGCGGACAAGGCCTAGAGGAGATAGAGGCAGCGTCGGCGAGCGAGGCAGATGCGGGCACGAACAGAGCAGTGTAGGAGGTGGATGAATAAGATTGATGGAGTGGTGGCTTGGATCGAGAAGGATAATATGTAGTAGATAAGGTGAAATAGCGATATATATAGCTAGCAAGAATGCAACACTCGATCACGGTCAGCCTGCATGCAATGCAACTAGCAAGCAAAGGAAACTTTGTCAGTTTACGAGGAGTAGAGGAGGGCTGGACTCTGGAGGCGGCCCGTGCACAGAACTGCCGCCGCCACGAGCTTGGTATCTCCAGGCCCCGCCGACCTCCGTGTATATGGAATTTCTTGGCCAACCCTCACCTAATCAATGTGCAGCTTACCTTAGAGAGGGAAGCTGGAAACTGTTTATGGTAATATATAAAGAGTCCAGGATTCTAAACAATACTCGCTCGTAGTAGGATCGATCAGTGCTTGGGCGTTGCTGCCGTCTGCCGCTGAACGCAAGGTCAGGTCGATGTTCAGTGTCTCCATCACCATTGAGGTTGGAGACGGCTCCTCCACGTGCTTCTGGATGGACGCCTGGCTGGCGGATGGGGCGATATCCACGTTTGCGCCAAACCTCTTCAGGGTCGTGGGTTGAAGACGACTGGGACGCACGGTCAAGGACGCCTTGTCCAATCGTTGTTGGGTTCGTGACATCACCGATGCGCGCACTGCACCGGTCATCTACGAGTATGTCCAGCTCTGGGCGACGCTTGAAGGCGTCCAACTACGACCCATGGAGACGGATCGTTTTGTCTGGCGGTGGACCGCGGACGGCAAATATTCGGTTCGCTCCGCCTATAGGACATACTTCACGGGATGGACTACCATGGCTGGCGCCAAGGAAATTTGGCGCGCGTCTGTTCCGCCCAAGGTGAAGTTTTTCTTCTGGATCGTGTTGCATCGCCGCCTGTGGATGGCGGAGCGCCGACAAAGACATGGTCTCCAGCAGAGCACGACGTGCGTCATTTGTGATCAGCTTGACAAAATGACTGACCATTTGCTGTGCTCCTACGTCTATGCCCGTGAGGTTTGGTCTCGCCAACTGCTGGCCATGGCCTCTCTCACCGCAGCCCCTCAGCAGGCTCTACCGTGCTTGACTGGTGGCTGTCGAGCAGAGCAACTATCCCAGAGGCGCTCAGGAGGAGCTTCGACTCCTTCATCTTGCTTGCCACTTGGAACCTGTGGAAGGAACACAACCGCCGCACCTTCGACTGAGAGTCCTGCACGCCGCCTCAGTTGGTCAACAAGATCCTAGAGGAGGTGGATGCTTGATAGGGGCCGGGTTCGGGAGCCTAGCTCTGCTCACCGCCCTCATCATGTGATACCTTTAGTCCACCACTCCCCCATAGTGCAATTGGTTATTTTCTAAGTACAACCGACTATCGCCACCACTAGCTGGTGATTTGTGTTTAATGTTTACTCCATGTTGCGGATGGCCGCTCATCGTACCTCATTATGGAGCGTGTAAACTATCCTTTTTCCACTTAATGAAACACGTGCAAAGTAGGATCGCTCAGAATCATAATCCTTTCCCTGTATATATACGCGTGCTTCCATCAATCCGTCCTACAAATACAAGCTCGTTGTACGTGCCGTCCTCCTCGCATCGATCCATCCCCAAGAACACAAAGAACCTCGCCATGCGGTTCCCCACCACCATCACATCACCATGGTCCAAGGAGGCGGACACACAGCGCGTTTCCGCAGCCAACGTGTAACATCTCGGGTGTTATAGTGGCTAAATAACTTGCCATGTCATCATATTGCACCGCAAAGCATCCATGATTAGGTTAACTATATATGCATCAACTAAAATGAGTTTACATTCCTAGGTTGGATGAGCTTCTGAGTTGTGTGACTCGACTCGAAAACCCTAATTTCGAATGTCACCGTGAATACTTAGTTTATGCCCCGTGTGATTTGAGGTGTATGACTGTGTTATACACTAGTGCCAAGTGTAGGGTATGAACTCAAGTCCAACATATAAAATGAAGCTTCAAGTTTGAGTTCGAATTGGAATCCAAAACTTGTCGCGAGTTTTGTGATTCGAATTTGAATTCACCTTTGGGGAATTATTAAAAGATTTTCAAAAGTCAATTTGGTCAACCAAGAGTGGCATTTGGTCAAACATATGATGATTGACTAAATGATGCCCTTGGATGATGGTATGATCACTAATATTCACCAATTAAAATAGCAACAAGTTTCAATTTGAAATTCTTCCGAAAACCCTAAAATCCAAAACCCTGATTTTTACCCCCTTTTGAAATAATTCAAAATCTAAGCAAAATTTGGAAAAAAGTTTAAAACCAAGTTTGTAGATCTTTTCAAGGGCTACAACTTTGGTGTTTTGAGTTTTCAAAGTTTTAGTGTAAAATGTGGAGTAATTTTGAAAAGAAGTAAATTTCAAATTTGACCCCTTTTCATCCGCAAACTCAAATTTCAAAATAGAGGCAGAATTTGAAAATGGTTTGAATATAAAAGTTGTAGGTCTTGGTTAGAGTTACAACTTTGGTGTTTGGAGTTTTTGAAGTTTCAATATAAAATTTAAGTAATTTCTAAATTATCAAATTTCAGAAAAATGTCCCCTTTTGATTTCAAATTCAAATTTCAAAATTCAGTTCGAATTTGAAAAAGTTTTCAACATGAAACTTGTAGAGATTTCATATCTTGGGAATTTTTTAAGTCACTACATGATTTTGGGAGTAATTTCAAAATAACAGTTTAGGGCTTTGTAGTTTGGGGGGATGCTACAATGTTTGGCGAATGAGAGCAAGGCAGCGAGCGGCATGGGCACCGGTGAGCCGCTGACGCCGAGCTGGCTAGTTCCACGGTCTTCTAGTGCGCCACCACGATTACCTTGAGCTTCTCACGTTCTCCTGCCCCATCTCTAGCTTCTCGGCCTCTATAAAGTGAGCCAGCGCCGTCCTCGTCGCTCTTCTTCTCCGTTTTCGCCCGCCACCGTCACAGCTCCGCCGGCCAATTTCATCCTCCCTGCTCCACCTTAGACTTCTCCATCTCGCCATCAGCACCGCCATCGCCTCGCGAATCTTTTGCGCTTCCTAGTGCAGTTGCTACCGCTCGGGATCGCGTGTGCACCGTCATCTTCAACCTCGGTCCACCGCCATCCGAAGTGAGCTCCGCCACCGTGGGCAACCCGGTACAGTCCGAGTTGACACTTTTGACCCAGCGTTCCCACATCATGGTTATTCATGCTTGCTCATGCGCTTGCCATCTTTTTCAGCGCCCGTGGAGACACGCCGGGACGTCGGAGTTTCCATTGGAGCGAGCAGTCACCATAGCCGTAGGCACCATGCCGCCTCACGTGGCTAGCCACCTCCACCGCTTCTCCGCGTCTACCGGCTACACAGCTACGCTCGTGGTGAGCCACCGGTGCTTCCCATGCTCTCAATTTAGTTGTTAACGGCTTGTATCGTCAGGGCGCCGGACACCGCGACCACCGTGCCGCCATGGTCGGGTGAGGCTTCTTCCATGGCGTCTGCGGGCAAGTGGTGTGTTCGTGGGAGTGTGGTAGGTGATGTAGGTCATGGTGCTCGATGTAAATTAGCTGGGGCTTCGTCGACGGGGTCATGGCCATCGGCCGGCCGTCGTGCCGCCATGGCCAGACGCGGGGGAAAGCAGAGAAGGAGAGGAGAACGGAGGAAGAAGGGGTGTTGGTCCAGGCCGTCAGCTGGGCCGAGCGCGCACAACGCGGGTGAGCACGGGCGCGAGCGGCTGCACGCGCTGCTGGGCCGAGCCGGAAGGAAAGAGGAGAAGCAGCCCGAGCTGCGGTTTTGTTTTTCTTTTTCAAAAAGATGAATAGTGTTAGTTTTTGTTTATTTCAATAGAATTTTTGTAGAGCTCCAAAATTAGTGAAAAATTTTGTGTAAGCTTTTCAAAGTGTAAACTATTTAGGAAAATTCTAAAATGCCAATTTTGATTACTTTTTGTAAGTTATTTAATTAGCTCAATTAAATGTTAAATGCAACTTCCAGGAATTTTAGTAATTAAAATATTAATCCAAAAATCATGAAATTTGTTTTGACACTATTTTAGGTCATGTTTAATCTATAGAAAAAGTTTGAGCTCAATTAGATGAAGTTTAATTTATTCTTAATTTATGCCTCAATTTATTTAAGTGGTTATTTAAATGTTAAATTGATAACGTTAAGTGTTGTGTGCTCTTTTGATTGAGTGATGACCTTGGGTCACTAATTCTTGGTGATCCTTGGTGCCTTAATTACTTTGTTGAGCTCGTTAGTAGCATGATCTTTAAGAAGTGTTAGTGTTGCTTAAGTAATCGTTGTTAGTTAGTAGGTTTTGTTGTTTGCAACTGTACCGCGAAGGAAAGTTGTACTTAAGTTTTAATCGTGGCATGTCATCATTAAGCATCATGTTGATCACCGCATCATGTTGAAACATGTCATATGCTCGTGTAATTCCCGCTTTTGAGGAAGTCGACGTTGAGCAAGCCTCCAGAGAAGAGCAGTCGCCGGTGGGTTCTGGACCGGACGTCGGAGTTGTTGAGCCCGAGCTAGTCGTCTCGTCTGAGCAAGACAAGTCCCGATGCATTTAAACCTTTCCTTGAGTTTTACAAATCTTTATCATTTATACTATGATTTATTGCATTAAGTAATTAGGAGTTGAGTGACAACCTAGTTGTTGTATTATCATCCTTGATTATTGCGATATCACCCTTGGTACCTGTTTTACTGAAAATACGTAGTATGCTTCGCTATGCTTAATGAGTTAGGCTTTTAAATGAAATGCTTATATGGCCACGATGGCATACTTGATGAGTATTGAAATATGAGAACGAACTTGAAAGATCGGACGGGTGGTTTGGCCACTGCTAACTTGCATTGGGAATGAAGTCTCAATGTAGTGTTTCTGCCTTATCAGTTAAGGACCGTACGTTGTTGGCCCTCGCGTCAAGGAGTTTTTATTAGTACTAGCCATGTACCCATGTTGGGTAAGCCTTACTTCGGCTATTCCATTACGAGAACGTCTAACCTCGCACTGGGAGTGGAGAGATGACGAGAGTAGTGTGTACCCTCGGGGCTAGAATTGGGCCAGGTTCGAAGAGTACTGTGCTCTTGGGTGGCGATGGACACGTTCTGGTTTTAGGTTACCCGAGTAAGAGTTGATATATGCAAGATTTGGTTCTACACATGTCGTGTGGTTAGGAAGCCCCAGCTGGGTACATCAAGCGGTTCGAATCGTCGTTACTCTCCGAGAAAGGAGTCTTGGCCTTGCACCAACATCGTAGTTAAGAAATGAAATTGGAAAAAAAGAATAAGAAAGATTTTGATGAGAATTACTTTGATCTAGATTAGGATCACTTAGAATTGGTTAATGAACCATCAATGATAAAAATAAAATATTAAAGGTAAGGACTAACTTTAGTAAGCTTTTCTGCAAAAGAAATTTTGATTTTTGAATACACGTACCTTGATTCCCTAAAACTAGCATGTCCTTAGAGTCTTTTTCTTAGTCGAGTAAATCTTGTTGAGTACTCTTTGTACTCAGGGTTTGTTAAACCCTTATTGCAGGTGTGGTTCATGGACAAGTCTGCTTTGAGCCTTATTGCATGACCGTTGTGGTTGAAGAAAGTGACGACGAGTAGGCTGTGTGGCCTCTAGGCAAGGCATCTCGTTTGGGTGTTGTAATAAAGTTACTATTGATACTTCTCTACTACTGGTTTGTAATAATGTTACTTAAGGTTGGAAATTTTGAAACAGTGGTTTGTAACTTAAGTTATGTAAGACTTTCGCTACTTTACTCTGATGGTATTTGAATAAACTGTTGTAATATTGCAATACTCCTATAATTAGATCTTGTTCGGAGGAAAGCAGGTCTTTTTAGTTACGAGGCACAACGCCGGGCTCACGTCGTTGGCGCTCCACCTCGCGAAGAAGCTCGCCGCCAACAAGAGTAGCGACCGCGGCAACGGCGGCAACCTCGTCTTCTCGCCGCTGTCCATCTACGCCGCGCTGGCCCTGGTGGCGGCCGGGGCACGGGGCACCGCCCTAGACGAGCTCCTGGCCCTGCTCGGAGCCGCATCGCGCGACGACCTCGCCGAGCTCATCCGCGGTGCGCTCGGCAATGGCCACGGGTCCGGCGGGCCGCTCATCGCGTCCGCGTGCGGCGTCTGGTAGGACAACGAGATGGTCTTGAAGCCGACTTTCAGGGCGACCGCAGAAGAGTGCTTCAAGGCCGAGGTGCGAGCCGTGGATTTCAAGACAAAGGTGCGTACGTGCGTTCTTCTTCTACCTCCGTCCGCCGTCGATCGGTGATTACATGCCCGATGATCCCCGTCCGCACCATGCTTGTTAACCAATATGCAATGCAGGCAGAGGAAGCACGGCAGGAGATCAGCAGCTGGGTGTTGGAGGCCACCAAAGGGCTCATCACCGACCTACTTCCTCATGGCTCCGTGGACGCCGACACCGGCCTGATGCTCGTCAACGCCATCTACTTCAAGGGCAAGTGAGTGACGCCCTTCGACGAGCGCTGCACCGAGGTGGAGGACTTCTACCTCCTCGACGGCACCACCGTGGAGACGCCGCTGATGCGAGACTGCGGCAGCTACCTCGTCACCGTGCACGGTGGGTTCAAGCCTTCAAGGTGCTCACGCTGCCGTACCAAGCACCCCTGGCCTTCCCCCCTGCGGCGGCGGGATGCGGATGGCCAAGGTTGCGTGCCGCGGCGGCGTCGCCAGGTACTCTCTGTGCATCTTCCTTCCGGACGCACGTGACGGCCTGTGGAGCCTCATCGACGAGCTCGCGGCGTCCGGCCCGGCGTTCCTGCACGACCACCTGCCCTGGAGGGAGGTCTGTGTCGGCAAGCTCCGGCTGCACAGGTTCAAGATGTCCTTCGACAGCGACCTCTCCGACGCCCTCCAGGGGCTCGAGGCCACGCTTGACCGTGGCGATGAAGGTGCCGCCGACCTGACCGACATGGCCGAGAGAAAAGGCTACCCCGGTGTGTCGCCAACCAAGATCGACAAGGTCTTTCACAAGGCGGTCATTGAGCTGAACGGGGAAGGCACGAAGGCCGCAGCTGTGACGTACGTCTATGCCCTGGCCCGCCTACATGTGCACCGCCTGGCTATCGACCAGAGACTGTTGATTTCGTCGCCGACCATCCCTTCGCGTTCTTTATTATCATGGAGGAGGTGTCCGACGCCGTCGTCTTTGCTGGCTGCGTCCTTGACCGTTCCAGTGACACATTTCACCTTAGTTAAGGTTGATCACAAATGTTTAGTTGAGGTTTAAAAATTAAGTTCCAAATGTCAGTAAAAAGTATGATCATAATTGTTTAAGATTAGTTATGATAGATTAGTGCCGAGAACCAAACAATCCGTTAGATTGGTTGAGTACTATTGCTTTTGCTGTGTGGCTTGACGCCTAAAAGCTGTGTGCGCATCTCAATGGAATGGAACTCTCGTTAATTACTTATGAATAAACGGCTGTCATATGACATTTTCTGCTGTTACTTATTACCTCTTTTTTTTCCTAGGTGGATAACGTCTCAGAAGTTCTCTACATTATAACCAACAATATTTTTTTCATAATAAGCGGATCTCAAAAACAAATACCTAGCCCCGGTGCAAGAGTAGAGCAGAGAACACACGCTCAAACTGAAACAAGCCCGCCACAACATATGCAAAGTTACAGCCGTGCAAGAACCAAGCTAACCCAAAATAATCTCAAATAATAACATCCCTTAACAAAAAGGATGTTCGGTGTGCAACTATGAGTATCATGCTGCAACTCTTACGGTGTGTTTGGTTGGTAGAGTCACCCATGCTTCATAAGGAGATATATTATGACTTCATCTCATGAATTTTGGTGAAATAAAAAATTATTTCTAATGTATATACTAATTATTAACTTATGAGGACAGCAGCAACACGTACCAAGGGTGTTGGCTTCGGCCAAAAAGTAGACTACACATAGATATAAATAGCCTAAAGTATCCAAGGTCTTGTTTAGATGTCTAAATTTACCCCTAAATTCCACTATACAAAAAGAAGATTCTTCATCACATCAAAATGTCGGCACATATATGGAGTACTAAATGTAGATGAAATCAAAAACTAATTACACAGTTTTGTTGTACTTTGCGAGACGAATATTTTAAGCCTAATTAATCAATATTTGGACAATTATTACCAAATAAAAATAAAATTATTACAGTGTGACGGAACATTTACTATGCAAAGTTTGGATCCCAAATTTGAGATCTAAACAAGGGCCAAATACCCAACGCGGACGGCAACGTAACATGTGCATTCTCTGCGATGGTTATAAAGCTTGGCCCATGTCTTTTTGAACCATGGGTAGGTTCTCTGCTTGTGTCATGTCTCATCTAGCCTCCAACGCACTTCTCCGTGGATGCTTCAGACTTTTGTCAGACGAAGCTAATGTTACCTCTGCGAGCACCTCTGACATGTTATGGGCCTACTGATAGATGTGACATGGACAGTGGATGTATACGTGGAGCTTGATCAAAGCAGTACGCCTGGGTGGCGCGTTGGGGAGGCCCTGAGGATTAGGGTGACGATGGATCAACTCATTCTACTTCATAAACTAAATAAAAAAGGTGAAGAGTGAGAAGATAGACCATCTCATTCCTCAAATCAAAAACACTCCTAGTGGACCATATATTTCGCTGAATATATAGTGCAAGAAGTAACCTACCACTTCGAATATAGTGTGGGAAGTTCCACTAGAGGCAGTTTTTTCAGCATCTGGAGCATTCAAGATGTTGTTGGTCATCGCCTATATTTGTGTCGATTTCTGAAGCGCCCTGATTATCCAGGAACTCAAATATGATACAATACTAGTCCCAAGAGGCTAGTAACACATTTATTACATCAGATAAGTCTCAGCGCAGTAGTCTCGACAAGCGTGGACAATGAAGGCATGCCACAATTAAAAGTAACCACAACATAATACAGGTCCAACAGACCTAGAAAAAGGAATCACTAATACACATCTGACAAATCCCAATGCCACAGGCTTAGTTATGTGCAGAGACAACCTTATTCGTACGCCACGTCAGGGTTGAAGTCCAGATCTTCCTCTGTTCAACAAAGTAAGAATGAGTACGAAGTACTCGACAAATCCAACCTTACCCTACGGAATGGGATAACAGTATATGCATATGGATAAATCAAGGATAAGACTTGATTTATTTGCATAAAGCTATCTTTTACACATGCAGGATTTCATTTATAAATACCTTTGCAAAAGACATATATTCTCCATATATAATAGTATTTTTGAAAAAAGGGGGTTGGTCACAAATTTAGGTGTTGCTGAACCCTCGGTTCCTCAACATATGATAGACAACCATTCATTTTCAAAAACACACTCACTCTCATATTTTCACTCATCTCAACCTATCTAGTTGTTGAAACCAAACCATAACCCGTCCGAGACCATGGACACGGCAGAGGTTGTACACTTTTCCCACAAGTAGGATCCGTAGCTTAACACTGTCGTGCAAGCATAGATCCATCAAAGCCATTACCCTCCATAGGTAAGTAATGACGCTCACCATGGGAAATTAAGGCTACATCTCATAATACAATAATTTACAGAGCTCTTTACATTTCATACAATATTCATCAATTTCCACATACATCTCTTAGTGTCTCGTTGCACACCTGCCTCTAGATAATTGCCATACCAATTAGAGGGATTTAGACTAAGCCTTTCCCATGCAAGGCGAGTGGTTGTACGATAAATGAGTTAGGCAAGATGAATCATCAACTCAGTCCTTAATCGAGATAAGATGAATATATTCATGCTTAACCACAAAAGGTGCAAGCCCCAACACCATGACATCCCACAAAAGGAACACCGATACGCCCCATCTCTAGGGTAATCATCATCTACAACTTGTTCATTAGCCCTTTCACAATACCCACAGTTTATTCATAACTCACACAGCTCTTCAATTAAAATCATTGTATTTGAGAAAACTTTGTAATGAGTATCCATGATGAATATCAAGTCCTAAGCATAATAAATAATAATATTTTACTATAGCATATTATTTGTTCCTAAGTTTGAAAAATATAATTATCAGGTAATATCAATTCAAGGATGGCTATTCAAATGAGTTTTAGCTAAGCAGCGAAAATACTTCGTATGTATAATCGTACATGCAATATTTAAAATAGTTTCTACGGGTTATATTTAAAAATAGGATCAACATGCATCAAAGGGGAATAGGCTAGACTTGCCTCCATTGGTGTCCTCGAGAAACTCCTGCTGGCAGTCCGGATCCTCGGTGTCGAACTCGTGATACTCGCCTCCAACGTCCTCGTTCTCTGGCTCGCTTACTCCGTCAACTAAAAAGTACACAATGACCACAACAGGCAAACAAGCATAGATAAATAATCACATAAATTCAAATAAGTTCTTAAAAGTATAGAATTTATATGGGAGGTAGATATCGATTTTAGATGAATTTAAGAAAAAGAAACAATGGAATCGAAGTTCAGATAGAGGAGATATTAATTTTGTAAGACAACTGACTACTTAAATGAACAAGGCATTTTGGAGAGGCAGGTGGACACTTGTTGGAACCAAGGATGAAAACGGACGGGATGAATCCCGTTTCGTCCTCAACCGTATACCGTTTTTTCCCGTCCGTTTTCGTTTTTCCGGGATAAACGGAAACGGGACCGAAAACGGGACGGAGTAAACGGAAACGGGACCAAAAACGGTAGAGCATTTGTCCGTCCGTATTTGCGGTATCCCGTTTTTAACCAGGATATCCCGTTTTTTGTCCCGTTTTTCTTCAATGCGGGATGGGCCTATTGGGCCTTTTTTTTAGGAGATGTTGGGCCAGTTGGGCCATGAAAGTACATGCCTGAGTTGCTTTTTTTTCTTTTCATCTGTGTGGACATGTCACATATATATTAAAGTCATTATCTTTTTGTTTTGGTAGAGTGCACAGCAGTGTGCCAGTATCCGTCCTTTTACCATATGATAATTCATTCATCTATGAGCGTATTTATGTGTGAGCACTGGGCAATATATATTTTATATGCAGCATACATGTTTCGGCTTAAGTTTCCGCTTACCGTTCGTTTCCGTCTATTTTTCGATCGTATTTACCCGTTTTCGTATTACCGTTTATCCCGCTACCGTTTTCGTTCCCGACTGTCCGGCTCCCGCTCCCGTTTCCGTTTAAAAATATGAAAATGAAAACGGTAGAGCGATTTTCCGTTCGTTTCCGTCCGCTTTCATCACTAGTTGGAACTCTTCGTGGTGCACTCTAGACAGCAACCTAGCTCTCTAGCATGTGGGTCTAGAGAGAAGGGAGTGGAGTTAGCTACTGCTATTGGTCAAGAAACTAACAGAGAGGGAGGTGGAGGTACAGGAGCGATCGTGCTCCTTACGCTCGTCCGCCATGGCAGCTCTCTGGAGCTCGGGAGCGGCTCAGCACAGGCAAGGGCAAGGAAGCCACAGCTTGGGAGAGGTGGAGGAGGGTCTGGAGGTGCTCGCTAGCAACTCACCTTGGTCTATTGCAGCTCAGGCAAGGAGATCAAGCGAAGGACACTTGCTATGAAGAGCCCTGGAGAGAGAGACAGAGGTGCTGGGGAGGAAGAACCTAAGCAGCAGCATGGCGAGCTCAGTGTTGTGGACGAGAGCAGCTCGGTGTCGGCTTTTTATAGGCGGCCGGGTGTAAGGTCCAAATGGCTAGAGAGGGGTGAATAGCCTATTTAAAAGTCTACAAGCTTCACTAAACAATCACGTTAGTATAAAAGATGGCTAAGCTAATTCTAGCACTAGCTCAGCTACACTATGCAAGCCACCTATACAATTCTAGTGAAGCAAGGCTATGATCTCTAATACACACCAACAAGACTAAGTCACTAAGCTACTTACTCCTATGTGATAAAAGCTACACTAAGCAAACTACACTAGAACTAGTACAAGAAAGTAAAGAGCAAGTAACTTGATTCTTATACCAACGATGTAGAGAAGTAATACACTCGAAGAATCAATCACAATGATCAACCATAAGAGAAATCCTTGGCAAATAGATGACACGAGATTTTTACCGAGGTTCACTTGCTTCCCAGCAAGCTACTCCTCGTTGTGACGATGCAACCACTTGTCGGTTCAGGAGCTAATCGACTATCAAGAGTCGAGTCCTCGGCGAGCGCCGCACAACCGCACACAAGATGGGGATCCTCCAAGCCATGAGCTCCATTAGAGTATCCAATTTACGAACTCCCGCGGGGAAGGATCAAGAACCCCTTACAACACTTGGTGAGGACTCCAACAATCTTCAATTGTGAGCTCAATCAACTCCATTGCTTCAAGCCGTCTACCGTGTCGGAAAACACGAAAGAGTAACAAGAAATCCACAGTAACTCAAAGATCAAGTGCCTCTAGAATGCAACTCTCAAGCAAAGCACTTGAATCTCACTCAATCTCACTCAAGATGTGCAACTAAGCAAAGAGATAAGTGGAGGGGTTGTTCTCTAACTCAAAGGATGTCTCTAGGTCTCAAAATGTGCAAGAGTTCCCCTTAAACCCCGGACATCTTCTATTTATAGCGAAGGGGTATGTAGCTAGCCGTTACCGGACGACGCAGTGCAAAACGTACTGACCGGACGCACCGGTCAGGGTGACCGGACGCGTCCGGTCACTACAGGACAATCAAAAATAGTTCGCGTCAGAAGTAGCCGTTGCCGTGACCGGACGCGCTCCAGCGTTTGACCAGACGCGCTGCACCCGGCGTCCGGTCAGAGTCCAGAGAGCTCCCACCACGACCGGACGTGTCTGATCGCACGTGACCGGACGCGCCGCGCGTCCGGTCAGCTCTACGACCGACTCTGCCCCTCTGGGTGCCTAACCAGACGCTCCGGTTCCGTGAGGGACCGGACGCGCCAGTTGTAAACCCTAGCACCCACGCGCCTGACTGCTGTGAGAACTAACCAGACGCGTCCGGTCAAACCATGACCGCGTCCGGTGCAGCGTCCGGTCACCACAGCGACCACCGTTCGCCTCCGTTTCTTTTCCGACTTCCGGCATAGTAGAAAATAGGCGTTTCACTTTCCCAAAAAGCACTGAATCCCGCCTCGCAAGCTCGGCGAGAGGGAGAGAGGAACCCAAACCCCTCTCTACCGCTCAAACTCCACCGCCTTCACAAAAGTGCTAACACCATCAAGTGTACATCACCATGTGCATGTCTATTAGTATTTCACAAACATTTTCAAGGCGATATTGAAAGCCCAAGTTTGGTTTTGGTAATTAATGACACCAAGTTGCTAATGCCATGTGTTAAGTGTTTTGAGTTAGGCGCAAGCAACACATGTGATGAAGGTGTATGTGGCAAGGAGTGGTGGCCACAAGATCACAAAGAGATGGTGCATGGACATGAAATGATGATCATGGTGGAGATGCACATAAAAGAAAGGACATGATGATCAAGTGAAAGAGAAGGATCTAAGAGCGCAAGGCAAAGGTATAATCATAGGGGTTTTCCTTTTGCCGGTCTAAGATGAGTAGAGAAGTGATTGACCGGGTTTAGGATACATAGCCAACTATGAAGAGGGGCAATCACGGTTAGCTCGGAAATCAAGTGTCACTAGATCAATGTCTTGAGCATATGCATTAGGATCTAGTAAAGAGCTAACATAACGCCTTGGAAAATGATTGTGAAATGCTAACACACACGCACATGGTGGTGTACACTTGGTGGTGTTAGCACATTTGCGAAGGCGGTGGAGTTCAAGCGGTAGAGAGGGGTTTGGGTTCCTCTCTCCCTCCCGCCGAGCTTGTGAGGCGGGATTCGGCGCTTTTTGGAGAAGTGAAATGCCTATTTTCTATTGCGCCGGAAGTCAGAAAAGAAACGGAGGCGAACGGAGGTCACTGTGGTGACCGGACGCTGCACCGGACGCGGTCACGGTATGACCGGACGCGTCCGGTCAGTGTTCAGTGTCTGCGCAGTTTTTAGTTTGATAATCGGACGCGCAGCACGTCCGGTCACTGACGACCGGACGCGTCCGATCATCCAGGGAGCTTACTGGACTCTAACCGGATGCGGGCACTGTCGCGTCCGGTCATTGCGAGAGGCGCGTCCGGTCGTTGTTTAGTTGTGCACTACTCAAGTTGACCAACGCGTCCGATCAGTTGCGGAACCAGCGCGTCCGGTCACACCCGGCGCGTCCGGTCAGTACGACCAGCGCGTCCGGTCGGTGTTTCCGAATTTAGCCGTTGCGCGACCGGCGCGTCCGGTCAGTTTGACCAGCGCGTCCGGTCAGCGCGACTTCGGCTGGTTAAAGTTTCTAACGGCTATATTCGAAGGGGTACGCTATAAATA
This sequence comes from Saccharum hybrid cultivar R570, assembly GCA_038087645.1. Classification (NCBI taxonomy): domain Eukaryota; kingdom Viridiplantae; phylum Streptophyta; class Magnoliopsida; order Poales; family Poaceae; genus Saccharum; species Saccharum hybrid cultivar. The sequence goes on along the minus strand of JAQSUU010000029.1, from coordinate 214,868 downwards.
GAGGTTGGCCAGGGTTTGAGGGTAACTCTTGCACATTTTGAGAACTAGAGACATACTTTGAGCTAGAGAACAACCCCTCCATTCATCTCTTTGCATAGTTGCACATCTTGAGTGAGATTGAGTGAGATTCAAGTGCATTGCTTGAGAGTTGCATTCTAGAGGCACTTGATCTTCGAGTTGCTGCAGATTTCTTGTTACTCTTCCGTGTTTCCCGACACTGTAGACGGCTTGGAGCAGCGGAGGTGATTGAGCTCACAATTGGAGATTGTTGGAGCCTTCACCGAGTGTTGTAAGGGGTTCTTGATCCTTCCCCGCGGGAGTTCGCAAATTGGATACTCTAGTGGAGCTCGTGGCTTGGAGGATCCCCATCTTGTGTGTGGTTGTGCGGCGCCCGCCGAGGGCTCGACTCTTGATAGTCGATTAGCTCACGAACCGACAAGTGGGTGTATCGCCACAACGGGGAGTAGCTTGCCGGGAAGCAAGTGAACCTCGGGATAAATTCTTGTGTCATTCTCTTCCCGAGGATTTCTCTTGTGTTATTGATTGATTGGTACTTCTCATCTCTACACGGCGGTATAATCTCTCGAAGCTCTTCTCTCGTATTACTTCTTGTTTCTAGCTTGTAGTTGTTGTTGTGTTTAGTGGATAGCCTTGTACTAGACTTGTGTAGGTGGCTTGCTTAATTAGTTAGATCTAGTGCTTTTGCTTTGCCACCTTTCTTACTAACTTGTGGTTAAGTAATTCTTGTAGAAGTTTTAATTAGGCTATTCACCCCCCCTCTAGCCTATTTGGACCTTACAAGTGGTATCGGAGCCGAGGCACCGTTTATTTGAGGCTTAACAACCTACAGTGAAAAAGGAATGGCTCAATTAAGCTTGCACATCAACAACACCAAGAAGGCACCTCACTTTGATGGCACAAATTATGCATATTGGAACGTTAAGATGACCGCACACCTAAAGTCAATCAATATAGAAGTGTGGAAGGTCACCGAAATAAAATTTGAGGTTGCTAATCCGGAAGCACCTACACCGGTGGAAGAAAAGAAGCTCCAATGCAATGACATTGCCATTAGTGCTCTTCATGAGGCATTAGATGACAAGACATTTGAGCAAGTGAAGAACATAGAGATTGCTCATGATGCTTGGGCCAAGCTAGAAGAAACATTTGAGGGCACCGAAGGCACAAAGACCGCTAAAGCATATATCTTGCAAGAAAAATTTTCAAGCTTCAAGATGCAAGATGATGAGAGTGTACCGGAGATATTTCATAGGTTGCAAGTCATTGTCAATGAGCTCAAGGCACTTGGTGAGGAGGTCAAGGATAGTCAATTCTCTATGAAGTTCTTGAGAAGTCTACCCAAGAGATTTGATACATTGATCACCGTGCTAGTGAGGACTACATTGAAGGATTCAACTCCTCAACAAATATTCCAAGAAGTGATGACTGATGATTCATATAGAGAAGATGATGAGAAGGATGAGTTGGTCAAGAAGAAGAAGAAAGAAAATGAGAAGAAAGATGATGAAAAGAAGAAGAGTGTGGCATTCAAAGCCACCACATCCAAGGGCAAATCTAAGATTGAATCATCAAGTGATGAAGACTCAAGCTCTTGTGATAGTGATGACATTGATGAGAAGATGACTCTCTTTGTTAAGCAATTTAGAAAATTCATGAAGAAGAAAGGCTTTCGTGCAAGGAGGAAGAACTCATCCAAGAAGAATGAGCATACCATGAGATGCTTTAGATGCCATAGCAAGGACCATCTCATTGCAAAATGTCCTTATGATAGTGATGATGAAGATGCTATCAAGAAGGAGAGAAAGAAGCAAAAGAAGAAGCAAGAGAAGAAGGAGAGCTCTTATAAGAAGAAGAATGATTCTCATGTTGCTACATAGGATAGTGATGATTCCTCAAGTGATGATGAGGATGACAACAAGAGTAAGAAGAAGGGACATGCTAGCATTGCCATCCAAGAGAAGGTCTCCCTCTTCGACACTCTATCGTGCTTCATGGCTAAGGCCGCTAAGGTATCATCCGATGATGAGAGTGATCATAATAATGATAGTGATAGTGATAGTGATGAAGAAGAATTCACTAAAGATGAACTAATCACTATGCTAGAAGATTGCACTTAACATTTTAAAGAATCTAGAAAGGAGTGCAAGGGCTTGCTTAAAGAAAAGAAAAACCTTATGCAAGAACTTGATGAGCTTAGGGCATCTTATGAGAGTCTAAAGGTAGACCATAAAAAGCTTCAAAAGTCTCACACTAAGCTTGAAGAAGCTCATTCCTCTCTAGTTGAAAAATGTGAAAACATGCCAACTAATGTTGAGAAAGCTAAAACTTGTAACATAGGCATATCATGTGATATAATTGATGAATCCTTTCATAAGCCTATTGTTGTTGCTCCCACTAACTCTTCATGTAGCGCATCTACATCATCCTTATCTAGTAGTGATGGTTTCACTTATGACTCCACACTTATAGTTGAGAATGAAAATCTCAAGAAGGAGGTAAAAGAGCTCAATCACACATTAGCTAAGGCTTATGGTGGTGAGGACCGCTTGCTTATGTGCTTGGGTAGCCAAAGAGCTTCTCTCTACAAAGAGGGATTGGGCTATAACCCCAAGAAAGACAAGGCCGCTTTTGCTCCTCACAAGACTCGTTTTGTGAAGAACAATGGTAGCTATTGCAAAAGTTGCAAGCAAGTTGGTCATATAGAGCAACAATGCATGAACAAGAAATCAAATGCTAATGTATCCTCAATCAAATGCTAATGCTTTCCATTTGGGTACCAAAGAGCTTAGTCTCTAACCTTGGAGGACCCAAACAAGTTTGGGTACCTAAAAGGAATTGACCTTGTCTTGTAGGTCAATTACAAAGCCGGAGGAAGGCATTGGGTGCTTGATAGTGGGTGCACTCAACATATGACCGGAGACTCTTGTATGTTCAATTCAATTGATACAAGTCAAAATGGTGGTTTTGATGCTATCACTTTTGGCAACAACAAGAAAGCCTAGGTCAAGGGGCTTGGTAAAATTGCTATCTCAAATGACTTGAGCATTTCTAATGTGTTGCTAGTTGAGAGCTTGGATTTCAATCTTTTATCGGTGGCACAACTTTGTGATCTTGGCTTCAAGTGCATTTTTGGTAGTGATGATGTTGAAGTCATAAGTGTTGATGGATCAAATTTGATATTCAAAGGATTTAGACATGGAAGCTTATACTTGGTTGACTTCAATGATAGTGAGACACAATTGACATCATGTTTGCTTAGTAAATCTAGTATGGGATGGTTATGGCATAGAAGGCTTGGTCATGTTGGAATGAAACAATTGAACAAACTTTTGAGGCATGACTTAGTTAGAGGCTTGAAGGATGTCACTTTTGAGAAGGATAAACCTTGTAGTGCTTGTCAAGCCGGCAAACAAGTTGGAAATTCACATCCTAGTAAAAGTGAAATGAGCACATCAAAAGCATTTGAGCTATTGCACATGGACTTGTTTGGGCCAACAACATACACTAGCATTGTTGGCAACAAGTATGGTTTTGTGATTGTTGATGACTACACTAGATACACTTGGGTGTTCTTTCTTTATGACAAGAGTGATGTTTATGATCTATTCAAGTCTTTTATCAAGAGGGTGCAAAATGAGTTTGAGACTACCATCAAGAAGATTAGAAGTGACAATGGTAGTGAGTTTAAGAACACAAGAATTGATGAATTGTGTGATGATTTTGGTATTGGACATCAATTCTCACCAACATACACTCCTCAATCTAATGGTGTAGTTGAAAGGAAGAATAGAACCTTGATTGATATGGCTAGATCAATGCTTAGTGAATACAATGTTAGTCATTCATTTTGGAGTGAAGCTATCAACACGTCTTGCTATTGTAGCAACCGTCTCTATTGCCATGGGAAGCTTGGGAAGACACCATATGAGCTATTGAATGGAAGAAAGCCCAACATTGCATATTTTAGAGTGTTTGGTTACAAATGCTATATTCTCAAGAAAGGCACTAGATTGAGTAAGTTTGAAAAGAAATGTGATGAAGGGTTCTTACTTGGTTATTCTACCACAAGCAAAGCATATAGAGTTTAGAATCTCACAAATGGCACCTTAGAAGAAGTTCATGATGTTGAGTTTGATGAAACCCAAGGATCTCAAAATGAAGCTCAAAACCTTGATGATGTGAGAGGAGATCAATTGTCAAATGCAATGAAGAACATGGACATTGGTGATGTGAGGCCAAGACAAGTTGATGATGATGATATTCATGTGATCAACCAAAGTGTGCAAATTGATACAAATCAAGCAAGCCCTAGTGGTACTCATGATAAAGCTCAAGTTCAAGGTCAAACAAGTGAAAGCAATCAACTCCCAATACTCCAACCTACTAGCATTGCAAGAGATCATCCGTTGGACCAAATCATTGGTGGAATTTAAAGTGGTGTTCAAACTAGATCAAGATTAGCATCCTTTTATGAGCATTACTCATTTGTCTCATTAGAAGAACCAAAGAAGATAGAAGATGCATTGAAGGATTCCGATTGGGTGAATGTCATGCATGAAGAACTAAACAACTTTGCTAGAAATCAAGTTTGAAAACTTGTTGAGAGGCCAAGGAACTACAATGTGATTGGTACTAAGTGGGTCTTTAGAAACAAGCAAGATCAAGATGGCATGATTGTAAGGAACAAAGCAAGATTAGTAGCACAAGGATACACTCAAGTTGAGGGTCTTGACTTTGGAGAGACATATGCACCGGTTGCAAGATTGGAAGCAATTAGAATCTTATTAGCATATGCTTGTGCACACAACATCAAGCTCTATCAAATGGATGTCAAGAGTGCATTTCTCAATGGCTACATCAATGAAGAAGTTTATGTTGAGCAACCTCCCGGTTTTGAAGATGACAAGAAGCCCGACCATGTTTACAAGCTAAAGAAGGCATTGTATGGTTTGAAGCAAGCACCTAGAGCAAGGTATGAGAGGTTGAGGGACTTTCTCCTCTCTAAAGGGTTCAAGATGGGAAAGGTTGACACCACTCTCTTCACCAAGAAGCTTGGAAATGACTTGTTTGTGTTGCAAATCTATGTGGATGACATTATCTTTGGATCAACTAACCAAGACTTTTGTGAAGAGTTTGGAAATATGATGGCTAATGAGTTTGAGATGTCTATGATTGGAGAGCTTAGTTACTTTCTTGGACTTCAAATCAAGCAAATGAAGAATGTCACTTTTGTAAGTCAAGGCAAGTACATCAAAGACATGATCAAGAAGTTTGGATTGCAAGATGCTAAGCCAATGAGTACTCCAATGGGCACTAATGATCAATTGGGTATTGATGCTAGTGGAAACATGGTAGATCAAAAGCTATACCGGTCTATGATTGGAAGTTTGCTCTATGTCACCGCTTCTAGACCGGATGTGATGTTTAGTGTGTGCAAGTGTGCAAGATATCAAGCTTCACCTAGAGAAAGTCACTTGAAAGCAACCAAGAGGATATTGAGATATCTTAAGGCCACTCATGATGTTGGATTATGGTATCCTAAGGGATCTAACTTTGAGTTGATTGGATATTCGGACTCCGACTATGGTGGATGCAAGATTGATAGAATGAGTACAAGTGGCACTTGTCAATTGCTTGGAAGGTCTCTTGTTTCATGGTCATCAAGGAAACAAAATAGTGTTGCACTATCTACCGCCGAGGCCGAATACATTAGTGCCGGTAGTTGTTGTGCATAATTGCTTTGGATGAAGGCCACCTTGAATGATTTTGGAATCAAGTTCAAGAATGTACTATTGTTTTGTGACAATGAAAGTGCTATCAAGATAACTCAAAATCCGGTTCAACATTCAAGAACTAAGCACATTGACATAAGGCACCACTTTATAAGAGACCATCAACAAAAGGGTGATATTAGCATTAAGAGCATTGGTACCGAAGATCAACTAGCCGACATCTTTACAAAGCCATTTGATGAAAAGAGATTTTACAAGTTGAAGAATGAATTGAATATACTTGACTTCTCCAACTTGAGATGAGTGCACCCTCACATTTTTATATGACATGCCTCTCCTCCAACATAGCAAGGTAAAGTTATTTGGCATATCATTCATACTTTACTAAGGACATGGTTAGAACATATAGACATATTTGCATGACAAATAGGCTCATTCATGAAAATTAAATGATTTTGATGTATATATGGTACCACTATTGCTTCTATGTTTGTTTAATCTAGTGGTAGCATATGACATGTTTATGGGCTTGCAAACCTAGTGTTGAATCTGGTAAACGAGCTCATGATGTGTAATTCAACATGGTCAAGATAACCCTTATACTTTATGAGGTGTGAAAAAGCTTGTCCTTGGATCAAACCGAATTACATATTCTAGGCAAGTGATCTAGATTGAACCATAATTTGGACTCCCTCATATTGATTGACTTGACTCTCACTAAAATTGGCACCTTTTTGGTGATTGTTGACAAAGGGGGAGAAAAAAGTCACAAAGATATTGCAAAGAGAGAATAAGATATAATAAGAGGGAGAGAAAAGTCACAAAGATAAAAGGTTAAGTTACAAAGGGAGAAAGGGATCAATTAAAATTGAGCACAAAAGTAGGGGGAGCAAGCTAATGAATTATTTGTTGCATTTGTATGTGCACTAACATGATGATATGTTGCATTGCAAATTTAATTTTGATATTCATGATTGAATGGTGTTTGCTAGAAATAGAACTTGAATGATGATTTGTTGAGAGTAGCTTTACAAGTGATATCTAGACACCTTTTGCTTATATTGTTGATCTCACGGAGTACTTTAGTATTTGTGATCTTTACAAGTGATGTATTACAAGTGGTGTCTAGCTACATCGATGCTAAGGATGGTATATAAAGGCAACTCCGATTGGTATCACGCTTCAAAGGTCCATTCTATATACCTTAGCATCAATTTGATAGTGATAACTCTCCCAAAATTCAAATCCATACATACGTGCACAATTGAACCAAACTCATGGAAACACATATGTAGGGGGAGCTAATACTATCAAAATTGAAAATTGATTTCATTTCATATCTTTGTGATGGTTGTCATCAATTACCAAAAAGGGGGAGATTGAAATCCCAAGTTTGGTTTTGGTAATTAATGACACCAAGTTGCTAATGCCATGTGTTAAGTGTTTTGAGTTAGGCGCAAGCAACACATGTGATGAAGGTGTATGTGGCAAGGAGTGGTGGCCACAAGATCACAAAGAGATGGTGCATGGACATGAAATGATGATCATGGTGGAGATGCACATAAAAGAAAGGACATGATGATCAAGTGAAAGAGAAGGATCTAAGAGCGCAAGGCAAAGGTATAATCATAGGGGTTTTCCTTTTGCCGGTCTAAGATGAGTAGAGAAGTGATTGACCGGGTTTAGGATACATAGCCAACTATGAAGAGGGGCAATCACGGTTAGCTCGGAAATCAAGTGTCACTAGATCAATGTCTTGAGCATATGCATTAGGATCTAGTAAAGAGCTAACATAACGCCTTGGAAAATAATTGTGAAATGCTAACACACATGCACATGGTGGTGTACACTTGGTGGTGTTAGCACATTTGCGAAGGCGGTGGAGTTCAAGCGGTAGAGAGGGGTTTGGGTTCCTCTCTCCCTCCCGCCGAGCTTGCGAGGCGGGATTCGGCGTTTTTTGGAGAAGTGAAATGCCTATTTTCTATTGCGCCGGAAGTCGGAAAAGAAACGGAGGCGAATAGAGGTCACTGTGGTGACCGGACGCTGCACCGGACGCGGTCACGGTATGACCGGACGCGTTCGGTCAGTGTTCAGCGTCTGCGCAGTTTTTAGTTTGATAATCGGATGCGCAGCGCGTCCGGTCAGTGACGACCGGACGCGTCCGGTCATCCAGGGAGCTTACTGGACTCTAACCGGATGCGGGCACTGTCGCGTCCGGTCATTGCGAGAGGCGCGTCCGGTCATTGTTTAGTTGTGCGCTACTCAAGTTGACCAGCGCGTCCGGTCAGTTGCGGGACCAGCGCGTCCGGTCACACCCGGCGCGTCCGGTCAGTACGACCAGCGCGTCCGGTCGGTGTTTCAGAATTTAGCCGTTGTGCGACCGGCGCGTCCGGTCAGTTTGACCAGCGCGTCCGGTCAGCGCGACTTCGGCTGGTTAAAGTTCCTAATGGCTATATTCGAAGAGGTACGCTATAAATAGAGGTTGGCCGGGGTTTGAGGGTAACTCTTGCACATTTTGAGAACTAGAGACATACTTTGAGCTAGAGAACAACCCCTCCACTCATCTCTTTGTATAGTTGCACATCTTGAGTGAGATTGAGTGAGATTCAAGTGTATTGCTTGAGAGTTGCATTCTAGAGGCACTTGATCTTCGAGTTGTTGTGGATTTTTTGTTACTCTTCCGTGTTTCCCGACACGGTAGACGGCTTGGAGCAGCGGAGGTGATTGAGCTCACAATTGGAGATTGTTGGAGCCTTCACCGAGTGTTGTAAGGGGTTCTTGATCCTTCTCCGCGGGAGTTCGCAAATTGGATACGCTAGTGGAGCTCGTGGCTTGGAGGATCCCCATCTTGTGTGTGGTTGTGCGGCGCCCGCCGAGGGCTCGACTCTTGATAGTCGATTAGCTCGCGAACCGACAAGTGGGTGTATCGCCACAACGGGGAGTAGCTTGCCGGGAAGCAAGTGAACCTCAGGATAAATTCTTGTGTCATTCTCTTCCCGATGATTTCTCTTGTGTTATTGATTGATTGGTACTTCTCATCTCTACACGGCGGTATAATCTTTCGAAGCTCTTCTCTCGTATTACTTCTTGTTTCTAGCTTGTAGTTGTTGTTGTGTTTAGTGGATAGCCTTGTACTAGACTTATGTAGGTGGCTTGCTTAATTAGTTAGAGCTAGTGCTTTTGCTTTGCCACCTTTCTTACTAACTTGTGGTTAAGTAATTCTTGTAGAAGTTTTAATTAGGCTATTCACCCCCCCTCTAGCCTATTTGGACCTTACAGATATGTTAGCTCTCAACTAGATCCTAATACATATGCTCAAGACAATGATCTAGTGGCACTTGATTCCATAGCTAACCGTGATTGCCCCTCTTGATAGTCGGCTATGTATCCTAAACCTGGTCAATCACTTCTCTAATCATCTTAGACCGGCAAAAGGAAAACCCTATGATTATATATTTGCCTTGCGCTCTTAGAACCTTCTTCTTCACTTGATCATCATGTCCATCATTTTATGTGCATCTCCACCATGATCATCATTTCATGTCCATGCACCATCTCTTTGTGATCTTGTGGCCACCACTCCTTGCCACATACACCTTCATCACATGTGTTGCTTATGCCTAACTCAAAACACTTAACACATGGCATTAACAACTTGGTGTCATTAATTACCAAAACCAAACTTGGGCTTTCAATCTCCCCCTTTTTGGTAATGGATGACAACCATCATAAAGATATGAAATGAAATCAATTTTCAATTTTGATAGTATTAGCTCCCCCTACATATGTGCTTCCATGAGTTTGGATCAATTGTGCACATATGTATGGATTTGAATTTTGGGAGAGTTACTACTATCAAATTGATGCTAAGATATATAGAATGGACCATGTGCTACTTGTCGTGGCAAGTATGGCCACGACGGTCCTACGCTCTGGCCAACACGCGCTATGACTACGGCGAAGACAAAGGCGACGTCCCGGTGGCTTGGAGAGGTCTCGGCCAAGGGCTCACCGTGGTGTGCTTGTGGAAGATGGTGTGATCGCGTCGGCGTGGTGGCAGAGCAGCTACGGTCGCCGTTGGCTTGCGGCTCGTCTCCAGCAGCGGCAGCTCCTCGACGTGGCCTTCTTCTCCACGTCCAGCAGCGATTCCGCCCGTCCTTCACGACTGACAGCGGCACCACCCGTCCTTCCCCGCCTTTCTTCTTCTCCTCTCGTCCCTTCCTCCCCTCTGCGACCCTCGTGGCTGATGGCTGGTGCAAACCGCACAGCGGCGGTGGGGTGCGGTGGCGCTAGGGCTCCAGCCAGCGACGTTTTATAGCCAGGTCTAAGTCGGTTGGGGCGGGGGCGATCGGGCGGCCAGGGTGGCGCCGAGCGCATCCTACGGCTGCAGCATGGTAGCGTGGGTGTGGCGCTACCCAGGGGACAGGGTCATGTCCCTGGCGTGACCCCGGGCCCGCTCTGCCACGGCTGTGGGCCCTCGATCGCGGGTGGTTGAAGGAGGAAGACGACACTGTTGGCAAGTGGGTTCGTCTTGGCAGCAGCAGCAAGCGAAGCGCGGGTGGCGTTGGTTGCTGGGCCGGCTTCTTAGGCCGACCGGTGCGCGCGCGGGGGAAGGGAAAGAGGAAGGTGTGGTGCTGGGCCGTGTGGCCGAGCCGAGCAGCAATGCTGCGAGGCAGGCCTAGTCTTTTGCTTCTCCTTTCCTTTTCCTTTTTCTGATTTGATTTCTTTTCTCTATTTGTTTTCAAATTTGGTTTGAATTGGTTTGAGTTGTTTAAGGTTTGAATTATGTAGTGTTTTTATAGGTAGGCCCCATATACTTAGGTGGTGACTAGGTTTATAATTTTAGCAGATTGAACATTTATTAACCTATAAATGTTTGGGGATTTTAATTAGCATCACATAAGGCAAGGAAAAATCCAACTCACATGTGGTATTATTGTGCATGCAAGATTCATTTAGCTAGGGAATTTAACCACATGATTAAGACATGTGATAAGCCATGCTTGGATGTAACTCAAGTTGGGGTTAGACCTACTGCATCTCTTATGTTAGGTTTCTACATATGGCACTCGTCACTATAGGGGGATTTTTAAGAAAAAATTTTGTAGTTGGTATTTTTGATGTGTAGATTCTTGGGTTGTTACAATTCGCACACTAACTAGCATAACAAGCTAGACCCATAACTTGGGTGCAGCAATAATCAATCAAATGGTCCACTCCAACAAGCCACGACCATTCCACTAGAAATGCTCTTCGCGATCTCCTGCGCGAACGAGCACAAAAGCCCCTTACAATTTCTTGATCGGAGGCGGCAATAATCACAAATAGCCACCAGGGCCAGCGCGGCGTAGATGGACAGCGGCGAAAAGACGAGGTTGCCGCCTTGTTCGCTACTCTTGTTGGCGGCGAGCTGCTTCGTGAGGCGGAGCGCCAGCGACGTGAGCCCGGCGCTGGCTGCGGAAACGCGCTGCGTGTCCGCCTCCATGGGCATGGTGGTGGGGAACCGGAGTGCTTGGGTTCTTTGTGTTCTTGTGGATGGATCGATGCGAGGAGGACGGCGCCTACGGCAAGGCTGTATTTGTAGGACGGATTGATGGACAGGGAAAGGATTATGATTCTGATATATCCTACTACGAGTCTATTGTTTAAAATCCTGGGCTCTTTATATTACCAAAAACAGTTTCCAGCTTCCCTCTATAAGCTAAGCTGCACATTGATTAGGTGAGGTTGGACAAGAAATTCCATATACACGGAGGTCGGCGGGGGCCTGGAGAAACCAAGCGCGCGGCGGCGGAAGTTCTGTGCACGGCCGCCTCCAGCCCTCCTCGTAAACTGACAAATTATTGTGCCTGTGCCATTTACTGATGATTCAGTCACATATAACTTCTCTATACAACAGTTTAATTCTAGTTGACAGCTTGCAAATTCTAGTTCAAATTGGCATGATGTCATGATTATCGAATTCCTGAAATGCCATCACTAAGAAAATGAAATTGCTCTGCATTACGGCCACCTCAGGTGAGCATACATGAAATGAAGCAGCATATCCAGAGAGAGAGAGAGAGAGAGAGAGAGAGAGAGAGAGAGAGAGAAAGAATTTTCCAATCAGCCGACACGTATATTTCCTCATCAACTATGCATGTCGCCACATGCGTACTCAACAACCATCACGAACGACTCCAGAATAGGATCGCTAAGTAGTTTTAGACCGAAGCTTACAGATTTTGTTACAACTTGGAGACATGGAATCCAGAAAAAGGTTTTCCGAGCCCAGCTCACAGCACACCATCTGACTGGATTAGTACATCAAGGAAATGTATCCGTAGTTTCTTCACCAATCTATGCCCAAATTCCTTGAGGTGAAAAGTTCTTCAACATAGCAGATTACGGGAGCTGATGACCTGACAAAGTTCTGCATTTGAACCTTTGCTGATTCCTCTGCAAGTGCAAAGGAAATATGGTCAGCATTGCCACAGGTCAAAGTTAAGCCATATTACCGTATGAAATCCCAGATTTTGATAAATCTGTACCCTGCACTATCATCATTTTTATGAATCATGAACATCAGAGAATCATAGGCATACAGGAATATTAGTTTGTCTCTCACAAACAGACAAGTGAACAACTATGTTAAAGCTTTATATGGACTCAGAATAGTGTTGTGATGTGATCATTTCAGCATAAAAATCAGCAGCTTGCTATTTTGTTAGGGGCTCAAGCTTGAGCAGATGAGAGATTAAGGTACTCACCATCTTCATTCAATTTCTTCAACAGCTGGGACTTTGAGGGAAGGGCGTACATTCCAGCGGCAACTGCTTTCCTTATTGCCCATCCATGGTGAGGAGCAAAGACCTGAGCATAAGCTACTGATGCCGCATCCCTTAGTGAGTTGCCCCTGCAAGACAATGTTAACTGATCAAATTCACTGAGAAGGCATTGTAAGGAAATACAGAGCTTAACATAACAGTTCACAACACAAACTTATAAGCAACTACGAGTTGAGAGAAGCAAAGAGGTATTCAGGGTGCAGCTCATGCTTACTCTGTGACAAGAATTTGCTCAAACAGGACTTTAACCATATCAATCCCACGCTTCACTCTAAGCAGATTCCTTGTAAGGCTCCCTGGTTTCCTGACAGTGTCAGTCTGAATGTCTAGCTCAACCATAGAAGGCAATGTTGAAATTGACTTGGACGCCTCCACCAAATCATCAACCTGTAGAAGATCCAATGAAGTGATCAGAGAAGAATACCACAAACTTAGAAATGTCAGAATAATAGCTTGGCATTGGCAACAAGGAAAGCAACTCAACGCCATCATCAATAAATTTCTAGAAGTAAAGTAGTTCTATACTGTGTTTTCTGTGGTAGTAAATTATCCTAGTGTCTAGTCAAACTCCAAAGTGAAAGTACTCGTTACTAACACAAAACAGACTTCAACATGATAACTAACCAGGCAAAGATGAGAGCAAAGTCAGAAACCAAACAGCACAGCATCCCAGCTCAGAATAAACTAGTTGCACATTAATCTGCTATGTATTGCTCAGTCCAAGACGCCAAGTCTCTAGTAAAAATGAGACCTTTTTTAACTCTCTAGTAGCAAACTAGAAAGCAAGTGCAGAGGGTCATATTCTAACACCTTGAGTGTCCATTGAAACAAATTGGCACAGAACATAGCCTCCGAATTAGATGATCTGGTTAAGATGCAAAAAGTCTACATTATTTTGGAATTTCCGAGGTCAATTCTTCCTAACCTCCAAGTCTTAGAGAATGCCTCAATCACCACATTCGAGTACAACTAAGCAGAAGATCACACAGTTTAACTAGCCAAAAAGGGTGTACCTAGCAGAAACTGAATCTACCCATCACCATCATCAAGAGCTCAAAGTAAAATAGTTGCACACTAAGTTTGAAGTGAATTATCTAAATGCCTACTCAGATAACAACATATATGATAAATGATACTGATTGGCATGTGCAGCAGATAGGATTTTAACACCTCTAGTATCCATCAAAACAAACAAGCACATAACAGTGAACACGGCCTTAGAAGTAGATTCGCTGATTGTGATGCACCTAGTTGACCCCTGTGAGCCATTTCGTCCTAATATATTGGTCTTAGACAATTCTAAGTTCGATTGATCACATCAAACGCCACATACAAGTATGTTTAGTCAAACTCAAAAGTGGAGATATTTGTTACTACCACAAAACAGACTTTAACAACAGATAACTAACCAAACAACGATGTGAGCAAAGTCAGAAACCAAACCAGCATAGCGCCATAATCATCCACCCAATCCAGAATAAACCAGTTGCGCACTAAGTCGAGTGTCTAGTTTATTTGAACTCTCTAGTAACAAACAACAAAGCAAGTGCAGCATATCATATTCTAATTCTAACACCTCAAATATCCATTGAAACAAACTGGTACACAACACAGCCTCAGACTAGATGATCTGATTCACATGCAAAAGCTCTAGTTTATTTGCTGTTCAAGGTCAATTCTTCCTAACCTCCAAGTTTTGGTTACTAATCACACAGTTTACAAGCCAAAAATGGTGCACCTCGAACTAGAGCAAAATGAAGCTAATCATCATCACCATAATTAAGACCCAAAGTAAAATAGCCACACAGTAAGTTTTTAGTGAATTATCCAAGTGCCTACTTAAAACTGGAGATATATGATGACTGGTACTGGTTGTGCAGCAGATAACATTCTACCACCCCAAGCATCCACCAGAACAAACAAGCACAGAACAGCACAGAGCACACACAGTAGAAAGGATTTTAACACCTCCAGTATCCATCAAAACAAACAATCACATAACAGTGAACACGACCTTACAAGTAGATTCACTGATTCTGATGCACCTAGTTGACCCCTGTGAGCCATTTCGTCCAAATATAATGGTCTTAGACAATTCTAAGTTCGATTGATCACATCAAACGCCACATACAAGTATGTTTAGTCAAAATCAAAAGTGGAGATATTTGTAACTAACACAAAACAGACTTCAACAACAGATAACTAACCAGGCAACAATGAGAGCACAGTCAGAAACCAAACCAGCACAGCAGCAGAATCATCCGCTCAACCCAGAATAAACCAGTTGCGCACTAACTCAAGCGTCTAGTTTATTTGAACTCTCTAGTGACAAACAGCAAAGCAAGTGCAGCATATCATATTCTAATTCTAGCACCTCAAGTATCCATTGAAACAAACTGGTACCGAACAGTCTCAGATTAGATGATCTGATTCACATGCGAAAGCTCTAGTTTATTTGAACTCTTCAAGATCAATACTTCCTAACCTCCAAGTTTTGGCTACTAATCACACAGTTTAGTGCACCTCGAAATTGAGCAAAATGAAGCAAATCATCATCACCATAATGAAGAGGCCAAAGTAAAATAGCTGCACACTAAGTTTGCAGTGAATTATCCAAGTGCCTACTCATAACTGGAGATGATGACTTATACTGGTTGGCAAGTGCAGCAGATAACATTCTACCGCCCCGAGCATCCACCAGAACAAACAAGCACAGAACAGAACACACGGCGTACGAAGTAGGTGGTCAATGGTCTGATATCAGTGAAGACTTATTTCATCCTTACATACTGGTCTTAAACAATTCTAAGTTCGATCGAAGACCACATCCAAGTACAAGTAAGCAGCAGACGGATCTAAACACTGGATGAAATCAAGCCAAACAGCCGCTACAGCAGTCGTACAGAGCCGCAGAGATGAGAGGGAGAGAGGGAGGAGACGGGGAGTAGGACTAGGAGGCGTGCCTTGGCGACGTAGTCCATCTCCGCGAACTTGAAGGCGATGCCGAGGCAGCCGAAGAGGACGGAGACGTTGGAGCAGGCGTGCGAGAAGGCCCCGGCGTCCATGGACACCGCGGGCTGCTGCTTGGCGACGGCGGCGAGCTCCTCGAACGACGCCGCGATCCGACGCAGCGGCTTCTCCGCCTCGCTCGACCCCATCGCCGCTCTCGCTCCGCGACGCGACTTCGGGTGCTGGCAAGCTGGGGGGAAGGAGACGAGGCCGTTTAGATCGAAGATTTTTTCAAACGGATGAATAGTACCACTTTCGTCTTATTTGATAAATATTGTTCAATCGTAGACCAAATAGGCTCAAAAGATTCATCTCGTGATTTTGAACTAAACTGTGTAATTAGATTTTTTTTTTACCTACATTTAGTACTCCATGCAAGCGGCTAAAAATTGATGTGATGAAGAGAGAGTGAAAAAACTTGGAATTTTGAGGTGATCTAAACATGGGCGAGAATTTTTTTCCCTCTCCTTTTTTCGATATTTTGGGAGGATTTTTGGGAGAAATGTTCGGTGCTGACGGCTGCCTTTCGGTGTTTCTACGCGTTCCTTTTTTATTTTATGATGAGGTGAGCACGTGGCACGTATGGTCCTTGCCTTGCAGCAGGCCGAGGTTGTTCGATGCCGTGCTGGGCTATGCTGGGCCGGAATTGGGCCATTACGTTTCAGAGCTTACGCCCCAGTTGGAAAAACTGAATAGGACCTTTGTCCACTCAAGCTACAGGGCATCATTAAGAATTTTAGATCCATCGGTGAAGCAAATGTCCATGAATTTTAAGTACTTTTGAAGTTTGTGATTTGTGATTTGTCAAAATATCATTACAGAATGTTTGCTCATCACAAGGGCATACACCGTGGTTCGTGTGATATTTCTACCTGCAAGGCATTGCTGTAGGCTGTAGCAGTGCCTCGCGGCGGCTGCACAGCAATCACTGACGAGCAGATCTGTTCTTCCTGATGGCACCCGTCAATGATACCTTCGGTTAATGAATCACTGACACTATCTAGAAACATTTTAAGAACTGCAACCCCCCCCCCCCCCCCCCCCCCCCCCCAAAGCACAGAGAATGGCACTGCATCTGTAAAGAGTCAGATTCCCTGTTATGTCAATCAGCAAAGAACCGTCATGTGAGCGGATCCTAAGACTGGGGCGACAAATCCAAATCATCATCCTCTAATAAAGACTGGATACAGCAAAGATGTGAAAAAGAGCAAAAACATAAACTGAAAAGGATAAGACGAAGTGGCGAACTCCTGGACAGTGGAGTCAGATTCGATAACATGTCAATCAGCACAGGTCCGGAAGTCCGGATCCTAAGTCTGGGGCGACAAAAGCATATCATCATCCTCCGACGCAGCCGTCGACACCGACGAATCAAAATCAACAGCGCTGTTCCGACGAAATGAGCCCCACAAAAACCAAACAAAACACGGTGCCGCAGCGAAAGAACGGCGAGTAAACATGACAAACAAGCACGATAGACGAATGCGGAACAATTCGAAGGCGGCGCTGCGGCTGTATTTATCGTGGATGCAGCAGGGCAATTAGGGTTTCCGGTGGGCCTTGGGGTGATTATGGGCCTTTTCTCGAAGGCACGGGAGAGCAGCAACTTACAGCTAGCTCTGGGCCGTATTTTAGGCCTAGAACGAAACTGTCGCCCATTTCGAGCTCTTTATGCCTGTACTGCATGCACCTCTATATAAACTCCAGTGACTTTTCTAGTTCTAGTGATTTTATAGTCTAGTTAAAAAAGTAGTTTTCCATAAGAAAAATCCTGTGTTTGCTCAGCAAAATACTAGTTTTCAACAGGTAGCTTTTGACACCATTAGTTATACAGTAATTCTTGGTCAGGGTGTCCGTTCGGCGGACGCTTGCTTGCAGTCACGAGCTCCCAGCCTCTTGCGTCCAGACCCGCACTCAGAGGCCTCCCACTCGGTCTCACCTCCAGCAACGAAGCCCACCGCCACGCCCATGTTCGTCCAGCTCCTCCTACTCATACCACTTCCTTTCTCCTCCCTGCACCACGCATCCGCCCCCCGTGACCGCTCCACCGAGTCGGCGAGCCTCTACGACGGATCCTCCGGCAAGCAGGTGAGGGGGTGCTTCATGTGACGTTGCCCCGCTGTCGCACCGGCGAGCTCCGCGCTCCATGCGTCGTAGCCGACCTTCGCGCTGGCATTGAGCTCTGCAATGGCGAGCCTCCATTTGTCCAAGCAGCAAGGTGACATTGCATTGAAAAGCATGTTACAAGCGTATGTTTCAAGTGTTTCAGATGTATATTGCAAGTGTTTTTATATCGATGTTGCAAAGTAGATCGGAATGTTGCACATGTTGCTATGGCTATACACGTATGTTTTAAGCGTATGTTCCAAATGTTTCATCTATTTTCAGATGTATGTTATAAGTGTTTCATTTCGATGTTGCAAAATTAGACCGGGATTTTGCATATATGCAAGTGTTTTAGGTGTTTTCATACGTATATTGCAAATGTTTTATCTTAATGTTTGCATATATTTGTAATGGTTACACATATGTTTTCAAGTTTTTTTTCGGTGTTTTCCAAATGTTTCAGTTGCTTCAAACGTATGTTGCAAGTGTTTTATATTGATGTTGCAAAAGTAAATTGAGTGTTGCACATGTTGCATTCGCGTGAGAAGTGGAGGAGGTGTGAGCAGTGCCCACGCGCGGTCTGGCGGCGCGGGCAGGGGGCGTTCTGGCTCAAGCACGTGAAGTGCGTGCGTGTGGGGGAAACGGGCGCTAGGACTATATCCACTGTCCACACACACCACGTCTTGCCGAAGCGTGCAGCTCAGAGCAAATACTCCTATGTAATATAATGAACTTGGTACACTCATAATCATACGATATAATATACATGTATGTACACAAGACACGACTTGCCACTCGGTGCTTACAGTTGGAGGAAGAAATGGCATGTCTTATTATGAGCTACGAGTCGTGACTACTTACCAAATAATGTCAATGCATATGTACACGCTAGTTATTCAAATCGAATGGCCAGGACAGGACACTCGCCATGAAAACGGCGGTTGAATTCCTCCGATCGGGCGCAAACCGCTGTATGTAAATACTAGCTCGGTAGGTAAGCATACAAAGCATGGCGCGGCCCTCGATCAGTCCGTCGTCGCTGTCTGCTCCTGGAGCAGCTCCCGCTCCTTGTCGAGCATCTCCCTGAACTCCTCGTCGGTGGCCTTGAGCATGTCCGGCAGCGGCAGCGCGACGCCGGCGTCCTCCGCGGCGCGGTGGCGCGGCGCGATCCGTTTCTCGAGGCTGAAGGCGAAGTACTGCGGGAAGGCCTTGACGTCCTCGACGCCGCCGCCCATGGCGTCCACCAGGTACTCGAACTTGGGCCTGTAGTTCCGCTCGATGCTGAAGGTGAAGAGCGCCGGGCACCGCAGCACCATGGCGACGGCGTCGTCCCGGGACATGCCCAGCCCGGCCAGGTACTCCAGCTTCGGCGCCAGGGTGCGCTCGACGCTGGAGACGAGGAGGATCGGGTCCTGCAGCGCCAGCGCACGGCTGTCCCGGAACCCCAGGCGGCGGAGGTAGATGAGCGCCGGGCGGAGCTGGTCGCGGACGCTGCAGGCCAGCACGCGCGGGCACTTGATCACCACGCGCCGGTGCGCCGACTCCGGGACGCCCAGGTCCTCGGAGAGGAAGGCGAAGACGGGGCGGAGGTCGGCGCGGACGCTGGCGGTGAGCACGGATGGGCACATGCCGAAGACGCGGCTCAGGTCCTTGAACTGCAGCCCGCGGGACTGGAGGAACGACACCACCGCGTGGATGGACTCCGGCGCCGCGTCGCGGAGCGCCGGGTTCAGCTCCAGCGCGCGCCCGTAGTCCACGCCCATCAGCTCCAGGCTCAGGATCTTGTCCTTCACCTGCGACGGCAGCTCCGGCAGGTGCAGCGACAGCGCCAGGGTCGCTGTGGGCACAGCTGTCGTTACCGTCGCCGTCGCTGCACTGCTCATCGGCACATTTGTCGCCACGGAAGCCGCCGCCGTGGAGGGCTTGGAGGACTGCTGGGGCTTGACGACGGGGACGGACGTGGAGGCGTAGAAGCTGCAAAGCGGCATGCTGGGCTCCTCGTCCTTTCCCCTTTCTGATTGATCTGGAGAAAGCTTGGAAGACGGAGGGAGGGAAGGGGAAAGACGACGAGGATACAAGCAGCAGGAGTGAAGTGGAGTGGCATCTCATCCGCTTCTTTATCTGGTGGTTGCTGATGACCTGGCACTCTGGGTGGTGCTCATTGGCTGCTGAGATTTGACAAGGGTGATCACCTCTCAGATAGCACCCCGCGCAAAGAAACAGGCAGCCACACACAAAGAAACAGAGAACAAAAAAAAAATCTGAACGTGACCATAACATCAGATGGGGTACATGGATGCAATAAGAACAGTGATAAAGATATGAATATGAAGTTTATATAAGCTCCCCATAAAGTATCTAGTTCACTTGAACATGTTCCTGTCAAATGAAGACTGTTGAATCAACCCTTTCGGAATATATATAAATCTATATCAATACGCAACAACATAAACCACTATAAGGTCACACCCACAGGGTGACAACGATCTATTGAGACTATCTTAAATTGAGTATTATTTCGTTTCTCCTGTTACACCAATCTGGAACTTCTGGAATGTTACTTCTGTCTAAGGAAAGTTCCGATCAGCACTTCCCAAAGCTTCTGCTCACAGAAGGCCGTCTCCCTACCTTGCGGTTACGAGTTATTTGATCATCCTGCGACACATCAAGTAGAGTTCCATTATAATAGTAAATTAGTAATGGACTTCAGAAGGTGCATTACTTATGGTCATCCAAATATCACAATTCAAATAGTGGATTCTTGATCGAGCCTTTTGTCACACCATAATATAGAATGTTGACCTAAGTTCTCAATGCGGTAAGTTATTCCTACAGATTTTCTAGACATGATCGCATTACTAGATGAGCAAGCTTTACCATATATAATGAAGCTGCAGAATCAGATTGCATTATTTGATTTTGAGCTTGACCAAGTGATTGGTACGTGTCAACTGCATCTATTGTTAACTGCCAACCAGAGGGCGCTGAACTACTTGAGCTGGAGCCAATGTTGCTACAGCAAGCCGCTGCAACATTTCCGTTCACCCATGGGCAGTAACTATTGTGATGCTTAACAGGATCAAATTCCAGCAGACCTGACTCATAGTCATTTTCTCCATTAGTAGCTCCTGAGAAGAAAATAACAAAGTATTATACGAGCAGAAGACATAACTGAGCATAATCAGGAATTAAATGAAGTTCATCATCATCACCACCACCACCACCAACAACAACAACAACAAAGCATTTTGTCCCAGAGTAAGGTAGGCTAGAGATGAAAGAAACCCAGCATGAACCACCACCAAGAAGGGGAAAAAACTTACATAAAGATGAAGGTCTAAGAATAAAATGAATAGATATATGGTTAGGGGTGTTCATGGTATTGGATCATGTCTGATAGATATATTAGGCAAGTGTATATTAGCCAAGTATATAATAGGCAACGACACAAATCAGTGTGATTAGCACCTGCTATGTAAAGCATGTACATGCCTGTTATACCCTGCCATATTGGCTATATATATGAATGTCACCCCCCCCCCCATGTTGGGTGTGTGGTGTCTCCCCTCAATCTCTCATATTCTACATGGTATCAAAGACCGCGATCAATTAGATCCCGGACCTTCTGCTTCCGCCTCCTTCCTCCCCATCTCTCTCTCCTCCGAGATGTCCCCCAACCCTGCCGATGCCTCTGCTGCAGCCGCTGCCTCTGCTACTGCCGCAGCCGCTGCTGCACCACCACCGCCGCAGACCATCATCGTCCACCCCTACACCGCCGTGAACGTGAAGACTCACATTCCGGTGACCCTGGAGATGAAGAATCCCAACTTCACCAAGTGGGCTTCGTTCTTCAAGTCCTTGTGTGGGAAATTCAGTCTTCGCCCCCACATCGATGGCCCACCTCCTCCGGCTACTGATCCATCATGGGACATTGCCGAGTGCACTGTCCGTGGCTGGATCCTCAACTCCGTCGACGACTCGGTTCTCGATCTTGCCCTCACCGACGAGAACCAGTCCGCTCGCGAGTTGTGGGTGGCGATTGAGGGCCTCTTCCGCTCCAACCGCGCACCCAGGGCCGTCTTCCTGCTTGAGGAGTTTCACTCCTTGAAACAGGGCGACTCGACAATTGACGAGTACTGCCAGCGCCTCAAGATCAAGGCCGCTGCTCTTCGGGACATCGGCCACATCATCGACGACTCCCAACTCGTCCTCAGCCTCCTACGCGGCCTCAACCCGCGCTACACTGCCACCGCCGACGACATCGCCAACGCCACCGTGCTGCCCTCTTTTTCCAGGGCGCGCGAGATGCTCTCCCTCAAGGAACTGCGCCTCGCCAACGATGAGAAGACCACGGCGGCCTCCGCTATGGTAGCCGCCTCCGGCTCTAGCTGCACCTCTGCCGAGTGCCATTCCTCCACTTCCAGCGCTCCCTCTGCCCCTTCCAAGGGTCCAGGGGGCGGCAAGAAAGGCAAGGGCGGCAAGAAGGGTTCCTGGCGCGGCCAGGGTGGCTGGCAGCAAGGCGGCGGCAGCAACTGGCACCAGGGCGGTGGCGGCGGCTGGCAGCAGGGCGGCGGTGGCGGTCAGCACGGGGGCCACCGTCCCATGGTGCCCTGGTTCTGCTACACCCCCTGGGCCCCCCAGGGCGGTCCTCCTCCACATGGCAACTGGCAGCAGGGCCCTCGCCCTGGCTGGCAGCACCCCAATGCCCAGGGCGGGCGTCACCAGGGGCTCCTGGGCACCAACCCGCAGGCGCACTTCGCTGCACCTCCACCAACACCGATGTGGGATCAAGCCGGCCTCATTGCCGCCTTGAACCAAATGGCGCTCCAGAACTCTGGCTGGGTCATGGACTCCGGCGCCACCTCCCACATGCACAACTCGGATGGTATACTTCTATCTCGCCATCCCTCCTCTTCTTCCATCACTGTCGGCAACGGGCATCAGTTGCCTGTGTCCTGTTCTGGTCACTCCAATTTACCTGGCCGGACCTCCCCCTTCCCTCTTCGCAATGTTCTTGTTGTCCCCTCCTTAGTGCGCAACTTACTTTCAGTACGCCAATTCACTCGAGACAACCATTGCACTATCGAATTTGACGCGTTTGGTTTCTCTGTTAAGGACCTGCAGACCCGACGCGTGATTCTTCGCTCCAATAGCTCCGACGGCCTCTACACCGTCCCCGCCACGCCACAGGCCAACCTCGCCACCTCCACTGACCTCTGGCACCATCGTCTTGGTCATCCAGGGGCTGCCACTCTAGCTTTGCTTAGGAACAATAATTCCATTTCCTGTAATAAATCAGCTCCTACTTTATGTCATCCATGTCAACTTGGCAAGCATGTGCGGCTGCCCTTTGGTAATTCCAGTTCAGTTTCATCTCTTCCCTTTGAGCTTGTACACTGTGATGTTTGGACGTCCCCGGTCGCTAGCATTTCTGGTGCGCAGTACTATCTTGTCATCCTAGATGATTTCACACATTATTGCTGGACGTTCCCCCTCGTCCGCAAATCCGAGGTAGCCACTCACATCATTAATTTTTGGGCCTACGTCCACACCCAGTTTAGCCTTCCTGTCAAGGCTGTACAAGCTGATAATGGCACTGAATTCATCAATACTGCCCTCACCACCTTCTTTGCCTCCAGCGGTATTCACCTCCGCCTCTCTTGCCCTTACACCTCTCCTCAAAACGGGAAGGCTGAACGCATCATCCGTTCTCTGAACGATATATGCCGCACCCTCCTCATCCACGCTCACATGCCACCCAAATACTGGGCCGAGGCGCTCACCACAGCCACCTATCTCCTCAACAGGCGCCCCAGCTCAGCCATTCACCATAGGGTCCCCTATGAGCAACTCCACCAGCAGCCACCAGATTACACCATTCTTCGTGTATTCGGTTGTCTATGCTATCCCAACCTCACCGCTACCTCCAAACACAAGTTGGCCCCCCGCTCCACCGCTTGTGTATTCCTTGGTTATCCCTCTTCCCATAAGGGCTACCGGTGTCTCGACCTAACAACACGACGGATCATCATTTCCCGTCATGTTGTATTCGCCGAGACGACATTTCCTTTTCAAACTGACTCCACCAGTGCGCTGCCAAGCTCGCTGGATTTTCTTGCAGGAACACCAGCGCCGGTGCCACGCGCAGCAGCGGTCGCTCCGTCGCAACCCGACGCTGAGCAGCCGCGTCATCGAGCTCATCTGGAGGAGCTCGCTGAGGACCCGGCCATCCTCCAGATTGGCCCGGTTCTTCCACCTGCACCGGTCGGTTCCCCACCTCTTCGTGTCTACACCCGGCGCCGCACGGCTCCAGCTGCACCGAACACTTCTTCACCGGCACCAGCTGTTTCCGAACAGCCGGCCCCGGCTCCAGCCATGGCGGCTGCTCCGGCTGTGGTGGCTGCTCCGCCACTGCCACCTCCACTGCCTCCGAACCGACCTGTGACGCGCCTCCAGACAGGTTCCCTCCGGCCTGTCGATCGGTACGGGTTCCCTCCAGCAGCTCACGTCGCCACCGGCTCCACCGCCTCGCCCATTCCACGCGACTACAGGGGGGGTCTTGCTGATTCCCAGTGGCGTGCAGCCATGGCTGAGGAGTACAAGGCCCTTGTCGACAACAACACCTGGCGCCTCGTTCCTCGTCCTCCTGGCGCCAATGTGGTCACCGGCAAGTGGATTTTCCGGCACAAATTCCACTCCGATGGCACCTTGGCTCGTCACAAAGCTCGCTGGGTCGTCCGCGGCTTCACCCAGCGTCACGGCGTCAACTACGACGAGACGTTCAGCCCCGTCGTCAAGCCGGCCACTATTCGGGTCGTCCTCAGCATCGCCGCATCTCGCCAGTGGCCTATCCATCAGTTGGATGTGAAGAACGCTTTTCTTCATGGCCACCTGCATGAGACGGTCTACTGTCAGCAACCCCCCGGCTTCGTCGACCCAGCACAACCCGACGCCGTCTGCCTCCTACAGCGCTCCCTCTACGGCCTCAAGCAGGCCCCTCGAGCGTGGCACCAACGCTTCGCCACGTTTCTCCGACAGCTCGGCTTCGTCGCCTCTGCCACCGATGCCTCCCTCTTCATCTACTCCGAGGGCAGCTCCTCCGCCTACTTGTTGCTGTACGTCGACGACATCGTCCTCACGGCTTCCTCGGCCGCTCTGCTTCGACGTATCATCGCCCGCCTTCACTCTGAGTTCGCCATGACCGACCTCGGGGAACTACATCACTTCCTGGGTATATCCGTCACTCGCTCCTCCGACGGCCTCTTCCTCAGCCAGCGGCAGTACGCCGTGGACCTCCTCCAGAAGGCGGGCATGGCCGAGTGTCACTCGACATCGACACCTGTTGACTCTCGTGCCAAGCTCTCTGCCTCGGCGGGCGCTCCTGTCGCTGATCCAGCCACGTACCGGAGTCTCGCCGGCTCTCTCCAGTACCTGACGCTTACTCGCCCCGACCTGGCCTATGCTGTACAGCAAGTGTGCCTCTTCATGCATGACCCGCGCGAAGCTCACCTCGCGCTGATCAAGCGCATCCTTCGATATGTGAAGGGCACACTGTCGGCTGGTCTCCACATCGGCACTGGGCCAGTCGACAAGCTGATTGCATACTCCGATGCTGACTGGGCCGGGTGCCCAGACTCCCGCCGCTCTACATCAGGCTTCTGCGTCTTCCTCGGCGACAGTCTGGTGTCCTGGTCCTCAAAACGGCAGACCACGGTGTCCCAATCCAGTGCGGAGGCCGAGTACCGTGCTGTTGCTCACGTGGTTGCCGAGTGCTGTTGGCTTCGTCAACTCCTTCAGGAACTTCATGTTCCCCTGAAGGTTGCCACAGTTGTCTACTGTGACAACGTCAGCGCTGTCTACATGACTGCCAACCCGGTCCACCACCGCCGCACCAAGCACATCGAGATTGACATCCACTTCGTCCGTGAGAAGGTGGCTCTCGGCGAGGTTCGAGTTCTCCATGTGCCGTCACGATTTCAGTTCGCTGACATCATGACAAAGGGGTTGCCGGTTCATCTGTTTGAAGAATTTCGGTCCAGTCTCTGCATCCGGAATCCTGACGCTTCGACTGCGGGCGGCTGATAGATATATTAGGCAAGTGTATATTAGCCAAGTATATAATAGGCAACGGCACAAATCAGTGTGATTAGCACCTGCTATGTAAAGCATGTACATGCCTGTTATACCCTGCCATATTGGCTATATATATGAATGTCACCCCCCCATGTTGGGTGTGTGGTGTCTCCCCTCAATCTCTCATATTCTACAATGTCCACTTCATTTTATGTAAGAATGCTCAGAGATGAAAGAAACCCAAGCTAGTCATTATATGATATTAGGTATATCACATGGCAACTTCAACTTCACTAAAAGAATGCTCAGAGAGTATCCCCTACCAAATGAAGAATAACTGATTAATAGGGTAAATGCCAACATGGAACCATGGAAAATAATGCAAACGATACAGTACAGGAAAAACCAATGCGTTATATCTAGCAAAGGCTTGAATGAAAGTACCTAATCCATTCCCAGGATCATAATCCAACCCCATTAATGCATCATCAGTAGTAAGTATTTTGCCAGTTTGTGTCACATCATCTTTAGACAGATCAAAACCAGCACACATCCCTGCGTTGCAAGAAAGGGAAGGACGCATGCTGCTTCCGTTACCGGTGGCATGACCTATCTTTTCTCCACTTTCAACAGAATCAGCTTTGGTATAGCCATATATTTTTGATCCACTGTCAGCTTGGCCGACTGACCGAGACACCGTATCTTGGCTGTCTCCATGAGGTTCTTCTCGATCTACTTCAGGTACAAATTCATCCATTAATCCAGGTCCTGGAGCTGATTCACCAGTCTGACCCATTGTCTCAGTAAGCTCGGCAATAGGTTCGGCATCACCTACAACACTCTCAGCTCTGTGCAGAGAAGCAGCATTTCCATGAATTTCAGCCTCATGACTAGCTCCCATGCCAACACTGCCACCACTCATTCCTAAACTAAGTTGATCCCTTCCGAAAGCAGGAGCTGTTTCAGCATTAATGACCTCTTCCCCTTCATTTGTACTGCTTCCTCCTATTTCTCTTGCATCGCTTCCAGCACCAGCATGTGCATTGGCACTTTGCTGTGCTTGGTTGCTATAGTTAAGATCCAAGGCACCATTCATTTCAATGTTCCTTTGTGCACTAGAAGAAGGCATATCGATATCATTACCATCACCTGGATAATACTCAACACTCTCCATAGAATCTTCCTCAGAAGTATGAATAGTATGCATTGCAATAACAGAAGATGCTCTCAGAGAATCCCTAGCAGTCGGACGCTCAACAGCTGCCAGGTCAATTGCTCTTGAGTGACTGAACATACCAGCATCTGGATCAGGGTCAAAGGACAAGTTTCTACTGGGACCAGCTCCAGAAGAAGGACGATAGGCATCAAACAGATCAAACCCACGGGACTTCTTATTCGGGACATCTGAATCTTGTGCAGCATCATCATCATCAACTTCCTCACCATCACGATCAATGAAATTTCCTTCTATGCTATCAGCATGCTGCAGCCTATCTTGTGGATTGTCAGCTGTGCTCCCACCTTCCTCAAGGTTACGCTTCCTTGAACTCGGACCACGAGACTCATATGAGGTTTCACAATCACCTACTTCACTGCCTGTAGGCTGTCCAATCATCAGGTCCCTTCCCATTCCTCCATTATTGAACCGCTCCGACATAGCAGGCATGGCAGATTGAGGTGATGGTAATCCTCCAGCCATTGTTAGGTTTAGGTCTACTCCAACAAGTGATAGTGGTTTTCCCTCATCTGTTGCTGCTTCATCACGCCCTTCATCTTGACCTCTGTCCACCCCATCAGTAACCCACTCATTGATACCGCTGGCAGCACTAACTCCACGTGTCAGTGTTAACTTTCTGCCTGTTTCAGGCACATCAATGTTATTCGGACTGAAACGAGAAGGACGTAATACAGGTCTAAAGTCTCGCATCCTGACTGTAGCTCCACACAGGTTACAATCTAACAACGGTGACCTCATGCTGCATCCAGAATCTCCAGCGGGCAATTTGCCTTTCCCCTTATCTTTCTTGGCTGATGCAGAAAATGAATTTTTGTTATGTTCAACAAAATGGGGATAGAACCGTTCGTCAGGCCCAACTGAGGGTGCATTTTTAGCTGAATGCGTTGAATTTTCTTCACAGTCTTGAACATTTGGAAGCCACCTAGGCTCCCATCCACACAGGCTTATGAGCTTCTGTGCCTACAAACTCATTGATAAAAGCACCTAAATTAAAGAAAGACCCAAAAACTGGAGGCAATGCAAAATAATAGCGTGTTAGCGCCAATAAAAAAAATGTGTACATGAAAAGAGATCAGCATACTTGAGAGTAGCTACAAGAGAAATCTTGGTGGATATCAATTCCTGCTGTACTCTCTGCTCTGCAGCCCAGAATACCAGATAAAAAGGTAATTGACTGGGACAACAGATGATCAATTTGTGCGCTCCTGGTAAGCTTCATGTTCTCAATTGCAGATGGTGCAATCACAGGAAGAGAGGTAAACTGTAAAAGCCCATCGCAGCGATCTTTAAAACCTCCAATAAGAGCTGATTGTGTAAGATGAAGCTGGACCAAGCTGTCAGCACAGTTATTGCCTCTCCAGGGACAACTATTCTGGTGTGCTGCATCAAGCTGCTCGGCAAAGGATTCTCCAGCATTTGCAACTAATAGAAGATACAAAGAAAGGTTTCACACCTGAACAAAATTCAGTTTGCAAACAAAGATGTGCCAATCTATTTCCAGCCTACAGCCTAGCACAACAGTAAGACACAAGTAATAACAGTCATGAGATTGCACACTGCAGATAGTTTTTCTATTGAGTCATGTCAGATGTTACTTGACCAATAATTCAAACCATTCAATATCCATACATTTTTATGTGAGACCCAAAATCTCTAAGTATGGTTCGATGACTAAGCACGCAAATGGGGCGGCAGCGGTCAGCCCACATCATGTCCGCTACAGCCGCAAGGTTTTTTAGAGCTGTTGTGGCAGCCCGCATCCCGCCGCTAGTTTTTTTGTGGGTTGGAGTGGCAGCCCACGTAATACCGCAAAGCACAAACTCGTCGCTGGCTTTCACCTGATCGTAACTACTTGAATCAACTCTTTCATCTGATTGTAACGACGATTCAGAGCAATTAAGCTTCGAGAAATCATTTCCCAGGTGCGTATCCATCCTTAGCATCACCTCGACGTCACATACATACGTCGCCACCAGGCACCAGCCGTCCCTGTCGCCTCTAAGCATTCGGCTCCTGGATGTGCGTGCAAACAGCAAACCACAAACTGTTTCCATTCTTCTCAAACTGGAAACTTCTGAATGACAAGTCACATAGGACACTGAATGAAAAAGTCACTGCCCCACCAATACTATCATGCGTGCTATCTGAAAAATGGAACCATAATTTACTCTGCTCTTTTCAAACATTTTACAAGGGGCACACGTGACAAACAGAGCCATAATTTCCAATCTTCAAATGTATCTCAAAGATACTTCTGAACTGGATGGGCTAACTCTGAAAATACAGATCGCTACATGCCCTGCTGCCTACACTCAGCTATCCTTTTTTATTTGCAGTAAAACACCAGTCTGCTTGTTCATCTGTTCGGCTGTTCCTCCACACCAAGAACCTCGATCTACCATGTTTACCCCATCAAGCTGCTGCAAGCCAATACAATGGATGGGCATTGGACTACTACTTCCACGACACTACTTGCTACTGCACATTCTCACCACACCAGGGCAGTTCAGTTGATTGGAGATAAAAACAAGAAATCGGCAACAGCGTGACAACACTCTGCAAAATCCTTGTGTTGGCTTTACTTAACGCGGCAATAGATGTTCAGTGTTCGAGCAAAGGTTGACCCAGGGACCAATTGCCGGGGAATCGCAAGGGAAGGGCAGGAGGGGCCGAGGGGGGCGCTGAACGTTGACGGAACTTACGCTACGAGCCTGGATGAGTGGACAGAGTCTCCTCTAGAGCCGTCCCTTGACTGGATTTTTCAGTGCCACCGACCTGGTGGCTGGCCGGAAAGGGCGGCGGTGGTTGTCCGCGGCTCCAAGTCGCGGCATGGCACCAAAATCCAGGCGGCGCAGCAGGGGCAGTGGGGATGTCTTGCCCCGCGGCTCCGTCCTCGGCGCGAGATCTGCCGCGGGAGGCGTTGAGGTTCCACCCGGCGGCACCAGCAGTGGAGGTGGCGGCGACGACGATGGTGCCGGGGCAGCTATCAGAACGGCGCCTGCGTGTGCTCGCGTCCTCGTGAAGGCCGCGACCGCGACCGCGATGCTTCTGCCCAGCGGGATGTGGGCTGCCGCTGGGATTACGTGGGCTGCACGTTTCAGCCCGCTCTGTCTAAGTGGGTTAAGTTTCCATGTCATGTGGGTTGGTGGCATAGCCAGCCCAGCGGGCTGGCGCGGCAGCCCGCCCCACCTTGCATCCTTATCGATGACAAAGGTGCATTCATTGCTGCTACCAGAATCCTACATTTGGAGTTTCTGATGCAAGGATGATTGTGTAAGTGGAGGGCCAGGATCAGAGTAGTTTACAGACTTGTTCAATTTTCCAACTTGGAATCCTCTTGTATCGTACAAAAATACCCTCTATATTCGTATGAGGTGACTGAAAACGCTGTGACATATCGCATGTATAAAATCTACTCTCACCTCAGAATATCCAACTCTGTTCATGATTTTTTGGAACAAATGTTTGACGTATTAAATCTGTATATATAATTCTCGACTACCTTTTCGCATACAACAGTAAATAAATATATGATCTGACTCAAGTTACAAGTATTCTAGCTGTCGAACATAACTTGTCAAAGTAGACGACAGGGTGAAATATAAACATTGGCAAATGCACCGATAAAAAAGCTAGCTATCATAAGTAGAACATTATGAATTGAATGCACAGTGTCATGGTTTGATTTGATTGATTTATTTATTTATTTTTGCATAAACTACAAGTTCGTTGGATATTCAGTAACCATTTTTCCCCAACCAAACACATAGATGCCTTATTATCGTAATGGGAAATAAGGTTACATTAAAAGATTAGTATAGGTAATCATTCAAAATACAATATGGCCTGCACAAATCTCCACCCTTACAGTTAGTAGCAGAGCAAAGAAATGTAACTTGTAAGACAGCTACACATAACAACCAGTCACTTAGCATAGTAGTAAATCTATCACAAAACAAAAGTGTATGAAGACAAAACATACCTTCAACAGGGGACCAGGATGTCAACGCATTGAAGATTAGATGTGCGCCACATGACTCACATTCAATTCTGTCCAGGTCAACGTTCACCCAACCTCTCTGAGCACAGGCCAATGAACTAGGAGCCTGGAAAAATGAACATCAAATCACATAACTAATATTAAGAAATGCAGAAGGGTCCCTATAAAGGTCAAGCAAGCATCCAGCAAATGCCTGGCCAGATTAGCACAGTACGTAAACAGCATTTAAATGCCACTTGCAATAAGCAAAATGGTGAAAGAGTAACTTCTTTCGAATTTCAATATATCAAAGCAAGAATTTTATGTTATAGCTGATATGAAAGTGGAGAGGCCTATATGTACATAATGATTTGGATTATGATTCCATGGTCACATTTTCAGACCTATGGCATGTTTTGTATTACTGCCACCAACAAATGGTGACAAAAGAAATGTGCGACCAACATTATCATATCATTATGGAGTTAGCTTCAGGGACAACTTGGGTGGAGGAGAGATGAATGAGCCTATTTAGTTGTATACAAAAGCCCAAAAGAGCAATATATGGTACATGCAACACAACACAAGAGAAACCCTAAAGCGTGTGAAATGACACAGGTACCGTAGACCCTAGTAGTCCCAACTAGGGAAGATACCTTCGGTTTAGAAGCCCAAGTTGAAGGCTTAAATGTTGCCAGTCGTCGAAGCAAGTCTCCACGTTCCCATGGCCTACATGATGGTGCAGAATCCATAGCAGTTCCAGCTGCATCAAAACTGTGGGAAGGATGATAGGCATGTGCAGCAACTTGTGATGACGAGTCAACTCTGGAAGCTTGTTTGCCACCCAACCAATCTATGCTTGCAACATTAGTTTGCATAGCAGGTGATGAGGCGCCGGCAGAACTGAAAAGCAAAAGGGGCTTCAGTGCAAGCTTTAGAAAAAGAATGACAAAAATCTGTAGAAAGGATTATTTCTGGCTTTATCAATTCTGCGCAGAAAGGTTCACATTGACGTTATGTAACTACCCGTAGCCGCAGCAAGGTGCCAGGACGTGAGCAAGATCACAGCAGAGATAACTTGGGGGAAAGGACAAGGAAAGGTTCCTCTCCGATTTGATTCCTTTCTAGTTCATTATCTGGGTTCTCCCTTAACACGGCAGTGGCTTATAAGCCAGAGGCTGACTCTACCCTGTGGGCCCATGCACACATACGACATACCAACACCAAATACTATACGCCAGCTGTAGACTTGTTCACGCCGTTGGCATGGTACCAGCCGTGACACGTTAGCTTGTCATCCAAATAAAATAACTATTTTCAGGTTTTAGCATTCAAGCATAGAAACTATAGCACCATGTTACAGATCTAACATCACAAAATGAATTGAGAATGATCTACCTAGATCTATAGTTAACAAGGCCAACATGAGCTCCAGTGGCTCAATCCTACACTACCACACCATCAAATGTGCCACAGTTCTCCACTGATTTTTGCAAACTGCAATCCTTCTCAAATCTCAATTGCAATACTGTGACCAAACCAGCATTAGACTAGCATGAAGACAAAGTCAGCACAAATGCAGCATGTCCCCCTAATCATAATATTTAGTGGCAAACCTGCGCAAGCTCAGATCGCGGAATTATGCCATCCAATGTCACCATTCATTAATCTGTAACACTATACAGCAGCAGAAACCAATCTAGCAGCTCAAATCCTGGCGTTTTGAAGCCAAAAGGAGAAGTAAAGCTCAGCCAGCTACACTTGATTTTCACCAACCATGCACCTATAGCTGATGTAGACCATCAAATATCCCATGCTTTCCCCTACAAAGGAGTGCCTTTGAATCCAATCAAAATTCCATAATCGAATTTGAGCCACGGCCTATCCTACCTCGAATCCTACAATATGTCTTTCGGGCAATGTAAAATCCACCTTCCTTACGCAGAACCAGCACCCTCACGACCAATCCGAGCACTAAGACCCTGATTCCCTAACCAAGCAGCAGCGCCTACAGCTAATAAGAATCTAGAACCAAAAGTACAGAGGTCCCGAGGCGCGACCGCCACCGTACCTGGCCACCGGGGTCTGCGGCGGCGACGAGGACCGGGCGACGGCCATCGGCGTTTCTGCCACCGCCCCCGACGAGCTCCTCACCTCCTCTCGCATCTCCCACTCTCTCTCTCTCTCTATCTCTCTCTCTCCGTGGCGCCCGCGCCTCTCGCTCCTGGGCGAAACGAAATGGGGAAAAGATTCCCCCGACAGCGACGCGCCGGGCGGCGAATCGATGCGGCCGTCACATCGACCGTTAGTCCCCATCTCACGCCGTCAATTCGATCCCCCGGGAATTCGGCCCATGAGGCCCACGTGAATTAGATAGGCCCCCAAGGATTCGGTGGGCCCATGGGCTCCTCTTCATCGAGCAGCAATTGGACTCTCCACTCTTCTTCTGCGATCGGATCCCCTGGCGGGTCGGGCTGCGGAGCACGGGCTCCGGCGAGCTGCTGACGAGGGCTTGTGCGGCCAGCGAGCTCGTGGCGGGAGGAGATGGACGAAGCGAGCACCTCCGCGTCCGCCGGCGCGACGAGGCGCGCCTTCCCGCCGGCGAGATCGGGAGGTGAGTCACACTCTGATGGCTGGGCTCGCTTCGATTTGGTCGCGTCGCGTCTAGGTTTCCACGCTCATGAGCGGTGTGGTCTGCGGGAGATAGTAGCCTCAGATGCAGGGTTAGTAGCTCTGCGCGATCGTGAGCTTGCATAAGCGCTGAGTTCGAGCGTGAAATTGCAGTTCGCGCTGTTATTTGCTTTTACGTGTTACGGAGGTTGCTTGCTTTGGTGGGGTTTGTCTCTAGCCATTACAATTACAATCCATTTATCCGAACAGTATTTGAGGTGTGGGCATGGTAGTGCAAGGTTACAATGATACGTTTGGTGAGTCTTTCTAACAATAAATGAAGTTTAACTAATAATCATG
Source organism: Saccharum hybrid cultivar R570 (assembly GCA_038087645.1). Taxonomy (NCBI): domain Eukaryota; kingdom Viridiplantae; phylum Streptophyta; class Magnoliopsida; order Poales; family Poaceae; genus Saccharum; species Saccharum hybrid cultivar. The sequence goes on along the minus strand of JAQSUU010000029.1, from coordinate 180,914 downwards.
GTGGGCATAAAGTTAGTCGCCATCTGGACTCGCGATCTGTATCATCATTTTTCAGAATCGCGTGGAAGTGGAACACAACACTGATGCAACTACTGGCAGATTTTGTTGTATTAACTTGTGTTTCCTTGACTGGCAACTACTGAATGTGGACATAAGAAGATTATATGGTCTATTTCTTTTACAAACTTTGAGAATTCAGATTATATATATGTATTTTCCATTTATTGTTGTGTGTTGCAGTGCTGTTCTAGTTTAGTACACCATAGAATTGACCATGTTGGTGGTCCATTCTTTTAAAAGTTTGTTTGTTTTGCAGTTTTCTATAGGTTCACCCAGCAGAATCTCCCAGCTTGGAAGCCAGCAATGACACCTGGATATGTAAGTTTGCTCTGATCCTGTTGACAGGTTTGGCACAGACTGTTTCATACGCAGTTCAATTGATAATATTTTACTTCACTGTTTTCAGTTAATAGCCATGTTCTTGATTATCGGAATCATTTTCGTACCTTTTGGGCTTCTTTGTCTCCAAACTTCAAATCATGTAATTGTTCTGCTCCCTCTGGTAGATACTGGTGTTTCCATAATCTTTATATCTCTAGGTATAACTGATGTGCTCATTATTCTGGTTCAGGTTGCAGAAATCATTCACCGCTATGATTTTGACTGTGTGCCTAATGCTTACAGAGGAAATAGGCAAGGTTATAGTAAGGACAGCTCGATTTCAAAGAACTGTACTCTGCAAGCGAAGGTAGATCGTTATGTGATTATAACAGAAGTTATCTTTATCTTGTTCACTTTCTGCAGACTATATTTCTTCGTCTGTGATTCACGTAGCTAGAATTCCTAAGTTCAGCTTGGCGCCCTGAGATGCATCAGATTATATTTCTTCTTCTCTTTGAATTTCTATTTTACTGTGGTATGGACATCTGCAGGTTCTGGAACACATGAGAGCACCAATTTATGTTTATTATGAACTTGAGAATTTCTATCAGAATCATCGCAGGTAGTTATAACATCATTTATTTAGTTTCATGGTCATTTTATCTTTCTTTTTAATATAGGTTCATGGCCATTGTATCTATTGGATGGGAGTAATGTTTTTATTTGATCTTGCTGAAAAAAGAAATTTATCAATGATGAACAGGTATGTCAAAAGTAGAAGTGATAAACAGCTGCGTTTTGGGGCGAAATATACGGCTGAGTCGTGCAGTCCTGTTGACTGGGATAATAATGGTTCCCCAATTGTTCCCTGCGGCTTGATTGCCTGGAGCTTATTCAACGATACCTATGATTTTACTCGTGGGTCCAAGGAAATAAAGGTCAACAGGAAAAACATTTCATGGAAGAGCGATCGGGAACACAAGTTTGGCAAAGATGTGTTTCCTTCCAACTTTCAGAATAGAACCTTGATTGGAGGGGGAAAACTCGACCCTACTGTCCCAGTGAGTACTGTGATAAACTAAGACACTAAGTATTGTTGATAGGTTGCTCAATGCTCAGTAGCTAATAGGTTTGCCAAATGTACACTTTGCCTTCAGTCAATATGTTGTCAAATTAACAGCTTGTTTTAAGTTAGCTGAACAATTGCATCTTTTTTGTCAGCTGAGTGAGCAGGAAGATCTTATTGTGTGGATGCGTACTGCTGCTCTTCCCAAGTTTCGAAAGCTCTATGGTGTAATTGAAGACGATCTACGTGCTGATGAGACCATAACTATTCTCATAGGAAATAATTACAACACCTACACGTTTGGTGGAAAGAAAAGCATAGTTCTTTCAACTGCATCCTGGCTAGGTGGCAAGAATGACTTCCTTGGACATGCTTATATTGTCACTGGTTCATTGAGCATCTTCATATCAATTCTCTTTGCTCTGATCCATGTGAAGTACCCAAGGTAAACAATAAGCTCACGTTATCTATGTTTCTGCTTGTTATTGTTCATAAGAACCAAACACACAGGCTGTGCATTCGCGTGTGCATAGACGGAACCTCCTTCTCAGGCTTTTTTTAAATTCTTGCTGTATTTTTTGGGATCATTTTGAAGCTATATAACTCTTCTGTATTTGATGAACTCACAGGCCGCAGGGTGACCCTAATCGCCTATCCTGGAACAGGAAAAATGGCAATGGCTAAGGAGGCTGTATCTACCATCTATGTGGGGCGCCTGTAGGTTCCAGCCCCAGCTAACATGCATTAGGTCCCTTGTAAGACAATACATCTCAATCTGAAACAAGTCAGACACTGTGCCGCCGGGTTAATCCTAGATGAAAAGAAACTGTGTACATCATGCCCTTCAGAAATTGTTCGAATTGCAGACACATCTGTTGTGCATCAAGGTTGACACCTGGAGGGTTTTCCCATGCTTCATTTATAAGAATGCACACAGTAATTCGAAAGATGAAATAATGGTGGAAACTCTTGTGTCCGGTGCGGATCTGTACGGTGAAATTCTGGTGCCTGCTGAGGATCATGCCTCCCAATGCGAAAGCGAAGTTGTAAAAGAGCTTCGGCTTGTGACAAATGAAAAGAGGTTATTCTGGCTTGTCGTCTGCTGTGCTGAGAGATGCAATGCAATGCCTCAGCTCTGAACTCAAAAGCTCGTTTCTTTTTTCATGCCGGGACAAGTATTTATGTTCTTGGAGTTCTCTCCATCACCGAATATACGGCATTGCTCAGATCAAAAACTTTTCACCTAAAACTATCACATCGAATCTTACGGTATATGCATGAAGTATTAAATGTAGACGAAATAAAAAAACTAATTGCATAGTTTACGTGTAAATTGCGAGACGAACGTTTTGAGCCTAATTAGTCTGTGATTTGACACTAAAGTGCTACAGTAACAAATGTGCTAATGACAAATTAATTAGGCTTAATAAATTTGTCTCACGGTTTTTAGACAAGCTATGTAATTAGTTTTTTTATTAGTATCCGAAAACCCCTTCCGATATCGCACAGAACATCCAATGTTACATTAAAAAAAAACTTTTCACATCTAAACGAGCCTATGTCGGCGTGATTGCTATCTAGGGTGTGTTCACTTCGCGAAAAGTAGGTGAAAAGTTAATATAGCATCTTTCGTTGTTATTTAGCAAAATTTGTCCAATCATGGACTAACTAGGCTCAAAAGATTCGTCTCGACATTTACAGACAAATTATGCAATTAGTTATCTTTTTTACCTACATTTAATGCTCCATGCATGCGTCGAAAGATTTGATGTGATGGGTGGAAGAGGAAATATTTTGGGTTAGGATGGGAAGTGAAGGCCCTATGCTATCCAAATCCATAGCCTTTTGAAGGGGTGTCGCGATACTGACGATGCACTCGAGGTTGATGGCATTTATCAGCGGCGGGTGATGATGACCCCATGAGTGAGGCACCCTTTAGATGCCAAAAATTTTACCAAAATTTTTAGAATTCTCATCACATCGAATCTTTAACATATGCATGAAGCATTAAATATAGATAAAAAATAAAATTAATTATACAGTTTAGACAAAATGGACGAGACAAATCTTTTAAGCCTAATTAGACCATAATTAGACAATATTTACCAAATAATAACGAAACTGCTACAGTAGCATTTCGCCAAAAAAATTTCCAACTAAACCGCCCCTGAGCCGTGCAGCCGTGAAGGTCACGTCTCGCAGGTGCGCGAGCGCCCATCGGTGAAGCCGCAGTCGCACAATCAGGCAAATGCCAAAAATTTTGCCAAAATTTTCAGATTTCCCGTCACATCGAATCTTTGAACACATGCATGAAGTATTAAATATAGATAAAAAATAAAACTAATTACACAGTTTAGACGAAATGGACGAGATAAATCTTTTAAGCCTAATTAGACCATGATTAGACAATATTTACCAAATAACAACGAAACTGCTACAATAGCGTTTCAACGAAAATTTTACCAGCTAAACAGCCCCTCATTCGTTCACTTTGATTTGACGCCATTCGCGCGTCACTCCCTGCTTGAGATGACCTGTGGCTGCTGGGAATTGAGTTTTTAGTGCAAAAAATTGTCCAAAAATTGATTAATTAGACTCAAAATGTTCGTCTCGTAAAGTACAACAAAACTGTACAATTAGTTTTTGATTTCATCTACATTTAGTACTCCATGCATTTGCCGGCATTTTGATGTGATGGGGAATCTTCTTTTTGCATAGTAAAATTTGGGGAAAATTTGGGAACTAAACAAGGCCTCGACTATACGAGTGCTCCGTCGTCCTCGTCCCTGACGTGACACTCGCTCCGCTTTGGCTGGACGCCCGGAGCCCTGGATTGGACCGATCCGTACTATAAAAAATACAATTCTTAAACAGTGTTATATTTTACTATATGACTAATTATAAATAAAAAATATAAATATTTATAATATTAAATAAATGTTATTAGATTAATTACAGAATATATTTTTATAATAAATTGATTTGGAGTCATGTAAATATTATTTACTAGAAATTTGATCAAACGTGGACCACTTTAATTGTCATGCAACCCATAGTTACATCAGACTAGGACAGAGACGGTACTTGTCGGTCCTTGGACCCGGGAGGGCCCTAAGCCGACGAGTGAATGTGTGCTGCATGCTCCTTACCCCAGATGGTGATGCAAAGAGAATACACGGGGGTTTATCCTCGTTCGGGCAAAAGAAGGCCCTATGTCCAGCGGGGAGGGAGAGTATTGTATTTCCTTGCACCTAACTGCTTGCGTAGGGGTTACAAGCCGTGAGAGAGGGGACCGGTCCCAAGTCTCAAAGAAAGAGTACAATGGAGTGTTGCTTGAGATGTTGATCTCGGAAGTGGGAAAGATGTCTATCTCGTTTTTTCGTCTGTCGTCCTCCCTAGAGAGCTTCTTGCCCTCTCCTTTTATAGACTCAAGGGGAGAGTAAGGTTTACAACAAAACCTAGGGGTGCCTTGGAGGAGAAGGCGGAGCGGGCACTGTAGGTGTTGCTGTGGCGACGTGCCCCGGTGCATGCAGGCCATCCCTGAGGCGTCGTGGTGATGTTGATGATGGAACGGTGAAAAATCTAGGGTGCTGTAGAGGACGTGCGATTTCCTGTGGTCGACGTACGGGTCGTGGTCCCTTTGTTCGACTGATGGCGGTCGAGGCTGGGTCGGGATATAGCTGAGGGGGTCGACGAGTAATGGATAAGGTTGAGCCCCAGAAATCCCGGGACATGACAGTCGGACAGTGCTAGTCATGGCGTGAATAGTGGTTGCTTTTTATCGTCCATCCCGGGATGGGCAGTAAAAAGTAGGATTAGACACAGGTGTTGCTCCCATGTCGATGGCGCTGTAGCCACGTTGGTGAAAGTGGTTGCATTAAATGCCTTATCAGTGAGTAGGTGGATGAGGGGGGGTCGACCGGGTCGACCTTGGGTCGTGCGAGTCGAAGAATTTCCGGGGTCGAGGCTTCCCGTAGAGCGAGCCTCGTACGAGTCGGAACGTGGTCGAGGGTGCCCCGTCTTCATACGTATGCGGCTTGGATCGGCGTATCCGCCTAGGTGGAGCCTTAACTTGATCTTTTAGGGGTTTTTTAGGACACGGATTCCTCGGGGGTTTGATCCTTTTAATCGTTGGTTTTTGGTACCCCTAATTTAGGTACCCAATAGTAGCCCCCGAGGCTTTATGTGAGTGTGGACACTCTCGCAGAGCCTCAGCGAGTTATAAACTGGAGTCGTAGCGTCGTTGCTCTCCGGTGGGTGCGTGCGAGCGCACCCGCCGGGTGTAGCCCCCGAGGCCTCAGAGAAGTGTGTGACTCCTTCGAGGGCTTTAGTATGTTGTATCGCGGGACGTTGTTTTGTTAAGCCCTGAGGTGCGTTTGGTCCTTTTTCGTCGGAGTCAGCCAGTTGTGGGCAAGCCCCTGGGCCTTTGCGTGCGTGAGGCCGATCATGGCTTTGCCCGTCTTTATCGTTCGACCCTCATGCATCCTTTGGGCAAGGAGGAGGGGTGGGAACGTCGTACTACCCTCGATGGGTGAGTTCCGATGACCTCTGGTGAGCTGTTAGTGGGGGATTCAAGTGGGAGCATGTGCCCCATTCGATAGGGGTCGGCTGGCGGCCGCGAAGGCGCTGTCCAAAAATGCCAAAGAGTTGTCGTATGGATCTCGGCTCCGTTTGGTAGGATCCGAGGGCTTGCTGCCTCCCTCCGAGGGGATTCCACTATCGACCTCTCCTTTAGCCTCGAATATGTCTGAGGGCATCTCGAGAAAGTGGCTCAAGCCCTGGCCTTGTACGAGTCCACTCTCAGACATTCCTTACTCTGTTTACTCGAGGGCAGCTATCGAACCCTGGTCGAGGGCCAGCTTTTGAACCCTCGAGGTTTATAGTGGGCTCGGAGCCCGTGGTTCCTTCGCCTGGAAGTGTTCGTCGGCAAGCTTCCCTTCCTACCCATTAGGATGCTTTTTTTAGGAGGGAAGCAAAAATGACATGGTAGTGGGTGGCATGGCAGGCGGTTATCAAGCGGATGGTTGACACATGCCTGCATGTGCGGGTTTCGAGGGAGCGGTTAGGTGAGAGCATTAAATGCGAAAACTTTACTTGCCTCTTCGCCGGATCCGCCTGTTGGTCTTCTACCGGGGTATAAATACGGAGCCCAGGGCTTTCGTGTGTCTCTTCCTAGCCCTTTGCGACCGCATTCTCTTCCCTTTTGCCTCTATCAGCCATTCTCCATCGCCGCCATCATCCTTTGCTTTCTGCCACCGCGTTCCAATCCCTGTGCCAATGGCAGGAAAAGAGTCAGGTCCTCCCCACAGAGGCGTGGATCTGTTCCTCGGTGATGGAAAAGAAGCTGCAGGAGCATATGGGAGATGGTCTCCTGTGGCCGAGGATGAGCCGGGACCTGCCGGAGTAGAGGGTGTCGCCGACCAATCACCAGGAGCCGTCGCCACCAGAGGGCTACGTGGTGAGCTTCGTCGCCTTCCACGAGAGAGGGCTCAGGGCGCCGCCAAGCCGATTCATGCGGGCCATCCCGCATTACTACAGGGTGGAGCTCCATCACCTCTCCCCCAACTCCATCTCATAGGCCGCAATTTTCGTGGCCGTCTACGAGGGGTACATGGGGATCGAGCCCCATTGGAAGTTGTGGCTCCACCTCTTCAAGGCGGAGCACTTCACCAAGAAGGTGGGCGAGAGGGGAGTACGGCGGGCGGTGCACACCAAAAGCTGCACCATCCAAGTGCGGGCAGGCCGAGGCGAGCTCTACATCCTGACCCAGCTCATCTCGTCGAACAGCGGATGGCATGATGGATGGTTTTATTTGCGCAACGATGACGGCCTCCTTCCGAGCTTCTCCGGCCAAGTCCTAATGTCTCGAAAGGAGAACTGGTCATATGGCGTCATCGAGGAGGACAAGCTGAAGCTGCAGCCGCTCCTCGATGCACTAAGGAAGCTCTGTCTGCGTGGGCTGATCGCGGGCATGGTGGCCGCCATGTTCCACCGCTAAAGGGTGCTCCCGCTAATGCAGCGTCGACTACGTTTGGACGAGATGACGCCGAGTGTTTCGTTAGAGGGAAGTCGGATGTCACACGAGACCCTCCCCCTCGACGAGATCGTCCGGCACGCTCGGTGGGTGGTGGGCAGCTTCAAGCAGGAGGATGTCGCCCGAGTCTCGATGCGGCCCAACCAGGGGTTCGAACCTCTGGTGAGCGTTGTTTTTCCGGAGTTGGGTTTGCCTTCCTTACTAGGTCTCGTAGGTCTAATTCGTCGAGTTTCCCATGCAGGATCTGTCTGTGGTTAAGGACTCGCCACCACCAGTCCTAGAGGATTACGCTGCTCGTTAGGTGAGGCGTCTCTGCGTGGTCCGGGAGAAGAAAGAAAAAGACGTTACGAAGATGCGGCGCAATAGGAAGATCCACGAGCGTGAGGCGTTACTAAAATGCCATCGCCAGCAGCGGCTCGAGGGTCTCCCTGAAGAGGAGCCCCCCTCTAAGACGAGCTCAGAGGAGGAGGACGATGACAGCGATGACAACGATGCTGGTCCCAGTATGATACCGTGACTTTCCTCGCACACCTCCCTGACGTGTGGTCCCTGCAGGGACCCGTCGGCGGGGGTCAACTTCCTAGGCGTCGAGGGCAGCCTCGGCGCTAGTCAAGGGGGAGGAGGAGCGACCAGAAGGGAGGGCCCATGAGGGGCCCTCAGAAAGGAGATCCGCCGAGCCGGGGGTTCCTCCGACGACGTCGGCGGCGTCGCGGACGCGTGCCCAGTTGCCGCGCACCTCATCAGCAGGTGGAGCGACGACGTCGATGCCTGAGGCCGGGGCGCCATCGTCGGGTATGAGGACTCAAGGCCAGATGACCCCAATGGCACAGAGGACTCCAGGAACCTCGTCAGCCCAGGCTCGACGGAGTTCCGGGCCGACCAGAGGCTCGACGGAGGGGCCGTCACAGGGGGCCTTAGGCAGTTCGGGGAAGCCGAGGACTAAACCCCTGATCCCCATGTCTAGGTGAGTGTTTCGCTCTTTCTTTCAGACAAGCTTATTTTGTTCCTTGTTCTCACGTTCTAGTTCGCTGTGCAGCCGCAAGCGCAAGGCGGAGCCGGCGGCCATGATGCCTGCCAAGGCGCTTAAAGCCGGTGCTGCTTTGAGGATGCGGATGCCAGCTGACAATGCCGCCTGGATTGCAAGGTACCAGGCGGCTACGGAGCGACTCAAGGCGAAGGAGTCTGCTGTTCAGGCTGGCGTGAGCGCCGAGGAGGACGTCGAAGCCGGGGACGCCACTCAGCAATATGAGTCGGTCGAGGCAGCCCCGGGCGCTACCGAGCTTGGCCGATCTAGGGGTGACGGTCAAGAGCTGGGGTCGACCTTGAGGACCCTGGAGATCATCGAGACCGAGGAGGCCACAACATCCGCCCGTGACGCAGGGCAGGCGGATGCGGAAGACACAAGGAACGTGGGGGAAACCCCGTGAGATGCAGGGCGAGAGGGGGAGGTGCTGCCAGAACTACGGACGGAGCGGGAGGAAGCGTCACAGCAGCCGCCGCGGCAACGGCAGCAAGAGCGGCCACCGCAGCCGCAACTGGAAGCGGAGCAGCATGAGCTGGGCCAGCCGGAGGTGCCGGTGGGCGAGGCAGAGCGGGAGGCGGTCATGCCACCGCCCAATGCTTAGGCGAAGGTGCCGGCTAGCGGTGGGCTACTCCCGCCCCAAGGGTCGACGCCGGCCATGATCGACCTCATGTTCGACGACTCCCCATCTGACAAGGGGGAGCAGAAGGTGGACGTCGAGATGGTCGACGCCTCGGATCAGCCCGGAACCTCTACGGCGCCAGACGGTGATGCAGTGGAGGCGTCGGGCGGGTGGCCCAACTTTGTGGAGCTGGTGCTCATGTGAGCGGAGGAGGAGCTCCCCGCGCTAGGGCCGGTCGACCCTCGAGTTCAGGGATGCGGCTAATCCTGATGCCGAGCCCTTCTTCGCCCTCGACGATAAAGACGAAGTGCAGCACTGGGAGTACGTCGAGGGACTCCGCAAGCACTCCGTGCGGTCTCTGTGAATGGTCGCGGATACCTTGGTACGACAAATGTCAGGGGCCTTCGAGGTGAGTCATGTTTGTTTCAATATTTCATTTGGCCCGTACCCCCTTTTCCCCTTGGTTCTGATTTTGGGTTTGACCGTGGTCTGGAGCTCAAGGAGTGATCATGCCGTAAATCGCTTTTCATTCGCCATGAAAGCAGTGTGTGGGCAGTGCTTACTCGTCAACGGGCTTTGGTCGAGGAAGCCAATAAGCGGCTATCCAAGAATAGCGCCGAAGAAGACGAGCTTCGCGCCGTCCATGCGGTGTTTAGGGAGGAGGCAGCGCAGGCTCGGGAAGCCACGGCTAAGGCGCGTGAAGACTGAAAGCATCTAGGCCCCAAGGTTTGGTTTCGGTAATTAATGACAACATTTTATTATCATGACTAACGTGTGTTTTGCAGAAACATTGGTAAGTTAGGTCATGGAGGTGATAACTGCTTTGAGCACTGTGGCTTCGTGTCCCTTGATGGAAATCGTTTCGGTTTTCAAAAGAGTGACGTCAAGATTAAGGACGGTTAGTTCCGGATGACGAAGTGTTGAGACACATTCGGAATAGTCGTTAGGATCTTCGTTTTTCTCTTTTGGCCGTACTATAAAGGGGGGCATGAATGGGTAGCTTGACCTAGGCAAGTCCTATGTTTAGGTGTGGTGCACACTTGTTAAACTTGGCGCTAGGCAACCCTAGATTGGCTCAAGGTTCAGTTAGAAGCAACTTGGTTGAAGTTGCGACGCGTTTCGGGCTGTTTTCTAGGCACCGGACGCGGTCTTCGGGAACACCGGACGCGTCCGGTGTATACGTTACCGCGACTAGGTTTCGGCCTCGACCACCGGACGCGGTCCTCGCGAGGACCGGACGCGGTGGTCAACGACCGACACGTGTCACCGAGAGAAAAAGCCCGTCGGACGCGACCTGGACTTGATCGGCGCGTCCGGTGCGAGTCCAGTAAGGTCCAGAGAGGACCGGACGCGTCCGGTCTTCAGGCATCGGACGCGGCCTCGCGTCCGGTGTAAGTCCAGTAAGCACCCTTGCACGTCGGACGCGTCCGGTGCTACCTGACCGGTGCGTCCGGTGTTTCGATTTCGAAATCGCGTTTTGACCGTTACGGGGGACCGGCGCGTCCGGTGTGTTGCACCGGCGCGTCCGGTGACCCCGTGCCAGAAAGTAACGGTTCGTTTTCTCTGAGGGGTGTATAAATACAACCCCTCCACCTCTTTTAGAGGTCTCTTGCTCATTCAAACATCTGAGAAAACCCTTTAGAGTGCAAGGGAGTGCAAGAGCTCTAGTGAGGATAGAGATTTGAGAATCAAAGTTTGAGTTTCCTCACTAGTGATTCGAGAGTAGCAAGTGTGCATCCACCTCCTTATTTGGGCTCGTTGTGGTCAAGTGAGAGTTCTAGCTTGTTACTCTTGGTGATCGCCATCACCTAGACGGCGTGGTGGTGATTGGGAGTTCGGTGATCATCCGGTGGAACTTGTGGATGACCCAACTCATCTTGTGAGCGGTTTTGGGTGATTCGCCGCGACGGAGTGTCGAAGAATCAACCCGTAGAGAGCACTTGATCCTTGCGCGGATCAAGGGGGAGCTACACCCTTGCGCGGGTGCTCCAACGAGGACTAGTGGGGAGTGGCGACTCTCCGATACCTCGGCAAAACGTCGCCGTGTTCCTTGCCCCTTTACATTCAAGCATTTACTTTCTCGTACATACTTTCATTGCTTGATTTACATTCCTAGATATGCCATGCTAGACTAGGATTGGAAACTAGGGTGCAAAACTTTGTATCGGTAGACTCTCTAGGAACACTAGTAGACATTAGGGGTGAATTCCGGCTTGTAGGATTTAATTCTTGCAATTAATTTTTAGAGAAGCCCAATTCACCCCCCCTCTTGGGCATCTTGATCCTTTCAATTGGTATCGGAGCCGTGTTGCTCTATTTTTAGGCTTTACCGCCTAGAGCAAGATGTCTAATGGGGAAGGACCACCTCCCACTTTTGAGGGAGACGATTTTCCATATTGGAAAATTCGTATGGAGGCGTACCTCGAAGCCATAGATGTTGGGTGTCTTAGAGCCGCAACCGAAGGGCTTCCCCCCATAAGGGATCCCGCTAACCCAAGTGGTGACGAGGAGAAGTACGACCGGTGGAATGCAAAAGCCAAAAATGCACTCTACCGGGGCTTAGGCAAAGATATCTTCAATCGCGTGCGTAATGCAAAGAACGCTCATGAATTGTGGGAAAATCTTTGTGCTCTCCATGAGGGAACTAAGAGTGAGCGTGAGGAACGCTATCACATAGCCTTAAAGAAAATTAACTCCTTTGAGATGCTTCCCAAAGAAAGTGCTAATGACATGTATACTCGCTTGAATGTTCTTGTAGAGGACCTCAATGCTCTTGGGCTCACCAAAATGAGTCAATCGGATGTTGCAAGAAGGATCTTGAGTGTGCTTCCCGTTGAGAAGTATGGACATATTGTCACCGTGCTTCACCAAAGTGATCTTTCCACCGCAACACCAACGCAAGTTTTGGGGAAAATCAATGCTCATGAGATGTACATGCATATCACTCCGGAAGAGGGCTCATCATCTTCCAAGAAGAAAGACTTGGCCTTCAAAGCTAGTCATGATAAGAAGAAGATGAAAGGCCAAGCCATGATGGTGCAAGAAAGCTTAAGTGATAGTGATGTTGATGATGAATCACTTGCACTCATGGTGAGAAAGACCACCAAGATGTTAAAGAAGCTTAACAAGAGTGGCATCAAGTTCGATGGCAAGAAGAAGAAATTCTTCACAAGTAGCAAGAGAAAGCCAATCTCGGAGATGGATTGCTACAATTGTGGTGAACTTGGTCATCTAGCTCATCAATGCCCTAGACCACCAAAAGACAAGTACAAGAACAAAAACAAGGGCAAGAAAAATGATTCAAGTGATGAAGAAGAAGAGAAGAAGAGGAACAAGCCATACAAGAAGAAGGATGGCAAAAAGAAGGAGTTCCACAAGAAAAAGAAGGGAGGAAAGGCTTACATTGTTGGTGATTGGCTCACCGACATTGAATCATCATGTGAGTCCTCCGAAGATGAAAGCAATGATGAGAAAGAGAAGGTTGCCGCATTTGTGATGGGGCCATCATCTTCACCAACATCTTCATCACCACCTTCACCACCTCCTTCACCATCATCGTCCACTACTCACCTATGCCTTATGGCCAAGGGTGAACGAAAGGTACAAAACTATGATAGTAATAGTGATGATGATGATGATAGTGATAGTGATGATGATACACCTTCTTATGATGAATTAGTAAAATTGTTAAACAAATATTCTAGAATCATAAGAAGGACTAGAAATGAAAATGATGAGCTTCAACATGAAAATGAAACACTCACATCCAAACTAAAAGGTGCACATGATGATAGGGATAAGCTTAGAGATCAAAATGAAGTTATGTCTTCCACTCTCAAAGAGCTCAAAACCTCTAATAAAGAGCTTAAAGATCAACATGATAAACTTGAGAGGAAGCATGATGAGCTCATCACTAGACATAGCTCTCTAAAAGACAAGTACACCACTTTAAAAATTGACTATGATAGTCTTGTGGTCGCTAATGAACTTGCTCTTGAGACACATGATGCTACTAACAATGTTGTTAAGTGTGATATAGCTACATCATGTGATGATTTGATCATTGAAAGCATTGAGCAAGGTTCTAGTAGCAAAGGCAAGAGTGTGGTTGAGTCATGCAACCATGATGATTATGCCAAGCTCAAGTGTGAGAATGAGAAGCTTGCAAATGAGAACAAGAAGTTTAAAGGTTTGATGGCTCTTGAGAAGCAACCAACAAATGAGTCACTTATTGAAGAAAACAAGAAGCTCAAGCAAGAAAAAGAGCATCTCAAGACCGGCCTAAGCAAGTTCACAAGAGGCCAATATTTGCAAAGTGAGCTCCTCATGAACACCGTAATGAAGATGGATAGAAGTGGTATTGGATACTTGGCAAATCAAGAGAAGAAAGCAAAAGCTCAACAACAAAGCAAATCAAAGCCCAAGCCAAAGAGATGTGTTGAGTGTGGTCAAGAAGGTCACTTTGCTCATGAATGCAAAACTCCACCACCACAACCCTTGCCCAAGCATGCTAGACCCTTTGCATTCAATGCTCATTACATGCTAAGAAAAGATTCAAATGGAAAGATGAAAGTCATGTTTTTGGGTCCCCCAAACAAGAATAGGCCAAAGAAAATATGGGTTGCCAAGTCACTAGTTGAGAAAGTCAAGGGCCCCTCTCAAGTTTGGGTCCCTAAACGAAAAGCTTGATCTCTTGTGTGTAGGTGAACTACAAGACCGGTGGATCTCATTGGGTTATTGATAGTGGTTGCACTCAACATATGACCGGTAATCCTCGTATGTTCACCTCCATTGAAGAGAATGGGATATGTCAAGAGAAGATCACATTTGGAGATAATTCAAAGAGCAAAGTCAAGGGTATAGGCAAGATTGCAATATCAAATGATCACTCACTCTCAAATGTGCTCTATGTTGCTTCATTGAGTTTCAACTTGTTATCCGTTGGGCAACTTTGTGACCTTGGCTTCCAATGCTTGTTCACACCAAATGAAGTTGAAGTTTCAAAGATAGATGACAAGCAAGTGATATTCAAAGGCTTTAGATACAACAATCTTTATCTTGTTGACTTCACCTCCGAAGATGCAAATTTGATGACATGTTTGTTCACCAAGACCTCACTTGGTTGGCTTTGGCATAGGAGGCTTGCACATGTTGGAATGAGCACTCTCAACAAGCTATTGAAGAAAGAACTAGTAAGAGGATTGAAGGATGTGAAGTTTGAAAAGGACAAACCTTGTAGTGCATGTCAAGCGGGCAAACAAGTTGCAAACACTCATCCAACCAAGGCTTTCATGTCAACCTCAAGAGTGCTAGAACTTCTTCATATGGATTTGTTTGGGCCTACAACATACAAGAGCTTGGGTGGTAATCTCTATTGTCTTGTGATAGTGGATGACTACTCAAGGTATACATGGACCTTCTTCCTTCATGACAAATCCGAAGTAGCAAGTTGCTTCAAGAAGTTTGCAAAGAGAGCTCAAAATGAATTCGAAGTCAAGATAAAAAAGATTAGAAGTGACAATGGGAAAGAGTTTGACAACACCAACATTGAAGCTTATTGTGATGAAATTGGAATCAAGCATGAAGTTTCTTCAACCTACACTCCTCAACAAAATGGTGTAGTTGAGAGAAAGAACCGGACTTTGATCACCCTTGCAAGAACAATGCTAGATGAGTACAACACTCCGGAGAAGTTTTGGGCCGAGGCAATCAACACCGCATGCTATGCTTCAAATCGCCTCTTCCTCCAAAAGTTTCTTGGCAAGACCCCCTATGAGTTGCTTAATGGGAAGAAGCCGGACGTCTCATTCTTCCGGGTGTTTGGTTGCAAATGCTACATCTACAAGAAGCGTCAACACCTAGGGAAGTTTCAAAGACGTTGTGATATTGGTTTTCTTGTTGGTTACTCATCAAAGTCCAAAGCATATAGAGTATTTAACCATGCCACCGGTTTGGTTGAAGAAACATATGATGTGGAATTTGATGAATCTAACGGCTCCCAAGGAGCAATTGAGAATTGTGATGATGTAGGTGATGAACCCTTGAGGGAGGCCATGAAGAACATGCCGGTGGGAGACATCAAGCCAAAAGATGATGAAGACGATGTGCAAATCATTGATCCACCATCTTCATCACGTGTGCCTCAAGATGATGACAAGAATGAGAGAGTTAAAAATGAAGATACTTATGTCTCTCATGAACAAGCCGAGGCACAAGCACAAGATGTTGATGCTCCCCATCCACCTCCTCAAGTGGTTGATAGAAGGAACTCACCTCTACTTCAAGCTCATCCACAAGAACTAATCATAGGGAGTCCTACAAAGGGAGTAATGACTCGATCTCAAAAGCTAGCTTCTTTTGTTGAACATCACTCTTTTGTCTCTTGTGTTGAACCTAAGAATGTAGAAGAAGCTCTTCAAGATCCGGATTGGGTGATTGCAATGCATGAAGAGTTGAACAACTTCACCCGAAATCAAGTATGGACACTTGAGGAGCATCCCAAAGGTGCAAGAGTCATTGGAACCAAGTGGGTGTTCCGAAACAAGCAAGATGACCAAGGCATAGTGGTGAGGAACAAGGCAAGACTAGTTGCAAAGGGGTTCTCTCAAGTTGAAGGTCTTGATTTTGGAGAAACCTTTGCACCCGTTGCAAGACTTGAAGCCATTCGTATCCTCCTTGCTTATGCATCACATCATGATATGAAACTATATCAAATGGATGTGAAAAGTGCATTCTTAAATGGCTTTATAAATGAACTAGTCTATGTTAATCAACCTCCCGGGTTTGAAGACCCTAGATATCCTAATCATGTTTATAGGTTGTCCAAGGCGTTATATGGGCTCAAGCAAGCCCCTAGAGCGTGGTATGAACGCCTTCGGGACTTCCTCATTGAGAAGGGCTTCACCATTGGGAAGGTCGACACCACACTATTCACCAAGAAGCTCAATGGGGAGATCTTCATTTGTCAAGTATATGTTGATGATATCATCTTCGGGTCAACAAATGAAGATTATTGCAAGGAATTTGGTGAATTGATGTCGAAGGAGTTCGAGATGTCAATGATTGGTGAGCTCACATTCTTCCTTGGTTTTCAAGTCAAGCAAATGAGAGAAGGGATTTTCATCTCTCAAGAAAAGTATACCAAGGATCTTCTCAAAAGATTCAAGATGGAAGAATGCAAGCCAATCAAGACCCCAATGCCATCAAATGGACATCTCGACCTAGATGAGGGAGGTAAACCGGTCGATCAAACTCTCTACCGTTCTATGATTGGTAGCTTGTTGTACCTTACCGCATCTAGGCCCGATATCATGTTTAGTGTGTGCATGTGTGCTCGCTTTCAAGCGTGCCCTAAAGAACCTCACTTAAGTGCCGTAAAAAGAATCCTAAGATATCTTAAGCACACCCCAAGTATTGGCTTATGGTATCCCAAAGGAGCTAGATTCCAACTAGTTGGCTATTCCGATTCGGATTATGCCGGTTGCAAAATTGATAGAAAAAGCACATCCGGAGGGTGCCATTTGCTTGGGAGATCACTAGTATCTTGGTCATCTAAAAAGCAAAATAGTGTGGCTTTGTCCACCGCCGAGGCGGAATACATTGCCGCGGGGGCTTGTTGTGCACAAATCTTATATATGAAACAAACCCTCCTAGACTATGGAGTTGTTCTTGAAAAGGTGCCACTTTTATGTGACAATGAAAGTGCCGTTAAAATTGCTAATAATCCGGTACAACACTCTCGCACCAAGCACATTGATATCCGCCATCACTTTCTAAGAGATCACGTTGCTAAAAATAATATATCACTAGAAGGTGTACGAAGTGAAAATCAATTAGCGGATATCTTCACTAAACCTTTGGACGAGGCTACCTTTTGTAGGCTAAGAAGTGAACTTAATGTGCTTGATTCAAGTAACTTTAAAAAATGAGCGCGTGTTGTCCCTTGCATTGCATTGTATCATATGTCATGTTTACCTTATCGCAATGCATTTAGGGCTTGGCTAACACGGTTACGATAACCCTCCTTTGGAGGAGTGAAGAAGCCTAACCGTGGATCAAACTTGACAAGCAACCTAGCTTTACTTTCTTGTATTGCATTGCATATGCATGGTTGTTTGTTTGTCGTTTCTTTTCGGTTTAGCTTTGAGCAACCTCTGTGTTCGTCCATGAATAGAGAGAGCATTTGACGCTCCTAAAGGTCCAAAAACTCTATTGCATGGCCATACGTTGCTCCTTGGGTGTTTATTGCCTATTTTTCGTAAAAATTATACTAGCCTAAGGCAAACTATTTTGAAAAATTTGAGGGTTTGAGTGAGGTCACTCATATCAGGTTCCAATTGGTGTTTATTTGAGTCTCTTTGAATTGGAACTTGATTGGGAGAAGTCGCGTCGCAGTTCGGAACGAAGAATGGCGAAAAACAGCGACCGGACGCTGCACCGGACGCAGTGTTGCTGCACCACCGCGTCCGGTCCCGGCGTCCACCAGCGCGTCCGGTTTTCAGAAGACAAAGTCCAGATCTAGGCACCGGACGCTGCACCGGACGCGCCTCTGACCACCACCGCGTCCGGTCCCGGCTACCACCACCGCGTCCGGTGCTCCGCGATGAATTCCCGAGCACTCAGCCATCGGACTCTGACCGCGTCCGGTCTGTCCACACCGGACGCGCCCGGTGACTCCAGGTGCTTACTGGAGTGTCACCGGACGCTGCACCACCGCGTCCGGTGATTTTGACCACCGCGTCCGGTGCTACCAAATCGAGCGGATCTCGCCCTCATATAACCGAATCGTTTTTCTTTTCTTTTCTTCAACCGCTCGAATCCGCCGCCGCCGTGCCCTAGTCGCCGTTCCGCCGCTCCCGCGCTTCTTCCTCGCCGCCGGCGAGCCTCCACGCGCCGCGCCCTTGCTCTCTGGCGAACCTCGCCGCGCCCTCCAGCTCTCCCGCGCTGCCCAGCCGCGCTGCGCCCGCAACCGTGCCCGCTGCTCGCCACATCGCGCCGCCGCCAAAAATCACCGCCGGCGAGCCACCACCCGCCAAGAGCCGGCCACCTGCCACCACTGTGGTATCCCCCAGCGCCGCAGCTCACCCCTGTGCTCCCGTGCCCTCGCTTCTTTCGGCCGAGATTTGAACCTAGGGTTTACCCCTAAACCCTAGCTTAGGGTTTCCTTCAACCCTAGGGCTTGTCGAGGTAACGGCTCGTCTCGATTCCGTTTTCGATTCAAGTCCTTTCAATTCTCTCGTTAGGGCTTGCCGTTGACCATAATCTTTCATTGCTATCTAGTTTGGTCGTTTCAGTGCTCGATCGCCGATCTCGGGAGTTCTCGCGAACTAGATCATCTCGTCCCTTCACCGTCGTCTCGTCGATCCGAGGTAGCTTAGCGTCGTTTCACTTCGTATCTCACGTGCTTGCTATCTAGGGTTTCGTATCTTTAGATATATATATGCTTATTGTATATCTCTCTATTCCATACGTGCAGCGAGTCAGTCGGTGTGCCGGGTCAGATCTGTTTGCTTAATCCGAGGCCAAGCCTGCGGATACGGATTGAGGCCAAGCCTCTCGAGTGTCAGTGCATCATCTCACAGAGGTTCTCAGGCAGTCAGTCAGCATGGTGCGTTGCAAGAACGCCGGAGGAGCTCCTGGTGACGGGGACAACAGTCCTCCCCGTCGTGATGAGATTGCGCGCGGTAAGCGCATCAAGATTGCAGCCAGGAAGAAGAGGAGGACACTTTCAGATGCAGAGGTTGCTCAGGCCGTGGCAGACGCCGCAGA
Source organism: Saccharum hybrid cultivar R570 (assembly GCA_038087645.1). Classification (NCBI taxonomy): domain Eukaryota; kingdom Viridiplantae; phylum Streptophyta; class Magnoliopsida; order Poales; family Poaceae; genus Saccharum; species Saccharum hybrid cultivar. The sequence continues at coordinate 162,022 of JAQSUU010000029.1, read as the reverse complement.
GCAGGCAGAGAGAGGTGGCAGACGCAGTGGGTTACACATAGGCGAGCGTCGCTTTCATCTTGAAGGTCGACAGCTCGGCACTGAGGCCACTGAGGACACCGAGGCTACAGCACCTTCAGAGCAGATGTCAGTGGATCCACCCACAGAGCAGACAGAGGCTACCCAGGCTACTGAGGCTCCACAGGCCACTGAGGATACAGAGGAGCAGGCAGCTCAGTCTCCACCACGTCGTCGCTCCACACATGCTCGTACTCAGGTGACACCTAGGCCAGAGGGCCCGCGTCGTGGTGCACGACCTCCTCCCAGAGTTAGAGGGTCACCCCCGGTTGTGCACTTAGACCTGAGGGGTGCTTCTTCACGTCAGGTGAAGAGCTTGAGGTTTGTGGAGGTCAGCCGATGGTTTCCACCTGTCAGAGATGCCAGTGCTTCAGAGGGTTTCTATACCCCACTTCAGGAGGACTTCTACAGGGCCCTAGTTGACAGTGGCATTGCTTTCAGACCTCAGAGGGTATGTCGACTAGAGGCATTGGTTGATGTTGTGGGAGAGCAGCTCCGTCCGCACCTGTTCTATCTGCCTGGCTTATCAGATCTTCTTGGACGGACAGGTGCTTACTGCGGCACATGGGTCAGGGAGTTCTATGCTTCTCTTTGGATTGATCCTGCCCATGAGTTCATACACTTTGCTTTCAGAGGCCGCGATCACAGATTGTACAGCTCCAGAGCTCGAGAGATCCTCAGACTACCAGCTTCTGACACGAGGATCCATCAGTTGTGCTATGGTCAGACTCCACCTCCCAGACGCCCTCACGGCGGTTCAGTGCCACCCACCGACCTGGTTCGACCCTGCTTTCGCGAGCCTTTTGGCGAAGGGTCACGTCGTACTCCTGCCAGCCTGACGCCTCTTGCCCGAGTCTTGGATGCCATTCTCAGACGCACTTTACTTCCTAGACTTGGCTACAGAGAGGGACTGACGAGGATGCAGTTATGGGTTGTTCACCACCTCATGACACAGCGACAGTTTGATATCTGGGATCTTATCCTGAGTGAGATGGAGGACACCATTGCTGAGGGCTTCAAGGGCAACCGTCAGCTTCCCTATGCCCACTGGATTTGTTTCATCATCAGATCAGCTATCCAGATGCCACCAGAGATTAGGGCAGAGATTGCCAACACCACTACATCATTCCCTGATTATGATATTCGACAGCTTTGGGCTTCTATCACTAGAGAGCAGGCTCCAGCACCAGGACAGCGTGAGCGCCCAGAGGTTCCTGAGACAGCAGCTGAGCAGGACGCTACAGTGGACGAGCTTGCCGAGGCAGAGCTCGCAGACCTTGACACTCAGCCTGCTGGGATACCTGAGGATGTCACTTCAGACAGCACTGATGAGGACTATCAGCCCATCCCCAGGTACCGGTCTCCTCGGTCTCACGACCACGAGGCCGGTGGATCTGGCTCAGCCTCCCGCTCAGACCCAGCCATGGTGGCTATCCTTGAGAGGTTGACCCAGGCTCAGGAGCAGCAGCAGCAGCAGATACAGCGCCAGGCACAGGATACAGCTGCAGCACTAGCACAGATTCAGGCTCGTTAGGACGAGTTTCAGAGACAGCAGCTTGAGATCCAGAGGCAGCAGGTTGAGATGCAGCGACAGAGTCAGCAGCAGTACATGGATCTCCTGCGCCATCTTATCACAGTTGGGGTCCCTCCGCCAGCTTCTGTCATGACTCAGGCTTTGCATTCCAGTGGTCCGTCGAGTCAGGGACAGCCGAGCTTACAGTTTACATCTCCACAGCAGCAGGTTCCCCAGTCATTTCAGTCCCCGAGCTTCACTCCTATACATACGGGGTTTACACCGTCAGACCAGCCTCGCCCGCATCTTCTGACAGGCACACCTCTTGGTGATTACAGTGCCACCTACAGCGAGTTGACTGGTCAGCCGACACCCTCGCTTACGACTACGTTTTACACTTCGTCAGGGTTGTCAGCTTCCGAGGCAGTCGTTCCACCAGAGACAGGGACCGGGACTACTGAGACCATCCCTTCTTCAGTTGCCTCGACAGATCCCCCAGCTACTGGCGCACTTCAGGCTCAGGTTACTCAGACAGATCCACTTGTTGCTACACAGTCAGTGCCTGTTCCTGCTCAGACCCCGACCGCTTCGCAGCCACGTGCTTCTTCAGAGGGTCAGCCAGATAGCTCAGACTCCGAGGGCGATTCACTTCACTTCGTGATTACTCCGCGCACCTCGGCACCCGACACGACTCCGTCTGTCCCCCCGTCAGATTAGATTAGTTTTGGCGCTTGATGCCAAAGGGGGAGAGAGAGTAGTTTCAGGGGGAGTTTGTGAGTGGGTTTTCGTGTCTCGTGTGCTCATTCATGCATATCTTGTTTATTTTCAGCATTGCATTCGTGTGACATTGTCGTCGAGTCGTAAACCTTAAATCTTAATGTGTTATTCGTCTCAGTGATTAATTTTTGTCACCGTTTTAGCTATAGCTCTAAGGTTGTGCTTCCGTGCCTTACTCCGATTACTTATGAGCTATCCTTATGTGTACTAACGCTTTTTGTCTTATCTTATGAAGTACACTCTTTTGGCTTGGGGCACATAAGCAATTCCTAACCCCTTGTGCTTATTGTATTTTGCTTATGTGAACCAAGCATGCTTGAAAACCTTCACTCTAATCCATTGAAACTTAGTGTTGTCATCAATCACCAAAAAGGGGGAGATTGAAAGCATCTAGGCCCCAAGGTTTGGTTTCGGTAATTAATGACAACATTTTATTATCATGACTAACGTGTGTTTTGCAGAAACATTGGTAAGTTAGGTCATGGAGGTGATAACTGCTTTGAGCACTGTGGCTTCGTGTCCCTTGATGGAAATCGTTTCGGTTTTCAAAAGAGTGACGTCAAGATTAAGGACGGTTAGTTCCGGATGACGAAGTGTTGAGACACATTCGGAATAGTCGTTAGGATCTTCGTTTTTCTCTTTTGGCCGTACTATAAAGGGGGGCATGAATGGGTAGCTTGACCTAGGCAAGTCCTATGTTTAGGTGTGGTGCACACTTGTTAAACTTGGCGCTAGGCAACCCTAGATTGGCTCAAGGTTCAGTTAGAAGCAACTTGGTTGAAGTTGCGACGCGTTTCGGGCTGTTTTCTAGGCACCGGACGCGGTCTTCGGGAACACCGGACGCGTCCGGTGTATACGTTACCGCGACTAGGTTTCGGCCTCGACCACCGGACGCGGTCCTCGCGAGGACCGGACGCGGTGGTCAACGACCGACACGTGTCACCGAGAGAAAAAGCCCGTCGGACGCGACCTGGACTTGATCGGCGCGTCCGGTGCGAGTCCAGTAAGGTCCAGAGAGGACCGGACGCGTCCGGTCTTCAGGCATCGGACGCGGCCTCGCGTCCGGTGTAAGTCCAGTAAGCACCCTTGCACGTCGGACGCGTCCGGTGCTACCTGACCGGTGCGTCCGGTGTTTCGATTTCGAAATCGCGTTTTGACCGTTACGGGGGACCGGCGCGTCCGGTGTGTTGCACCGGCGCGTCCAGTGACCCCGTGCCAGAAAGTAACGGTTCGTTTTCTCTGAGGGGTGTATAAATACAACCCCTCCACCTCTTTTAGAGGTCTCTTGCTCATTCAAACATCTGAGAAAACCCTTTAGAGTGCAAGGGAGTGCAAGAGCTCTAGTGAGGATAGAGATTTGAGAATCAAAGTTTGAGTTTCCTCACTAGTGATTCGAGAGTAGCAAGTGTGCATCCACCTCCTCATTTGGGCTCGTTGTGGTCAAGTGAGAGTTCTAGCTTGTTACTCTTGGTGATCGCCATCACCTAGACGGCGTGGTGGTGATTGGGAGTTCGGTGATCATCCGGTGGAACTTGTGGATGACCCAACTCATCTTGTGAGCGGTTTTGGGTGATTCGCCGCGACGGAGTGTCGAAGAATCAACCCGTAGAGAGCACTTGATCCTTGCGCGGATCAAGGGGGAGCTACACCCTTGCGCGGGTGCTCCAACGAGGACTAGTGGGGAGTGGCGACTCTCCGATACCTCGGCAAAACGTCGCCGTGTTCCTTGCCCCTTTACATTCAAGCATTTACTTTCTCGTACATACTTTCATTGCTTGATTTACATTCCTAGATATGCCATGCTAGACTAGGATTGGAAACTAGGGTGCAAAACTTTGTATCGGTAGACTCTCTAGGAACACTAGTAGACATTAGGGGTGAATTCCGGCTTGTAGGATTTAATTCTTGCAATTAATTTTTAGAGAAGCCCAATTCACCACCCCTCTTGGGCATCTTGATCCTTTCAAAGACGCGACCAAGGCTCAAGAGGAGGCGGGCAAGACCCGTGAGGACCATGCGCCGCTATTGGCGCATGTGAAGGAGCTTGAGGAGGACGTCACCCTTGTCAGCGGCCAGCACGATGCCCTCAACGTCCAGATCGGGCTGGTGTCCGCTCGCCTCGAGACCCTGCAGAACGAGGTCATGACATTGAAGGAGATCGTCTGAGTGAGGGACGAGGCTCTCTCGGGCACCGGTCGAGAGATCGAGGCGTTGAGGGCGACCATTCATGATAGGGACGAGGTTCTTTGAGCAGCCGAGAAGGCGCACGACGAGTTGCGCAATCAGATCGTGGGCTGGCAGACCCATGCCGAGGGTAAGTTTCCACCCAGCTCTGGTCTCAACTTAGATTTCTTGTGTGTTTTTGCTGACTTGATCTTATGATTCAGAGCTATAGAAACAGCAGCGCGAGGCCCAAGCGACGGCCACCTCGTTTTAAGCTCTCCTCGAGGCTGAGGTCAAACAGAATCAGCTGCTCCAGGGCGCGATCACCATGGTGTCCGATAGCCTAGGGGTCGAGCCTGACGCTGATACCGAGGAGGATGCGCTAGGGAACTCATTCGTGCGTTGGGTGACGGCTTTGGGCAGCCTCGTCCGTGAGAAGATACGGGGCGCGTTGCATCATGGCGTGAAGAGAGCCATGGCGGTCGTCCGGTCCGGGTTCAAGTACGACATGAGCCTCGTCGCTGATGGCTTCACCTCAGACCCAAGAAAGACTGAGGAGGAGAACGAGGCGGCCTACCTAGGGTTGATTGAGGCTACAGAAGAGCCTAGGGGTTGACTTGCGAGGCTGTTCGAGGACGAGGTGCTCCTGCCTGCTGACGATAACGGCCTGTGAGCCAAATCTGGGCATGGAGGCCCATGTAACAAGTTAGCTACTGTTTGTGACTCATACTATCGTGGCCCTGAGGGCCTTAAAACATTTTGATATAAATGTACGTAAATGTTTTATTTTGTTCGACTCTTTCGCTCCTTATCGTTCGAATTGTGTTCTTACGCGGTCTTCTTGGCGCACAGTTGCTCCCCTTGGCATGGGGTGCGAGTGGAGATACCGTAGCCCGAGGGCGTAGGCGGTCTCGTGGCTCAACAGCCCCTCGCCCTTAGGATGGCCTTGTAACCTTGTCGACTTATGTAAGTACTCGCATCGAAACGTGTAGGAGCGTCAGACGTCGGGCTTTTTCGAAGTCGTAAGTTTTTACTAAGTCCTCTTAGCGCGTGGTTGCTCCCTTTGGCATAGGGGAGCGAGTGGAGGTACCGTTAGCGTGGATGCGTAGGTGATCTCATGGCTCAGCAGCCCTCAAGCCTTAGGGCACTCATGCGGCTTCGTTGACTATGTAAAAGTTTTTTTAAAAAAATGCGAGTTTTTTTAGGGACACAGGGGGTTCCCCCTTTGTAGCGCCCGAGGGAGGTTTGACCTTGCGATAAGCAGGGTCGAGCCTACCTATTTTTTTATGAAAGAATGCTTTTTGCATATGGGTGTACTGTTTATTCATTCATGTAACTGAGAGAAAAAGTACAAAGCCTCGAGGCTCTAGGGGTAGAAGCGACGTAGCTGTTTAATGTTCCAAGCGTTGGTGAAGATCTCACCCTTTTCATTTGATAGCTTGTAGGTGCCGGGCTTCAACACCTCTGCGATGATGTAAGGTCCTTCCCATGGTGGGGTAAGCTTGTGTCGTCCCTTGTTGCTTTGGCTTCGCCAAAGCACCAAGTCACCAACGTGGAGGTCACGTCGGCGAACATGTTTGTCGTGGTAGCATCGGAGATTCTGTTGATACCTTCTGGAGTGCAGTAGAGCTATATCGCGAGCTTCCTCGAGCTAGTCGAGGGCATTCTCTCTTGCGGTATCGTTGCTTTGCTCGTTGTAGGCTTTCAGCCTCGGGGACCCATACTCTAAATCGATTGGAAGCACAGCCTCGGACCCATAGACCAAGAAAAATGGAGTGAACCCCATGGCTCGACTCGGCATTGTTCTTAGGCTCCATAGGACCGAGGGGAGCTTGGCGGCCCATTTCTTGCCATATTTGTTCATTTTGTTGAAGATTCTCGGCTTCAGGCCTTGTAGGACCATGCCATTGGCATGTTCCACTTGGCCATTTGTCTTTGGGTGAGCCACGGCTTACCAGAGCACATGGATGTGATGGTCGTCGCAGAATTCCAAGAACCTTTTACCAGCGAACTGGGTGCTGTTGTCCGTGATGATGCAGTTGAGAACCCCAAAGCGATGGATGATGTCGGTGAAGAACAACGCGGCTTGCTCTGATCTGACGTTGGTAATAGGATGAGCCTTGATCCACTTACAAAACTTGTCGATGGCGACGAGCAAGTGGGTGAAGCCCCTGTTGTTCTCTTTAGGGGTCCGACCAAGTCGAGCCCCCAAACGGCGAACGACCACGTGATGGGAATGGTTTGCAGGGCATGAGCCAGGAGATGGGTTTGCCTTGCATAGTATTGGCATCCTTTGCAGGAGCATACTAGCTTAATAGCATCAGAGACCGCGGTTGGCCAATAGAAACCCTGCCAGAATGCATTTCTGACGAGGGTTCAAGGCGCCACGTGATGACCGCAAGCCTCCGAGTGTAGGTCCTTGCACAGGTTCTTGCCTTCCTCGATTGTGATACAACGCTGTAGGATGCCCATAGGGCTGCGTCGATAAAGCTCCTTATCATCGCCATATATCACAAAGGTCTTGGCCCGACGAGCGATCCATCGAGCCTCGATCTTATCCAGGGGGAGCTCCCCTCGGGTGAGACAGTCGAGATATGGAGTGCGCCAGTCGGGCTCGAGGTCGGCTGGTAGGGTCGAGCCTTTCGTCTGCATGACGTCAGCCTTGGTCGAGGGGGCTTCCGCCTCAGGTGGGGGGTCAAGTGATAGACTGTCGGCCCCCTTAGTTGTTCCGGCGTCGACGGAAGGTTCATGAAGATCCCTCGAGAAAACGTCAGGTGGAACCGTGGTTCAATTAGACGCGATTTTCGTGAGTTCGTCGGCAGCCTCATTATATCTGCGCGCGACGTGGTTGAGCTCGAGGCTGTGGAATTTGTCCTCAAGGCGCCGTACCTCCTTGCAGTAGGCTTCCATCTTAGGATGGTGGCAGCTCGAGTCCTTCATGACCAGGTCGATCACGAGTTAGAAATCTCCACGAACGTCGAGGTGTCAAACCCCGAGCTTGATGGCGATACGCAAACCGTTAACAAGGGCCTCGTACTCAGCTACGTTGTTGGAGGCTGCGAAGTGGAGCCGGATCACGTAGCGCATGTGAACTCCGAGGGGCGAGATGAAGAGCAAGCCTGCACCCGCTCCCATTTTGGTCATTGACTCGTCGAAGTACATGGTCCACAGCTCGGCCTGAAGCTGAACAGGAGGCGGTTGGGTGTCAGTCCATTCTTCTAGAAAATCTGCCAGCACCTAGGATTTGATCACTTTGCGCGGCGTATAAGAGAGGATTTTGCCCATGAGCTCGACCGCCCACTTAGCGATCCTTCTCGAGGCCTCTCGGTTCTGGACTATCTCCCCCAGAGGGAAAGAAGAGACCACGGTCATCGGGTGGCCCTCGAAGTAGTGCCAGAGCTTGCGTCGTGTCAACACGATGGCGTACAACAGCTTCTGGATTTGTGGGTAGTGAACCTTGGTGTCTGAGAGCACTTCGCTGATGAAGTATACTGGTCTCTGAACGAGCAATGAGTGGCCTTCTTCCGCCCTCTCAACGACCATGGCCGCGCTGACCACTTGTGTCGTCGCGGTGACGTAAAGCAAGAGAGATTCCCCTACAGCTGGGGAGATGAGTATCGTAGGTTTGGACAGTGTTGCCTTGAGCCTAGTAAGAGCTTCCTCAGCCTCGAGAGTCCATAAGAAGTGTTCCGATTTCTTTAGGAGACAATACAGAGGGAGCGCTTCTCGCCAAGGCGCGAGATGAAGCGACTGAGGGCCATAAGGCAACCCGTGACCCTCTGCACGTCCTTCAGATCTCGGATAGGGCCCATGTTGGTGATTGCAGAGATTTTTTTCAGGTTGGTCTTGATGCCACGCTCAAAAACAATGAACCCTAAGAGCATGCCTCGAGGAACGCCGAAGACACATTTCTCGGGGTTGAGCCTAATGATTCTTCGCCTTAAGGCATTTGAACGCGACATCGAGGTCATCAACCAAGTTGCTAACCTTCTTGGTTTTGACCATGATGTCATCGACGTAAGCCTCAATGGTTGGCCCGATGTATTCCCCCAAAACGTGTTGCATGCATCGTTGGTACGTAGCCTCTGCGTTCCATAGACCGAAAGGCATAATAACGTAGCAATACATGTCGAACGAGGTGATGAAGGAAGTCAGGAGTTGGTCGGACTCCTTCATTTTAATCTGGTGGTAGCCGGAATACGCATCTAGGAACGATAGAGTTTCACATCCCACAGTGGAATCAACGATTTGATCAATACGTGGTAAAGGAAAAGGGACTTTCGGACATGCTTTATTTAAACTAGTATAGTCTACACACATCCTCTATTTTCCACTCTTTTTCTTAACTAATACAGGATTAGCTAATCACTCGGGATGATGAACCTCCTTGATGAATCCGGCCTCCAAAAGCTTGTGGATCTCCTCACTGATGACCTTGCGCTTCTCCTCGTCGAAGCGGCGCAAGCGTTGCTTCACCGGCTTGGAGCCGGCTCGGATCTCCAAGGCATGCTCGGCGACTTTCCCTGGGTATGCCTGGCATATCCGAGGGACTCCACGCGAATATGTCGACATTCGCGTGGAGAAAGTCAACAAGCACTACTTCCTATTTGGGATCGAGGGTGGCGCTGACTTTCAACGCCCTTCTGTCCAAGCTGGCGGGGTCGAGGGGTACGAGCTTGACGTCTTCCGCAGGCTCAAAATTGCCGGCATGGCATTTGGGGTCAGGGATTTCCTTGGCCAAACCATCGAGGTCTGCCGCCAAGGTTGCCGACTCCAAGACGGCTTCTCCGTGCTCGACGCACTCTACGTCGCACTCGTAGGCGTGTTCATAGGAGGGCCCGATGGTGATGACACCCTTGGGACCCAGCATTTTGAGCTTAAGGTAGGTGTAGTTGGGAACCGCCATGAATTTGGCGTAGCAGGGGTGCCCAAGGATGGCGTGGTAGGTCCCGTGGAACCCAACCACCTCGAAAGTGAGAGTCTCTTTTCTGAAGTTGGAGGGGGTGCCGAAGCAGACGGGCAGGTCGATCCATTCGACGGGCTCTGCTCGTTTCCCTAGCACAACTCCATGGATTCCCCCGACGCTGGGTTGGAGCCATGTCTTCTTGATTCCTAGGAGGTCGAGGGTCTGGGCGTAGATGATGTTGAGGTTGTTGCCACCGTCCATGAGCACTTTAGTGAGGCGTGTGTTGGCGATGATGGGATCGACGATGAGTGGGTAGTCTCCAGGATTGGGGACGTAGTCCGGATGGTCATCACGGTCAAAAGTGATGGTCATCTCGAACCAGTCGAGGAAGAGGAGGGTCGCCAACTGTACGGAGAAGACTTCTCGACGCTCTCACTTGCGCTGGCATGCGGAGAAACGCATTGAGGGTCCCCCATATATCATGAAGCAGTCATGGATCTCGGGAAACCCCTCGTCCTTGTCGTCATCCTTCTCCTTAGGGTCCTCCTTCTTGTCGTCCTTCTTGATGCCTAAGCTTCCAAAGTATCTCCACAGCATGTGGCAGTTCTCGAGGTTGTGGTTTATGGGTCCCTTATGGTAGGGACATGGTTCTTTGAGCATTTTGTCGAAAATGCCCCCACCAGGGGGTCCTCGAGGCTTCTTGCGGTCAGCGGCAGCGATAAGGTCGTCAGCCGCAGCTTCGTGCTTGCCCTGCTAGTTCTTCTTCTTCTTCTTCCTGTTGCTCCTCTTGGAGCCCCAGTTGGAGCCCTCGGGTTCCTCATCCTTGCGCTTCCCTTATCTTGGTCACCACCAAAGATGGCACCAACCGCCTCCTCGCCGACGGCGTAGTTGGTGACGATATCCATCAGTTCATTAGCAGTGATGGGGGTATTGCAGCCCAACTCTCGGACCAACTCTTTGTAGGTGGTGCCGGAGAGAAAAGTCATGATGACGTTGGAGTCGGTGATATTGGGAAGCTCGGTGCGTTATTTGGAGAAGCACCGGATATAGTCATGGAGGGACTCGTCCGGCTTCTATTTATAACTCCTGAGGTCCCAAGAGTTACCGGGGGCGCATGTAGGTCCCCTTGAAGTTCCCTTCGAACACTCTCACCAGGTCGTTCCAGTTGTGGATTTGTCTAGGCGAGAGGTCCTCGAGCCACGCTCGAGCGATGTCCGATAGGAATAGGGGAAGCTGTTGGATGATGACGCGGTCGTCGGTGGCCCCGCCCAACTGACAAGCCAAGCGGAAATCAGTGAGCCAAAATTTGGGTTTGGTCTCGCCATTATACTTGGTGAGAGTCGTCGGGGGGCAAAACCGGATCGGAAGCTGGGTCCTATGAATGGTCTTGCTAAAGACTCAAGGGCCTAGCGGCTCGGGAGATGGACTACGATCCTCTGAGTTATCATAACGCCCGCCCCTATGCAAGTGGTAGCCTTGAGATGCGTCGTCATCGCTTCTATGCCTGCGTCGTTCGTTGATGTCGTCACAGGTGTCTCAGGGCTCACGATTGTCGACGACGCGATCACGGACAGAGGCCGCTTTGTCCCCTCACGGTGCGGGCTCGGGATGAACCGAGGCCTCTTTCTCCTATCAGGAGGGCTCCGCAGGCTGCTCCGATGCAAGCCCGCGGCGCCTCTAGGCGGAACTCTCGGCCTAGTGCATGGCCACAGCCTCGAGGAGTCCTCGAATCTCATCGCGGGCCCGGCGGGCCTCGGGGGTAGATGGCTCGGGCATATTGCTGAGAAGCATGGCGGCGGCGGCGACGTTCTGACTGGCTCGGTTGAAGACTGGGGGTTCGCCCGCCCGATCCTCGATGATGCGACGATTGACGTCACGGGCTCTCTCTCGAGCTCCTCCGCCATGTGCGCGTGCCGCACGCTCCCGCTCGAGGGTTTGCTAGAGCCGGCGTAGGTTTTCTCGCTCCTTGTCGAGCATGGCTTGTAATTCTTGAATCTGCTCAAGTTGTGCTCCTTGGTTCGCACCAAGGAATTGGGCTTCGTCCTGTGCGCCAGGGGGCTCAACGTGAGGTGGCGTGGCGTTCCTCCCTTCAATGGCCACCTCGGCTTTTGAATCTGACACGATAGCCCTATCGATATGAAAGCATTCGCGAGTCGCATCGTAACTATCATCGGCACAGTCAGAGTCCGGGGCACCAAAATAGTAATACGACGGATGCAATGAGGTCGTCGATCTCTAGGGTCGTAGCGGCTGGAAGCAATCGCACGGTGCTCCATTCCAGGGGTCTCCGTAGAGTCTTGGTACTCGGAAGCTGGTGTGAACGCTATGAGGTCGAGGGAAGAACGTAGATGGTGCCCAGGGAGTTCCCCGTAAACGCACATATTGGGACTTACGGAGGGAGCGTACTGCTGGGCAGCCGTGTTCAGCCCATAAGGGAATGTTCGTGGCGGCATTGATCCTGCCGTCGGGGAAACTGATCTTGATCCAGCCGGAGGAGCCGCACCGGACGGGGGAATGACGAGACGCCCCGCCGGCGTCTCACCCGCAGCCAAGCTCATCCTACATAGGTCCTCAACGAGAGATGCTACGCGGGTGTCTGGCCGAGGGGCGCCAGAACGGGGCATTGTATCGCCCTCCACGGGACGATGATGATGACTACGCTGGGCATGCTGTCGCCTGGCTGTACGAGCCCGACAGGAACAGTGATACTGGCGCAGCGCTCCCTCACGCTGGGAGAGCTCATAGTCGTGGTCGGTTGGGTGTCTGGGTGGGAGGAGGACCATGTCATAGCCGTGGCCGAGGGACATGAACTCCAAACTCCCGAACCAGATCACCGTAGCCAGAGGAAGTGGATGTTCGGAGTTAGCCATCCGGAGAAATGGTAGGAAAGTGATGTTGACACGCAGCGGTCCCCTATCTAGCGCGCCAACTATCGGTGTTTGGACCCGGGAGGGCCCTAAGCCGACGAGTGAATGTGTGCTGCGTGCTCCTTACCCTGGATGGTGATGCAAAGAGAATACACGGGGGGTTTATCCTGGTTCGGACAAAAGAAGGCCCTACATCCAGCGGAGAGGGAGAATAGTGTATTTCCTTGCACCTAAGTGCTTGCATAGGGGTTACAAGCCGTGAGATAGGGAACCGGTCCCAAGTCTCAAAGAAAGAGTACAATGGAGTGTTGCTTGAGATGTTGATCTCGGAAGTGGGGAAGATGTCTATCTCGTTTTTTCGTCTGTCATCCTCCCTGGAGAGCTCCTTGCCCTCCCCTTTTATAGACTCAAGGGGAGGGTAAGGTTTACAACAAAACCTAGGGGTGCCTTGGAGGAGAAGGTGGAGCGGGCACTGTAGGTGTTGCTGTGGCGATGTGCCCCGGTGCATGCAGGCTATCCGTGGGGCGTCGTGGTGATGTTGATGATGGGACGGTGAAAACCCCAGGGTGCTGTAGAGGACGTGCGATTTCCTGTGGTCGACGTACGGGTCGTGGTCCCTTTGTTCAACTGATGGCGGTCGAGGCCGGGTCAGGACGTAGCTGAGGGGGTCGACGAGTAATGGATAAGCCCGAGCCCCAGAAATCTCGGGACATGACGGCTGGACAGTGCTAGTTATGGCGTGAATAGTGGTTGCTTTTTATCGTCCATCCCAGGATGGGCAGTAAAAAGTAGGATTAGACACGGGTGCTGCTCCCATGCCGATGGCGCTGTAGCCACGTTGGTGGAAGTGGTTGCATTAAATGCCTTGTCAGTGAGTAGGTGGATGAGGGGGTTTGACCGGGTCGACCCTGGGTCGTGCGAGTAGGAGAATTTCCGGGGTCGAGGCTTCCCGTCGAGCGAACCTCGTACGAGTGGAAACGCGGTCGAGGGTGCCCCGTCTTCATACGTATGCGGCTTGGATCGGCGTATCCGCCTAGGTGGAGCCTTAACTTGATCTTTTATGGGGTTTTCAGGGCGCGGATTCTTCAGGGGTTTACTCCTTTTAATCGTTGGTTTTGAGTACCCTAATTTAGGTACCCGACAGCACTTATGTGATAAGATAGAAAAGCTCTCGAGTCCCGTGCTCTATCGCATCGCCGGATCGGGTTGCGACACGCGAGTGTGCAATGCAGATGCAGGGTGCTTTGCGTTGCTGCGCACGGAGAAAAGCAGGTGTTGGCACCAGATAGGGTGTTGCCATCCACGTCTCTCTTTTCTAGGAGTACATCTGTGTGGTTGCAGTCATCGGTAATCAGGAGCTGAGGCGATTCCGTAGCGGCATATCGTTGTCTCCTTTTCCGGTTTGGGTATGGAGAATCATGGTAGTGAGCGAGTGTTCACATCGGGGTCATCACCGTGCAAATGATTGCGCTGCCAGTTCCGTTCCCGTTCAGACAGGTTTCCTCAGGTCTCAGCCGCGTGACTGCGTCCGGGCCTGGTAGGTTTTCTTCAGACGCTGCTTCAACTCGCACGTCACGTCCCTAATGGCCTAATATACTGTAATCCCTATCAGATGATTAGCGCCGATTGATAGGAGAGGTGTTTGTGACCACTCGGCGTACCTACCGTCACACCACAGAGGAGGAGGACGAGTACGACGAGGTTGGCGCTGCACTGTTGCCGTGGTGGCTACCATCAGCGATCAGTCACCAGTCTGCTGGGCCACGCTGCTTTTGGTGGACCAATGTACCCGTGGAGTACAGTGCCAGTACAGTGCTTGTCCTGGTCCATGTCCATACGAGTACTGGGCATGATTGAGATTTGAGAGGGACCGACGGGGGGGAGGGGGGCTTCGTCGACAATTCGACATGTCTCCACGTCCACGCCGATCCATCATCGACAAGTCACAAGTCCACCTCCGGCCTGTCCTGCTTGCCTGCCTGCCTCAACAAGCCGCCCTGCACCGGCTGGAAGCCAGGAACCCCCCCGTCCGTCTCCGTCCAGTGCCCGAGGCCTGCTCTGGTGCGCCCCGGCCGGGCGAAACGTGTCTCCCGGCGCGGCCAATGGCGACTGGACAGGCAGCGAGGCGCGGCCAATCAGCGGCGGCCGCGCTTTCGGAGCCCGCCGTACTGCGTATCGTGGCAAGATGGGTTAGGCCCGGTTTGGTCTGGGTGTTAAAGTTTAACAAATACTGTAACACTTTTGTCTTATTTGATAAAAAGTTTTTAATTTTAGATTAATTAGGCTTAATAGATTCGTCTCGTAAATTACTCCTAATCTGTGCCGGCATACATGCAATTAGTCTACGTTTAATACTCCATGTATTTGAAGAAACATTAATATGATGGGAGTTAAACTTTAAACCCAGACCAAACGGGCCTTAATCTAGTCCGGGGCGTAGTACTAAGCATGGATCCCATCGCCAATAAACTAGTGCTACCACTTGTTGCAGCGTCCGACGCTTTCATGCAAAGCGCGCGCTTAACCCTTTCCGGCACTTGTTTAAAGTTTAGCAAATCCTTCTCCCTCACGGCGGCGCAGCCGGCTTGGCCTCCTTTCCTCCGGCAGGCCAGGGGCTCTGCTTTCCATTCCATTTCCATCCACCATCGTCTCTCCCAAGGAACGGGCGGCGGATCGAATAACGTACGGCGCGTCTCGTTACCTCCATCTCTAAAGCTAAACTCTAGTCACTGCTTTCTCATGGAATATTTTGTACTCCCTCTGTCCCTAAATGTTTGTCTCTAGAAAACCGTATTTCCCTCATAGACACGCTTTCCGGACGACATACATTAAGGGACAGAGTAGTACATTCATATACAAAAGCGTTAAATGCATGGTAGATCATGAACTTGTCTGGGTTGCCACTTAGCTCCACAAACTCTCAAAATGCATTTATGACACCCTAATGTTGTTCAAATGTGTCACTTAGGTTAGGTCCATAACGGTTCAGGAGCTGCCTTTTGGTCTAGGTGGCGTCGCCAGTGTGACGTGGACTGTGTCGTTGCGCACGCGAGGAGCGCGTGAGGTGGTTTTGGATGGGTGGTGGGAGTAGTCATTAACATGGATTAGTTACCCGCAACAATTTGAGGCGTGCAAATAATGTGAAACCGAGTGTAGTTTAATTGGTTAGTCTTGTTGTTATGGATTCTATCTATTCAGTTTTTTAAAGTACGATCCTCGAGGATGAGATGATGTAGTGAGTGTCTGTTGATAATTCATAGATGAGTTGAGTGCTGAGAGTGTTGACCAATCTTTCAAATGTGTTGTGATTCAAAAGAGAAGACGTGTACATATTTTAACGGGGCCATCCTAATATTCGCTTCATGTCTTCTCTGGTACCATTAGATTTTGAAGACTACATGGAATGTTTGGATCCATAAAAGTTGGCTCATCGTGCGACAAGACAAGCCAGCATGTGGAGGCTCAACAATAAAGTTAACAACCAACATTAAGGGCTGTCTGGATCCGCTCCTCTAAAATCTAGACATCTACACTTTGGAACAACTCCAAACATGTGGTCTAAAGTTAGCACCAAATTTTAGTTCACCTCATATTAGAGCTTTAGATATCAAAACTAAGCTAAAGTGCTCTAAATTTTGTAAAGCTCTAAAGTTTAGAGAAACAGATGAAGACATGTCCTAACACTCTACTTTATAGGGGGGAAATGAGTACACTATAAACACCCCCCACCCCACAGGCACGCTCTATCTCTCTATGAAAAGTATTGATATTTTTTTGTGAAGGAGTGGTCAAAGTTAAAATTGTTTAACTTATTCTTAGATTTAGCGTAGTTTCTATGCACCCTACTTCATCTATCCTGTAATATAGTACATTCTAGGAATTTTATAAGACAAATTAAGAAAGAACATAAAAGACACATGTATCCTCATTTATTTTCTAATCTGGCACTATTATCAACATGATCAATGGTGATGGTTGATAAATGAAAAATATTTAATACAAAATCGGTTTTTGTCCTCTAGCTTTAGTCGAATTTTAAATCATTGGACTTCTAAAAAATAAGAATTACTAGTGGACGGAGGTGTGGGCACGTTTGGAATGCCCACGGCAGCTCTGCGCCTCTGCCGAACGCTGGGGCTGGGGTGCTTGCTGGCGCTGGCGCGGTACCCGTGCCTCTTGCATGTTGCATGCATAGAGGCTTCGATCCAAACAGTCCCAAACGCACTCCGCAATCCTGGCCTGCGACTGCGACCAAAGGGTGTGTTTAGACAGTTGTAAAGCGTGTGTAAAGTTCCTGTAGTATTTTTCGTTATGATTTGGTAAAATGTATCCAATCATGGACTAACTAGGCTCAAAAAATTCGTCTCGACATTTACAGATAAACTGTGCAATTAGTTATTTTTTTTACCTACATTTAATACTTCATGCATGCGTCTAAAGATTTGATGTGACGGAAAATCTTGTAAAATTTTTGGAATTTTGAAGGAAGTAAACACTGCCAAAGTTTCTCGGCACATTCGAGGTATGGTCCTTTTCAAGGAAAGGTGGCGCCACTTGCACGCCGCGCCGCAGGCGGTTGCCACCCGCAACTGACAGCCCTACGGATCTTTTCTTCGCTTCACCCTCGTTTTCTTTTTCGACCAAAAAACCTAAAACCAAGTTCAAAAAAAAACCTAAAACCTTTGTGCTCTTAACAATATATAAATAAACAATCTTCGACTCACCTGAAAACGAACTCCTTGGTGCTGCTAATTTCTCCATATAGAGTAGTACTCCCTTCGTCCAAAAAAAAACATGCAATTCTAGCACAGTATTACGTTTTAGTATCTTAACTTTGATCAATTATAGATAAAAAAGTATCAATATTTATGATATCAAATAAATATTATTAGATTAATTATGAAATATATTTTCATAATAAATTAATTTGGAGCCATAAATATGAAATACTATTCACTATAAACTTGGTGAAACGTGAAGTATTTTCTCTAGCAAGCAACTCATATTTGCATGTTTTTTAAGACGGAGGAAGCGGTAAAAGTTCAAGGATCAAGGAGATGGATGCCCGGACGGACGCCGGTTGAGCACTGCAGACATGACTGTCACATCAATGCCGTGCAGGGGACAGGGTTCTGCACGTCTGAATCGACATGTGCAGCAGCCTGCCAGCATCGAACAGACGATCTCGTGGCTGCCGCCGTCATCCTTTCCACCCCGGCCGGTGCAGTCGCGCGGTCAGAGAGACCAGAGCAGATGTCAGCACGCCGACGCCCGTCACGCCCGGGGCCGTCGTCGGCAGCCATTGCCAATGCCCAAATGCCAAGCCAGCGCCCAGCGGTGTCGCTCGCGTCGGCGCCAACCACGCCGTTAAGGACGCAGGCAGAACCGAAAGGGCAAAGCCGTTGCGCTGTGCAGTACCACAGATGTGGAATTTATTGGGCAGCAGCAGTTGCGAGCGAGAGGGCCTGCCTGACATTTGTAACTCTTGCATGGAAATGAGGCTCAGGGTTTGTCCACTGTAACCAATGTTCCGGGTGTGCTACCACTACCGTCTATGGATCACAGTACGTGGTAGTATACCATTGCTACGTTTGCCAAGCATTTGCGTCTCTTTAAGTTTATTTAGCTGCCCTATCCACACGAGCGAAGCCACGTTGTGTGTTCCCTAGTATATACTCTCTCTGTCCCACAACTATTGACGTTTTGGCACTTCCTTTTTTTTTGTCCAGATTCACTCAACATGCTATGCACCTAGCCACAGGTATTGTCTTGATTCAAACAATAAATGTTGTACTTGGTAGGTCTCTAAAACGTCCTTTAAAGTGGGACAGAGGGAGTACACATCTTTTGTTTAAATTTACTTATGTTCACTATGAGATGTTCAGTACAATTCAGCTACACCAGTGAAGCAATTTTCTTTGCTTTGGTACCAGTCAAGAAAAAGCTGTTTTTTTAAAACATATGATAAAACAACTTCTCCAGGAAGATAGTAGAGAGGCAGCTAGGAAAAACAAGTATTTTCAGCTTCACCCAGCGCCAGTGAGGCAAGCCAAGCTGGCAAGCTTGGCAAAACAACCAATCACGCTTGCATGCTATGTATGAGCCTACACTTGACGATCCTAGTTGCCAAGAGATAGATTCATACTATTCGTAAAAACATAAAAATCACATATGTATACCATGTATCCTCTTACCTCATGTGCCCCGATTGAGTGATGACAAAGTACATCATGCACATCTGTAATCTTGGTAGTTGTCTATGTACAGAGGTCACATGATATCTGGCAAAGCATCCAACGGGGTAAAAAAAATATAACCACATCAATATATGCACCCCCATCTAATCCTGTGCAACACTGCACCCCCCCGTCGCCAAGCAACAATTGCTCCTGTGCGTGATATTAGACTTGACTTCTTCCACACCACGAATTCACACAGAAAATGGAAAGGCTTCTGCCCTCCATATGCCGTGGGAGCTTGATAGATATTGAGCATGATGCAATGCATCTTGTCTTCCTATAGACCCAAACATGCCTCTGTGTATCCATTTCATTTATGTTGATAGTGGAAGAAAATCCAATCATGTATCTAAGCACGCACCTCTTCTTAGTCGAGTGACAAAAAAACGAATCAGGCATGTGGCATACCTTGACAGCTGTCGACGCACATATAGGTCACACACTATCTGGCAAAGCATCCAACAAGATAAAATGTACACACATCTCTACATGTAGCTCAAGGCTGCAAACTTGACTCACCTACTATGCATGTCTTGACAGTTGTCGACGTACGTATAGGTCACACACTATCTGGCAAAAGCATCCAACGAGATAAAACGTAAGCACATCTGTACATGCAGCCCGAGGCTACAAACTTGACTCCACCTACTATGCATGCGCAAAATAAAAGGCCTTCTCCTTGTATTGATGTGTAAGGTGAATCTGACGGCTATTCTGCATGAAACAATGCATGTCGCCATACGTGTATTACCTGGCAAGGCCAAATCTTACTAGCTGTTTTTTTTGGCCAAGAACCAGTAGCTATTAACCATTCAGCCATTATTTTTTGCATCTAGCTCCACTTGTCCCATGAGATGGCTAGGAAACTCGAAATGGTACTCGTGACACCACACCACATTACATAATTCCCATGTCGTCCATAGGAATCCTGGAAATGCTTAAATGACCTCTAGGAAGGACTCCCGCTCCGTAGGAACTAGGAAGTGATCCGGTCCTCAGTGCCTTTTCCGTCTAAAAGGACCACGGTTCTTGGATCATTGACCACGGTACGGGCTCACTGACCCAAGAAGTGTGAACCAGTCGACACCATCGGGGTCGGAGATTTGCCGCTCGATCAGCCGCGAGCGCCGAGGGCAGAAAAGGCAAGTGGTAGAAACGCTATCCGTTACGCACGGCACGGCACGGCACTCGGCGCCGTACGGCCGCGGCATCACTCCCCAGTCCGCAGTACAGTACAGTGCGCGAGACCCACCCTACCCGACCCGACGCGTTCACGCGGGCATGGTAGGGCAGTGCAGTGCCGCAGACGGCAGATCTGACACCGGGCCGACCCGGCCCCTAAGACTACCCGCACTTATAGACCTCTATATTCATCCTCTATACGTCTTAGTCAGCAAGATTCTTTCCTCTATACTCAATTCTCCTGCACCCATCTATCATCTATCCACTCTATCCACTGTGGGATTCACTTGTCACTTTATCTAAATATATCCATGTGTGATCTAGTTTTGAAGGATTTATTGAGACGAATTTAATAGTGAAATCGAAATTTAATTTGAATTTTTGGTTTGTGAGTTATAACATTTTTTTTCTTTTGTTTAGTTAGTGGGGCCCGCCACTATAGAGTATAGAGTAACCACAATACCACTCTAAATATAGAGTGAGAGAAAGGATAAAGTATCGTTTTAGAGTAACCAGTGTAGCAGTTTTTACTCTATATTTATACTCTAAGACTACCCGCACTCATGGACCTCTATATTCATCCTCTATACGTCCTAGTCAGCAAGATTCTCTCCTCTATACTCAATTCTCCCGCACCCATCCATCCTCCATATCATCATCTATCCACTATATCTACTATGGAACCCACTTGTCATTTTATCTAAATATATCCATGTGTGATTTAGTTTTGAAGGATTTATTGAGACAAATTTAATGGTGCAATCGAAATTTAATTTGGATTTTTGGTTTGTGAGTTATAGCATTTTTTCCTTTGTTTAGCTAGTGGGGCCCGTCACTATAGAGTATAGAGTAAGCACAGTACTACTCTAAATATAGAGTGAGAGAAAGAATAGAGTATCGTTTTAGAGTACCCAGTGCAGCGGTTTTTACTCTATATTCATATTCTAAAGCTTTAGAGTATCGTTTTAGAGTACCCATTGCGGATAGTTTAAATCTTTAGAGTATCGTTTTAGAGAAACCACTGCAGTCAGTCTAAAGCCTGCCGCCGCCGCTGTCTCCCGCTACCCTCTGCCCGCAGCAGCACCAGCAAGCAGCTTCTGCCGCTCCGCAGCGCCCCGCGCGTGAGGGGAGAGACGGAGGCGCGAGTGCCCAGTGTGCCACCGCGGGCGGCGGGAGCCGGAGAAAAAACGGACACCGAGCCACCGATGGGGGGAAAAAGGTGGCACTACAGTAGGAGCACGGGCGATTGGACTGGCCGCAGGCGTGGCAGGGCAGCCTAGGGATAAGACTGTTCGCAGGGCTCGAGCAGCACAGCAGCCGGGCCGACGGACGGACGCGGCCGGCCACCAGCAGCGGCACGCCGGGGAGCACCAGCCGTTGCCGCATTCCAGCAGGCAGCAGCTACAGCTAGCCGGCCCGGCCGCCTCTGGCACCGAGCCGAAAACCGCCAGGCGCCAGCCCACGCGCCTGGAACTCCCAGCTCCCCAATAAAAGCGCCGCATTCCTCGTCACGGTGACGGCTCTCGCTCGCCGCGCCAGCAGCAGCCAGCGTATGAGCAGCGCCTGCGCTTGCGACGGCGGCGGTAGCAGGGGATGGAGGCAGCAGCCGTGGGCGACGGAGCAGCGGGCGCGGGCGACGCCGCGGCCAGCGCGCCCGCGGGCCGCTCCCAGCAGGGCGCCAAGCGCGGCCGCGGCGGCGCCGTGAGGGGCAGCGAGGCGGATGCGGCGACGGCGGCGTGGGGCCAGCCGCCGCCACCGGTGCTCCCGCCGCCGCCGGCGCCGGGGGCGGGGTCCCGGATCTACCGCGTGCGGGCCAGCGGGGGCAAGGACCGGCACAGCAAGGTGTACACGGCCAAGGGCATCCGCGACCGCCGCGTGCGCCTGTCGGTGCCCACCGCCATCCAGTTCTACGACCTGCAGGACCGCCTCGGCTTCGACCAGCCCAGCAAAGCCATCGAATGGCTCATCAACGCCGCCGCCTCCGCCATCGAGAAGCTCCCGGAGCTCGACCCGGCCGCCTTCGCCGCACTCCCCGCGCCGGGCGACGCGGATGCCGCCGGCAAGGACAAGCAGCAGCAGCAGCAGCAGCAGGGGAGCAAGTCCGCGGGCAGCAGCACGTCGGAGACGAGCAAGGGCTCCGAGCTCTCGCTCTCGCGCTCCGACGGCCGCGGGGGCGCCGCCGCGCGGGACAGGGAGGTCACCGTGGCCAGCACCTCCGCGCAGGCCGCGTCCTTCACCGAGCTGCTCACCGGCGTGGCGTCGGCCGGCTCCATTAGCGCCGCCGAGCACAAGCAGTCCTGGCATCAGCAGCAGCCCAACGTCTCCGCGGCGGCCGCCGACTGCGTCGGCATTGCACACCACGGGAAAGGTGCGCACGGGTTGTCGGCGCACGGCTTTTCTGCTCCCGCCGCCGCCAAGTTTGGCAATGCGCCTCCGTTCGGCCTGGTGCCGGCGCAGCCCTTCAACTTCACCAGCCCCATCGAGATGCCTCACTTCTCGCTCGGTCAGGACACCTTGGCGGCGTCCTCGGCTGCCGCCGGGGACTACAGCCTCAATTTTTCCATGTCCTCGGGTTTCTTGGGTGCCAATAGGGGGACCCTTCAGTCCAATTCGCAGTCCAACTTCTCAGGCCATCATCACCAGCAGCTCCAGAGGCTGGATGGCCCGATCTTGTTTGGTCACGCTCACACTGCGGCGGCGGCGCATCCCGCATCCGAGAACCAGCTGACGGCATCCGCGGCGTTACAGCTGTGGGACGGACTCCGGCACTCCGGCATGAAGGAGAAGAGCAAGAACTGATTGCACATTCTTCAACGGTAAGATGATACGGACCTCTTAGAATCTGGAAACTTTTTATCTTTGTCGCCCGTAATGTGCTCAAATTGTCATTTCCGCATGATTACCTTACCTTCTTAGTGGCGCTCGAGGTAGCCTCGTGCCCATAACGTCAAACAGTCTTGTTCAGTTCCAGTTGACTTGACGGGTGTCAGTACTTCGGCGTCATTTACCTCGGCTTTACAGGTGTCATTTGCTCCTCATTGGAGAGGATTTTGCATGATCACATGGCTTCTGACTGGCATGCATTGCATTTTATTGTATTAAATTGCTTTGCTGTGTGCTGTAGCTACGTACCATTGCTGAAAAGGGATCGAACACTACCTTTGCATGCATAAAAAGGCTTATTGTATTAATTTTTTTTGCCTGGATGAATGAATTACTGGGACGCAATCTAGTAATGCAATAATCTGATTTGTACCATAGCAGTTCACCGTAATAAGGAAGAGGTTTCATCCCCTTCCCGACTATTGATGTAGGTGATCTGAGATCATAGGTTTGTGATAGAACATGCACCTCTGCTTGCTTTGATATGATAATATGGACTCTTGTTTAAAGCTCGCTGAACTATGATATGAAATTTTGAGTGCCCGAACAAACTTTAGCTTAGATGCCAAGGAATTTGAAAACAATGGAAACAGCTAAAACCCTAATTATAGAGTTACAGACCATAAAAGTTGTTCCACTTTCATGCGAAACCACCTCATTACTTCTCATGACCCACGAATCTACTTGGTGTTCTGTTCGTGCAAGCAAGGCTTGGCCTCGTACTGCGCCAAGTGCATAGTAGGGCTTTGATTGGCTGCTAGCTCAATATTAGAGCTGCTGCAATCAGAAGCTCCACCATACTCGACTCAGCTTGCTATGATCTTAAGCATGACTGGGTCAGTAGGATTTTACTTGTTCGTAATACATGACTTTGGCAGTAGGACCCTTATATGGTAAGCACTGAACTGTACCTCTGTATGATCTTTGATCAGTTTGTACTATGTGTACCATCCCATCACAAGAAAAAAAAATTGTCCTTAGTAGAGTGTTGCCAGCAAAACATGATTAAGAGTCTTGGCATGAACAAAATGCTTGTGTACTCTACTGAGAGAGAAGTCTTTGAATGTTATTGTAGTTTGGTGACCTTGGTGATATCAGTTCATTAAGTACTCCCCCTCCCCAACACCCCCCCCCCCTCCCTAAGACCACTCAACCAGTTTTCTTTTTTTATTGCCAGTGCAAACCATTGTTCATCTCTATATGTTCCGTGGTGTCAAAATCTGTTAGATCGCGCTATTGTTAGGTAGTGGTCGTCAATATTCAGTCTTTATTTCTTGAGATAGGATATGCCACCATTTCTGGTGCTTTGCTTGCACTGAGCTATCCAGAGTTCCAAACTTCTAAAGTGAACTAGACACTTCCAGCCTTATGCCCTTATAGATTGAAGGTAGCTTTCCATCAGATGCTATAACAGTACTTCCTGATTGGAGAGTGGAGACTAGACTGCATAGCACAATCTGGAGCGTTAGTTGTTGTTATCTAGTTTACCCATCTGAGACCTTAGCTTTCTAGTCTGTTAGGACTGTATGCAATTATGTATTTTGGAATAACGGATCTGTTTGGTTATAGTAGCGGTAACACAAATGGAATGGAATTAAAGCTATGGACGTTACCGCCAGCCATGCCATTTGAACTACTTTTATTTCCATTTACGTTACTGCCGTACGAACCAAACAGCATGAACATGGCTTTACTACATTTTCTGGATAGATACCCTTGATGTTCATTAGTAGACATTTCTTTGTTGGAATTAAATAGGTAGAAGATTCATCCAAACTAGCATGATGGAAGTGCTAATATATATATATATATATATATATATATATATATATATATATATATATATATATATATATATATATATATATATATATATATATATATATATTGAATTGATGATATTTGATTCATAAATTCTACTCTGTACTCTTCAGCAGCACCTTAAAAGTTAATCGGTATGTAAGAAAAGAAAAATCTAAAGCAACAGGCACAGTTCCTACATCAACGAACTTCTGTTGTCTTTTTTTTCACATATAAGTATGATTCAAACCATCGGAGATGATTGTATGCCTCCACATACATAAGTACAGCTATTATTTTTTTGTTATGCATCCAGATTGCATACAAAGGCATGATATAGTACTTCATAAGCAAGTACGGACACTGTCTGATATCAGTATCCATCATGTTATTAGTACGCCAGACACTCGTTTCTCAGTGTTTCCAGTACAGAGATTGGGCATTAACATATATGTCAGACAGTACAGATTGGTCATTAACATCTATGCCGGATTCTGAATCTTCTTTGTTTGTCAACCTGCAGAAAACTAAAGACATCCAATTGCTGGGACCCGTTCCAGCAAGAATTCTCATTTGGAGCTGCTACCGTTTGTTGCGGTGACGACTGTCAGATCGCCGCACACAAGGCTGCTAGGGTCATCATCAACCATCCATCAGCCCTAGCTGCTGCCGTTGATCAAACAATCCTGTGCTTTTTTTCTCTCTCTTTCATTTCCTTCCTAGATGCTGTTGTACAAATTTTGTGGGAGATGGGAGTTTAAACAAGTCGTTGTAAGAGTGCTCGGTAATCGCGGTTCTAGTGTTCCCCGCGTCTAACTGCTGGTCTAGACAATTCTGAAGTTTGGATGAACAGGTCCACTGCACTTGGACAAAGCATTGTGGTCATAGGGTGTGTTTAGATGGTTGTAAAGTGTGTGTAAAGTTCCTGTAGCACTTTTCGTTGTTATTTGGTAAAATTTATCCAATCATGGACTAACTAGGCTCAAAAGATTCGTCTCGACATTTACAGACAAACTGTGCAATTAGTTATTTTTTTACATACATTTAATGCTCCATGTATGCATCCAAAGATTTAATGTGATGGGGAATCTCGTAAAATTCGTTTCTCAGTTTGGTTTGCGAGATATCCCTGATTCAGAGGTGCTGCCATGGCTCTTTGTAGGCGTGATGAATCCTTTGTCCTGACGGTTGAGTATTTCGATCTAAAAAGCTGGTACAATCGGTGTTGATGTCATCCTGCACCTGAATGAAGTTCAGAATGTTCGCCACTTTATTCAGGTTGTTGATGTCACCAAACGGGCACCGGCACACACAATCGTGTCAATACGGAGTAATAAAAAAGGAAAAAAAAAAGACGCAGATCGTCAGATGGCCCATGCAAGCAGACCAGACCAGACCAGACCACGGCGACCTCATTTTGGGCCGAACAACCACTGCCTGTACTCCAGGACGAGCTGGTACACCTTCTCGGGCGCGTACACGTTGGCCGCCACGCTGTCCCGGCGCGCGCACCGCGCCGCCCACGCCGCGAGCCCCGGGCACTCCTCCGCCACGGCGAACCGCCCGTGGCGCTCGTACGTGAGGAACCACGCGGCGAACGGCGCGGCCGCGGTGTCGACGAACCCGAACGCCTCCCCGCCGAAGAACTCCCGGCCGCCGAGCTCGGCGTCCAGCGCCCGGAGCACGGCCAGCATCTCCGCCCGCGCCTCCGGCTCCGGCTCCGCCTCCTCCTCGCCGTCGCGCCTCAGCCACAGCCGCTTCCCGCAGTGGTGCGCCCGGCCCGCGTACTCCGCCCAGAACCGCGCCCGCGCGCGCGCGTAGGGGTCGGCCGGCAGGAGCGGCGGCGTCGCCGGGAAAGCCTCGTCGAGGTACTCCAGGATGACGAGGGACTCGCTGATGGGGCGCCCCGCGTGGAGGAGCACCGGCACCTTGCCGCCGTGCGCCGGGTTGGAGCGGCGCAGGAGGTCGCTCTTGGCCGCGAGGTCCTCCTCGGCGCGCTCGTATGCCAGGCCCTTCTCGGCCAGCGCGATGCGCACGCGCTGCGCGTACGGGCTGCCGAACACGTCCAGCAGCACCAGGTCGCTGCCACTGCCGCCGCTCTCGGCGCCGGCCATGTGTGTGTATGTGTACCAGCGGCGCTGTTTCGCGCTTCGCGGTGGTGCGTCGTCGGCGTGAGCGGGACGGATCGAGGCCGGGGGTCTGGCTCTTTCTTGCTTGCAGAGGAGAGCCGAGACGGAGAGCCCGAGGGAGCTCTGCTTTTTTTTTTTTGAGCTGATCGAGGGAGCTCTGCTGGAGTGCTGTGCTGGTGGCGTGCGTGACGTCGTACGTGCTGGACGACAGTAGGAGTACGAGCTTCGACGAAACTGTCTGCAACGGCCTGTTTAGATGGCAAACTTTTTTTAAAAAAATTCCTGTACCACTTTTCGTTGTTATTTGGTAAAATTTATTTAATCATGTACTAACTAGGCTCAAAAGATTTGTCTCGACATTTGCAGACAAACTGTGTAATTAGTTATTTTTTTACCTACATTTAATGTTCCATGCATGTGTTTAAAGATTCGATATGTACTGCACAATTTTTTTTTTTGCTCTTTTTCCATCTAAACGAGCCCTTTTTGACTTTGAGGCTGCCACTCCATTTTTTTTTCAAAGTTTTTGAAGAGACGATAGGGTGATTTGGTCGTCAGCGCTGGCGTGTCCATGTTGTCTGGAGTCTCGTTGTCTGCTCCCAGTGACCCAGTCCCAGTCCCAGTGTCCATGTCGTCAGACGTCAGCGCTGAGGAGAGGAGGATCTCGTAGCTCCCTTTAGTTTTGTCCAATCTTTGATAGTGAATTTATTTGAACATAGAAATGTTAAAATGGTTTTTCTACCAACTAATTTGTCAACGTTAAAACTTAAAACTTAGGGAAAAAAATAAAGTTAACTACAATTTAGAAGAAAAGGAGTACTAGTAGCTACAAGCCGAGAGGCTAATGATGGTGGACCATCCGATCGCTGTTAGCTCAAGTCAATAAACGAAGAAAATACTACATGTTTCCATACAGTGGTTTATAGCATCTATGGTTTTATTTCCAAACCACGTGCCTCGGAAACCAATGGAATAATGGATTTGTCATGGACGGATAGACCTGCCCATGACTAATGATGCTGCTACCCTGCTACTTTGACCAAGCCGGAGAGGAGGTCGATAAAAGATGCAATGCATCATGTCAATGCATGGTGGTTCAAGATGCACCATCTGTCCAGCACTCCAACTGAATGCGGCGGCGACTGAAGAGAAGGGAGCAGGGTGCAGGAAAGATGAGGATGAACCAAGGGCTGGTCCAACCCGGAAATTAAGGCCCCGTTTGGTTCCAACGTGTTAAAGTTTAACTCCCATCACATCAATGTTGCGGCAAATGCATAGAGTACTAAATGTAGACTAATTGCATGCATGTCGACACAGATTAGGAGTAATTTATGAGACGAATCTATTAAGGCTAATTAGTCTAAAATTAAAAACTTTTTGTCAAATAAGATGAAAGTGCTACAGTATTTATTAAACTTTAACATCCAAACCAAACGCGCCCTAAAAAGAGGGCCCAATGTAAAGTACACAGGCCCCAACCGGACCACATGAAGTCCAACACAGCCCATGCTCTTTGCTAAAAAAAAAAAGCCAATGTTCGCACGGTGTCGTGGAGATCTCGTACACCCGATGTTCCTGCTCCCCTCCGTCCCAACAAGAACACCATTCTAAATTTAAATCGTTGTTTCTACTCCCCCTCCATCGTGACAAGAATACAATTCTAGATTTCAATCAAATTTTAAAAACTAAATTCGATTAGAATAGTATTCATATTTACATCTTCAAATAGATTTTACTATAAAAACATATTCTATGGTTATTCAATGATACTTATTCAGTATCACACGTGTTTGTATTTTTTGTATAAATTTAGTGAAATTTAAAATTATTTTTTGAATGAAAAATTTAAAATTGTTTGACTAATCAAAAAGTGAGAATATTTTTTTAATAGGCTAGTTGGCCGGCGATCGCTAGTAAGCTGCTGCTCAGAGTTGTTGTTTGCTACGATTCAATTTCCTTATTATCAATACACCACTCGTTTTAAAATAAAATCAATTCCTAAAATCATATAAATCAAACCATCGAAGGTTTAATTATTTTTTAAAAAAAGGTAATGACATCTATAACACAAACTGAGTACATTATCTAAATTAATTTCTGATGCATTTAGTGATATTAATTTCTATACTTTTTAAATAAATTTAGAGCCTGATGGGTTGATAGCTAAACTTTGGTTGCTAAAACTTGGGCTAGCCAAAATTTTTGCCACTGTTTGGTTTGTT
Organism: Saccharum hybrid cultivar R570; assembly: GCA_038087645.1. Classification (NCBI taxonomy): domain Eukaryota; kingdom Viridiplantae; phylum Streptophyta; class Magnoliopsida; order Poales; family Poaceae; genus Saccharum; species Saccharum hybrid cultivar. Next base: position 133,284 of record JAQSUU010000029.1, on the reverse strand, counting down.
GCTAAAATTTGTCAAGTAAATACTTTTATCTAACTTTTTACAACTTTTGGTTGTCACATTTTTGGCTTGCCAAATTTTAGAACCCAACCAAATATGCTTTTAGTTGAAGTTAAAATATTTTGGAGCGGACGGAGTAACATAGACTCTGTGCTTGACTATATATATATATATATATATATATATATATATATATATATATATATATATACACACACGTCCGATTGACGTGTGTTTCCTTGAGAGGAAGAGTTATAGGTCTTATTTGCTTGTCTTATAATCCGTATTTTTCAGCTTGTTTTTTTAGCCGAAACAATGTTTTTCTCTCACAACAAATCAACGAACGATACTTTTAGCTATGACTTTTCAGCGAAGCGAACGGGACCATAAAATGCAACACGACGCGGCTATGAGAACCCCATAGCGCAGATTACACACCCACAGAAAAGTGGTTATAAAACAGTGTTTTTAACTATCGTAAGACCCTAACAAAGATCTGGGGGGAGACGTCTCTGACCCGCACCCGCTCCCTAGGGTTAGAACCCCCTCCCCCTCCTTGCTCCCTCCCTGACCCCCTCAAGCCCCACTCCCGCCGCTCCTATAGGCCGCGGGTCCGCGCCTGACGAGTATGCGGCCGCTGCTCCGTCGCTGCCGCCGCCGGCCGGCGTGCCGGCGAAGGATCCCTCCTCCCCTGACTCGGGGTGCCTCCAACAACTCGGGAACCTGCTGAGCTCAGGCACGGACGTCGATGCCGACGCCTCGGCTGTTCATGGGGAGGTCACACCACCGCCTGCGGGGCCCGTGCCTTCCTGTATGCCGCCGCCTCCGGCATCCCCGTGGCGAGTGCTAGAGGCCTCCTCCAATGCCGGAGGATGTGGACGCTGTCGTGGACACCGCGCAGATGCGCGCGCGGGGGGGGGGGGGGGGGGGGGGCAGATCTGGCGCGCCCCCGCCATCTCCAACGCCCGAACCGGGAACCATCGCCAGCGCAACCACGTTCGGGCCTGCGGAGCCCGACGCGACGACGCCAGCCACCCCCCGCTCCTCCTCCCTCTCTCCGGCCGCAGTCCCATTCTACCCAGGCTGCTCTGCTGGAGGGCGCTCGAAGTGACGTCGGTGGGCAGACAACGACGACGAGGAGTTCGACGACGGCCACCACCAGTCCTACCTCGATGTCGTTCAACGCCCAGCGAAACCGGTATTTGTGTCCCTGCCGCGCGCCCAGACTCAGTCCAGGTCCAGGGCCGTGGTGAAGCGGACGCTGGAGCGGGAGGAGGCCAACGCAGGCTAGGGTGAAGCCAAGGTGGAGCGGGTCGACAGGACCTGTGAGACGGAGGAAACGCAGCCGGCCGCGCCGCAGCTGGTGCATGGCATCGGCCACCAGAGGGCCACGTCCCTGACGCCGATGGATGGCGGGAGGTCCTCCGCCGGCTAGAGCCGCGACCTGCTACTGCCTTGACGGAGCCTCGCCGTGGCCCAATGCAGCTTCCACACATCCGGAATATCCCCACAGAGCTCCGCGATAGATGTTTTAACTGTCTTTCCTACTTGCATCGAGCAGTGACTTGTCGGTTGCCACAGCGTTGTCTGCGCTGCCACGACTTCGGCCACCCCGCCAGATACTGCAAGCGGCCCAGGCGTTCTACGAGGTCTTTGGCGAAGGGTGGAGACTTGCCACGACACTCTTCTCGGGGCTCGCAGGGTGCTGGCGGAATCCGATGACGACGCTGGTGGTGTCGGAGTAAGCTGGCAAGGGACACCAGCGTGGGCGCGCCTGCCGACCACACCGACAACGCCGACATCTCTGCTGCTGTGCACTACTTCCTCGAGCCTGACCTGCGCTGTTGGAACTATGCGCGAGAACAGGGCCTCCCGCATGGGTCAACCCAATGCTGGAGGAGATTGTCGCCTCGCTTGTCGTGAGTCGGCCAGCTGGAGCACCGGCGACGCCGCCTCCCAGGAATCCGAAGCATCGTTGGTGGACACCCGTTCTTCGGCAAAGACTGCCCAGGGGACAACGGACTCGCCTCCGTTGTTGTCTGTGTAGGGGCAGCCACTCGTCACGCCATTGCGAGAGTGACAAGCCGACGTCGTGGAGGCCGAGGCATGCCCAGAGAGGTCCGATGCAGTCACTCTAGGCGCGGACGCATCCACCCCTCCCCGACGAACGATTGCAGCAACAACGAACGACGTCAACCACACCCTTTCGCCTCAGACGACCTCGGCCGATAGACGCCTCAAGTGCTTCACCGAGCGAGTTACAAAGGCGAGGCAACCGCCACTTCTCGAGCTGTCTGGAGATGAGGCAACCCGTCCAACGCCCTCGCTCCCCAAGCGAAGTAGACGGATAGCGGCACAGGCCATAACTCATATCCCGACAGCCAAGCGTGGTGAGTACCTCGTTATGAAGCGCCTCGGACTCTCTAGCGAGATGCCGCCTCCGCCGATGCCGATGATGACGTACGATGAGATATTCAATGGCGACCCCACTCATATGCAGGCGTTGCTTGAGTTGTTCCCTCTGGTTGGCGACGTAGGCACGCGCAAGAGGCGTCGCCGCCGGTTAGCTAGGGCATAGGCCTCCTTATCAGTGCCGTAAAATTGGGTTGATCTTTGTCCAATGTAACAATCTACCTTATAGTACACTAGAGAGAGTCTGAGCTTCAATGTAAATCCTTAGTGACCCCTAGGGCGCCCGAAGGTGTGTTGTATTGAACTTTTTCTCTACCTTAATACAAAGACGTGCAATAAATTTGCGTGATCAAAGAAAAAACAGAGATCTGGGCAGCTGCAGCTGGCGAGGTAGAGTATGCAGTGACGCCGAGGTTCGAGACTTCGAGAGATGGATGAACCGGGATGATGGCGCTGCTGTAGTTGCGAATTGCGACTTGCGAGGCTGGGTAGAGTAATGTAGAGACGCCGAGGCTCGAGACTTCGACTCTTCGAGAGATGGAACCGCCACCATAGGTCGCCATCGCTTCGCAAAGGCCAAATGCTGCAATGCAACGCGCTATTGGAGAGGAGTGCTGCCAGCACATCTCCAAAGCACACAAGAACTGTAAAGGCGACCAACTGAAGACGTTATCAAGAAAATCCATGACCACGAGGAACCATTTATTCAGCTCCGGTTCGTGCGCGAGGCAACACGGCGCTGCCGCTGCACGTACTACGCCAGAAGACAGATCTTACAAGGACGCACGACAACAACTCAACCCAAGCAGGCAAGCACACAACACACAACAGCGACGAACTCACGAACACGACTGCTCTCCCTGATCTGTTGATCACCTACTATACCAACAGAACCATACGAAACACTGTTACCAGCAACTGGATATATATCCATGCAGCATCAGCAATCCATATCCTACTCGATGCCGAGCCTCTTCATCCCGCAGATGAACTCGTAGACCTTCTCGGCCGGGTACAGGTTCTTGGCGACACTGGTGCGCTCGGCGCAGCTTAGCCCACGCGGCCAGCCTGGGGCACTCCTCGACGCTGAGGTCCCCGAACCGCTCGTAGGCAAGTTTTTTTATAAATTTAGGGCCTGCTTGGTTTATAACCAAAAGTTGCCATGCAAAAAATTTAGCAAGCTAAAACTAGGTAAAAAAAGTTGCCATAGATTTGGCAAGCTAAATATGAAATGTTGGTAAATTTTGGTAGCCAAACAAACAGTAGTCAAAATCATGGCATACTAAATTTTTGATATGGTAAATTTTGGAAGTCAACCAATCAGGCTCTTAGAGCCTAACTGGTTGATAGCTAAATTTTGGTTGCTAAAACTTGGGCAAGCCAAGTTTTTTCACTATTTGGTTTGTTGCTACAATTCGTCAATACCTTATATTTAGCTGATCAAATCTTTGGTAAATATTTTTATCTAACTTTTGGTAACTTTTGGCTGTCAAATTTCTGGCTTGCCAAATTTTAGGACCCAACCAAACATGCTGTTAAAATATTTTGGAGCGGAGGAGTAAGGGAATTGCTATTAAACAGGCACCTGATTTCTTCCAAGAGCTCAGGCGACATGGGATGGCCAACGGTCACAGACTTTCTTCCTCCTTTCGTCAGCTCAGCACTTACGTAGTAGATGGTGTCCTGAACACGTCGCCTGAGAGCTCAGGCAACTGAACTTTAGGAGATGTGGAGGAGTAACGTAGACTGTGTTTGACTAACCGAGATCTGGGCAGCTGCAGCTGGCGAGGTAGAGTATGCAGAGACGTCCCAGAGATGAACCAGGATGATGGCGCTTCTGTAGTTGCGACTTGCGAGGCTGGGTAGAATATGTAGAGACGCCGAGGCTCGAGACTTCGAGAGATGGAACCGGCACGATGACGCCATCACATCGCAAATGCCAAACGCTGCAATGAAACGCGCTATTGGATATGAGTACATGCTGCCAGCGCATCTCCAAAGCACACAAGAAGCAAAGGCGACCAACTTTTGACAAATTATGGTTGTCAGATTTTTGGCTTGCCAAATTTTAGGGCCTGTTTGGTTACGTTTTGTTAAAGTTTAACTCTCATCACATCAATGTTCCCTCAAATGCATGGAGTAGACTAATTGCATGCATGTCGGTACAGATTAGGAGTAATTTACGAGACGAATCTATTAAGCCTAATTAGTCCAAGATTGGAAACTTTTTGTCAAATAAGATGAAAGTGCTACAGTGTTTGTTAAACTTTAACTCCTCAAACCAAACACCCCCTTAAAACCCAACCAAGCATGCTCCTTGTTAAAGTTAAAATATTTTGGAGCGGAGGGAGCAAGATAGACTGTGTGTTTGACTACCGTAAGCCCCTAACAGAGATCTGGGCAGCTGCAGCTGGCGAGGGTAGAGTATGCAGAGACGCCGAGGTTCGAGACTTCGAGAGATGAACCGGGATGATGCATGGCGCTGCTGTAGTTGCGACTTGCGAGGCTGGGTAGAGTGTAGAGACGCCGAGGCTCGAGACTTCGAGAGATAGAACCGGCACCATGTCGCCATCACATCGCAAATGCCAAATTCTGCAATGCAACGCGCTATTGGATCGGAGATGAGTGCTGCCAGCGCATCTCCAAAGCACACAAGAATCAAAGGAGACGAACTGAAGACGTACCAAGAAAATCCAACACAAACCATTTATTCAGCTCCGGGACGTGACTACGTGCACGAGGCAACACGGCGCTGCCGCTGCCAGGGTTTTTTTTACCGACCGGTCATCCCAAACCGCCGGCCTCCGGTTCCGGTTTACCGGTCCGGTTTACCGGTAACCGGTCGGTAACCGGTCAAATTTGAATTTGAATTCAAACGCGCCTTCGGTTCGGTTTGTCACCAGTTTACCGGGCGGTTTGGAACGGTTTACCGCTCGGTTTGAGTTTGGAATTTTCTTTTTTCTTTTTTTTTCAAACTTCTATACGTATAAATAAATACTAAACGAACTCGAATTTGAAAAATTTTTACACCATTGGCTTCTATAAATCATGAACTATTTTTAGGAATTTTTTCAGCATTTTTTGTTTTTTTTTTTCAAATTTTAAATTTGAATTTGAGGGCCTTAACGGGGCAGGACCGGGATTTTTTTTCTTTTTTTTTTGAAACTTCTATACGTATAAATAAATACTAAACGAACTCGAATTTAAAAATTTTTTACACCATTGGCTTCTATAAATCATGAACTATTTTTAGGATTTTTTCAGCATTTTTTTTTTCAAATTTTAAATTTGAATTTGGGGAATACCTAACCGGGCCGGACCGGTGAGCGGTTTTTTTTAACCCTGGCCGCTGCACGTACGCCAGACGACAGATCGATACAGTACAACACAAGGACGCACAACAACAACTAAACCAAGCACACAACACAACAATGACGAACTCACGAACACGACTGCTCTGCCTGATCACCTACTATACCAACAGATGTTCACCCAAAAGGCTCTTTTTAGTTCGTTATTACTCCCACCGGCCGATCGGCCAATCGATCCTATTCGATGCCGAGCCTCTTCTTCAGCCCGCAGATGAACTCGTAGACCTTGTCGGCCGGGTACAGGTTCTTGGCGACGCTGGGGCGTTCCGCGCAGCGCTTGGCCCAGGCGGCGAGCCTGGGGCACTCCTTCTCGACGCTGAGGTCCCCGAACCGCTCGTAGGCGAGGAACCACGACGTGAATGGCACGAGCGCGACGTCGACGAAGCCGAACGCCTCCCCGCCGAAGAAGCGGCCCTCGCCGAGGGCGCCCTCCAGCGTGCGGAGGATCTCGATCATCTCCGTGCGCGCCTGCGCGTGGCCGTCCCCCTTGAGCTTCCACAGCCGGGTGCCGCAGTCGTAGAGCTTCTTGTCCACGTAGTCCGCCCAGAACCGGGCCTGCGCGCGCGCGTACGGGTCGCCGGCGGGGAGCAGCGCCGGCGTCGCCGGGAACGCCTCGTCGAGGTACTGCACGATGATGAGGGACTCGCAGACGGGGCGGCCGTCGTGGAGCAGCACGGGGATCTTCTTGTGGACCGGGTTGGCGCGGAGGAGGAGCTCGCTCTTGTTCGCTAGGTCCTGCTCCAGGTACTCGTAGGGGAGGCCCTTCTCGTCCAGCGTGATCCGGCAGCGCTGCCCGAACGGGCTCACCCAGAAGTCCAGCAGCTGCAGGCCCTGCTTCTTCTCCCCGGCCATGTCTTGCTCTCGATCGCCTCGCGTGCTAGCTGTGTGTGTGGGTTTGTGAGCGTGCAGCACTCGTGCTCGTGCAGTGATCAATGGCGGATCGATGGTAGCTGTGGAGGTGAGGATCCATGAGGGCTCTTGCTTTTATTTATAGGAGCCGAGCGAGAGCGAGGGGTGGAGCTGGAGGCTGGAGCAGAGCTCGCTCGAGGAGGTTCCGGAAGCTCTGGTCTCGTGTGTGGGTAGCAGGGTGGGTCAGCCGTGACGCCGATGGGAGTACGGAGTATCACACACGCCCGAGGAAATACTGTGTGCGGCTGGTGCGTCTCGGAGGGAAAGATCGCGCCGAGATATTTCAATGCCAGCGGTGTCACGGGTGACGTCACGGGGTTGCCTCTGGTCTCGTGCACGCGACGGCCGATGCCTGGCACGGGTTGCAGGGCGTGGTGGCCACAGAAGATCGGGTCCGGCATCCCTCATCGGGGATAGACGGCCGTATGGGATGACGACAGGGGAGGTTGGATTTGGGAGTGCTTTCCATGGCACTGCTAGTCCCCGGACTTCCGGATCAGGGCGCTAGCGGCCGAACGTCATACCAGGTCACGTCACATGGGGGAAAGACACCGCACCAGCCCGCTCGACATGGGGAATCAAAACGAAAACAGAAAACAAATCGCAACCCCCCCCCCCCCGCCCACCCCCTCTCCCGCACGGGTGCGAACCAAAAGATGCGCACCCCCCTCCGCGCACGGATTTGCCCCTACCGCAACCTCACCGACCCCGCACCTCCACTCTCGGCATCGGCTCAATTCCATACACCGACGACTGATGCAAAAACAGAGGTGGTAGGGAGAGAGATGCAAAAACCTAATCTACATATGAAACATTCAAGATACAACTGTTGCAACATACATCCTATGGCTGTTAAACAAAAAATACATGCTACTGAAACACCCAGTTCTGCCCTACTGAGACACCCTAGAAACACCCCAGTTTGGATTACTGAAAACAATTGAACCCTTATTGAAACACCCAGATTAAGCTACCGAAACACTCCAGTTTGGACTACTGAGACACTTGAAAAACTCTGGTTGAAACACCTAGAAAATGAACTACTGAAACACCAATCTTGAACTACTAAAACACCCAGAGAGAACCCCAGTTTGACTACTGACACCCAGAAAAAACACCCATCTTTGAACTACTAAAACACCTAGTTTCAACTACTGAAACACCCATCTTTGAACTACTGAAACACCTAGTTTCTGACTACTGAAACACTCGTCTTTGAACTACTGAAAAATACCTAGTTTCAACTACTGAAACACACATCATTGAAATACTGAAACACCTAGTTTAAACTACTGAAACACCCATCTTTGAACTACTAAAACACCTAGTTTCAACTACTGAAACACCCATCTTTGAACTACGGAAACACCTAGTTTCCGACTACTGAAACACTCGTCTTTGAACTACTGAAAAAATACCTAGTTTCAACTACTGAAACGCACATCATTGAACTACTGAAACACCTAGTTTAAACTACTGAAACACCCATCTTTGAACTACTGAAACACCTAGTTTCAACTACTGAAAAAACTCATCTTTGAACTACTGAAACATCTAGTTTCAACTACTGAAACACCCATCTTTGAACTACTGAAACACCTAGTTTCAACTACTAAAACACTCATCTTTCAACTACTGAAAACACCCAGAAAAAATGAAATAAAGATCTAAAACACACATCAACATCAACTGAAACACTACTGAAACAAATGCAAAACAACCATTGCAATAAGTCGAAACGAAAAAAAGGGAGGAGGAAGGGAGGAAAGCTCATACAACATGCCTAGATCTGCTTCTCTAACATCCAAATAGTTCTACTGATACATACCTTTCGAGCAAATGAAACAACAGAAAAACTACTAAAACAGAGGGAGTGAAGAGGGGGAACACCGCCAGCGCCGCTAGATCTGCATCGCCCCCCATGGATCCACCACGGGGGGCGCTGCTACATGCGTCCACCACCGGGGAAGCGCCCTCATGCTGCCGTTGAGGTGGGGGAGGCGCGCCAGGGTGGACAACCGTCATCGAGCAGCCGGATCTGCACGGCCCCCAAGGATCCACCATGGGGGAGCATGCCGCCGTCGAGGTGGAGGAGGACACTCCATGGTGGAGTAGACCACCCGCGCCGCTAGATCTATGCCTCCCCCCATGGATCCACCACGAGGAGGCGCGGAGCTCCATGGGTCCGCCCCGAGGAAGGCCATCCATGATGGCCACCGCAGTTGCAGTAGGACGCAGTTGGGTGGAGAAGGTAGCCATGGCATGCTCGAGAGAGGGAGGAGGAGGAGACTGCAGTGCAGCGTGGGGAGGAGCGGCGACAAGCACGAGCGCCTGTGGCGGAGACGACAAGGCGTGCGTGGTAGCGAGTGAGGCAGAGTGCTGAAGCAAAGTGTGAGCGCGTGGGGGACGAGGGGATAAGGGGGGCGAGCAGGTGGCGCGGGGTTCGAAAGGAGTGGAGGAGCGCGAGCCACGTCCGCATCCGTCCGGACTCGTCCGGACATCTTCACCCTATCAATGTCGTTCCATGATGCCCTGCCGCCGCCTACGAACCTGCTGGATGCGGACCGCCCCTGCCAGAGTGCCACCCTATCCAATTTCGTCATGGTGCCTTTGGTCCGGTCCATTGCACCGTTGCCAAATGCGAACACGCCTGTCCGTTCGAGTCTACTCGTACTTCTACAAAACGGCTACTTGCTTTCTAGTACGTTCGTCTACGGTCAGCCACGCTGGATGTAACAGAACCGACCAATTATACAAGATTAAGTAAGAAAATCATCCACCGAGCAGACGATTTAGCAAACTTAAGCCCGTATAACCAGGTAGTCCGTGAAATCACGATGGATTTCAAACCAACTTACATACCAGCCAAGATCGTAATAAGTTCAGCGGTCACCATCACAAGTTACATAAAAGTTCGCGTAGCAAATACATCGGAGTTTAAACATAGTTATTACAAACCAGTTTTAAATAAAAGTAGCGAAAGCATTTAGTTCGAATCACACACACTCACACAGAGTTCAATTAAAGGTGTCAGCTCATGATCATCTCCAACAGAAGCATCAGACGAGATGTAGTGAATGACCATTGCCCATGGTCCTAAGCTTCTCCCATAGAAGGATAAAGGCAGTTGATACAGTAGCCGTAATACATCTGCCCATCTGCAACAAGTGGGAACAAAGCCCTGAGTACGAGAAGGTAATTAGCTAGACTTACCCGACAGAACCGAAAATAAAAGACACCAAGGATCATGACAGGCTTTCTGGTGGGGTAGCTGACTCATTTGCAAAAAGGCATTTTAGCATTTAAAGAATTTTTCCAAAAGCTTTGCATCAAGTTAAATCTTTATTAACCTGTCAACTACATTTGCACCTGTACTAGAGTAACATGTAATTAAATAGGTAAGGATAACCCATGACCATTAAACAACTTCTATCATGTCATATACAATATAACCGTCCAAGTGTTCCATTAGAATTACTACGATGAAGTCACTCAAGTCAAGTGTTCACTATCCAGTGAACGATGGCGATTCGAATCGATTATTAACCAGCTGGTAATTTATTCCTCACACAAACCTCACTCACCCGCTAAAGTGAGGTGTTGGTCATCGAGTCAACCATTCAGGTAAAGTCACGAGCTTGCTAGGAACCATATGTACCCGAGGGCCGCCCGACTGCTCTTTGGCCTTATCATCGCGCCCCCGTATCCTGCCACTACTGCTCCGGTATAGTGCGTTGCGGGCAATCCACTCGGCTCGAATAACTCCTAGCTTCACGGTCGAAAGGTATATTATTCGGCCAGCTAAGTGTAAGGCATGCGTTCAATATGACTCGAGGCCCAACAACGGTCGGTCCTTAATCGACACAGACGGACAACACTACAGTCCGAAACCCTGTAAGTTTCCGCCCGGTCTCAATTTCACATTAACACATAGCTATTCTTAGATGACATACTTTCTCAAGCAGATCCAGGTAACCACCTATAGCTCGCAGGTGACAGGAAATCACCTAACTTCTACTGGTCTAAGCAAGCTAAGCAATTACTTGACTGCGAATAACAAGGTGACAAGGATAGGGTAGAACAGAGTAAACAAGGTATAATGCAGCAACGGTTGCAAACAACTCCTAAACACAATGCATCAGTTAAAGTAAGCATTAATAAAATATTTGCAAACCGGGGGAGAAAAATGCTCTGGGGCTTGCCTCTCTTAAAAGAGCTCGGACGGTGGTCTGGGCACTCTGGAAGATCCTCACCGACCTCCTCGTCGGCTTCGGGCACCTCCTGCTCCTCGGGCTGCTCTTCCGGCTCCTCGGGAACTGCTACCGGAGTTACTTCCTGCGATCCTATATGATACGAATGTATAAGTGCTCATGCCTAGGTGCACTGCAGAAATAACATGTAATGGTCATGATGAATGAAATGTAGATAAATAGGTTTACTTTATTTCATAAAGTAGGAATACAATTCTTCTACAAGGTAGTCAACATCATCCAAGAACATATACTACAAGCACATGTCATCTACTGCATTCTCTTCTACTACTACTATGTTAAGTCAACACATCTTATTTAATGCTTCAAAGATACACCAAAGTAAACCTTATTAACTAGTCATACATTAACAAGGTTAATTAAACCCTAATTGCAACTAGGTTTGAACAGCAACACTTATTTTGGTAGCGCAGAAAAATCTAAGAAAATTACAGTAGCTTTCTATCATCTAATCTAGCACACCATAAAAATTTCATTGCATTTGGATTACTAGAACTGCCTATACAAAAATAACAAGCTAGGGCCTAAAAATGGGCATAAAAATACTTTATACTATGAAAAGTATCAAACAATAGATTTAGCATTTTTCCTACATTCTACACAATAAACAATCACCATAGAAAAATTATTACATGCATGTTTTATTCATCTTTTTCTCTCTAGCAAAAATAACAATTATTAACAAGATTAAACACTTGTACTACACATCAAGATTTTTCTACAGAACATGCATGTCATATATTTTTCCTAGAAATTACATCACAAAAGAAAATTATTGCAAGTGGAACCATATTTTTCTGAACTTTCTATGATTTATTACATATTTAACAAGAAAACAGCAATTTCAGTGATTAAATAAAAACCCTACAGAAAAGTATTTCAAACTTGACATGCAATATTTTTAAACTGTAGATCTACTTATTAGAAATACTACAAAATTTGTTTCACAATTTTTGGAGCTAAAATGAGCAAGTTCTGGATTTTAGAAACCCTTTTAACAATTTTTGAAAAATCATTTTCAAAAATCCTTTTAACATCAGCCGCTGGAAATGCTGGGTGCACCCGGTGCAGTGCACACGCGAGCGCACACTGAGACTGACAGGTGGACCCGTGACCCCACGGGTCAGTCACCCAGAGGCGGGGAGACGCTGACCGCGCGGTTCTCGCCGCCGGTGAGCTCGCCGGCGCTGAGGTCACCACCATCGTGATCCTCGTGCCAAAGTGGTCACGTTGGTGCAAACGGCGTGACCGGAGGAGCTCAGGAATAGGCTCGTCATCGCCAATGGTGGAGCGGCGACGCGGGTGGTCGCCGGCCGGCCATCCCCGACCATGCCACGGGCACCGGAAGGGTGCTCGAGCAACGGTGAGCCATGGCGAACAAGATGCGCGTGCTAGAAGGGAAAAAGGTGGGGCGGAAGGGAGCGGTCCACGGAGCGGAAAGCTCCGGCGAGCTCGGTCGGAACTCCGGTGAGCAATTCACGTGGAGGGGAGGCTTACCACGACCAACTGGTGCGAGCACGGGCTGCGCGAGGGAAAGGCGGAGCTCGGGACAAGATGGAGACGTCGATGGTGAGACGGAACGGCCGGAACGCCGTCTCCGGCGATAGCGCATGTGGTGGCGGAGAGGAACTGCCGCTGCTGCTGCTGCTGTGAGGCGAGGAGAGGGGAATGGAGGCGGTAGCTGAGGCGGGCGAGCGAGCGGAGGAAGTAGGCGGGCGCGGAGGGACGCGGGGGCCACTGGAGGGAGTAGACATTTTCACAAGTTGCCCCCAAAACAAAAGTTGTTCAAAATTTAATTCTCTACAACTTTCATTTAGGGCACTTTTCAAAATTGTAAACAAATTTTGAATTAGTGATTTAAAGTCCAATTTTTAAATAAAAACTCATTTTTCTGGAATATTTTTAAAAGCAAAATTTGGGGAGATTTTGAATACAAAAATTGCTCCAAAAATCATGTTAATTAGTTCTAAGTCATTTAGAGTTATAGCCCAACAAAAAATTTTACCACTCTTAGTTAGAAATTGCAATACTTTAGGGTTCAAACATGTTTTTCACAATTTAATTAATTCCAACTTATATTGCATGCGATGATGAACATGTATGAAATGGAAATGCTCATGATTTGGGATATGAATGCATGCTTAACACCCAGGGGTGTTACAACCCTCCCTCCTTATAAAAATCTCGTCCCGAGATTTGGGTTACGAACCATTTGTTATAAAAATCCTCATAAGCTTTTTGTAGATATTCACCCGTTTCCCAAGTTGCATCTCCTTCATCATGATAACTCCACTGTATCTTATATGTTTTCACCACACTGTTCTGAGTAACCCTTTCTTTAGAGTCCAACAATCGAACCGGTTGCTCACGATATACCAAATCCGATTTGAGCTTTATGCCTCGAGGTTCGATTCTTTCCTCTGGAACACGCAAACACTTCTTGAGATGCGATACATGAAAAACTAGAAATATAGCACCCATTGTCTCAGGTAACTCTAACTTATAAGCGACTGGACCTTTTCTTTCCAAGATCTTATATGGTCTCACAAATCTGGCTACAAGCTTTCTGCGTACTCCAAACCGTTTCTTCTTCATTGGCGTGACTTTCAGATAAACATAGTCACCAACTTCGAACACAAGTGGTCTCCTCCTTCTATCAGCATAGCTTTTCTGACGTGATTGAGCTTCTTTCATATTTTGCTGGATGATATGAACTTTTTTCTCGGCTTCTTCCACGAAGTCAATACCATAATATCTTCTTTCTCCTGGCTCGATCCAGTTAAGTGGTGTTCTACACTTTCTGCCATACAAAGCTTCGAATGGTGTCATCTTGATACTTTCTTGATAACTATTATTGTAAGCGAACTCCGCTAATGGTAACCATGACTCCCATGAACCTCTGGAAGATAACACACATGCTCTCAACATATCCTCCAGAACAGCATTAACCCTTTCGGTCTGACCATCTGTTTGAGGATGATAGGCAGTGCTACGAATCAAACTAGTTTCCAAACCTTTATGCAAGTGCTCCCAAAAGTGAGCAGTGAATTGTGACCCTCTGTCAGACACTATAGTCTTCGGTATGCCATGCAATCTCACAATCTCCACAATATACTTCTCTGCATATTGAGGTGGTCTATAACCTGTCTTGACAGGTAAAAAGTGAGCTGTCTTCGTAAGACGATCCACGATTACCCAAATCGAATCATGTCCTTTCTGAGTAGTGGGCAAACCTGTGATGAAATCCATACTTATATCATCCCACTTCCAACTAGGTATGGACAAAGGTTGCAACAATCTGGTAGGTCTCATATGAATAGCCTTTACCCTACAACATATGTCACATCTAGCTACATATGATGCAATCTCTTTTTTCATTTTTGTCCACCAAAAACAAGGTCTTAGTTCTTGGTATATTTTGCTACTTCCGGGATGGATAGATAACTTCGAAAGGTGAGCCTCATCCATAAGTTTATTCTTAAGCTCTCGATCCTTGGGAACAACAAGACGGTCGTCAAACCATAACACACCATGTTCATCCACTCTAAAGTGCTTGGATGGTTCTTCTTTAATCTTTTCTTTGATATGGAAGATCCCTTTATCGGTTTTCTGGACTTCTATTATCTTACTCTCCAAAGAACAACTAATCTGAATACTGTGTAACATGGTAGGATGCATTAGATCAAAACCATCTTCGAGCATAGGTTGCGCATTCAGGCAATGTGACTTTCTACTCAAAGCATCTGCCACTACATTGGCCTTTCCAGGATGATATTGCACATTCAAGTTGTAATCTTTAATCAATTCTAACCATCTTCGCTGTCTCATATTCAATTCAGGTTGGGTGAAGATGTACTTGAGACTCTTGTGACCGGTGAAAATATTGCACACATTACCAAGTAAGTAATGTCTCCAAATTTTTAATGCATGCACTATGGCAGCAAGCTCAAGATCATGTGTCGGATAGTTGATCTCATGTTTTCTCAACTGACGGGAGGCATAAGCAATGACTCTTCCTTCTTGCATAAGAACACAACCTAATCCTGTTTTTGATGCGTCGCAAAACACATCAAAAGGTTTCTCAATATCCGGTTGCGCTAGAACTGGAGCAGTGGTCAATAGTTTCCGTAAGGTGTGGAAAGCTGTCTCACACTCCTCTGTCCACACAAACTTATGATCTTTCTGTAGCAGACTTGTCATTGGTTTGGCAATCTTCGAGAAATCTGGGATAAAACGACGATAGTAACCAGCTAATCCTAAGAAACTTCTAACTTCCGAAACTGTGATTGGTGTCTTCCAATCCATAACCTCTTGTACTTTACTCGGATCTACAGAAACTCCATTCTCTGATAGAATGTGACCAAGGAAAGGAACTTTCTTTAACCAAAATTCACACTTGCTAAACTTAGCATACAACTTATGATCTCTAAGTCTGGTTAAGACAATTCTCAGATGCTCTTCATGATCTTTCTCATTCTCAGAGTATACTAGAATATCATCAATGAACACAACCACAAACTTGTCCAACTCTGGTATGAAAACCGTATTCATCAGATACATAAAGTATGTAGGAGCATTTGTTAAGCCAAAGGACATAACAAGATACTCGTACAACCCGTATCTAGTGGAAAATGCGGTTTTCGGTATATCTTGTGGTCTAATCTTTATCTGATGGTAACCCGATCTTAAATCTATCTTGGAGAACACTCTGGCTTTGGCTAACTGATCGAACAAAACATCAATATGAGGCAAGGGATACTTATTCTTGATTGTTACAGCATTAAGAGGCCTATAATCCACACACATTCTCAAAGTACCATCTTTCTTTTTCTTCACAAACAAGGCAGGACATCCCCATTCAGACTTACTTGGCCGGATAACCCCTTTTTCAACAATTCCTCTATTTGCTTCTTCAGTTCAGCTAACTCATCCGGAGGCATCCTATAAGGTCTCCTTGAAATTGGAGCTGTCCCGTGGATCAACTCAATTCCAAACTCAACATCTCTATCTGGCAGAAGACCAGGTAACTCATCTGGAAACACGTCCGGAAACTCACACACAACTGGAATATGATGAATCAGAATGACTTCCATAGCACATGTCACACTCACAAGGTCTGTTCTTTTGGGCAATGGTACCTGAAAAGTACCCTCTCCCTAGGGATCCTTCAGGGTAAGTACCCGACTTCCTGTATCTATCACTGCTCCCCAATCCTTCATCCAATTCATCCCTATGATGACATCCAGAACTAGTCCAGGCATAACTATCAAGTTTACTCGAAACATTCGACTACCTAACTCAAGGGTTGCCCCTCTAACCATCTGATTGGTTAAAACATCAGCCCTTGCTGAACTTATACGGTAACCATAACTTAAGTTTGTGCATAGTTGTTCATGTTTCCGTGCAAATGCTTGACTCATGAAAGAATACGATGATCCAGAATCAAATAGAACAACTGCAGGGTTTTGGTTAACAGAAAACTTACCAGCAGTTATGGGCTCTCCCTTAGGAATCTCGTCCACAGTGGTGTGGTGTACTCGAGCATTATAGGTCTGTTGCTTCTTTCTGAGCGGATAAGGACATAACTTTGAAAAATGGCCTGGCTGATCATAATTGTAATAGGGTCCCTTCACTGTACCAGCAGATCCGATAGCTCCCTTCGAGTTACCTTGTCCCGTAGTTGCGGCTATCCTTGCTGGCGGCATGGCCATCTTGTACGGCTTCTGCGGTCCCTTGTAGTTCTGGGTTTTATGTTGTGGTGGCCTAAACCTTGCACCTGGTGCAGACGGACGATAGGCAGGACGATTAGCATTGAAAACTCTTGCCTGTGATGGTCCTGACTCAAAGGCTCTCTTGCGAGTCTTGGATGCTGTGTACGCATTGTTGTTCTTCTCTTGTTTCAGATAATCACTGATAAAGTCATTGAATCTGGCGCGGGTATTGGTACCCACATGCTTCATCATCTTCGAACTTAACCCTCTCTTGAAGCTAGCAATTCTCTTAGCATCTGTGTCAACCATGTCGGGAGCATAACGACATAAGTTGTTGAAGGCATGCAAATACTGCGTCATGGTTTTGATACCCTGATTTAAAGCCAAGAACTCTCCCAACTTCATCTCAACCGGCCCTGATGGAATATAAACTCCACGGAAGGCTTCAGTGAAATCTCTCCATGAGATCTGAGCATTTGGAGGGAAGGTGGTGCGATGATGCTTCCACCACATCCCTGCTGGTCCTTGTACCTGATGTGCAGCATATTCTGTCTTTAGTACTTCAGTCACTCTTAACACACGGAACTTATCTTCCATAGTGTTGATCCATTCTTTAGCGTCAAGTGGTTCGGTTGCTTCCTTAAAAATTGGCGGCCTAGTGTCCATGAAATCCTTAAAGTTGCTGTACTGATTCACCCCATTGCCACCACCTTGGTTGTTACCACGT
The DNA here is from genome assembly GCA_038087645.1 of Saccharum hybrid cultivar R570. NCBI lineage: Eukaryota > Viridiplantae > Streptophyta > Magnoliopsida > Poales > Poaceae > Saccharum > Saccharum hybrid cultivar. The sequence continues at coordinate 115,886 of JAQSUU010000029.1, read as the reverse complement.
TGAACATTGTTAGCAATGGTACGTAGAAAATCTTTTATGTTATTCTACGACTGCTCGGCATTGCGCTGACTTCCAAGAAACTGTGCAAAGAATACCTCTGCAGTGAGCGGTGGAGGAGGCGGTAAATGCGGCTCTAGGTGTGGCTCATTATGGTTGACGTTGTTTTCACCACTCCCACCTGCCCCAACACCATTTCCACCAGTTTCAGCAGCCTCATACGTGGCGCAGCGAGTGTTTGCCATCTGCATATTTCAGCAACAAGTAATGATTAAGTGAAGCTGTAGTAATTGTGAGTGAATGAAAAATTATGCCGTACTGAATTCATTGAAGAGAACAAAGTCATACAATAAAACAGAGGCATAATAATCGCATTCCAATTAAAACAATATCACTAATTAAATTACTTCAAATGCAAACATCGCGTCCAATACAACCACGTTGCCAGCATACATACACTGGACTTTATGCGCTCAGGTATCGCATCAACAACCAAGATCCAACATTCTACCAAGTCTCAAGGTTCGAACGAGATACATCAAGATACAAGAAACCAAAAGAAAGGTCATCACGACAGGGCCTAGCAGCTAACGCAAGGCAACTAGCCTACTCTTCGGGGCCATCATCGGGGTCGGAGACGTCACTATCGCTACCATCAGTGGCAACGTCATCGTCGTCGGCAGGTGCGGCTGCAGGCTCATCCTCGTCGTCGTCGACGTCCATATCGGTGGCGTCTGGAGGAGCATATAGGCCAATCCCGTTGTAGGGCGCATGAAACTCCTCATGCAAGTTGACGTTGTACTCCTCTAGATCCTCGACCCTCTGCCTCAGGAGGTTCCTCTCGTTCCAGGCTTCATTCCTCTCCTGAACCAACTGTCCAATCGTGCGGTCTGCATTATTGTTGGCCTGAGTCAACATATGCACCCGCTGTAGAGCACTATCACCTCTCTCTAGAGCCTGGTCTCGCTGCAAGCTCATGTCAGCCAACTGCTCCTGCAAACTAGCTATAGCACGTGCCTGCTTCTTCTTCTGTTTTCTTGCTTAGAGCCGATCATCACCAAGCAAACCAGTCAAAGTCCAATAAGTGCACTCAAGACCCTGGTATGCTTTAATAGCTGCATACATCGCACTCATAGCGTGGTTGTCGCTAGCCTATCCTTCGTTTGGGCCTCTGACTAAAGCACTTCCTTACGGCTACACCCAAATAGCATCGCGAGGATCATCTCTCGGAAAAGTGCTAGCCAAGGCTGCTGCCAGCTCGTTGGGAAATCTGCTCATTATGTCCTTGATGACACGGAAAGCTGCTCCCTCTGCACCCTCAACCGGAGTGCGTCCCTCAAACTGCAAGTGCCAACCATCCCACTCTAGAGCATCACCAAGAGCAGGGACTGTGATCTCCACTACTGCCAGTCCATCCTCAGCTAATTGGCTCTCACTCCAAGAGTACACCGGCTCCTGACCCTTCGGGTACCCCACATCATGGAGCACTCTCCAAAGCAAAGTTGGCATGCCAAACTCGCTCAGAAAGGTGTCCGTGCTGCAGCGCTCCCGTGGGGCCAACTGGTGTCGGGGTGCTCTTCCGCCTGTGGACTTACGGGCAGTCTGCTTCGTGTGGGCCATCTGTACCAAAAGTTTTGATTACCCGGTGAGAACATATTTTAAGTTGGTATAATTTTTATCAAAAGGGGATAATCAATTTATAAGGGGAGGAATGCATGACATGAATGAAATGCACAAGCAACATGATGCATGTACGTTTCGTACGTTCTCACAAACTTATGAAATAAACAGTATCTAACGATGAATTCAGTGGCATACATGCGATCTCTCATATACGTAACTAATACGTTCTACACGAGAAACGCTGTTATGTACCTGCAGAAAATTCATTTCAGCCTAATTCCCCATGAATGCATGAAAGCAGTAAATCTATCTACATGCCCTACACGAATCCCCAGATACGCGTACAACGGTAGTAACTACCCAAAACATCATCTTATTGACGGCATCGCCTCAACGGACGGAACAACCACACATGCGACACTTTTATAAAACACATGCGTAAAACATGTAAGTACTCCAGTATCATTTAAGCACTCTCCCTAGATCGGCGGTGTATCCGATCATGCTCTCACATCTCACACTTACCGAGGCATAGAGGCAACTGATCCATACATTACCACTCAATTAAGTGACACTCATACAATAGCACGCCGTATGAGCAATGAAAGAGAAATATCGTGCAAGAACCCCCAAGTCAGTACTTAAATAAGCCACCTAGAGTCCTTACTGGGCATAAAGGATATGACCACTGACACACTTTTAGTTTGTAAATCACATTTTTCAAACATATTTTTGTTTTAAATACACTTGTGAATAGTAAACACGCTAAACCATGCTTCGATGCCAGCTGTAACAGAACCGACCAATTATACAAGATTAAGTAAGAAAATCATCCACCGAGTAGACGATTTAGCAAACTTAAGCCCGTATAACCCGGTAGTCCGTGAAATCATGACAAATTTCAAACCAACTTACATACCAGCCAAGATCGTAATAAGTTCAGCGGTCACCATCACAAGTTACATAAAAGTTCGCGTCGCAAATACATTGGAGTTTAAACATAGTTATTACAAACCAGTTTTAAATAAAAGTAGCGGAAGCATTTAGTTCGAATCACACACACTCACACAGAGTTCAATTAAAGGTGCCAGCTCATGATCATCTCCAACAAAAGCATCAAACGAGATGTAGTGAATGACCATTGCCCATGGTCCTAAGCTTCTCCCATCGCAGGATAAAGGCAGTTGATACAGTAGCCGTAATACATCTGCCCATCTGCAACAAGTGGGAACAAAGCCCTAAGTACGAGAAGGTACTCAGCTAGACTTACCCGACAGAACCGAAAATAAAAGACACCAAGAATCATGACAGGCTTTCTGGTGGGGTAGCTGACTCATTTGCAAAAAGGCATTTTAGCATTTAAAGAATCTTTCCAAAAGCTTTGTATCAAGTTAAATCTTTATTAACCTGTCAACTACATTTGCACCTGTACTAGTGTAACATGTAATTAAACAGGGAAGGATAACCCATGATCATTAAACAACTTCTATCATGTCATATACCATATAACTATCCAAGTGTTCCATTAGAATTACTACGATGAAGTCACTCAAGTCAAGTGTTCACTATCCAGTGAACGATGGCGATTCGAATCGATTATTAACCAGCTGGTAATTTATTCCTCACACAAACCTCACTCACCCGCTAAAGTGAGATGTTGGTCACTGAGTCAACCATTCAGGTAAAGTTGCGAGCTTGCTAGGAACCACATGTACCCGGGGGCCGCCCGACTGCTCTTTGGCTTTATCATCGCGCCCCCGTATCCTGCCACTACTGCTCCGGTACAGTGCGTTACGGGCAATCCACTCGGCCCGAATAATCTCCCAGCTTCGTGGTCGAAAGGTACATTATTCGGCCAGCTAAGTGTAAGGCATGTGTTCAACATGACTCGAGGCCCAACAATGGTCGGTCCTTAATCGACACAGACGGAAAACACTACAGTCCGAAACCCTGCAAGTTTCCGCCCGGTCTCAATTTTACATTAACACTTAGCTATTCTCAGCTGACATACTTTCTCAAGCAGATCCAGGTAACCACCTATAGCTCACAGGTGACAGAAAATCACCCGACTTCTACCGGTCTAAGCAAGCTAAGCAATTACTTGACTGTGAATAACAAGGTGACAAGGATAGGGTAGAACAGAGTAAACAAGATATAATGCAGCAACGGTTGCAAACAACTCCTAAACATAATGCATCGGTTAAAGTAAGCATTAATAAAATATTTGCAAACCGGGGGAGAAAAATGCTTCGGGGCTTGCCTCTCTTGAAAGAGCTCGGACGATGGTCTGGGCACTCTGGAAGATCCTCACCGACCTCCTCGTCGGCTTCGGGCACCTCCTGCTCCTCGGGCTACTCTTTTGACTCCTCGGGAACTGCTACCGGAGTTACTTCCTGTGATCCTTATTAACTAGTCATACATTAACAAGGTTAATTAAACCCTAATTGCAACTAGGTTTGAACAGCAACACCTATTTTGGTAGCACAGAAAAATATGAGAAAATTACAGTAACTTTCTATCATCTAATCTAGCATACCACAAAAATTTCGTTGCATTTGGATTACTAGAACTGCCTATACAAAAATAACAAGCTAGGGCCTAAAAATGGGCATAAAAATACTTTATACTATGAAAAGTATCAAACAATAGATTTAGTATTTTTCCTACATTGTACACAATAAACAATCACCATATAAAAATTATTACATGCATGTTTTATTCATCTTTTTCTCTCTAGCAAAAATAACAATTATTAACAATATTAAACACTTGTACTACACATCAAGATTTTTCTATAGAACATGCATGGCATATATTTTTCCTAGAAAGTACATCACAAAAGAAAATTATTGCAAGTGGAACCATATTTTTCTGAACTTTCTATGATTTATTACATATTTAACAAAAAACAACAATTTCAGTGATTAAATAAAAACCCTATTGAAAAGTATTTCAAACTTGACATGCAATATTTTTAAACTATAGATCTACTCATGAGAAACACTACCAAATTTGTTTCATAATTTTTGGAGCTAAAATGAGCAAGTTCTGGATTTTAGAAACCCTTTTAACAATTTTTGAAAAATCATTTTTGAAAATCCTTTTAACATCAGCCGCTGGAAATGCTGGGTGCACCCGGTGCAGTGCACACGCGAGCTTACACTAAGATTGACAGGTGGACCCGTGACCCCACGGGTCAGTCACCGAGAGGGGAGACCCTGACCGCGCGGTTCTCGCCACCGGTGAGCTCGCCGGTGGTGAGGTCACCACCATCGTGATCCCCGTGCCAAGGCGGTCACGTTGGTGCAAACGGTGTGACCAGAGGAGCTCGGGAATAGGCTCGCCGTCGCCAATGGTGGAGCGGCGGCGCGGGTGGTCGCCGGCCAACCATCCCCAACCATGCCACAGACACCGAAAGGGTGCTCGAGCAACGGTGAGCCATGGCGAACAAGATGCGCGTGCTAGAAGGGAAAAAGGTGGGGGCAGAAGGGAGCAGTCCACAGAGCGGAAAGCTCCGGTGAGCTCGGCCGGAACTCCGGTGAGCAATTCACGCGGAGGGGAGGCTTACCACGGCCAACTAGTGCGAGCACGGGCTGCGCGAGGGAAAGGCAGAGCTCGGGGCAAGATGGAGGCGTCGATGGTGAGACGGAACGGCCGGAATGCCGTCTCCGGCGATGGCGCGTGAGGTGGCAGAGAGGAACTGCCGCTGCTGCTGCTGCTGTGAGGCGAGGAGAGGGAAATGGAGGCGGTAGCTGAGGCGGGCGAGCGCACGAAGGGAGTAGGCCGGCGCGGAGGGACGCGGGGGCCACTGGAGGGCACGTGGCGCGCGGTGTCGGTGACGTACGGCCATGTGGCGGCCAACTTCTGCCGCGGCGCCATGGCGTCGCGCGCACGCGGGCGAGCGGAGGCAGGCGTGGACGCGGGAAGCTAGGCCGGGCCGCTTGCGCGAGCAGGCCGAAGCGGAGGCGGCGGCCCGCTAAGGCCGAAAATTCATTTTTCTTTTATAAATGAAATTCCAAATTTTATAATTTGATTCAAATTCAAATTTTGAAGATGAAAAAGACATTTTCACAAGTTGCCCCCAAAACAAAAGTTGTTCAAAATTTAATTCTCTACAACTTTCATTTGGGGCACTTTTCAAAATTCTAAACAGATTTTGAATTAGTGATTTAAAGTCCAATTTTTAAATAAAAACTTATTTTTCTGGAATATTTTTAAAAGCAAAATTTGGGGAGATTTTGAATACAAAAATTACTCCAAAAATCATGTTAATTAGTTCTAAGTCATTTAGAGTTATAGCCCAACAAATTTTTACCACTCTTAGCTAGAAATTGCAATACTTTAGGGTTCACACATGTTTTTCACAATTTAATTAATTCCAACTTATATTGCATGCGATGATGAACATGTATGAAATGGAAATGCTCATGATTTAGGATATGAATGCATGCTTAACACCCAGGGGTGTTACACTAGAAGTGCAAGTTAAGTGTGTTAAAGATAGAGTTGTGATTGAGGGGGAGTGTTAAAGATAGACATGTACATGTGTGTCATGGTAACACCCTTGAGGTGATAAGGTTGTGGCATGCATTACTCATAGGGTCAAGTGTTGAACAAGATTATAGAAATGCATAGCATGCATTACTTGTAGGGTCAAGTGTTCAACGAGGTTATAGGATCAAATGTATATATATATATATATATATATATATATATATATATATATATATATATATATATATATATATATATATATATATATATATATATATATATATATATATACACGGATGGGGCTCTTCCATCCATTCAATTAACACACACTCACCTAGGACCCAACATTGGGCCTAGTGATTCCCTGCATGCGCCTCTGAGTTTTTTTTATGGTATCAGAGCCTGATATCCACAAAATCCAATCCACCAAATCCAGCGCCATGTCTAGCTCCAATTCATCAACCAATTTTTTCTCTGGCATAGATGTCTCGGAGAAATTAGGAAAGGTGAATCATGCGTTGTGGAAAGCCAAAGTTCGTTCAGCCATACGTGGCGCTCGTCTCCAAGGGCACATCACCGGCGACACCCAGGCTCCTGAAGAGAAGCTCGTCACCACCGTTGAAGGAAAAGAAGAGAAGAGGCTGAACCTGGCCTTTGAGGAATGGGAAGCCAAGGATCAACAGGTCCTGAGTTTTCTTCTGTCATCGCTCACCAAGGAGGTGAAAATTTAAGTCTCTACATGTGAGACTGTGGCGACGGTCCGGAATGCCATCGAGCAGATGTATGCGTCTCAGACACGTGCACGCACGGTGAACATTCGCATCACCCTCGCCAACACGAAGAAGGGAAATTCCACCGCTGCCGAGTACTTCGCGAAGATGAAGGCACTCGGCGACGAGATGGCTGCAGCCGAACGATGGCTTGATGATGGAGAACTGGTAGAGTATATACTCACCGGACTTGGAGAAGACTACACTTCTCTGGTCACAACCCTAACTGCTAGGGTTGAACCCATCACAATTGGGGAGTTGTACTCACAACTTCTTAACTTTGAGACCCGCATGGACCTGACCTATGGAGGCAGTCCCGGGTCTGGATCGGTGAACGCCACCAGTCGAGGACGCGGTGGCTTCACAAAAGGAGGAGGTCGCGGCCAAGGAGGACACAGCGGCCAAAACAATTAGCGTGGCCGTGGGCGCGACGGTGCTTCAGCACGTGGTCGCGACAACTTCAATAGCGCATCGCAAAGGGGCGGTAGTCGCGGTGGCTACAACAACAACAACAACAACCACCGTGCACCACCATCTGATGGTGATGAACGCCCTCTATGCCAAGTCTGCTTCAAGCTCGGGCACATAGCGGATCAATGCTGGCACAGGTTCGATGAGAACTACGTGCTAGATATGAAGCTAGTAGCGACTGCAACGAACTCCTACACCATTGACAACAATTGGTACACCGACACTGGTGCCACCGACCATATCACAGGTGAGCTGGAGAAGCTATCCTTCATAAACAAGTACAATGGAGGAGATCAGATCCACACAGCAAGTGGTGCAGGTATGAATATTAGTCATATTGGTCATACTACTATTCGTACCCCAAATCATGATATTCATCTTAAAAATGTTCTCTATGTTCCCCAAGCAACAAAAAATCTTGCTTCTGTTCATAAATTAGCTTCTAATAATTCTGCATTCCTAGAATTTCATCCAAACTTCTTTTTGATCAAGGATCAGGCAACGAAGAATACAATTCTTAGAGGGAGATGTCACGATGGGCTTTATCCTCTTCCTTCATATCCAATAAAACAGGCTTGTGGTGCTGCCAAGACTCCTTTATCATGGTGGCATTGTCATTTAGGTCATCCATCTTTAGATATTATTAAACAAGTTGTTAGTAGCAATAATTTGTCTTGCCTACATGAATCATCTAGTGGGTCGGTTTGTAATGCATGTCAGCAAGCTAAAAGTCATCGGTTGCCTTATTCAAGATCTTCAAGTGTGTCTACTTTTCCTTTAGAACTTGTATTCTCTGATGTCTGGGGGCCTGCACCAGAATCAGTTGGTAGAAAAAAATACTATGTGAGTTTTATTGATGATTACAGTAAATTCACTTGGATCTATCTTTTGAAATATAAGTCTGAAGTTTTCCACAAATTTTAAGAATTTTAGGCTCTTGTTGAGAGACTATTTGATCGAAAAATTGTTGCAATGCAAACCGACTGGGGAGGAGAGTATCAAAAACTCAATTCCTTCTTTGCTAAAATAGGGATCACCCATCTAGTGTCATGTCCCCATGCATAACAACAAAATGGGGCAGCAGAGCGAAAACATCGCCACATCATAGAAGTGGGCTTGTCTCTTTTATCGCATTCATCTATGCCTTTGAAATTATAGGATGAAGCCTTCCTCACTGCCTCCTATTTGATCAATCGTGTTCTGAGTCCCATTATAAAAATTCTACTCCTTTAGAACGTCTATTCCAGCATAAACCAGATTATGATACGCTTCGGGTTTTTGGGTGTGCCTGTTGGCCAAATTTGCATCCATATAACTCTCACAAACTTGAATTTCGTTCCAAACGCTGCGTCTTCTTAGGCTACAACCATCTTCATAAGGGGTTCAAGTGTCTCGATGTAGCATCTAGACATGTTTATATATCTCGAGATGTTGTGTTTGATGAAGAAGTTTTTCCCTTTTCTGAACTCCATCACAATGCAGGAGCTCGCCTTCGCTTGGAAATCAATCTCCTTCATCCAACTTTACTAAATCCTAGGGGTACTAAAAGCCCAAGTTTGGTTTTAGTAATTAATGACACCAAGTTGCTAATTCCATGTGTTAAGTGTTTTGAGTTAGGCATAAGCAACACATGTGATGAAGGTGTACGTGTCAAGGAGTGGTGGCCACAAGATCACAAAGAGATGGTGCATGGACATGAAATGATGATCATGGTGGAGATACACATAAAATGATGGACATGATGTTCAAGTGGAGGAGAAGGATCTAAGAGCGCAAGGTAAAGGTATAACCATAGGGTTTTTCTTTTGCCGGTCTAAGATGAGTAGAGAAGTGATTGACCGGATTTAGGATACATAGCCGACTATCAAGAGGGGCAATCACGGTTAGCTCGGGAATCAAGTGCCACTAGATCAATGTCTTGAGCATATGCATTAGGATCTAGTAGAGAGCTAACATAACGTATTGAAAAATGATTGTGAAAATGCTAACACACATGCACATGTTGGTGTACATTTGGTGGTGTTAGCACATTTGCGAAGGCGGTGGAGTTTGAGTGGTAGAGAGGGGTTTGGGGTCCACTACGCCGGAAGTTGAAATGACTATTTTCCACTACGCCAGAAGTCAGAAAAGAAACGGAGGCGAATGGAGGCCACCAGGGCGATCGGACGCTGCACCGGACGCGGTCACGGTTTGACCGGACGCGTCCGGTCAGCTCTCGCAGTAGTCAGGCGCGTAGGTGCTAGGGTTTGCAACCGGCGCATCCGGTCCCTCACGGAACTGGAGCGTCTGGTCCCTCACGGAACCGGAGCGTCCGGTCCCTCACGGCACCGGAGCGTCCGGTCAGGCACCCAGAGGGGCAGAGCTGGTCATAGAGCCGATCGAACGCGCGGCGCGTCCGGTGACGTGCGATCGGACGCGTCCGGTCTCGGTGGGAGCTCTCTGGACTCCGACCGGACGCCGGGTGCAGCGCGTCCAGTCAAACGCTGAAGCACGTCCGATCACGACAACAGCTACTTCTGACGCACACTATTTTTGCTTGTCCTGTAGTCACCCTGACCGGTGCGTCCGGTCAGCACATTTTGCACTGCGTCGTTTGGTAACGGCTAGCTGCGTATCCCTTCGTTATAAATAGAAGTTGGTCGGGGTTTAAGGGTATCTCTTGCACATTTTGAGACCTAGAGACATCCTATGAGCTAGAGAACAATCCCTCCACTCATCTCTTTGCTTGGTTGCACATCTTGAGTGAGATTGAGTGAGATTCAAGTGCATTACTTGAGAGTTGCATTCTAGAGGCACTTGATCTTCGAGTTGCTGCGGATTTCTTGTTACTCTTCCGTGTTTCCCGACACGGTGGATGGCTTGGAGCAGCGGAGGTGATTGAGCTCGTAATTGGAGATTGTTGGAGCCCTCACCAAGTGTTGTAAGGGGTTCTTGATCCTTCCCCATGGGAGTTCGCGAATTGGATACTCTAGTGGAGCTCGTGCTTGGAGGATCCCCATCTTGTGTGCGGTTGTGCGGCGCCCGTCGAGGGCTCGACTCTTGATAGTCGATTAGCTCGCGAACCGACAAGTGGGTGCATTGCCACAACGAGGAGTAGCTTGCCCGGAAGCAAGTGAACCTCGGTAAAAATCTTGTGTCATCTCTTTGCCGAGGATTTCTCTTGTGGTTGCTCATTGTGATTGATTCTTCGAGTGCATTACTTCTCTACATCGTTGGTATAAGAATCAAGTCACTTGCTCTTTACTTTCTTATACTAGTCCTAGTGTAGTTTGCTTGGTGTAGCTTTTATCACATAGGAGTAAGTAGCTTAGTGACTTAGTCTTGTTGGTGTGTATTAGAGATCATAGCCTTGCTTCACTAGAATTGTATAGGTGGCTTGCATAGTGTAGTTGAGCTATTGCTAGAATTAGCTTAGCCATCTTTTATACTAACGTGATTGTTTAGTGAAGCTTGTAGATTTTTAAATAGGCTATTCACCCCCCTCTAGCCATTTGGACCTTTCAACATGCAGTTGACCAATTTAATAATATTAACCCTATTGATTTAATTGATGAAGAAAATTTAGGAACAAATGGAGGTGGAAATACAAGCTCGGCTATAGACCAGTTTACTAATATTAGTGCTAGAGATGTATCTGCGCATGCGCAAGGTAAAGCATCCAAGAATTGCCCTCTCCAGGCGTGCATGCGAATAGTACGGACATCCAAGAATTGCCTCCTCCATGCACGTCCTCATTAGGATCCACTCCAACTCAAGAAGGCGAGGACTTGTTCCCTGGATCCACTGTACCACCATCATCTCCACATGGTGCGCCACCTTCTGACTTGCATGCGCCAGAACTCTCATCGGCCATAGAAGGAGCTCCTATTACTATACAAACGCATGGACAACATGTTCCAACACGTCCAAGAACCCAGTTGTAGAGTGGCATCCGAAAAGAAAAGGTATATATTGATGGCACTGTTAAGTATGTTTTTCTAACGTCAACGGGTGAACCATGCAATGTTGATGATGCACTAGCAAATGCAAACCGGAAACAAGCCATGGAAGTAGAATATAGTGCATTAATAAATAACAAAACATGGCACCTTGTTCCACCACAAAAAGGGAGGAATGTTATAGGGTGCAAATGGGTCTACAAAATCAAGCGTAAGTCAGATGGTAACCTAGACAGATACAAAGCTCGTCTAGTGGCAAAAGGGTTCAAACAGAGGTATGGAATTGACTATGAGGATACTTTCAGTCCTGTTATTAAAATTGCTACTATTCGTATTATTTTGTCCATTGCTGTTTCTCGAGGATGGAGCCTTTGGCAGTTTGATGTACATAATGCATTTCTTTATAGCCATCTTGAAGAAGAAGTGTATATGCAACAACCACTAGGTTTTGAAGACACTTCTAAACCGGGCTATGTCTGCAAACTTGATAAAGCATTATATGGGCTAAAGCAAGAACCTAGAGCGTGGTACTCATGGCTAAGTAGGAAGATTATCACACTTGGTTTTCAGGCATCAAAAGCTGATACTTCACTGTTCCTTTATAATAAAGGGGGAGTAACCATGTTTCTTCTTGTTTATGTTGATGACATCATAGTAGCTAGCTCCACAGAGAAAGCTACTAATGCTCTTCTTTAGGATCTTCAAATGGAGTTTGCGTTGAAGGATCTTGGATAGCTTAATTACTTCCTTGGCATTGAGGTGTCCAAGGTACCTGGTGGGATTGTACTATCACAAGATAAGTATGCTTCTGATCTTCTTAAAAAGGTAGGAATGTCAGAATGCAAACCTATAGCTGCCCCTTTAAGCACAAGTGAAAAACTCTCTTTACATGAAGGATCTTTGCTGGGTCCAAATGATGCTACACATTATAGAAGTATCATTGGTGCTTTACAATATCTAACACTCACTAGACCTGACATAGCCTCTTCAGTAAATAAGGTGTGTCAGTTTCTTCATGCTCCAACAACTGTACATTGGACAATAGTAAAAAAGAATTTTGAGATACTTGAAACAATGTACCAAATTGGGTCTCAAGATTCACAAATCTTCTTCCACTCTAGTGAGTGCCTTTTTAGATACAGACTGGGCTGGCAGCACATATGATAGGAGGTCTACAGGAGGCTTTGCAGTCTTTCTAGGTTCTAATCTTGTATCCTGGAGTGGTCGCAAGCAACACACAATGTTAAGGTCTAGCACTGAGTCTGAGTATAAAGCTGTAGCTGATGCAACTGCTGAGGTGATGTGGATTCAAACTCTTCTTCAAGAATTGCACATTAACAGTCCAAGGGCAGCAAAGTTATGGTGTGATAACATTGGGGCGAAGTACTTGTCATCTAATCCAGTGTTTCATGCTAGAACTAAACATATAGAAGTTGATTATTATTTTGTCAGAGAAAGAGTATCACGAAAATTATTGGATATTGAATTTGTCTCTTCAGGTGATCAAGTACCAGATGGCTTTACAAAGGCATTGTCAGTTCGACTCCTGGAGAACTTCAAACACAATCTCAACCTAGTGAAGTTGTGATTGAGGGGCAGTGTTAAAGATAGAGTTGTGATTGAGGGGGAGTGTTAAATATAGACATGTACATGTGTGTGTCACGGTAACACCCTTGAGGTGATAAGGCCGCGGCATGCATTACTCATAGGGTCAAGTGTTGAACAAGATTATAGGAATGCATAGCATGCATTACTTGTAGGGTCAAGTGTTGAACGAGGTTATAGGATCAAATGTATTTACCATGGCCATCTCAAGGTGGTTAACCAGATATATATGTAAACGTCACAGATAGGGCTCTTCCATCCATTCAATTAACACACACTCACCTAGGACCCAACATTGGGCCTGGTTGTAACACCCCAGGTGTTTGTCACTCACTAAGCAGTGGGTTTGAGCTCAAACATGACAGATTAAGTGGAGATGACAAAGTCAAGGTCAACCTATGGAGATGAGCCTGACCTAAAGTTGGATGTTGCACCATTGCTTTACATATAGGTCCCTTTTCAAATTATATGCTTGGGTAGTGTTATTACAATATATTCATGTGTCTCACATCACATTCTATCTATAGGGACCCCTAGAAAAGTTTCATGAAGTTTGGAATCAAAAAGTCACATGAAATGATAAGTTATATGCTTGTTTGGATTATAACTGAAACATGTTTCGGAAACAATTAAACATTGCTTTGTACTAATGCAAGTGATGGCCATGAGTGTTTGTAAACACCTTAGAAGTACTTAATTAGTCTTTTGGAACATTGCTCATGTTGGGTGGTTATGCTAATTAAGCACCCAAGTGCTGTTTTCCAAGTTGATTAGTGGAGTGGTCTAAACTGATCCTTCTGAATCTCCAACTTAGGGTTTGAATCTGTGCAAGTCAACTATAACAAAGTTGTGGAAAATTTTATAAGATCCAACTTTGTCAATTGGCTCATCTCATGATTCAGCCTCTAAGTCCCTCAAAAGTCCAATTTTCTGTTCTGCTAAAATTCCAATGTTTCCTCAAAACAGATTCTGTTCTTGCTCATTATCTCCCAAACTATGCTGATCTGGTCGTAGCTCATATTAACAAAGTTGTAGAGAATTTATTAAGCTCCAACTTTGTCAATTGGCTCACCTTGAGATTCGGGTTGGATTCTGAGTTACAGAGCCAAGAAGTAGCTGCTATTCTTGAAGAGCAGAAAATATTTTCAAGTCTGAATTCAGTTTTGGGTACCCATCTTTGGAGCCTGGTGTCTTCCTAATCAGGCTGATCTAGTAAAAGGATCTTTAATAAAAGTTGCAGTACATATCATGAGGAACAAACTTTATTATATGGGACAGAGTTAGTTCAGTTTCTAGATTGGTCAAATTGAGCTCACAAAATCAAATCCAGTGCTGTTTTCAGGATTCAAAAATTGGTTAAGTCTGGGATGACTGAATTTCTGGATTTCGTTTCCATGTACCTATCTTTAGAGAATTGTAGTTTGCAAACCATTTGGAATCTGGCCAAAATTCTTTAGTAAAAGTTGGAGTGCTCTTATAGCTCTACGTATTGGTGAAATCGGTTGATCAAATCATCAAACAGTTTATGAGTTATGAGGTGGAGAAGATGGTAGTTTCAGTCAATTGAAACTAAGCTACAAGATTTAGTTTCGGGGTACCCTCCTTTGGAACTCAATATCTCTCAATCTAGGCCGAGTTAGCTTTGGAGCCTTAAATCAATGTTGTTCCCCTCGCAAAGCTCTACAATTTTTTCTCTTGTGCCAAAATCAATAGACAACCGGATTAGGAGATAGTGGGGGACGAAAATGGTGTTTTTAGTCGAACTTTTGCGGTGGTATTGGTTAGTCATTCAGATTTTTGAATCAGCTGGGGCAGTGGCCGACCGGCCGCCGTGTTTTGTTGCCGCGTGGCCCTCCCAGGCGGTCGCATGCTCGCCACCTCGCACTCCCAGTCAAGAAAAGAGGACACCGAGCCTCCCCTTCGGTCTCCCCCTCACTCGCTCCCATCCTTCCTGGACCCTACTAGCTCTCTCCCTCTGCTCGATCACCATGGCCGGGAGGGCTGGGAGCCAGTAGCCGCCGTGTTCCCTCCTTTCCTCCTCTTCCAACACCAGCCACCCCCTTTTTGCTCCATTCCATGTAGCGCCACTCTACCGCGTCCCTCGCCCGAGGTCGGCAGGCCCTGCCACTCTGCGCTGAGAGCCGAGCTTGACGCTCGTGGCCATGGCGCCGGTCCAGCTCGGGCCAAGTCAGGGCTGGGCACAGGCCACGCGTAGGCACGGCCAGCCTGCGGCATGCCCCTGTAGCCTTTCCTCTCCGCTGATGATGACCATGGCCGCCGAAATCGGCTCCTCCCTGCTGGAGCAGCCACCATGGCTGCTACTGCTCCCGTGGCCGGCTTGCCTCGGACCGTTGCGGAGCAAGGCAAGGGCACTAGCATGTGCGCGAAGACCCCCTGGTGCTCCCCCGCCCCTCAGCCGCGGTCGACAAGTCTCCTACGGTCGGCTTCCGCGAGCTCCGGCGACCTCTCTGTTCTAAATTCGTGACAGGGACCTCCTACAAGAATTCGACGAAAGTCAGGGGCCTAACTGCAGAACCTATGACTCATATGAATAGTGCCGTTAAGGACCTTGTTGCAGGAAATTTGCTGATTTTTGAAAATGCCTAGTAAATCACAGAAAATTCGTAAAATAGCAAATAAGAACTTTTTGGAATCCTTGTGAAATTGTCTATGCAGTGGATCTATAATATGACATGTTTTAGTTTAATGTTTTTGCTGTAAAAATAGATTTTTCAGATTAGGTTTTCAATGCTAGTTGTATTTGTCATTTTCATAACTGCAAATGTAGGGCTCCAAATGAAGTGAAATTTTTGTGGCATGCTACTCATGTGATGTTTGATGTGTGGTAAAAATTTCATGAATTTTGGTGGTAGTATGAATGAGTTATTGATTCATCTTGCTCTCATATGAATTCTTGCAATAGCCATTTGTCTTTTTCATAAAGGTTGATATATATGTCCAAATGGTTTGCAATTTGTACAGTAAACTATGGGGAGCATATGTAGGCCACTGTAATTTTGGTAGAATTTATGGTGCAATTTTGATATGTGTTCATAATTCCACCTAATTATTTAAATAAATTAAGAAAAGGCATTAAAAGAATTTATTTAGGAATGGACACTATGTTTTCTGATGTTCATTAGTCATGTATGAAATGTTGGTAAAGTTGGTTTTGCCCAATTATATGTTTGTAACGGAAGTTAATAATTATTTCTTGCAAATGAGGTTTCTGGACAGATCTAGGAACTTAGCAAAGTTCTTCATGATAATGTGCTTTGTTGTGAAACTTATTTATACAAAAGTTGTAGATAATTTATGTATCTAGCTGCTGTTAAAATTTGGTGGCATTTGGCCATGTGGTTTAGGAGTTATAGCTGTTTAAAGTTGGGGTACAGAATTGCTTGCTCTCTGTCTTGTTAGACCAGTTTCTGTGTTTGTGTAAATTCGACATGTTAAACTTTGGAATCATGCTGTGATGATTATAAATGAAATATAGATAATTTTATAAGCTTTCCAGAATGTCTTGTTACAAGTCAATTGGAGTTACAGAACTCCAGTTATGTTTGATTTAACCAGCTGCTGTTCTGATCTTCGAAAAATGGCAGATTCTAAATTAAGTTGTTACTTCACCTTGCTTTGCTATGTTGATTTCTAAGAGTGATATACACCTTGTTAGTATTAAGTGGTCTTGAGATCTTGTGTGACTTGTGTCATGATCGATATGCTGGTCATCTTCTAAGGATATGCTTAAGTGATAGTTAAGTTGATTAACTCTAGTGCCCATGTGAACTTGGTGTGCTGGTATGAATGTTGTGTTATTGCATTTCTATGTATTCATACATATGCATTGTTGCACCTCATTTAGGTACGCTAGCTGAAAAACGTGAAGGACGTGATGTGGATCCAACCCGAAGATGGAGTTGGTGGATCCATTCCGAAGATAGAAGGGTCGGACAAGTGGTAGATTGGAGGATGCTCGCCAAGCGAGTTTTATCTGACAAACTCTAACTTGAGTCGGATTCCAGGCAAGCCCCGGAGCATTATAAGCCTCCTATCTTCAAAGCAATTAATTATATATATATGTTATAAGTATTGTTGCATTAAGTGATAGGAGTTGGTTGAAAACCTTGCTGCATTATATCATTCCTTGTCCAGATATATGAATCCTTGAATCCTACATAGACTAGGATCGAGTAGATGCTTAGCCCTGCTTTAAGCGGTAGAAGTCAGGTGATTTCCTGTCACCTGCGAGATATAGGGATATTCATATATGGCACGGTTGGCTATATTTGCTATCGTGGAATGGAACCATGTGTTAATAAAATGAAATGAGACCGGGCGGGATGACGATAGTGAAGCAACAAGGCATGGAGGTCTTGGGTGTGAATCTATCCCCGTCTGAGTCGTTTAAGGACCGATTCGCTGTACGTCCTTGAGTCATGTTGAATGCAGTCTAACACTTAGTTGGCCAGATAAGTCGTTCCGACCGCGAAGCCGAGTAATGTGATTCAGACCGGGAATCGAATGGTAGGTTGCTTCTTGGAGGAGAGAAAGGATGTGCTTGGGGACATTGGCGTGAGACCAAGGGGGTTAGAGTCCCTATCACCTGGCAGAGTGTCGCCCTTGGGGTCGCGACATCATTCGGACCCGCGATTCCTGAATTATATGAAAAGGTGGCCTGTGCGACCCTGGCAGGGGTCTGCACGGTGAGTGTTAGAAATACCCCTCCATCTGGATAGGAGTTCGATTCGAATCGCCGTCACTCCCGGTTAGTGAGCACTTGACTTGAGCAGCGGCAACGTAGATTCCATTAAATTGAACGGATGGTTAATTGGATCACGATGGAAAGGTTGCCTCAATTTATACCTGCTATGGTTAATATTGTTTGCTCCTAATAAAGTGAGTGCTCTAGTATAGGTTCTAATATAGATGATAGGTTAATGATAATTAACTTGATGCTTAAGCATTAATGATTGATCATCTATATTAAGCTTTTATGCAAAATGTTGTCAAGCTAGCCCCACTTTATATCAGCCTTGCATGATCCTTGGTGTCACCTTATTTCTGGTTTCTGACGGGTAAGTCTAGCTGAGTACTTTGTCGTACTCAGGGTTTTATCCCCACTTGTTGCAGGTTGTGAAGTATCATGGCTACTGCAAGAGTTGGTTGGCTCCTGCCGTAGAGGCGGAGTGTGATCACGGGCATGATCCTTCTAAGTTATCTTCTCTTTAATGCTTTTGTTGGAAGTCGACCTTGGTACTGGCATGTATTTGAAATAAGAATAATGTTAGTTTCAAATTACTTTGCTTCCGCTACTTTTCAATGTAAGTTCTAATAACTATGTTGAACTCCGATGTATATTGAATTACTTGCGAAATGGTTGTAACATGTGACTTGTTATGTTGAATCACTACGATCTTGGCTTGTATGTTGGTTGGTTTGAAATCCCTCGTGATTTCATTGGACTACCGGAGTTATATGGGCTCAAGTGCGAGAATTTGATCATTTTGGTGATTGTTTTTGTACTTGTGCTCTTATAATTTGGTCGGTTCTGTTACACTGGTGATTCCCTGCATGCGCCTCTGAGTTTTTTCAAAGCGCGCCACCATTTTTGGTGTGTGTCTGATTCAAATCATAACACAGCACGGACACGGCGATACGTGTTGCTGTCACGGCGTGCGTCATGGTGCGCCGATGGAGCGTCCGCGACCTCGATCCTAGCTGGCCGATGCCTCTGCTGTGTGTGCTGATTTCCTTTCTTCGTCCTGGCAAGCGCAGGTAGGCGTGTACTACGTGCAAGCATCTCTCGGCCTAGGCGTGTACACACACAGCGGCAGCGGTGGCCGGCCACAGCGCAGAGCCCACAAAGGATCTAGGCAGGCGATTCCCCATGGGCGTGCAATATGGGGTGACGTTGTGCAATTGTGCCAAATCTGCACCCAAGAAAAGGAAAACAAAGACTACCTAACACAGAGGCATAGGGCTGCGCCTGGGCGTGTCATATTTGGAAACCACACACTGAATATGAACTTGAATCTCAGACCCAACTATAATCATCGTTGAAAGAAGAAGACTAATAGCTATTCTTTACCACAAAAGACAGAGAGAGAGACGCGCATATACCTATACATGTCCCGTATGAACACACGTATATATCCTATTCCTATAAACATGACCAAAAGAAATAGCTGGTAGATTTTAAGGTTGATGAATGTACTATAGACGTCTTGCTATAGAATTAGTGGACAAATGCCGAGACTGACAAAGTTATCAAAGGCATTTCATCGTTGACGGGTGTATCGTCTACCACTAAAAAGAATTAGGCCATTAAATCCTTGGATAAAACCATAAAGTACGAATACATATATCAAGTTGGGCTTGAACACACAAACATGTTTTTGACAAGCCACAGATCTTGATAATGACGAAGCCACTATATATAGATATTATGAACATTGTCGTCCACCACTAAAAATAGCATCGTTAAATCTTAGAACAAATAAAAAAATCTCCCACGTCAAGTCTTTGACTTCAACCTAGATGGGTTGGTTTCACTATAAGAAACCTAACCAACTGATGTATGCTAAGTTCAAAAACAAAAGATACTTCTTTCTTAGTGCTTTAGCTTTGTCCTAAGTCAAATCAAACTATTTTAAATTTAATCAAATGTAGGTAAAAATTGATATTGATATCTATCTATATATTATTAGTTTCATTGTTAAACACATCATTTATTTGATGTTATAAATATTAATAACTTTTCCTTATAAATTTATTCAAACTAAAGCGCTGTTTGGTGATAGGTTTGGTAATGTAAACGTAATGGAATTAAAGCGTAACATATAGAATGTGATCTGATTTCATTTCCATTTACGTTACATTTCTACAAACCAAACAACACCTAAGATATATATCAACCAGTGAACGATAGGTTTCAATTTAGAGTGAACACCGAGGCAAGGCACACGACAGCCAACTCATCGTCAACTTAAAAGTTGAATAACCATTACAAATCCCTTTATCTCTCTTATGCAGGTCAACAGATGGAGGAGGTTCTATGCTGTATATCATCCTGTATCACTAATGAGATGAATGTAGCACTGACCAAGCCTTTTAAGAGCATCTCTAACAGTTTGCCATCCGGCTTTTCCATCCTTAATTTTTTTAGAAAAATAATAAAAAAACTCTCTCCAATAGTTTGGCATCCTCCATCCCCATCTTTCCCAACCTTGCAAAATCTATCCCGAGCGCGCATATATGCGCGCAGCCTAGGAGCACGCACCCGGAGTTTCCCGGCCCGTCTAGTAAAAAGGAATAAATACAAGGTTTCAGGTGAGAAAAGCGCAAGAGAGAAAGATCTGGTGGAAGGGTTTAAACACGTACAGAAACAAATTCAGGGTTCCTGGTACAAAACATGAGACCGGGTCATAGGAAAAAGTGCCGAGAAAAAAACTTTTGGGATAGAAATATAGGAAACTCTTGGAGATGACTTCTTTTTTCCCCATATTAATTTAGGAGTTGACAAACACCATATTTTGGGGAACAAAATATGAAGAACTCTTGGAGATGCTCTAATGAAGAAGAAGTATGGGAAGCACTCCAATCTATCGGGGATTTCAAAGCCCCGGGACCTGATGGTATTTCATCGATCTTCTATAAACGATTGTGGCCATTGCTAGGCGACATGGTGAAAAAGGAAGTGCTCAGTGTTGGCAGTTTGATACCCCAAGGATGGAATGATACTATTATTGTTTTGATTCCCAAGATAAAATCTCCTAATAAAATCAAAGACCTCCGTCCCATAAACCTTTGTAATGTGCTGTACAAGCTGGTAGCGAAGGTACTAGCTAATTGCCTAAAATGATTCGTGCCAGAAATTATTGCCCCTTCCCAAAGCGCCTTTGTGCCAGGCAAGCTAATTATAGATAACATCCTCCTAGCATATGAGATGACCCACCATATGAGAAACAAGGGATGCGGAAAGCATGGCCTAGCAGCTTTTAAACTTGATATGAGTAAGGCCTGTGATAGAGTTGAATGGTCTTTCCTAGAAGGAGCCATGCAAAAAATGGGTTTTAATGAAAGGTGGATAAGCTTAATCATGATGCGTGTTACAACGGTTAACTATAAGATTAAGGTGAATGGTGAACTCACTGAAACCATAGTACCAAGAAGAGGGCTGCGGCAAGGGGACCCTCTCTCTCCATACCTTTTCATCCTTTGTGCTAAGGGCCTCTCGGTGTTGCTAGAGGATGCTAAAAATAAGGGCTTAAATGAAGGAGTTAAAATTTGTCGGGCTGCACCACGAGTCAGTCACCTATTTTTTGCAGATGACTCTTTGATTTTTATCAAGGCATCTGTTTTAGAGGCACACCACTTGCAACAAATTTTATCTCTATACGAAAGTGTCTCAGGCCAGATGATTAATAAAGACAAGACTGCTGCTATGTTTAGCAAAAATGCCCCAGCACATGTGAAGGAGCAAATAATGGCATCCTCGGGATCAACGAGGAGACACGAAATGACAAATATTTGGGGTTACCAATTCATATCAGAAAATCAAAGAAATCAGCATTTGCATATATCAAATAAAGAATATGGGCTCGAATCCAAGGATGGCATGAGAAGTTACTCTCCAAGGCAGGGAAGGAGATCCTTATCAAAGCGGTACCACAAGCCATTCCTACCTTTGCTATGTCATGTTTTGACCTAACAAAGAGCCTCTATGATGAACTTAGTTCAATGATTGGAAGATATTGGAGTCAGCAAGATAAATCTAATAAAATCCATTGGATTGGGTGGTAGAAACTGACAAGATCTAAGTCATTAAGGGGTTTAGGCTTCAGAGACCTTCATGCATTTAGTATGGCCATGTTGGCCAGGCAAAGGTGGCACATTCTGACACAACCTGATACACTATGCTCTAAAGTTTTGAAAGCTAAATTTTTCCCTCCAGTAGCATACTTCATACATATCCAAGAGAGGGCATATCATATACCTGGCACAACATATTAAAGGGGATGGAATTGGTGAAAGCTGGAATGGTACGGAGGATTGGGAATGGTAATAATGTTAATATATGGGATGATTCATGGTTGCCTAGGGGAATAACTAGGAGAGTAATTACACCTAGGAATGGCTCCATCCTACAAAAAGTGGCAGATTTAATTAATCCAATTACTGAAACCTGTGATGCACAATTGATTAATGAAATTTTCCTTCAGGAAGGTGCAAAGGCTATCTTAACTATTCCACTGTACGAAGACATGGAGGATTTGCTAGCATGGCAGCCTGATCCAAAAAGGTTGTTCTCAGTCAAGAGTGCCTATACTATGGCCATTAAATAGTGATTCCCTCAATCAATCTGATGTCTCAACCTCATCCGGTCAACAAGGTAACCAGTTATGGAAGAAAATTTGGGGTCTAACTGTGCCCAATGAAATCAAGATGTTTATGTGGAGATTGGCCCATAACAGCCACCCTGTTAGAGCAAGTATAGCAAGAAAAGGAATTAAGTTGGATACGTTATGCCGATGTGTGCATGTTTGGATGAAGATTCTGGTCATCTGTTTTTAAAATGCAAATCTGTCAAACAGGTGTGGAGAGGGCTTAATTTAGAGGAGGTCGAGTCTCCCTCACCAGTCGAAGATCAGCCCAAGATGTGATGGAATCAATATTTGCTCTTAATGATGAAAGCATGCTGAAAGTGGTTGTCCTACTATGGTGTTGGTGGTCAACACGTAACAAAGTTAATCAGGGTGACAGGAGGGCCTCCACTGACAAAATTTGTTGTTATGTAACTTATCATCTTAATGAAATGCAAAAACTCAAGCCACCAGCTAAGTGTAGAGCAATTGTACAGAAAGAGAAATGGAAGACACCACCGGAGGGAGTTTATAAAATAAACTGTGATGGTGCCTTTTTCCAAAATGATAGAAGAGATAGCTGGGGTTGTATTATTCGGAATCACCAAGGTGTTTTCATAGCAGTTGTTGCAGGTTCATTGCAAAATATGTCAAGTGCTCTCCATGATGAAGCAGTTGCATGTCTGAAAGGCCGGGAACTAGCAGCTTATCTTGGACTGAATGAGGTGACTGTTGAAATTGATGCACAGAATCTAGAAAGGGCGCTAAAATCAAATGACTTTGATCGAGCTGAGTTAGGAGTTATTTTTAGAGAGATCAAGACTAAATGGCTTTTGATTCTAATTATTGTAATATTTCTAAATGCCATAGGTCTTGTAATCTTGTAGGTGATTGTATTGTTGCGTATGGCATATCAATAGGTGCTGATGGTTCTAGTTTATGGCTAGATCATCCACCAGAATTTGTACAAACCCTTGTGTCAGGCGATATGCCTGATGGTCAATGTTAAATGGAACTGTGTTTTCGTTTAAAAAAAAAGAATTGTCCCTAAGTTTCCAGTTCCCAGTACCGTTTTCCGGATAGACCAAGTTTTCCGACCACATGACGCTATTAATCGATTCTCGGTCTCCCTGTCAAATCGGATTCGCAATCAATGGATGAGATCACATTTCTGCTTATATACATACACTAAAATTGTGTACTGCTGCTAGTATTTTATTGCTTTTGGTGTTAGTTTAATCCGTGTCTTTTCCAATGCCAATGAGAAGGAAATAGGTAATGCGGTAATGCTACTTATCGTATCCCATTAAACATCCCACCGCTCACCTTCCACACAGAGTCTTATCCATTTGCTCACGTCATGTCTTGTGGCACTCCTAGCCTACATCTCTTTCTCCTCTTCATCAAGAGCAACAGATTTCGTGCCACGCCACGCGCCTCATCCTGTGTAGCGCGCGCTCCCATCCCGTGCCGTCCACCTCGTGCCTAAAGATGACCGGTGCCTCACCTAGGGCCGTTGTCGCCTGGCCCTGCACACCCTACCCCATGGACGCACCCACATCCCAGCCTCCCTAAATGTGGCTTGTAGGCTACCCGCCGCCTATGGCCGCTTGGCCACTGCCATGGCAGCTGAGCTGGCCCCGCCCCATCCACATGGGCACCTGCGTCGTGTCGTGCACCGCTCGCCCAAGTGAAAGGTCTTGATGGCTAGAGGGGGGTGAATAGCCTTTTAAAATTTTCTACAAAGACAAACTAAACAAGTTTATCAATATAACAAGTAGCAAGATGCGAGTTTTGCTTAGCCTACGGGGTGTTTGTAAGCCACCTAACCAATTCACAATTCTAATATATTTGCACTCAACCGCACAAGTCAAACCGAGAAGGTAACTACAAATACAACTAGCAAGCTACACAAAAAAGCTACTCTAGCAAAGCTAACTAGCTAGCAAAGATAACTAAGAAGGTAATACAAAGTTAAGTTAGGAGAGTTTCACCGAGGGACGAAGTATTGAGCCAACCAATATGATCAACAATGAATACCAAGATAACCGAACACCGGGATCAATCAATCATAATATGAAAGTGATAACACGAAGATTTATCCCGAGGTTCACGTGCTTGCTGGCACGCTAGTCCCCGTTGTGTCCCTCTTCACCACGTGGTTCGGTGGCTAATCGGTCACACACCGAGCCTCTCAAAAGGCGCCACAAGAACCTACCAAATGGCAAAAGGTTGCAATGACACGAGAAATTTACTAATGTTGCCTTTGGCGCTTCGCCGAGGTAGGCACAAACCCCTCACAATCACTGGAGGTGGCCAAGAACAATCACCAACTCTTGCCAACGCCTCCAAGCTGCTCCAAGCCATCTAGGTGGCGGCAACCACCAAGAGAAACAAGAATCCCGTAGCAAATCAACCACCAAGTGCCAACTAGATGCAATCTCACAATGCAAATGCACTTGGATCACTCAATCTCACTTCGAATATGCAAAGAAGCAAGAGAGATGAGTGGGAGGAGAGTTGCGTAGCTCAAAGTGCTCACAAGTATGTTAAATGTTCGAGAGAGAGAGCCTTGAGCCAGCCAACGAGTATTTATAGACGTACCCCTTCGAATAGAGCCGTTAGAAACTTAAACAGCTAAAATCGTGCTGACCGGACGCGCTGGTCCAACTGACCGGACGCGCCGGTCGCACAACGGCTAAGTCACGAAGCACTGACCGGACGCGCCAGTCGCCCAATGGCTAACTGCGAAGCAACGACCGGACGCGCTCATCGCGCAGACCGGACGCGCTGGAAATGACCGGACGCGCTGGTCCCGTGAGTGACCGGACGCGCTGGTCGCCTAAGCAGCGCTCAACGAAACAGTGACCGGACGCGCTGAAGAAAATGACCGGACGCGACAGTGCCAGCGTCCGGTAAGAGTCCAGTAAGCTTCCTAAACGACCGGACGCGTCCGATCGTCAGTGACCGGACGCGCTGCGCGTCCGATCATCAAACTGAAATACGCGCAGATACTGAACACTAACCGGATGCGTCCGGTCATTTAGAGACTGCGTCCGGTTCAGCGTCCGGTCACCTCTGTGACCTCTGTTCGCCTCCGTTTCTTTTCCGGACTTCCGACGTAGTGGAAAATAGTCGTTTCAACTCCTCAAAAACGCCTGAATCCCGCCTCGCAAGCTCGGCGGGAGGGAGAGAGGACCCCAAACCCTCTCTACTGCTCAAACTCCACCGCCTTCGCAAGCGTGCTAACACCACCAAGTGATCTCGTCATGTGCGAGTGTGTTAGCATTTTCACAATCATTTTTCGAGGCAATATTAGTTCTATCCAAATGCATATGATTATGAAATGCACACCTAGAGGCACTTAGGAGTTCAATAGCCGCGTCATTCCCCTCTTTATAGTACGGCTATCTATCCTATAATGTAACCACACCCACTAGGTGTCTTGGTTACTAAAACACAACCCTTAAGCATATACCTTTGCCTTGATCACATAGGGTTGCGTCCAAATCTAAGTGTGGCCATCATGATCACCATGTCCATCTTGCCACCAACCTTGGAATGTACTAATCCTCATATGCTACATACAACTTAGGCATAGGATTAGTACTTAGGCATTGTCACTAATTACCAACACCAAACATAGGACTTTCACCAAGCTCCGGTCCAGGTCGCACCCCATCCCCCACTAAGCTTGCTTGCTACCGTAGTTCCTCATCAGGTAGGTTGTGGCCGCCCAACGATGTCGTGTTCTAGACTTATGTTTCAAGTGTTTCGTCTAGATGTTGCAAAAGTAGATCTAGGATGTTGCATATGTTGCAATGACAATATACCCATGTTGAGGACCGAGCATAGCTCGGTTGGCTTGCTCGTTGTTGTACGAGCAACAGATCCTGGGTTCGATTCCTAGAATAGACTCAAGGCACCTCACCTCGGAGTTTTATTCCCTGTCTTCATCTGTAGCCTCTCTCGCGTAGAGCCATCATAGGATTGCGACACGCCCGTCGCCTACGGAGCCCTTTTGGTCCCGGTGATCTCAAGAAGGATGCAGTCTTTTGATCTGTGTGTAGTTATAGGTTTAGTTGTGCACGCGTGGCGTGAGTGTGGTGTGTGTGGGTAGCGTAGGCGTGCGTTCGTGTATGTACAAGATACTACAACTGTACCCAGATGAGAGGCTTCCAAAAAAAGACAATATACCCATGTTGTAAGCCTATGTTTCAAGTGTTTCAAACGTATGTTTCAAGTGTTTTATATGGATGTTGCGTATGTTGCTATCGATATACACGTATGTTTCAAGCATATGTTTTGAGTGTTCCAAATATTTCAGACTTATGTTGCAAGTGTTTCATCTGAACGTTGCAAAAGTAGACCTAGATGTTGCATATGTTGTTATGGCTATACACGCATGTTTCAAGCGCATGTTTCAAGTGTTCATTAGTTTCAGACGTATGTTGCGAATATTTTATATGGATGTTTTAAAAGTAGATTTTAGGGGAGCATATGTTGCAATTGCTTGGTGTTGTTGCATGGGTCACTGTGCCACCGTGGGTCACCGCGCCACCTGGTGCTGCGTGCATGTGGCTACTACTGTGTGTGTGCAGGCGTGGGTCACCGTGCCGCCTGCTGATGCTGCTACTGTGTGTGCGCATGTGGGCACGTAAAAGCAGAGCAGAGGAGGCTCGGGAGCTGCGTCCCGACGTCCGGACGGTAGCCCTTATGAATGGAAATAGGACCTCACATCTTTTTCTAGCCAAGCTGCATCGACCTAAACAATTGCATCAGCTGCATGAGCATTTGTTTTTTTATTCTTCTTCCGGGTACTGACCAATGAGAAGCGATTACGACATGGAGGGTCCCCTTGGACTGCTGCTAAAGATTAGATCTTTTATTTCAAAATCTTTGGGCTATTCGCATATCACTGGCCAGAATAATGTTTGGCAGAATTATGGACGATCTTATGTCGAGAACTTTCCATCTATTGGGCTCCGATCTCGAGTTCTGCAAACGAGGTTATGGGCCCAAACAAGCCCGACCTCGGGC
The DNA here is from genome assembly GCA_038087645.1 of Saccharum hybrid cultivar R570. Taxonomy (NCBI): domain Eukaryota; kingdom Viridiplantae; phylum Streptophyta; class Magnoliopsida; order Poales; family Poaceae; genus Saccharum; species Saccharum hybrid cultivar. Next base: position 88,583 of record JAQSUU010000029.1, on the reverse strand, counting down.
CGAATCTCCGACCCATCTAAGATCCCAAACGGCAGGCCTCCCAGGCTCCCAGCGAGAAACGATCAAACGAACCCCAGACCGAACCGGAAGGAATCGTGTGCCGCCGCGTGCGACTCGACTCCGCCACTCGGGTCAGTTCCGGTCAGCCTCCCCGAAACTCCCTTGGACGAGGACGGAGCCCGGATTAGTCAGCCGTCCGGTCCGCTGCGTGCCGTGGGCGGCTCGGCTGGCGGGCTGGGCCTGGACGTTTCTCTTCTCTTCTCTTCTCCGCGACCGCGGCGGTGGACGGAGCAATCGAGGTGGGGAGAGAAACCGCGGCCGCCCACGCCCACCTGATCGAGCCGAACCACCAGCCGGCGGGGCGCGGGGCACGCCATGGCAGCAGGTTTGTCGACGCTATCCATGTCGGACCCCCCCCCCCCCCCCCTTCCTGTCGTGCTCACGCGTATCGTGTCTGATTGATCGGTTGCGTGCGTCGCTGATGCGATCCGGCCGGCGGGCTGGTTGGTCGTCAGGTCGCCGGATGACGGTGACGGTGAGGGTGGGGAATCGGTCCAATTCGTGGCCGATTGGTGGTCGGTTTGGGATTGGGAGCTCCGGGGGCGGTGCTGCTGGTGGCGGTGCTTGGGGATTCCTCGTGCTCCCGTGAATGTTTTGCGGGAAGGGGAAGGGCCCTTAGTTTCGCGCCGAACGTCTCACCAGGGCTGTTGCTAGATATGCTACTCCGGCGGTCCGGCGAAGGAAAATTTGCGCCATTAAGATGATAAGGGCACGCGCAAAGACGAACTTGCTGCCTTCCAGGATGCCTTTTAGCTAAGGCGTGAGCTTCTGTGGTTTCAAACGCTGCTGCGCTTGTTGCGATCCTGTATTGCACAGAGAAACGGGGTGTGGTTATGAGCTTGGGCCTTGTGCTTGCATTTATGCCACCATTTGCCCTTCGTTGTTTCTTTTCTAGGTGTAGGTACAATCCATTTGAATCATTTGTTGATAGATGTTGAGTACAAATGTAGAAGTAAATCTAAAACCTAGGGTGGTAAGTCTAATGGGTGTGTTATATTGTCAAAAGTCATCAGTATATGCTTGTCAAGCACTGATATAAGCATTCTGGTATTTTGGGGTTTCATGGAACTATGAAGTTAGTTTTGGAAGCTTTAATTTGTGATGCCTTGATTGATGCTCTTGCTCATTCAATCCATATTTCCAGTTCCTTGAGATCCATAGTTTAACATTACCAGACCTTCTATGTATTAGTGATGGATGTGGCATCTGTGATGTACATTACCTACATATTGAGGAACCAAAAGATTGAAGTCTCTCACTATGTTTGTGGGCTTTGGTTTTATGTATGTTGCAAATGCAAGTAATGATCAGGTCATCAGGGCTTGAATTAGTGCCTGCTTTTATTTATTGCACATTCTGCATTGTAGTTTTGCTTTCTTCTTAAGAAGGAGCTGTATTCTATCCCCAGTCTGTGTTGTTGCACCATATAGTCTTATGGATACCACTTCACATTTCCTTTTAATGCGTGAGTAGTTCCATCTTTGTTTCTGGTTGGAGGCTAAACGAAAATTTGTCCATGGATGTGATTGGCAGCTGGTAATCCACCTCCAAAACCGTGGGAACGAGCAGGAGCTTCATCTGGCCCAGTGCCTTTTAAGCCGCCCTCTGGTGGTAGCACCAGTGATGTTGTTGAAGCTTCTGGGACAGCAAAACATGGAGAGGTTGTTTCTGCTGCTGGGAACAATGTTGCCTCCAATGTAAACAGCAACATTTCAATGCCTGTGCCCCCAAGGCCTTGGCAGCAGCAAGGCTATGGAAATTCTTATGGGGGTAATTGATAATCTTTTTTGCATGTTTTCAGAAAATACTCTTGTGTCTCAAAATGTTAACGCTTTGATAAAAATGCAGGTTATGGCTCCAGTATGTATAGCTCTTACGGCGGATATAGTGGACCCTATGGAAATAACATGTATTCAGGTTATGGAGGAGGTTATGGCAGTATGTATGGAGGTTCTGGAATGTATGGTGGCTCAATGTATGGCGGTGGAATGGGAGGATCCTATGGTGGTTATGGTATGGGCGTGAATCCTTATAATCAGGGACCGAATTCATTTGGGCCCCCTGCACCACCCCCTGGTTTCTGGGTGTCCTTCCTACGAGTGGTAATATATGTTTATTATCAACTTTCTGCTGATGTAGATGATTAGTTTCAATTGATCATCCACACAACTGTGCATAAATAAGGTTTTTTATAGTGCGTTCATGTCCGTGTTCAAATGCTTTCCAGAACTTAAACTGCAGCTGTACCCCCTAGTCCGTGGCTTGCCTTGATTGTTACACACATGGTGAAGCTAACACATTTGTATTTTACCTGTATTAATAGAACATACATTTTGCTAATTCAAAATCAGATTCCATGTAGTGACTGCTTATCGTTCACGACGCTTTGCATGAGTTGATTTAAAACTATCTTTCGTAGCACTCATCATTCTCCTAACCATTTCTCTTCTTAATTACAGATGCATGGCGTTGTAAATTTCTGTGGGAGGGTTAGCTTCCTTATTAGCCAGAACACTCAGGCATTTCACATGTTCATTACTGCATTTTTGCAGGTATCTTCTGACTAGTGCTTCTACTATTCCTGTTGAATTTACTTCAAGTATATCTCTTGTACTTCCCCTGATGTGATAATATTTCTGTAGTTATGTGATCGGGCTGGAATGCTTTATGGTGAGCTTGCAAGATTTGTTCTACGTTTGCTGGGGATCAAAACAAAACCAAAGAAGGGTGGTGTTAAGGGCGCAGGAGCTCCATCATCAGAGGGACGAGGCCAGCAGTTTGTTGAGGCGCCGAAAGCTAACTCCTCATGGGACAGCGTCTGGACTGAGAATGGCAAGGGGACGTAAGGGCCCGTTTGGCCACAGTGAGGCAGTTTTTGTGAAAGGAGGATGAGTTTGCTTGTGGAAGAGAAATCTGCCAGTATCTGTTCGGATGCATTTTGCATTTGGACAGAAGGCACGGACAAGTAATCCCTTGCGCCCTTTGTATTTGTAATGTTCTTACATAGTGCACATATAGATCTGGTCATGGTGGTATAGTAGTTAGTCTGCAATGAGAAATGTGAGCTGGTAAAGTACTGCTTTGCCTGCGGCAGTAACTTTTGTACTGAAAAAAGCGGAACACAATATAGATGGTCCTTTATTTGGCATGTTCCTAAATTTAAGAGTAAGGAGTTCATTTATCGAGTCTTGGCATATGGTGATGCGGTGGTGCCAGGTACTAATGACTGTTCATGGGATAAAAGTACCATGGAGTTCTTTCTCTTCTCACATTTCTTTTGCAGCAGGCGATCAAACAGATCATGAGGTTCTGCGGTCAAAGAGCCTACCAGTCGAGGTAGTTTTCTGGGATTAACTGTAACGGGAAGTTGCGGCTTGGACTGTCAGCTGGAGAGTGTCGTGTTTTCTGTTTTTTCATACATATATACATGGAGGAATAGAGGATAACATAATTGGTCGCCAATGTATATTCTGGTGACTCCGGAGGTTTTGCTGTGGCTCGTGCAACAATATTGTTCTTGTGGGGCATACGGTTCACCCCTTGACTATATGTTGGTTGGTGAAACTGAAAAAAATATGTAGTGTTGGTTATGAACTGTTTTATCTTGTTCATCGTACAAGCTCAGTCTCCTTTTCTCTTCATATATGCGCCAGTAACCTGTCAGTCCATTGTTGACTCAAAATCGCAAATTGCACCTTCATCCCATCGTAAGCCCATGCGAGCAACGATGGGCGTGTTTGGCCCGGAGGCCTGGTTGAGCCCGTGGGCTGCAAGTTCACGTGTTTGATTTACTTTTACTGAGCCCGGCTCGCACGCTCCTCAAAGCACCTAAATGGGTAGCTCCCAAGAAACGAGATTGGGGTTCGTTTCTACTCGGCACGGCTGGCTGCAGCGCGCATGGGGCATGGGCGCTTGTTGGCGAGATGGAGTCACCTCCTACTCCTTCGTCTCACCCACCGGCCACCACTCCCTTCTCCATGAGTCCGACTCGTCTCACTGTGCTGCCGCCACCGCGCTGAGCCGTCCGCGCGCTGGCATGGTGCCGCCGCCGCCGCGCGGGAAGGCAGCGAGGAGGCAGATCGAGGTGGTGACGGCGAGCGGCTCGGCCATGGCGGCTTGGAGCTCCGGCGAGGGCAGGGGAAGAAGCTACGGGCTTGGATCGAGGCCACAGAGGGGTTGGGCAAGAAATCAAACACGATCTCAGTTGAACCGGCCTTGTCTAGACCAAATGAATAAACACATGACATTGCACCATAGGAGCCGTGCTCGAGCTGGACATGGTCAGACCAGCCAGCTGTACTGGGCAGGGCCAGAAAAAAAAAAAAAACACGCCCGATACTGCACATACGAATCGCCACACAAGAACGTCCCTGCTGTGGCCTTATCCTCCCTGCTAAGACCAATCTTGACGGGATTCTCGTGCCTAGAAAGCAGGGTGAAAAGGGGAAGAGATAAAACCACTCCAATTCAACAAAGCAAACAAAAAAAAATATTTCCTGTTTTTTTGGGTGTGTTGCTCCATTTCCTTTGCTGGATGGAGGCAGAGGCAGAGGCAGTGGATGAGGAAGCTGTGGAGGAGGCGTCCTTCTCCTTCATCCCAACCTCCAATAGCTGATCCGTAACCTCTCGCTCCCTTTCTCGGTTTCCTCTGCCAGCGTTCCATTCCATCCCCACGTACGTCTCCATTCCCCCACATCCTTGTCTCCATGCGGAAACACCTCTCTCAGCACCACGCCCACCTATATTACCTGTCGCTCTTAGCTCCCCTCCTTCCTCTCCACTGCTTCCGATCCTCCTCGTCTCGTCCTCTTCCCTAGCTAGAGGTAAGAACAAACTCATCACCATCACCATCATTTTATTTCTTCAATTTCAGTGAAATCCATCACTACATGCATATTGTTGATTTCGTATCATGTATCTCCGACTCTGCCATGTATTTGGATGCTTTCGCAAAAGCACCCGTGTCAAGTCAACTCGGGTGGACGGGTTCCACCGTAAGAAACTCAACCAACTGAGCTACATTTAGTTTGCTGGATTTCTCTAAACTCGATCATGTTTCCCAGTTTGTTCGGATGTGAAAACCGAGGAGAGGACTTGATAGGTGTTGTTCTCTTGTATGGTTAGTCCATGTTAACCCAGATAGTCTAGGCTGTCATCATATACAAGATACTACATGCTGCTAGTGTTGTCCGGCAGTTATCAGTTTCCTCCTTGAGGATATATACTGGCATACATACTGTTATGTATCTGGGACACTACAGTATGAGAGAGTCTCACCCTTTCCCCCTGCTATACTGCTGTAGTACTCATCTGTGCTGGTTGAGAAATTATTTTGCAGACTGTAGTGTTACTTATTCTCGCACACACAAAACAATATGCTTCAACGGACTTGCATACGATCGTGTGAAGGAAAGCACAGCACTATTCTTTATCTTTAAAAACTGGAACGATTCATGATTTTGTAACTAGCATATACTTATAAACATGCAAATTAGACTGCACCATTTTTTTTTTGCTAGAAATAAATAGTTATTTGGCCATTAGTGATATGTTACATCTTCCTCTCTGCTGCATTAGTGATATGCGACATCTTCTCTGCTGCTTTGTTGACACCACAATCTCAAGCTATAGGGTCATATCCTGGTGTATCAGTTTGTATCCTCCGATAGCATTCCCTTGTTTGTCCTCCTCCGAAGAACAACAATGATTTTGTTGGCAACCCTTGTCCCTACAAGATGTCACAGGTTTATCACCGGTTTGTCAAATCACATACTTTGTTACCTAGTTGACGATGTAGTTTTGAGCTACACTTGGGCCCTGGTCTGGTGTAGGAACGCTATTGTATCTTGTCATACTAAGCGCCTCTTCGAAATGCATGAATTTCACCGGATTATACAAAATTTTACAGAAATCTATTTTTATAGGAAAAATGCAGGAAACAAAAAAAATCTTGCATTCCAAAGGAGTGTCATTGTTGTCTTACGAATGCCAGTGGGCATATGGCCATTGGGTTTGTCTAATCACGATATTTGTGTTAGTCATTACCATTGCATATGTGGTCTAAGCTCATCAACGCCACTGACACTGAGACATTCCCTTCCATGGTTATAAAGGGGGCAACAACGGGGCAATCAAACTGACAACCCATCTAAAGTTTTGTGTATTTATTCTTTTTACCTCTCACTATGTTTCTATTTTCTGGTTTATTTTGGTTGACATATTCGAACTGCAATTTTGATGTTTTCTTAGCCCGCTTTGATGTGCATGAGTTGCAACAAAGGCAGTTCACTCTGTTTTCTTTAACAATGGCATGGGTGGGTGATGGAGGCAAAGCATTATAGGGTATTTTGGGCTAATCTTTTGCATAATCGTAAGGGTGGGTAGTTTATCATGATGTATATCGGCACTTTGATTTTGTCTTGCTTTGATTAACTGGATAATTTCTATGCCTTAACAACTGACGTGGAGGCTTTTTTGTTTGCCAAATGCTATTTTCTTCTAATTATTAACGTATAAGTTCTAGCCTTGTAGGTCTCAAAAAAATGATGTGGACCAAATCCTAAGGTAACAGATAGATGCAGAAGGCTCACCCTTCAATTTGTGGGTGCAGAGCAGAGCGTTGAGGGGGACTCCGGCGGCGAAGACACCATGGGGGAGATCACTAACGTGATGGAGTACCAGGCCATCGCGAAGCAGAAGCTTCCCAAGATGGCCTACGACTACTATGCCTCCGGCGCTGAGGACGAGTGGACGCTCAAGGAGAACAGGGAGGCCTTCTCCAGGATCCTGTAAGCACCCCCAGCACTCTGTCCACCGCACGCTACCAGGCTTCTATTTCCTGAATGCATTTGTTCAGCACCGCATTTTGTGCAAATTCACTGCGTTAGTCCAGTTTAGTTGCCTGAATGAATCCTTTACGTCGATGCCTGCATTTCTTTATTTCAGTAACATTAAAAAATCGATATAATATTAATATCAATGTTGGTACCTAATTTCTGGCGCCGCTATCGGCCATTTTACAGGCTTTTCTTTGGCTTATCTTGTGAATCTGACTGTAATTTTGTGTGATCAAGTTCCGCCCTCGCATCCTGATCGATGTCTCCAAGATTGACATGACCACAAGTGTTCTGGGTTTCAAGATCTCAATGCCCATTATGGTTGCCCCCACTGCCTTTCAGAAGATGGCTCACCCAGATGGTATTCAGTAAAATGCTTCTCTAGTTCTCTTAGCTTGCAATCTTTACTACGTGTATAGATTGTATTTACCGACAACATTTATAGTGTACTTATATAGAAAAAAGAAACTAAAGCAGTACCTTCTGCATGTATATATAATTGGACGGCATAAAGCTGAGAAGCCTTTGTTTCTTATACATATAAGCTGATACCTAGCTCGTCTATGTTCAGGGGAGTATGCAACTGCACGGGCAGCGTCAGCAGCAGGGACTATCATGGTGTGTTTCTTGTCGTAATAACGCCACACAACTCATGAACAATAACCAGATAAAGAAGTTACTGTAAATGCGTACCATTACCATGTTGGAAAGATCCTGAACACCCCTTCTCTTTCAGACACTGTCATCATGGGCAACTTCAAGCGTGGAGGAGGTCGCCTCGACCGGACCGGGAATCCGCTTCTTCCAGCTATATGTAAGCATGTCACCCACACTAGTCCTGACAAACGTCATCAGAGTGCGTAGTGTGCTGCTGTTTCTTTTAGTCGTTGTGATTGTTTTTCGCATGCGTGCCATGAGCAAACCGTAGGTTTACAAGGACAGGAAGGTGGTGGAGCAACTGGTGAGAAGGGCCGAGAGGGCTGGGTTCAAGGCGATCTCGCTCACCGTGGACACCCCGCGCCTGGGCCGCCGTGAAGCCGACATCAAGAACAGGTCGGTCGGTTATTGGCCATCCATCCTTTCCTTTTCATGTCAGAATCATACCCCCTGAACGCGTTTCCATTCATGCCTCTTAACGTGGCCTGGCTGCGATGCGATGCAGGTTCGTTCTACCGCCGTTCCTGACGCTGAAGAACTTCGAGGGCCGGGACCTCGGCAAGATGGACCAGGTTCGTGTCAGCCTCAGAGTTGTATGCATTTCTGTCCACTTTTTCTCGCCTACTGAAACTGAAGACGGTCGGCGGTCTTTTTGGCGTTTGCAGGCCATTGACTGTCACGTTCCGGATCAGAGCGTGATGGATAACTGGACTGGATTGGAGTTTGGGGTAGGAAACATCAGATAATTCGGGATAGGAGCAAGAACAGCAGCAAGGAAGTTCAGAAGAAAGACGGGTTCAGAGTTGGGATTCAGGAATCTGTTCTCGCATGCCCATCATTCAGTTACACGGGGTTATATACTGTTCCCGACATGACCGACTCAACGACAGCCCAAGATTACAGAAAGCCCAAGGCACTCAGCCCATGAACCCTTAACCGTCTTAGCCACTAACTGACGCCTCATTCTCTATTGTTGGGAAATGTTCAGTCTTCTTTCCCTTTTTCTTCTTGGTTCTGACATTTCCTCTCTCTCGGAAACCAGCTTGTCCCCAAGCTGGACATCTCGGAAACCGGCGATAGAGATCCTCGGCTTCCTCCCATGTCGTCATCGAAGCTGGTAGTGCATCCCATTGTACCAGAATCTGGGAGACAGTTGAAGCACCCTTCTGACACATGCGAGAATCCAAAAATCTGAGTGGCATCACCTGCACGGAAGGGTCTTCGGGCACCAGAGCAATGTCATCTTCGATACGAACTGAAGGAGGCACATGGCGCTTCAACTGAGATACGTGAACCACCGGATGAATGCGACATGCTGCCGGCAACTGCAACCTATATGCAACTGCACCAATGCGCTCAATCACAGGAAATGGACCATAATACCTGTAGCTGAGTTTTTTATTTGATCTTGGTGCTACTGAAGTCTGGATGTAGGGTTGTAACTTCAGATAAACACTTTCGCCAATCTGAAACTCTCGTTCACTTCTGCCTTTATCAGCATAAGACTTCATCCGTTGCTGCGCTCTATGTAAATGATGCTGAATCACATCAGACAGTAAGTGCCTTTCAGTCAACCACTGCTCCAGGTCTGGTGAATGACATTGCAGCTCATTGGAGAGTCCAAACTGTCTAGGAGGGTGGCCATACAATACTTCAAATGGGGAACGCCCCAAAGCTGAATGATAGCTTGTGTTGTACCATAGCTCTGCCACTGATAGCCACTTATTCCACTGTCGAGGACATGAGTTAACTGCACAACGAAGGAAGCCTTCCAAGCTTTGGTTGAGACGCTCAGATTGCCCATCCGTTTGCGAATGGTATGATGAGCTCATCAAAAGCTGAGTGTCAGATAGCCGAAACAATTCACGCCAGATAGCACTCATGAAAATCTTATCATGGTCAGACACAATTCCCTTTGGTAACCCATGAAGTTTGTACACTGAATCCAAATAAGCCTGAGCGACTGTCAAAGCTGAGAATGGATGAGCCAAGGGTATGAAGTGCCCATATTTAGTATATTTGTCAATGACCACCATGATTGTGTCATATTTCTGGGATTTTGGCAACCTTTCAATGAAATCCATACACACCACTTGCCAGGCTTGATTAGGTATTTCCAGAGGTTGTAGCAATCCTGGTTGTCTGACATGTTCCACCTTCGCCTGCTGACACACTTGGCATTCCTGGACATACTTAGATACTACAGCCTTCATCCCTGGCCAAGAAAACAGATGCCTGATACGATAATAAGTAGCCTGGAAACCTGAGTGTCCCCCAACTCCTGAGTTGTGAACAGCCTGTAGCACATGCTGCTGTGCCAGAGTATTTGATCCCAACCAGAGTCTTCCTTAATGTCTGATTAAGCCTTCACTGACAGAGTAATCTCCAGTTGGATTTACCAACAACTGGCTGGCTACTGGATCATCAGAGTATCCAAGCTTAACTCTTTCCACACACTCAGGATTACAAAATGAGATGGCCATGACTGATGATGGAGAATAGCACCTTGAAAGGGCATTTGCTGCTTGGTTCAATGCACCTTGCTTATATATGATCTTGAACTGAAGGTCCATCAACTTCAACAATGCTTTCTGCTGAATCCTAGAGGTGATTCTTTGTTCAGTAAGATGGAGCAAACTTTTATGATCAGTTCTTATGATAAATTCAGACGCGCTATATCGGAACCCGGGTGTGGTGTTAAATGGGCAAGAGCCGGATCATCATCCCCTTAGTGGCGCGTCGTATCGTGACCCGGGTACGATAAAAAATGAGCAAAGGTCGGGTCGTCGCAACCTTAGTGACGCGCTACATCTACGCCCGGGTGTAGTGAAAAATGAGTAAGGGTCTTCGCACTTCCCTCGACGGGTGCGAAAGGTAAGAAAGCTAGCCGAGCCAACTAGGATTCATCTAGGTAGCTGGAACGTAGGGTCCCTAACGGGTAAGCTTAGAGAGCTAGTTGATGCAGCAATTAGAAGGCGTGTAAATATTCTATGCGTTCAGGAGACTAAATGAAAGGGCCAGAAGGCGAAGGAGGTGGAGGATACTGGCTTCAAACTTTGGTACACGGGGACAACATCAGGTAGGAATGGTATAGGCATCTTGATCGATAGGAGCCTTAAGGATGGAGTCGTTGATGTTAGGAGGCAAGGCGACCGAATTATCTTGGTCAAGCTGATAGTTGGAGATTCGGCTCTGAATGTGATCAGTGTCTATGCCCCTCAGGTAGGTCTTAGTGTGGGCACCAAGAGACAGTTTTGGAAAGATCTTGATAGCATGGTTAGTACCGTGCCTATCAGCAAGAAACTCTTTATAGGAGGGGACCTCAACAGCCATGTTGGTGCGACTAATGTAGGTTTCGAGTGGGTGCACGGGGGGTTCGGGTATGGTAGTAGAAATCAAGAGGGGGAGGATGTTTTGAACTTCGCACTAGCCTATGACTTGTTGATAGCGAACACCCTCTTTAGGAAGAGGGAATCTCATCTAGTAACCTTTCGTAGTGGACAACACTCGAGTCAGATCGACTTTATTCTTGTAAGGAGGGAGGATAGACGTGCTTGCTTTGATGGTAAGGTGTTACCTAGGGAGTGTGTTGTCCCTCAACATAAGCTTGTGGTGGCGGACTTTGCTTTCGGGTACGTGTCCACCGGGACAAACGGGCCAAAATTGCGAGAATGAAGTGGTGAAAGCTTAGAGGGAAAGTAGCGCAAACATTTAAGGAGAGGATGCTAGACGAGGGGCCTTGGGAAGAAGGAGAAGATGCCGACGACATGTGGCCAAAGATGGCAACATGTGTCCGGAAGGTGGCTTCGGAAGTGTTTGGCGTGAGTAGGGGAGGCAAACGGGAAGCAAAAGACGCAAGGTGGTGGAATGTCGAGGTGCAAAGGGCTATTAGGGAGAACAAGGAGTGTTTCAAGCGTCTCCACCATGACAAGAGTGCAGCCAACATCGAGGGCTATAAAATAGCGAAGAGGGTTGCAAAGCGAGCTGTGAGTGTAGCAAAAGGTCAGGCGTATGATGGCCTTTATCAGCGGCTAGGCACGAAGGAAGGAGAGAAGGATATTTATAGGATGGCTAGAATCCGTGAGAGGAAGACAAGGGACATCAACCAAATAAAATGCATCAAGGATGGGACAGATCGACTTCTGGTGAAGGATGAGGAGATCAAGGACAGATAGAGAGAGTACTTCGACAAGCTATTTAATGGGGAGAATGAGGGTCCTACCCTTGAGTTGGACGACTCATTTGACGATACCAATAGACGCTTTGTGAGGAGAATTCAGGAGACAGAGATCGGAGAGGCTTTGAAGAGGATGAAGGGAGGTAAAGCGATAGGCCCTGATGGTATCCCCATTGAGGTGTGGAGATACCTTGGCGCCAGAGCAATAGTATGGTTAACTAAGCTTTTTAACCTTATTTTTCGGTCTAACAAGATGCCTGAAGAATGGAGGAGAAGTATATTAGTACCTATCTTCAAGAACAAGGGAGATGTTCAAAGTTGTACTAACTACCGTGGGATTAAGTTGATGAGCCATACAATGAAGCTCTGGGAGAGGGTTATCGAGCATCGCCTAAGGAGAGTGACACATGTGACCTAAAATCAGTTTGGGTTCATGCCTGTAGGTCGACCATGGAGGCGATTTTCTTATTACGACAATTGATGGAGAGATATAGGGAGCAGAAGAAGGACTTGCACATAGTCTTTATTGACCTCGAGAAGGCATATGACAAAGTACCGAGAAAATGTCATGTGGTGGGCCTTAGAAAAACACAAAGTCCCAACTAAGTACGTTACCCTCATCAAGGATATGTACAGGGATGTGGTGACGTTTGTCTGAGCATGTGATGGCGACACCAGTGACTTTCCAATTAAAATAGGACTGCATCAGGGGTCAGCTTTGAGCCCTTATTTATTTGCTTTGGTGATGGATGAGATCACAAGGGACATACAAGGTGATATCCCTTGGTGTATGCTCTTTGCTGATGATGTGGTGCTAGTTGACGATAGTAGGGCAGGGGTTAATAGGAAGTTAGAACTATAGAGGCACATGTTAGAGTCGAAAAGGGTTCAGACTTAGTAGGACTAAGACTGAGTACATGAGGTGCGATTTCAGCGTGACTAGGCATGAGGAGGGAGACGTTAGCCTCGATGGGCAAGTGGTGGCCAAGAAGGATACTTTTCGGTATTTAGGGTCGATGCTACAAAAGTATGGAAACATTGATGAAGATGTTAGGCATAGAATTTCAGCCGGCTGGTTGAAATGGCATCAAGCTTCTAGTGTCCTCTGTGACAAAAGGGTGCCTCAGAAGCTGAAAGGTAAGTTCTATAGGATGGCGATTCGTCCGACGATGTTATACGGTGCTGAGTGTTGGCCTATAAAAAGGCGACATGTCCAGCAATTGAGTGTAGCAAAGATGCGTATGTTGCGTTGGTGTTGTGGGCACACAAGGAGGGATAGAGTCTGGAATGACGATATTCGGGATAGGGTTGGGGTGGCACCAATTGAGGAGAAATTGATTCAACATCGGTTGAGATGGTTTGGACATGTCCAACGGAGGCCTCCTGAGGCGGCGGTGCGTAGTGGAGTTCTAAAGCGGGTCGATAATGTAAAGAGTGGTAGAGGTCGACCTAAACTAACTTGGGACGAGTCCGTTAAGAGGGATCTTAAGGAGTAGAATATCTCCAAGGATTTAGCTATGGACAGGAGCGTTTGGAGATTGGCAATCAACGTGCCTAAACCGTGACCTCTTTTTGTCTTGTGCCCTTTATGTCCCTTTATGTGTCTTCCTGTTTCTCATCTCTTTTGGGTTTCATCTCTAGCCTACCCCAACTTGCTTGGGACAAAAGGCTATGTTGTTGTTGTTGTTCTTATGATAAATTCAGCATTCTACAAATAAGGGTGCCATTTATCAACAGCTAGAATAATAGCCATGTATTCCTTTTCATAGGTTGATAAGGCTTGGTTCTTGGCACACACAACCTTACTCAAATAAGCTATAGGATGTGAATCTTGCAGCAAAACAGCACCAAATCCAACCTCGCTGGCATCAGTTTCTAGAACAAATGTTTTGTTGAAATCTGGAATAGCAAGCATAGGAGCATGGACAAGAGCAAGCTTTAGTTGATTGAATGCTACCTGAGCTTGTGAAGTCTAGACAAAAGGCACTCCCTTCTTAAGTAAATTAGTGAGGTTTCTACTGATCAAGCCATAATGCTTTATAAATTTCCTATAGTACCAGTTAGTCCAAGAAACCCCCTGAGCTCCTTCACATTCTTTGGAATTGGCCATTGCTCCACAACAGAAATCTTTGCTTTCTCAGTAGCCACCCCTTGACTAGATATACAGTGACCCAAATACTCAATCTCTCTCTGAGCAAAGGAGCACTTGGGCAATTTGATGAAGAATCTGTGCTGCCTGAGTATGTCAAACACTCGCTGAAGCAGACTGACATGTTCTTCAAGAGTTTCTGAATAAATCAAAATGTCATCCATGAACACCAGTACACCTTTCCTTAAAAGAGTGGCAAAAATCAAGTTCATCACACTCTGAAATGTGGCAGGGGCATTGGTCGGGCCAAAGGCCATCACTAGAAATTCATAGAGACCATTATGTGTTTTGAAAGCTGTCTTATGTGTGTCCTCTAGATGAATACAAATCTGGTGATATCCTGCCCTAAAGTCCAACTTTGAGAACCACTGAGCTCCAGCTAGCTCATCTATCAATTCATCCACTATAGGCATAGGGTGCTTGTTCTTTACTGTCTGAGCATTTAAGTGCCTATAATCTACACAAAACCTCCATGTCCTATCCTTCTTCTTTACCAACAAAACTAGAGAAACATAGGGGCTTTGGCTGGTTTTAATGATCCCATTCTTCAGCATTTCAGCTAACTGTTTCTCAATCTCATCTTTTTGAGCAGGTGAGTATTTGTATGACCTGATATTCACTGGAGGAGCTCCTGGCAATAACTGGATATGGTGATCAAAAGATCCTTGAGGTAGCAGAGTAGTGGGTTCTTGGAAAAGATCAGAATAGTTGTGTAGCAAATTCTGAATCTCACTAGGCACATCATCATTGTTTCATTGTTAGATAAGCTAACAGTATGCACTTCCTGTACAGCATCAGGCAACTAAGCTTGAGGAACCTCTACTTTGAACTGCAAGCAATGCTGGACTGCATCCCTCTGTAGCAACCCTTGGAGGCAGCAGCTAGAGATCGGTGTACAATGATCAATCTGTTGCCGCACACCAAACAGTTCTATTCTCTTCCCATGATAAGTGAATCTCAACACTTTCTTAGACCAATGTACCCACATAGGGTTGCACTCTTCTAACCAATCTTCACCTAAAATCATATCAAAGCACTTGAGAGGCAGAATACCAACTGTGGTTGAGAAGGAGTGACCCTGCACATTCCATTGCAACTTCTAAATTTGCTTGTTACATATCATGGGACTGCCATCCGCTGCTACAAAGCTAGTCTGCTGACATGGAATAGTTCGCACTTGGAGTTGGTTAGCCAGTTGAGTGCTAATGAAGGAGGCCACACTGCCCAAATCTACCAAGATTAACACCTCTTTCTTCCCAATTTTTCCACATAATTTCATTGTTCTTCGTTTTGTTGGATCTGGAAGAGAAGAATGTCCCACTGCCATTACTGTCTCCTCCATACTCTTAGAGTCTAACTCAGAATCATCCAATCCCTTAGCTTCTAGTGCATCAAGCAACTCTTTAATCACATGTAGGGGCACCTGATGGGGGCACTTATGATCCTTGCTCCACTTGTTACCACATTTAAAACATAGGCCATTTCGACGCCTAAAGTTCTTGAGATTGGCCAGCTTATCTTCAAATTCAGTCAACATAGTCTGCTGTTTTGGCTTATCAGCATCTCCCACCTTCACCTTATCCCCAAAGTTCTTGAATGAGCTTCTAAAGCTATCTTTGACTTGAGGCCTGGATTTTGATTTGCCAAGCTCAGCTTCTTGAAGAAGAGTCAAAGCACTTGCAGTATCCACATCAGGTGGCTTGTGCAAAACAATCCTAGAACGGATCACCTCCTTAAGGCCAGCCAGAAATCGGGTGACAAAATAAGTTTCATCGTAATTGGGATTGTAGAGCAACAAATTATGAGCAGACTGCTCAAAATCAGATATGAATTCCGCAACAGATGCAGTCTGAGTGGTGGCTTCAAATTGCTTCAAGATCAAAGGGTACTGATCTTTATCGAATCATCCCATCACCAACTTGCAGAGAGTTGGCCAATCAGAGATTCGTTCATGCCTCTCCACTGTGTGCAACCAAGTCTTTGTGATGCCAATTAAGTTCAGAGCCACAAAACATGTCTTTAGCGAGGGATGAACATCATAGACCTTGAAAAACAGAGTACAGTGATCTTGCCATAAGCGTGGATTCGATCCATCAAACTTTGGAAACTCAAGTTTAGGAAATGGTGGAGAACGAGGAACAGAATCTGACTGAAACAAATTCACGGGTGAAGGCTCAACGCACGTACCCTTAGGAGTGAACTGCGGTCAGGATGTCATGATCCCGCCGTAGTGCTCGTCGTGCCCCTTGGGCCGCTCCTCGTCCATCACAGGTGAGCTGATGACAATCCCGGAGCAAGGTTGAGGTCGCTCGGCCGCGGCGAAGGGGGTGCGGTCGTGGTCAGCGGAGGGCACCCCAATATGCCGGGTGCTGGTGTGATCCTCGGATTCGTTAGTGCCTCCAGTGAATCCATACGCATCACGAGCAAGTCGATGCGGGTCGTCGTGTTGCGGAGGGAGGTCGCCGCCGCATCAGCCGAGAGGCGCAAATCATCGAGCATCACCTCGGCGGATGTCTGACGTGATCCCATGCCGTTCACGGAGTCGAGCATCTGCTTCATCATCTCGCGAAGGCCCTCAAACTGCTTCGCCATCCTGCTAAAGGAGGACATCTGCTTCGCCATGTCATCAAACTTGGCGGAGAGTTCTTCCAGCGACGCCGCCATTTGCAACTGAATTTTCGTCGGCTTGCGGTTCAGCGCCAGGATGAGAAATCGATTGGGGAGAAAAAAAATTCTACCCAAACAATGGCTCTAGATACCAATTGTCATGTTTCGGATCAGAGCGTGACAGATAACTAGACTGGATTGGAGTTTGGGGTAGGAAACAGCAAAGAATTCATGATAGGAGCAAGAACAGCAGCAAGGAAGTTCAGAAGAAATACGGGTTCAGAGTTGGGATTCAGGAATCTATTCTCGCATACCCATCATTCAGTTACACAGGGTTATATACTGTTCCCGACATGACCGACTCAACGATAGCCCAAGATTACAGAAAGCCCAAGGCACACGACCCATGAACCCTTAACCGTCTTAGCCACTAACTGACGCCTCAGTCTCTATTGTTGGGAAATGTTCAGTCTTCTTTCCCTTCTTCTTGGTTCTGATAATGACTCAGGGCTGGCGTCCTATGTTGCCAGACAGATCGACCGCACCCTGAGCTGGAAGGTATGCTTTGTTTTGTTGTTGTTGCCGCCGCCGTCGTCGCATCACATCCTGCGTGATCTTGAGAGTTGTATTGGTGTTGTGAATGTGCAGGATGTCAAGTGGCTGCAGAGCATCACCTCGATGCTGATTCTGGTGAAGGGAGTCGTCATGGCGGAGGATGGTAAGCTTCTTCTCTTTCTCTTTCCTTCCAGTCTCTGGCTCTCCGCACGTTGAATCGGACTGACGTCGCCACCTCGGTGGAACTGCAATACAATGCAGCAAGGCTGGCCGTCCACTCCGGCGCGACGGGCATTATCGTGCCCAACCACAGCGCGCGCCAATTAGACTACGTGTCGGCCACCATCAGCGTGCTTGAGGAGGTCGTCAAGGCCGCGCAGGGACGCATCCCGGTGTACATGGACGGTGGCGTCCGCCGCGGCACCGACGTATTCAAGGCGCTCGCCCTGGGGGCCGCCGGCATCTTCGTAAGTGCCCGCACCCGGACCACCAGTTCGATCCCCCATGCTGCCATGCGCTTACAGACCCTTGCGTTTATTTGCTCCGTCTCCATCCAGGTTGGGAGGCCTATGGTGTTCGCGTTGGCGGCGGAGGGCGAGGCGGGCGTCCGGAACGTGCTCTAGATGCTCCGGGACGAGTTCGAGCTCACCATGGCGCTCAGCGGCTGCACGACGCTGGCCGACATCAACCGCAGCCACATCCTCACCGAGGGCGACCGCCTCCGCCCCACGCCTAGGTTGTGAGCGGACGCCCGATGTCGCTGCCTGCCTCGACTATGAATAACTCTATAATGATGCCGCGGCGGTCGGGGATCGGAGCTCCATCATCGGCCACGTGTCTGATCGATAAACCCTACTTCGTGGTCTAAAGAAACAAGGAAATAAGAAGGTCAATTAAAGGCTGATGAAGACGCTCCAGATCCTATGTCCGGCCGCTGGGTGGATGATTTTGCTGGTCGACGACGTACGTCTTATAACTTGGATCGATCGTGTGTTTGCATCCTGCTCCTGCATGGAAAGTACAAACAAACTTAGAGCATCTCTAGTAGTTCCAAAAATAATAAATTAATGAGTTTTTGAAGTGGCTAAAAATATATTGGAAGCATATTTGTTGTGTCCCTCTAATAGTTTTTAAAATCTTATAAAATATCAAGGATAATTTTACATTAGAAAATCCGAACCATCTATAAATCATTGCAACTCTCCTTACCAAATGGCTGTTTAATTTATTAAACGGAGATGGGGTTTAGCAGCAATTGCTTAGGAATAAATACATAAGGAACAACAGTTTGATATAGGTTCAACACATGCTCGGGGATTAATTTTGGGCTGGCTTTATGAAGGTCAAGAAGGAGTTTCTATTGGGTAAGTTTGATATAGGTGACAGGTCTCAAGTGTGATTTTGGGAGGACTCGTGGATAAGAGCACGCCCACTAAATTTGCTTTTTCCCGCGCTTTATAACATCGTGAGAAAGAAAAATGCATCGGTAAGTTCAGTGATGTATACAATACCATTAAATGTAGCCTTTAGGAGATCTCTGACAGGTGTAAATTTACAAGCATGGCACAATGTTGTGGCTATGGTAGCAAATATATAACTAACGAATCAGAGGGACCGCTTTGTGTGGGGGCTACATCAGAATGGGTTGTTTTATGTCAAATCAATGTATAGAGCTCTATTAGGAACACAAGCCATACCTTATAATACTTTCATCTGGAAACTGAAACAACCTCTTAAAATCAAAGTATTCATGTGGTACTTGTACAACAACGTGATTCTAACCAAAGATAATTTAGCACGATGACAGTGGCAAGGGGATAGAAAATGTTGTTTTTGTTCCTCGAACGAGTCTATTCAACACCTATTTTTTACTATCATTTTGCTAAGTTTATTTAGAGAATTGTTCATGTCTCCTTTAATTTATCACCGCCAACTAGTGTACATAACATATTTATAGGCTGGTTGAAGGGGATAAATAGAAAACGGAAATCTCATATCCTTGTAGGTGCAAGTGATCCTTGTAGGTGCAAGTGCTGTTTGTTGGGCGATTTGGTTAGCCAGAAATGATATAGTTTTTAATGAGCCTATAGCACTATCTTACTTGCAGGCTATCTTCAGGGGACTTACTAGATCAGGTTCTGGTCTTTGTTACAGAAGGAGGAGGAGGATCGCCATTTGATGAAGATGTGATGTAAGATTATTGAGACAGCCGCGATGGAAGTATTTGCTAGACACGGCTGATGTAACACCCCTGGGTGTTAAGCATGCATTAACATCCCAAAGCATGATCATTTGCATCACATTCATTTCATCATCACATGCAATATAAGTTGAATGTAAATTTAAATGTGAAAAACATATGTTTGAACCCTAAATTATTGCATTTGCTTGCTAAGAGTGGTAAAACTTGTTGGGCTATAACTTTAAATGACTTAGAATTAATTAGCATGATTTTTGGAGCAACTTTTGTATTCAAAATCTCTCCAAATTTTGCTTTTAAAAATATTCTAGAAAAATAAGTTTTTATTTAAAAATTGGACTTTAAATCACTAATTCAAAATCTGTTTAGAATTTTGAAAAGTGCCCTAAATGAAAGTTGTAGAGAATTAAATTTTGAACAACTTTTGTTTTGGAGTCAACTTATGAAAATACCTTTTTCATCTTCAAAATTTGAATTTGAATCAATTTAGAAAATCTGGAAATTTATTTATAAAAGGAAAAAGTTTTTCCTCATCTTTTGGGCCGCCGCCTCACTTCCTGGCCTGCTCGCGAAGCCGGCCCGGCCCGCGCCAGCGTCCGCCTGCTCCCCCCGCGCGCGCGTGACGCCGTGGCGCTCGCGGCAGAGTTTGCCCGCCCCGTGTCACCCGTACGCCGGCGTCGGTCGCCCCGTGGCGCCCGGTAGCCCCCGTGGCCGCACTCTCCTTCACCCGTGTCTCGGCACACCCGTCTGTGCCCACTCACTCCTCCTCCCCTCCCTCAGCTCGCCAGCAGCAAGAGCAGAGCCCGCGCACCGCCTCCGCCCCGTGGCCGAGCACGTGCCATCACCGGCGCTGCCATTCCGGCCACCGCATCGCACCATCGACGTCTCCATCTTGCCCTGAGCTCCGCCTTTTCCCTCGCGCAGCCCATGCTCGCACCAGTTGCCCGTGGTAAGCCTCCCCTCCGCGTGAATCGCTCGTCGGAGTTCTAGCCAAGCTCACCGGAGTGAGCCGCTCCGTGGAGCTCGCCTCTCCGCTCCACCTTTTGCCTTTCTTGCGCGCGCGTCTTGTTCGCCTCGACTCACCGGTGCTCGAGCACCCTTCCGTGACCATGGCATGGTCGGGGATGGCCGGCCGGCGACCACCCGCGCCACCGCTCTGCCATTGGCGAAGGCGAGCCCATTCCCGAGCTCCTCCGGTCACGCCGTTTGCACCAACGTGACCACCTTGGCACGGTGATCACGATGGTGGTGACCTCACCGCCGGCAAGAACCGCGCGGTCAGCGCCTCCCCCGCCTCTAGGTGATTGACCCGTGCGGTCATGGGTCCACCTGTCTGCCTCCTCTCGCGCACGCATGTGCACTGCACCGGGTGCACCTAGCGTTTTCAGCGGCTGATGTTAAAAGGATTTTTGAAAATGATTTTCTAGAAAAAATGAAAATGGTTTAGAAATTCATAACTTGCTCATTTTAGCTCCAAAAATTGTGAAACAAATTTTGTAGTGTTTCTCATAAGTAGATCTATGATCTAAAAATATTGCATGTCAAGTTTGAAATACTTTTCTGTAGGGTTTTTATTTAATCACTGAAATTGCTGTTTTCTTGATAAATATGTAATAAATCATAGAAAGCTCAGAAAAATATGGTTCCACTTGCCATAATTTTCTTTTGTGATGTACTTTCTAGAAAAAATATGTGTCATGCATGTTCTGTAGAAAAAATTTTATGTGTAGTACAAGTGCTAATTATTGTTAATAATTGTTATTTTTGATAGAGAGAAAAATATGAATAAAACATGCATATAATAATTTTTCTATAGTGATTATTTATTATATAGAATGTAGGAAAAATACTAAATCTGTTTGACACTTTTCATAGTATAAAGTATTTTTATGCTCATTTTTAGGCCCTAGCTTGTTATTTTTGTGTAGGCAGTTCTGGTAATCCAAATGGAATGAAATTTTTATGGCATGCTAGATTAGATGATAGTAAGTTACTGTAATTTTTTAAAAATTTTCTGTGCTACCAAAATAGATGTTGCTGTTCAAACTTAGTGGCAATTAAGGTTTAATTAACCTTGTTAGTGCATGCCTAGTTAATAGGATTTGCTTTGGTGTATCTTTGAAGCATCTTAGATTTCTATGGTGACTTGGCATGGTAGAGAATGTTAGTAGTAGTGTACGAGTACATGTTCTTGGATGACGTTGACTAACTTGTAGAAGAGTTGTATTTCCACTTTATGCAATAAAGTAAACCTGTTCATCTACATTTCATTCATCATGATTATTACATGTCATCTTTGCAATACACCTAGGCATGAGCACTTATACTTTTGCATCATATAGGATCGCGAGAAGTAACTCCGGTAGCAGTTTCCGAGGAGCCGGAAGAGCAGCCTGAGGTGCAAGAGCAGGAGGTGCCCGAAGCCGACGAGGAGGTCGGTGAGGATCTTCCAGAGTGTCCCGACCACCGCCCAAGCTCGTTCGAAAGAGGCAAGCCCCAGAGCATTTCTCTCTCGGTTTGCAAAATATTTTATCAATGCTTTACTTTAACTGATGCATTACGTTTAGGAGTTGTTTGCAACCGCTGCTGCATTATACCTTGTTTACCCTGTTCTACCATATCCTTGTTACCTTGGTATTCGTAGTCAAGAAATGCTTAGCTTGCTTAGACCGGTAGAAGTCGGATGATTTTCTGTCACCTGCGAGCTATAGTTGGTTACCTGGATCTGCTTGAAAAAGTATGTCATCTGAGAATAACTAAGTGTTAATGTGAAATTGAGACTGGACAGAGACTTATAGGGTTTCGTATTGTAGTGTTTTCCATCTGTGTCGATTAAGGACCGACCATTGTTGGGCCTTGAGTTATGTTGAACGTATGCCTTACATTTAGCTGGCCGAATAATGTACCTTTCGACCGTGAAGCTGGGAGATTATTCGGGCCGAGTGGATTGCCCACAACGCACTATACTGGAGCAGGTGTGGTAGGACACGGGTGCGTGATGATAAGGCTAAAGAGCAGTCGGGCGGCCCCCGGGTACATGTGGTTCCTGGCAAACTCGAGATTTACCTAAATGGTTGACTCGGTGACCAATACCTCACTTTAGCGGGTGAGTGAGGTTTGTGTGAGGAATAAATTACCAGCTGGTTAATAATCGAGTCAAATCGCCATCGTTCACTGGATAGTGAACACTTGACTTGAGTTACTTCATCGTAGTAATTTTGATGGAACACTTGGACAGTTATATGGAATATGACATGATGAGAGTTGTTAATGATCATTGGTTATCCTTACCTATTTAATTACATGTTACTCTAGTACAGGTGCAAATATAGTTGACAGGTTAATAAAGATTTAACTTGATGCAAAGCTTTTAGAAAAGATTCTTTGAATACTAAAAATGTCTTTTTTTGCAAATGAGTCAGCTACCCTACCATAAAGCCTGCCATGATCCTTGGTGTCTTTTATTTTCGGTTATGTCAGGTAAGTCTAGCTGAGTATCTTCTCGTACTCAGAGCTTTGTTTCCACTTGTTGCAGATGGGCAGATGTATTACGGCTACTGTATCAACTGTCTTTATCGTGCGATGGGAGAAGCTTAGGACCATAGGCAATGGTCATTCACTATGTCTCGTCTGATGCTTTTATTGGAAGATAATCCTGAGCTGGCACTTTATTTTGAACTCTGTGTGAGTGTGTGTGGTTTGAACTAAATGCTTCCGCTACTTTTATTTGAACTTGGTTTGTAATAACTATGTCTAAACTCCGATGTATTTGCGACATGAACTTTTATGTAACTTGTGATGGTGACCGCTAAACTTATTACGATCTTGGCTGGTATATAAGTTGGTTTGAAATCCGTTATGATTTTATGAACTGCCGGGTTATACGGGCTTAAGTCTGCTAAATCGTCTGCTCGGTGGATGATTTTCTTACTTAATTTCATATAATTAGTCAGTTCTGTTACAGCTGGTATCAGAGCATGGTTTAGCGTGTTTACTATTCGCAAGTGTATTTAAAACAAAATTGTGTTTGAAAAACGTGATTTCCAAACTAAGAGTGTGCCAGTGGTCATATCCTTTATGCCCAGTAAGGACTCTAGGTGGCTTATTTAAGTATTGACTTGGGGTTCTTGCACCATATTTCTCTTTCGTTGCTCATACGGCGTGCTATTGTATGAGTGCCACTTAATTGAGTGGTAATGTATGGATCAGCTGCCTCTATGCCTCGGTAAGTGTGAGATGTGAGAGCATGATCAGATACACCGCCGATCTATGGAGAGTGCTTATATGATACTAGAGTACTTACATGTTTTACGCATGTTTTTTTAAAAGTGTCGCATATGTGGTTGTTCCATCCATTGAGGCGATGCCGTCAATAGGACGATGTTTTGGGTAGTTACTACCGTTGTACGCGTATCTGGGGATTCGTGTAGAGCATGTAGATAGATTTACCGCTTTCATGCATTCATAGGGAATTGGGCTTAAATGAATTTTCTGCAGGTACATAACAACATTTCTCGTGTAGAACATATTAGTTACATATATAAGAGACCGCCTGTATGCCACCGAATTTATCGCTAGATATTATTTATTTCATAAGTTTGTGAGAACGTAAGAAATGTACATACATCATATTGCTTGTGCATTTCATTCATGTCATGCATTCCTCCCTTTATAAAGTGATTATCCCCTTTTGATAAAAATTGTATCAACTTAAAATATGTTCTCACCGGGTAATCAAAACTTTTGCTACAGATGGCCCGCACGAAGCAGACTGCCTATAAGTCCACAGGCGGAAGAGCACCTCGACACTAGTTGGCCCCGCGGGAGCGCCGTAGCACGGATACCTTTCTGAGCGAGTTTGGCATGCCGACTTTGCTTTGCAGAGTGCTCTATGATGTGGGGTACCCAGAGGGTCAGGAGCCGGTGTACTCTTGGAGTGAGAGCCAGTTAGCTGAGGATGGACTTGCAGTAGTGGAGATCACAGTCCCTGCTCTTGGTGATGCTCCAGAGTGGGATGGTTGGCACTTGGAGTTTGAGGGATGCACTCCGGTTGAGGGTGCAGAGGGAGCAGCTTTCCGTGTCATCAGGGACATAATGAGCAGATTTCCCAACAAGCTGGCAGCAGCCTTGGCTAGCACTTTTCTGAGGGTTGATCCTCGTGATGCTATTTGGGTGCAGTCGCAAAGAAGTGCCTTGGTCAGAGGCCCAAACGAAGGATAGGCTAGCGACAACCACGCTATGAGTGCGATGTATGCAGCTATCAGAGCATACCAGGGTCTCAAGTGTACCTATTGGACATTGACTGGTTTGCGTGGTGATGATCGGCTCAAAGCAAGAAAATAGAAGAAGAAGCAGGCACGTGCTATACCTAGTTTGCAGGAGCAGCTGACTGACATGAGCTTGCAGCGAGACCAGACTCTAGAGAGAGGTGACAGTGCTCTGCAGCAGGTGCATATGTTGACTCAGGCCAACAATAATGCAGATCGCATGATTGGACAGTTGGTTCAGGAGAGGAATAAAGCCTAGAACGAGAGGGACCTTCTGAGGCAGAGGGTCGAGGAGCTAGAGGAGTATAACGTCAACTTGCATGAGGAGTTTCACGTGCTCTACAATGGGATTGGCCCGTATGCTCCTCCAGACGCCGCCAGTATGGACATCGACGAGGACGAGGATGAGCCTGCAGTTGCACCTGCCGATGACGATGACATCGCTACTGGTGGTAGCGATGGTGACGTCTCCGACCCCGACGATGACCCCGAGGAGTAGGCTAGTTACATTGCGTTAGCTACTAGATCCTATCGCGATGACCTTTCTTTTGACTTCCTATACCTTGATGTATCTCGTTCGAACCTTGAGACTTGGAAGAATGTTAGAACTTGGTTGGTCACGTGATATCTGAGTGCATAAAAGTCTAGTGTGTGTATGCTGGCAATTTGGTTGTGTGGACACGATGTTTGCATTCGAAGTAATTTAATTAGTGGTGTTGTTTTAATTGGAATGCAATTATTATGCCTCTGTTTTATTGTATGACTTATTCTCTCCAATGAATTCAGTACGGCATAATTTTTCATTCACTCACAATTACTACAGCTTCACTTAATCATTACTTGTTGCTAAAATATGCAGATGGCAAACACTCGCCGCGCCACATATGAGGCTGCTGAAACTGATGGTAATGGTGTTGGGGCAGGTGGGAGTGGTGAAAACAACGTCAAGCATAATGAGCCACACCCGGAACCACAATTGCCACCTCCTCCACCGCTCACTACAGAGGTATTCTTTACATAGTTTCTTGGAAGTCAGCGCAATGCCGAGCAATCGCAAAAGAACATGGAAGATTTTCTGCGTACCATTACCAACAATGTTCAACGCGGTAACAACCAAGGTGGTGGCAATGGGGTGAATCAGTATAGCAACTTCAAGGATTTCATGGACACCAGGCCACCAATTTTCAAGGAAGCAACAAAGCCACTTGACGCTGAAGAATGGATCAACACCATGGAAGATAAGTTCCGTGTGTTGAGGCTGACTGAAGTACTAAAGATAGAATACGCTACACATCAGTTACAAGGACCAGTAGGGATGTGGTGGAAGCATCATCGCACCACCTTTCCCTCCAAATGCTCAGATCTCGTGGAGAGAGTTCACTGAAGCCCTCCGTAGAGTTTATATTCCACCAGGGCTGGTTGAGATGAAGTTAGGAGAGTTCTTGGCTTTAAATCAGGGCACCAAAACCGTGACGCAATATTTGCATGCCTTCAACAACTTGTGTCGTTATGCTCCTGACATGGTTGACACAGATGCTAAGAGAATTGCTAGTTTTAAGAAAGGGTTAGGTCCGAAGATGATGAAGCATGTGGGTACCAATACCTGTGCCAGATTCAATGACTTCATCAGTGATTGTCTGAAACAAGAGAAGAATAACAATGCGTACACTGCATCTAGGGATGAAAATGAAACAGAAATATTCCGAATTGACCGTTTTTGTTTTCTATATTATGAACCATTTTTTAACATGAAAAATTGTCAGTTTCAATTGGTTTCACAACCATTTTCAACTATTTT
This sequence comes from Saccharum hybrid cultivar R570, assembly GCA_038087645.1. Taxonomy (NCBI): domain Eukaryota; kingdom Viridiplantae; phylum Streptophyta; class Magnoliopsida; order Poales; family Poaceae; genus Saccharum; species Saccharum hybrid cultivar. The sequence continues at coordinate 62,277 of JAQSUU010000029.1, read as the reverse complement.
TTGTACTCTTTAATTGCTAAATGTAGAAATATCCAGAACCGACCGTTTTTGTTTTTCTATATCGTAGGTCCGTTTTCGACCGTTTCCGACCGTTTTCATCCTTAACTGCATCCAAGACTCGTAAGAGGACCTTTGAGTCAGGACCATCATAGCCAAGAGTTTTCACTGGTAATCATTCTGCCTATCGTCTGTCTGCACCAGGTGCAAGGTTTAGGCCACCACAGCACAAAATCTAGAACTACAAAGGACTGCAGAAGCCGTATAAGATGGTCGTGCCACCAGCAAGGATAGTCATAGCTGTGGGACAAGGCAACTTTAAGGGAGCTATAGGATCTGCTGGTACAGTAAAGGGACCCTGCTACAATTGTGATTAGCCAGGCTACTTTTCAAAGTTCTGTCCTTACTCGCCTAGAAAGAAGCAACAGACCTATATTGCTCGGGTACACCACACCACTGTGGATGAGATTCCTGAAGGAGAGCCTGTAACCGCTGGTAAGTTTCCTGTTAACCAAAACCCTACAGTTGTTCTATTTGATTCTAGATCATCGCATTCTTTCATGAGTCAAGCATTTATACGAAAACATGAACAATTATGCACAGATTTGAGTTATGGTTACCGTATAAGTTCAGTAGGGGCTGATGTTTTAACCAATCAGATAGTTAGAGGGGCAACCCTTGAATTAGGTAGTCAAAAGTTTCAAGTGAACTTGATAGTTATGCCTAGACTGGTTCTGGATGTCATCATAGGGATGAATTGGATGAAGGATTGGGGAGTAGTTATAGATACAGGAAGTCGGGTACTTACCCTTAAGGATCCCCAGGGAGAGGGTACTTTTCAGGTACCGTTACCCAGAAGAACAGACCTTGTGAGTGTGACATGTGCTATGGAAGTCATTCCTATTCATCAGATTCTAGTAGTGTATGAGTTTCCGGATGTGTTCCCATATGAGTTACCCGGTCTTCCGCCAGATAGGGATGTTGAATTTGGAATTGAGTTGATCCCCGGGACAGCTCCAATTTCAAGGAGACCTTATCGGATGCCTCCGGATGAGTTAGCTGAGCTGAAGAAGCAACTAGAGGAATTGTTGAAAAAGGGGTTTATCCGGCCAAGTAAGTCTGAATGGGGATGTCCTGCCTTGTTTGTGAAAAAAAGAAAGAGGGTGCTTTGAGAATGTGTGTGGATTATATGCCTCTTAATGCTGTAACTATCAAGAATAAGTATCCCTTGCCTCATATTGATGTTTTGTTCGATCAGTTAGCCAAAGCCAGAGTGTTCTTCAAGATAGATTTAAGATCGGGTTACCATCAGATAAAGATTAGGCCACAAGATATACTGAAAACCACCTTTTCCACCAGATATGAGTTGTACGAGTATCTTGTTATGTCTTTTGGCTTAACAAATGCTCCTGCATACTTTATGTATCTGATGAATACGGTTTCATGCCAGAATTGGATAAGTTTGTGATAGTGTTTATTGATGATATTCTAGTGTACTCCGAGAACGAGAAAGATCATGAAGAGCATCTGAGAATTGTCTTGACTAGACTTAGAGATCATAAGTTGTATGCTAAGTTTAGCAAGTGTAAATTTTGGTTGAAGAAAGTTCCTTTCCTTAGTCACATTCTCTCAGAAAATGGAGTTTTGGTAGATCCGAGCAAAGTGCAAGAGGTTATGGATTGAAAGACACCAACCACAGTTTCAAAAGTTAGAAGTTTCTTAGGATTAGCTGGTTACTATCGCCATTTTATTCCAGATTTCTGGAAGATTGCCAAGCCAATGACAAGTCTGCTACAGAAAGATCACAAGTTTGTGTGGACAGAGGAGTGTGAGATAGCTTTGCACACCTTGCGGAAACTGTTGACCACTGCTCCAGTTCTAGCGCAACTGGACATTGAGAAACCTTTTGATGTGTTTTGCGACGCATCAAAAACATGATTAGGTTGTGTTCTTATGCAAGAAGGAAGAGTCATTGCTTATGCCTCCCGTCAGTTGAGAAAGCATGAGATCAACTATCCGACACATGATCTTGAACTTGCTGCCATAGTGCATGCATTAAAAATTTGGAGACATTACTTACTTGGTAATGTGTGCAATATTTTCACCGATCACAAGAGTCTCGAGTACATCTTCACCCAACTAGAGTTGAACAAGAGACAGCGAAGATGGTTAGAATTGATCAAATATTACAACTTGAATGTGCAGTATCATCCTTGAAAGGCCAATGTAGTGGCAGATGCTTTGAGTAGAAAGTCACATTGCCTGAATGTGCAACCTTTGTTCAAAGATGGTTTTGATCTGATGCACCCTGCCGTGTTACATAGTATTCAGATTAGTTGCTCTTTGGAGAGTAAGATAATAGAAGGCCAGAAAACCAACAAAGGGATATTCTACATCAAGGAGAAAATTAAAGAAGAACCATCCAAGCACTTTAGAGTGGATGAATAAGACATGTTGTGGTTTGACGACCGTCTTGTTGTTCCCAAGGATCGGGAGCTTAAGAATAAACTTATAGATGAGGCTCACCTTTCGAAGTTATCTATCCATCCCGGAAGTAGCAAGATGTACCAAGAACTAAGACCTCATTATTGGTGGACAAAAATGAAGAAAGAGATTGCAGCATATGTGGCCAGATGTGACACATGTTGTAGGGTAAAAGCCATTCATATGAGACCTGCCGGATTGTTGCAACCTTTGTCCGTACCTAGTTGGAAGTGGGATGATATAAGTATGGATTTCATCACAGGTTTGCCCACTACTCAGAAAGAACATGATTCGATTTGGGTAATCGTGGATCGTCTTACAAAGACATCTCACTTTTTATCTGTCAAGACAGATTATAGACCACCTCAATATGCCGAGAAGTATATTGCTGAGATTATGAGATTGCATGGCATACCAAAGACTATAGTGTCTGACAGAGGGTCACAATTCACTGCTCACTTTTGGGAGCACTTGCACAAAGGATTGGAAACTAGTTTGATCCATAGTACTGCCTATCATCCTCAGACAGATGGTCAGACCGAAAGAGTTAATGCTGTTCTGGAGGATATGTTGAGAGCCTGTGTGTTGTCTTCCAAGGGTTCATGGGAGTCATAGTTACCCTTAGCAGAATTTGCTTACAATAATAGTTATCAAGAAAGTATCAAGATGGCACCATTCGAAGCTTTGTATGGCAGAAAGTGTAGAACACCACTAAACTGGATCGAGCCAGAAGAAAGAAGATATTATGGTATTGACTTTGTAGAAGAAGCCGAGAAGAAAGTTCATATCATTCAGCAAAATATGAAAGCCGCTCAATCATGTCAGAAAAGCTATGCGGATAGAAGAAGAAGACCGCTTGTGTTTGAAGTTGGTGACTATGTTTATCTGAAAGTCACGCCAATGAAGAAGAAACGGTTTGGAGTAAGCAGAAAGCTCACAGCCAGATTTGTGGGACCATATAAGATCTTGGAAAGAAAAGGTCCAGTAGCTTATAAGTTAGAGTTACATGAGACAATGGGTGCTATATTCCTAGTTTTTCAAGAAGTGTTTGCGTGTTCCAGAGAAAAGAATCGAATGTAACAGAACTGCCCAATTATACGAAATTAAGTGAGAAAATTCACCTGCTGGGGCAGAGAATCTAGCAAACTTAAGCCCGTATAACCCGGTAGTCCATGAAATCTCGAAGGATCTCAAACTTCTCAACAAATAGCCAAGACCGTACTGGTTTAGTGGTTACAGTTCACATGCGTACACAGTTCAAATACATCGAAGTTCAAATAAAGTTATTACAACACTGAGTTTGAAATAATAGGTAGCGGAAGCATTATTGTCCAAAATTAACACACACCGTTTTGTTTAAATAGTAGTGCCATACTGTAGTCTCCTCCACAAAAGCATCGAGGTAAGAAGTATGGAGCGACCATTGCCCTTGGTCCTAATAAACACCTGCAACAAGGGGGAGAAGAACCCTGAGTACAAGAAGGTACTTAGCTAGACTTACCCGACAAAAACCAGAAAACAACATGACACCAAGGAGTATGCAAGGCTTTATAGTGGGGTTGGCTTGACAACATTTTGCATAAAAAGCGATAGCACTTAAATTGCAATATTAATCTTTAGCATCAATTTAACTTGTTCATTTAAACCTATCTAGATTTGCACCTGCACTAGAGCACTCACTTGGATAAGATTAAGCAATCAATAGTAACCAATTATGTTTAGCATTTTCCACATCATACTCATAACCCTAACCATCATCGTGTTCCATAATCACATTACTACGATGACGTAACTCAGTCCAGTTGCTCACTATCCAGGAGCGATGGCGACTCGAATCGATTACTAACCAGCTGGTGATGTATTCCCCACACAAACCACACTCACCGGCCCAGTGAGCTACAGGTCACCTTTGGTACTTATTTGGAAAAACGTCGTGGGACCACCATGAACCCTATACACCTTGGGTTCCTCCCGTGCCAGGTCACTCAAGTTATGACTGCCTATGCTAGAGCCAGGTCATTCTTGTCCACGGTCAACAGGCCTGAGGTGGTCTTGGCATCATCTCGGTCACCAGTCCGAACAGAGCTACTAGGCTTCGCGGTCAGAAGTACTTATCCGGCCAGCTAAATGTGGGGCATGCGTTCAAAAAGGACTGAGGGCCGACAACGGTACGGTCCTTAATCGACAGAGACGGGAACTATAAGCACACAAGACCCATGCCTTGCTGCCCAACATTCCGCCCGGTCTCCATTTATTCAACCATAAATGGTTCTCTTTCCATGATAGCACATTGCTAAACATGACATGTTTTTACCTAAATCGTAGGTGACGGGAAATCACCCACTTCTACCAGACTAAGCATAGCTTAGCAGATATTCTGGAACTAGACTTAAATAGGATATCAGGATATATCAAGGTGTTCAAGGAATATCATAGTGATATGCATCAATGGTTTCAAGCAACTCCTATAACTTAATGCAACATTACATATAACATGCATATTTATCTTGCTTTGCTAAAGTAGGGAGACTTATAATGCTCTGGGCTTGCCTTCTAGAAGGTTGATAGTCGGTGGTCCCGACATTTCAGCAGATCACCGTCTGGCTCCTCGACTTCTGGTTCTCCTAGGGGTGGCACCTCTCGTTGCACGGCCTCCTAAGGAACTCACCGTCTGGCTCCTCGACTTCTGGTTCTCCCAGGGGTGGCACCTCTCATTGCACGGCCTCCTCCGGAACTCTGTGCTCCACGTGTACTGCTTTCTGCACCGATCCCGTATGATGCATGTGTGCATGGGTATAAGTGCTGATGGGAAAGGCACACCGATGGGATGACACATGATGCTCATGCTTGCATGTGTGTGTAAATGCACAATTCACATTCTACTTAACAAAGCAAGTTCGTACTTCTTCTCTATCTACTAATCACATGGAATAACAAACATGCATGCAATCACACCGAAGTATTTAGCTACTAACTACTTGTTGTATTACAAAACAAAAGAACCTATCTCACCACATCAGCATGCTATTTTGGTGCTTCAAAGATACACCAAAGAAACCACTAGTAACTAATCATGCATTAAGGAATTTCCGATTAAACCCTAATTTAATCTAGGTTTGAACAGCAACCTATATTTTTAGTTCACAGAAAATTCTCACAAAATTACAGTAGCCTAATCATGTCAAACATAGACTACCACCAAAATTTCTCTGCATTTGGACATGTATAACATCCTACACAAAAAGGACAAAAGCAGTGCTACACCATGCATGGAAAATACTTTGTACTACAAAAAGTACCAAACAGCACATTGCATATTTTTCTTATGATTTACACAATAACTAATCATCATAGAAAAAGTTTCACATGCAAGTATTATTCATATTTTTAGCCCTAGCAAAATAACAAATGCAAGCTAAAAATGGCATTTGAACTACACCTCCATATTTTTCTATACAACATGCATGCCATAAAATTTTCACAGATATTATATCATACAAGAAGCCTAACAAAATAAGTCTCTTATTTTTCTGAGCTACACAGAATTAAATATGCATTTTACAAGATATCAGCAATTTAAGGAATTAAATAAAACCTTCTATAAAATTTTCACAAACATGACATGCAATATTTTTATCCAGTAGATCTAATCACAAGGAACACAATAAAATTGGTCTCACTCAAATTGGAGCAATAAAACAGGAGATAAGATTTTTGGAAGGATTTAAACAAATTCTGAAAAACATTTCCAAAATCAATTCTTTGAAAATCTGGATCTGGAAATGCAACATGCACACGGCAACGTGCACCCAGATCCAGCCCGAGCCACTGCAGTTGGGCCCCGCGGCCCCACTGTCCAGGGAGACAGAGGCAGGGGAGGAGCTCCCGCCGGCCAGATCTCGTCGGCGGCGAGGCCTGCGGCGGAGCTGTGGGCACCAGCGTGCTCAACGCGCCGAGCCACACCGAAGGGTGCCACGGATTGGCCGAGTGGCTCACCGGAGTGAGCACGCTGGCGTCCATGGCGCACGGCGGCGCTGCGGAGCGGCGGCCACGCCAGCTCCGGCCACGGCGAGGTGCGAGAGATGGCGCACGAGCTTCGCGAGGTTGAGGCGAGTCGGTTGCTCGCTAAATGAAGAAGGAGGGTGGCGCGGAGCGGCTCACCCGCACGGAACCGGACTCCGGCGAGCGGCGGAGAAGGCACCTCCGGCCATGACGAGGCGAGGGAAAAGGGCGGGGCTGCTTTGCGGGATCGAGCAAGGTGGGGCGGAGCTCCTCACGAGCCGAATCGTGGCGAGGCGCCCCGGTTGGCGAGCTGCGCGGCGGCGGAGATGGCGCGGTGGCGCTGCTACGGCTGCTGCTACCTTGGCGAGGCAAGAATGGCGAGGTGAGCGAATGGAAGGGAGCCGAGGGAGGAGGTGAGCTGCTGCTGCGTTTTGACGAGCCCGCGGAGCTGCAGGGGCCACCTAGCGGCGTGTGGCGAGCGGCGCCGCACGCTAGCGACCACACGGTGTCCGCGCCCTGATGGCGGTTAGCGCGGCGTGCGCGAGCGCGCGGACGAACGCGGGCGGGCAGGCCGAGCCAACAAGCCTAATTGGGCCGAAAACGAGGCTGATGCCCACGAAGCCTGGAAAAATTCTTTTTCCTTTATTTTTCTAAATAGCAGCACCTAAAAATACATTTTGGAGCATTTTCTAAACCTTTTTGAGAAAAAGTCCAAAAACAAAAGTTGCTCCATTTTTCAATATCTACAACTTTGTTAAAAGACACAAAATCAAAATCCCAACCGATTTTGAACTAGGGTTAAAAAGTTGATTTTCAAATAAAAACCTTATTTTTCAATGATAATTTTAAAAGTAAAAATTGGGAAAATTTTCAAAAGGAACTTTGCTCCAAATTACTTGATGACCAATTTTAAGTTTTTTTAAACACTCAAACAAGAATGTATGCAATCAAACAAACATATATCAAGCATAGGCCTATTGAAACAAACAAATGCAACATCTATGTTTCATTAACATGTTTCAAATGTTTCTTTTATATAACATGAAATGCTCATGAATGCATGATGGTGCTTATGCCCATGATTTGCAGATGCTAAATGCATGCGTAACACCAGGGTGTTATAGCCCTCCCCTCTTATAAAAATCTCGTCCCGAGATTTGAGTTACGCACTATTTGTTATAAAAATCTTCGTAAGCTTTCTGTAAGTAGTTTCCCGTTTCCTAAAACGCATCACCCTCATCATGGTGACTCCACTGTATCTTGTAAGTTCTCACTACTCTGTTTTGTGTAACTCTGTCCTTAACATCTAACACTCGTACTGGTTGCTCACGGTAGGCCAAATCTGACTTAATCTTAATGCCTCGGGGTTCTACCCTTTCTTCTGGAACACGCAAATACTTTCTTAAATTTGACACGTGAAAGACTGGAAAGATTGCACTCATTGATTCTGGTAACTGCAACTTATAAGCTACTGGACCCTTTCTTTCCAATATTTTATATGGCCCCACAAACCTAGGAGCAAGCTTTCTTTTGATTCCAAACCGTTTCTTTTTCATTGGTGTGACTTTTAGATACACATAGTCTCCAACTTCAAATACAAGCGGTCTCCTTCTCTTATCCGCATAACTTTTCTGACGTGATTGTGCAGCTTTCATGTTTTGTTGAATGATACGAACCCTTTTCTGAGCCTCTTCTACAAATTCAATACCATTATATCTTCTTTCACCAGGCTCGATCCAATTCAACGGTGTTCTGCACTTCCTGCCATACAAGGCTTCAAACGGAGCCATTTTTGATACTCTCTTGGTAGTTGTTATTGTAAGTAAACTCAGCCAAAGGCAACCATGATTCCCAGGATCCCTTTGAAGATAATACACATGCTCTAAGCATATCTTCTAAAACAGTATTTACTCGTTCTGTTTGTCCATCGGTCTGTGGATGGTAAGCAGTACTACGGACTAAACTGGTACCTAAACATTTGTTCAAATGTTCCTAGAAGTGAGCAGTAAACTACGACCCTCTGTCAGATACGATAACCCTTGGTATACCATGCAAACGAACGATTTGGGAGATGTACAACTTAGCATATTCAGGTGGTCGATAACTCGTCTGAACTGGAATGAAATGCGTTGACTTAGTAAGACGATCAACAATCACCCAAATTGAATTGTTTCCTTTCTGACTAGTAGGTAATCCTATGATGAAATCCATACATATTTCATCCCATTTCCAATCTGGCACAGACAGTGGTTGTAACAAACCAGCATGTTTCATATGAAGTGCTTTCACTCTACAACACGTGTCACATCTGGCGACATAAGCTACGATTTCTTTCTTCATCTTCGTCCACCAATAACGAGATCTTAGTTTTTGATACATCTTACTACTTCCAGGATGGATGGATAGCTTAGAAAGGTGAGCTTTATCCATAAGTTTATTCCTAAGCTCTCGATCCTTGGGTACAACAAGACGATCATCAAACCATAACACACCCTGTTCATCAATTCTAAAATGCTTGGATGGCTCGCTTTTCATCTTCTCTTTGATATGGAATATCCCTTTATTTGTTTTCTGGCCTTCTATTATCCTACTTTCCAAGGAGCAACTGATCTGAATATTATGCAACATAGCAGGATGCATAAGATTGAATCCCTCTTCGAATAGCGGTTGCGCATCAAGATAATGGGACTTCCTACTCAGTGCATCTACCACAACATTGGCTTTTCCTAGATGATATTGTACATTCAGGTTATAATCCTTTATCAGCTCTAACCATCTTCTCGGTCTCATGTTTAAGTCAGGTTGGGTGAAAATATACTTGAGACTCTTGTGATCTGTATAAATGTTGCACACATTACCAAGCAAATAATGTCTCTAGATCTTGAGTGCATGTACGACCGCAGCAAGTTCAAGATCATGTGTTGGATAGTTAACCTCATGCTTTCTCAACTGACGCGAGGCATAAGCAATGACTCTTCCTTCTTGCATAAGCACACAACCCAATCTAGTTTTTGATGCGTCACAGAACACATCAAAATGTTTCTCTATGTCTGGCTGCGCTAAAACAGGAGCAATGGTTAATAATTTCCGCAAAGTGTGAAAAGCTGTCTCACACTCTTCTGTCCAAGCAAACTTATGATCCTTCTGTAACAGACTTGTCATTAGTTTAGCAATCTTGGAGAAACCTGGTATGAAACGACGATAGTAACCAGCTAATCAAAGAAAACTTCGAACCTCACGAACCGTAGTTAGAGCTTTCCAATCCATAACCTCTTGGATCTTACTAGGGTCTACTGAAATTCCATTCTCTGACAGTACATGACCAAGGAAAGGAACCTTCTTCAACCAAAACTCGCACTTGCTAAACTTGGCATACAACTTATGCTCCCTGAGTCGGGTTAGGACGATTCTCAGATACTTCTCGTGATTTTGCTCATTCTCAGAATACACCAGAATATCATCAATAAATATGACCACAAACTTATCTAACTCTGGCATGAAGACCGAATTCATCAAAAGCATAAAGTATGCAGGAGCGTTTGTCAAACCAAAGGACATGACAAGATACTCGTACAACCCGTATCTGGTCAAAAATGCGGTCTTCGGTATATCTTGTGGCTTAATCTTGATCTGATGATAACCGGACCTCAAATCTATCTTAGAGAACACCTTGGCTCTGGATAACTGATCAAACAGAATATCAATATGAGGCAAGGGATACTTATTCTTGATGGTGACAACATTAAGTGGTCAATAGTCCACGCACATTCTTAATGTGCCCTCTTTCTTCTTTTTCACAAATAAGGCGGGACATCCCTATTCAGATTTGCTTGGTCGGATAAACCCCTTTTTCGACAATTCTTCCAGTTGCTTCTTCAGCTCAGCTAACTCATCTAGAGGCATACGATAGGGTCTCCTCGAGATTGGAGCTATTCCAGGAACTAATTCAATCCCAAACTCAACATCACGATCGGGTGGAAGACCCGGCAACTCATCAGGAAATACATTAGGAAACTCACATACAACCAGAATTTTGGCAAGTTCAACAACTTGAGTAGCACAAGTTAAGCTATTCAAATTGCCATTCTGAGGTAGCATTACTTGAAATTTAGCACCATCCCTAGGATCAGTAAATGAAATGGTTCTACCAGCAGTGTCTATCATCGCCTTCCAACTTTTCATCCAACTCGTTCCTAAGATCACGTCCAAAGATAATCCCGGTAACACTACTAGATCCATTGAACATCTTCGACTCCCAAAGTCGATGGTCACTCCTCTCACCACCATTCTAGTGCATACGTCAGCTCCCACTGAACTGATGCGGTAGCTAAAACTCAATTCATCTATTTTCTGATGATGCTTCTGTGCGAACTCTTGACTCATAAAGGAATGCGATGAACCAGAATCAAACAAAACAATGGCATGATGTTGATTCACAGGAAACCTTCTAGCAGTCATGGGCTCTCCTTCTGGAATTTCCTCAACAGTGGTGTAGTGCACCCGACCAGGATATACAACTCGCTGTTTGGGGTATGGACAATACTTGATAAGGTGGCTAGGTTGATGACAATTGTGGCACGACCCAATGATAGAAGTCTTGGGACCCGTGGAACCTTTCTGACTAGTCTGCGATTGCTTCTTTTTGATAGGAATCTTTCTTTGCGGTGGTTTGAACTTAGCCTCAGGTACAAGAGAATGGTACGGAGGGCGTCTTTGCAGGGGAGCTCTTGATTGTGATGGACTTGAGTCTAACACCTTCTTGCGTGCCTTGAATGCAGAATGGACATTATTGTTCTTTTCTTGCTTCAGACAGTCACTAATAAAATCGTTAAATCTAGTCCTAGGGTTTGTACCCACGTGCTTCAGCATCTTGGTGTTGAGGCCTCTCTTAAAACTTGTAATTTTCTTGATATCCGTGTCAACCATGTCCGGAGCATAGCGACACAGATTGTTGAATGCATACAGATATTGTGTCACGGTCTTAGTGTCTTGAGTTAGTAACAGGAACTCTTGCAGTTCCATTTCAACCAGCCCTGGTGGAATATACACTCCACGGACAGCCTTAGTAAACTCATTCCAAGTAATCTGTGTATGATCAGGAAAAATGGTGCGATGATGTTTCCACCATATACCTGCAGGTCCTTGCAACTGATGAGCAGCATATTCAGTTTTGAGCACCTCAGTCATCCTCAACAGACGGAACTTATCCTCTATGGTGTTGATCCACTCCTCAACATCAAGTGGCTCTGTAGCCTCCCTGAAGATCGGCGGTTCGGTATCCAAGAAATCCTTGAAATTGCTGTACTGATCTACCTCATTGTCACCTTGGCGATTACCATCTTGGTAACGGTCAGCAACAGTGCGGAAAATATCTTCCATATTTCGTTGCGAGTGTTCCACATTTCGCTGACTTTTCAGATACTATGTGAAGAAAGTTTCTAGTGTGATCGGAGGAGGTGATGGATGTGGTTTAGTGGTATTACAGTTTCCATCACTACCACTAGTGTTAGTACTCACACTAAGAGTCTCAGTACCATTGGTGTGATTGCGAGTATGGCTCACCATCTGCATATTTCAGCAATAAGTAATTATTAGGTGATGTTGCAATAATTGCATAGGAACAAATGATTATGCCATACTGAATTTACTGGAGAGAATAAATTCATACAATAAAACAGAGGCACAATAATTCATTCTCAATTAACACAACATCGCTAATTAGATTACTTAAGTGTATCACATCGCGTCCAATTGCAACCAACTTTCCAGTTCACATATATTGGACTTTTGGCATTCGGATATCGCCACAACACTTCTAAGTTTTCCAACATTAACTCAAGTCTGAATCATCCTTACTCTCATGCTCACACCATAGTTGTCTGCTTGATACGGGCCAATCGTAACAAGGTTTTTGTTATGCTCGAGAGACGGATATTAAGTTGTAGTTTTTATCAAAAAGAGATAATCTTCTTATAAGGGGAGAAAAGATGCAATGATATGACATGAGGTGGATAGACAACATGATGCATGCACGTTCCATATGCTCTCACAAACTTAGGAAATAATAAATTCTAGCGATATAGACGGTGGCGTACAAATGGTCTCTCATATACGTAACTAATACATTCTAAATGATAGCGCTGTTATGTACCTGCAGAAGATTCATTTTAGCCCAAACCCAATGAATGCATTGCAGAATTAAAAATTTATACACTCCACATATGTATATCCCCAGATACACATACATGTAGTGTTTACTACCTGAACTATCGTCCTATTGACGATATCGTCACCACAGGACGGCACAACCCACACATGGGATACCTTCGTATAAGCATGTGTGTAACATGTAATACTCCAGCATCAAATAAGCACTCTCCCTAGATCAGCGGTGTATCCGATCATGCTCTCCTAACTCACACTTACCTTGGCGTAGAGGCAATTGATCCACAAATTACCACTCAAGTGAATGGAACCCATACAATTTCAAGCTGTATGAGCAACTAAATAGAAATATGATGCACAACCCCCAAGTCAGTACTTAGATAGCCACCTAGAGTCCTTAACTGGGCTTAAAGGATATGACCACTGGCACACTCTTAATTTTTAAACCATAGTTTTAAACACCTCTATAGAACTACAAGTTGGCAATTACTTTTGTAAAGCAAAAATTCTTTTGTTTCAAATACCACATGAACAGTAACGCACTAAACCTTGCTCCGATACCAGCTGTAACGGAACCACCCAATTATACGAAATTAAGTGAGAAAATTCACCTGCTGGGGCAGAGAATCTAGCAAACTTAAGCCCGTATAACCCGGTAGTCCATGAAATCTCGAAGGATCTCAAACTTCTCAACAAATAGCCAAGACCGTACTGGTTTAGTGGTTACAGTTCACATGCGTACATAGTTCAAATACATCGGAGTTCAAATAAAGTTATTACAACACTGAGTTTGAAATAATAGGTAGCGGAAGCATTATTGTCCAAAATCAACACACACCGTTTTGTTTAAATAGTAGTGCCATACTATAGTCTCCTCCACAAAAGCATCGAGGTAAGAAGTATGGAGCGACCATTGCCCTTGGTCCTAATAAACACCTACAACAAGGGGGAGAAGAACCCTGAGTACAAGAAGGTACTCAGCTAGACTTACCTGACAAAAACCAGAAAACAACATGACACCAAGGAGTATGCAAGACTTTATAGTGGGGATGGCTTGACAACATTTTGTATAAAAAGCGATAGCACTTAAATTGCAATATTAATCTTTAGCATCAATTTAACTTGTTCATTTAAACCTATCTAGATTTGCACCTGTACTAGAGCACTCACTTGGGTAAGATTAAGCAATCAATAGTAACCAATTATGTTTAGCATTTTCCACATCATACTCATAACCCTAACCATCATCGTGTTCCATAATCACATTACTATGATGATGTAACTCAGTCCAGTTGCTCACTATCCAGGAGCGATGGCGACTCGAATCGATTACTAACCAGCTGGTGATGTATTCCCCACATAAACCACACTCACCGGCCCAGTGAGCTACAGGTCACCTTTGGTACTTATTTGGAAAAACATCGTGGGACCGCCATAAACCCTATACACCTTGGGTTCCTCCCGCGCCAGGTCACTCAAGTTATGACTGCCCACGCTGGAGCCAGGTCATTCTTGTCCACGGTCAACAGGCCCGAGGTGGTCTTGGCATTATCTCGGTCACCGGTCCGAACAGAGCTACTAGGCTTCGTGGTCGGAAGTACTTATCCGGCTAGCTAAATGTGGGGCATGCGTTCAAAAAGGACTGAGGGCCGACAACGGTACGGTCCTTAATCGACACAGACGGAAACTACAAGCACACAAGACCCATGCCTTGCTGCCCAACATTCTGCCCGGTCTCCATTTATTCAACCACAAATGGTTCTCTTTCCATGATAGCACATTGCTAAACATGGCATGTTTTTACCTAAATCGTAGGTGACGGGAAATCACCCACTTCTACCGGACTAAGCATAGCTTAGCAGATATTCTGGAACTAGACTTAAATAGGATATCAGGATATATCAAGGTGTTCAAGGAATATCATAGTGATATGCATCAACGGTTTCAAGCAACTCCTATAACTTAATGCAACATTACATATAACATATATATTTATCTTGCTTTGCTAAAGTAGGGAGGCTTATAATGCTCCGGGGCTTGCCTTCCAGAAGGTTGATAGTCGGTGGTCCCAAAACTTCAGCAGATCACCGTCTGGCTCCTCGACTTCTGGTTCTCCCAGGGGTGGCACCTCTCGTTGCACGGCCTCCTCGGGAACTCCGTGCTCCACGTGTACTGCTTTCTACACCGATCCTATATGATGCATGTGTGCATGGGTATAAGTGCTGATGGGAAAGGCGCACTGATGGGATGACACATGATGCTCATGCTTGCATGTGTGTGTAAATGCACAATTCACATTCTACTTAATAAAGCAAGTTCGTACTTCTTCTCTATCTACTAATCACATGGAATAGCAAACATGCATGCAATCACACCGAAGTATTTAGCTACTAACTACTTGTTGTATTACAAAACAAAAGAACCTATCTCACCACACCAGCATGCTATTTTGGTGCTTCAAAGATACACCAAAGAAACCACTAGTAACTAATCATGCATTAAGGAATTTCCGATTAAACCCTAATTTAATCTAGGTTTGAACAGCAACCTATATTTTTATTCACAGAAAATTCTCAGAAAATTACAGTAGCCTAATCATGTAAAACATAGACTACCACCAAAATTTCACTGCATTTGGACATGTATAACATCCTACACAAAAAGGACAAAAGCAGTGCTACACCATGCATGGAAAATACTTTGTACTACAAAAGGTACCAAACAGCACATTGCATATTTTTCTTATGATTTACACAGTAACTAAACATCATAGAAAAACTTTCACATGCATGTATTATTCATATTTTTAGCCCTAGCAAAAATAACAAATGCAAGCTAAAATGGCATTTGAACTACACCTCCATATTTTTCTATACAACATGCATGCCATAAAATTTTCACAGATATTATATCATACAATAAGCCTAACAAAACAAGTCTCTTATTTTTCTGAGCTACACAGAATTAAATATGCATTTTACAAGATATCAGCAATTTAAGGAATTAAATAAAACCTTCTATAAAATTTTCACAAACATGACATGCAATTTAAGGAATTAAATAAAACCTTCTATAAAAGGAATTCCTCACGAGTCGAATCGTGGCGAGGCGCCCCGGTTGGCGAGCTGCGCGGTGGCGCTGCTACGGCTGCTGCTGCCTTGGCGAGGCAAGAATGGCGAGGCGAGCGAATAGAAGGGAGCCGAGGGAGGAGGTGAGCTGCTGCTGCGTTTTGACGAGCCCGCGGAGCTGCGGGGGCCGCCCAGGGGCGTGTGGCGAGCGGCGCCGCACGCCGGCGACCACGCGGTGTCCGCGCCCTAATGGCGGTCGGCGCGGCGCGCGCGAGCGCGCGGACGAACGCGGGCGGGCAGGCCGGGCCGACAAGCCTAATTGGGCCGAAAACGAGGCCGAGGCCCACGAAGCCTGGAAAAAATCTTTTTCCTTTATTTTTCTAAATAGCAGCACCTAAAAATACATTTTGGAGCATTTTCTAAACCTTTTTGAGAAAAAGTCCAAAAACAAAAGTTGCTCCATTTTTCAATATCTACAACTTTGTTAAAAGACACAAAGTCAAAATCCCAACCGATTTTGAACTAGGGTTAAAAAGTTGATTTTCAAATAAAAACCTTATTTTTCAATGATAATTTTAAAAGTAAAATTTGGGAAAATTTTCAAAAGGAACTTTGCTCCAAATTACTTGATGACCAATTTTAAGTTTTTTAAAACACTCAAACAAGAATGTATGCAATCAAATAAACATATATCGAGCATAGGCCTATTGAAACAAACAAATACAACATCTATGTTTCATTAACATGTTTCAAATGTTTCTTTTATATAACATGAAATGCTCATGAATGCATGATGGTGCTTATGCCCATGATTTGCAGATGCTAAATGCATGTGTAACACCAGGGTGTTACATCGAACCCCGAGGCATAAAGCTCAAGTCAGATTTGGTATATCGTGAGCAATCAGTTTGAGTTTTGGAATCTAAAGAGAGGGATACTCGAAACAGTGTGGTGAAAACATATAAGATACAGTGGAGCCATCACAATAAAGGAGATGCAACTTGGAAAATGGGTGAATATCTACAAAAAGATTATGAAGATTTTTATAACAACTGGTTCGTAACCCAAATCTCGGGATGAGATTTTTATAAGGGGGAGGGCTGTGACACCCCTGGCTGTTAAGCATGCATTAACATCCCAAAGCATGATCATTTGCATCACATTATGTCGGTACCAACAGTACGGGGGTACCACAGCTATCGCCAAAACACTAACAAAAACCGAAACCAGTAGAAAAGATAGCCCGCTCGACGGGGCGCCTCGACCGCGTCCCGGCTCCGACTCGTACGAGGCCCGCTCAACGGGGTGCCTCGACCGCGCCCCGGCTCCGACTCGTACGAGGCCCGCTCGACGGGGTGCCTCGACCGCGCCCCGGCTCCGACTCGTACGAGGCCCGCTCGACGGGGCGCCTCGACCGTGTCCCGGCTCCGACTCGTACGAGGCCCGCTCGACGGGGCGCCTCGACCGCGCTCCGGCTCCGACTCGTACGAGGCCCGCTCGACGGGGCGCCTCGACCGCGCCCCGGCCCCTCGACGCCCTTTCTTTACCTACCCGGGACAAAAGCCATAGCATTCAATGCGGTTACCTACTACCACCGACCGACATGGCTACGGCATGGGTCAACGCGGGAACAATACCCACATCAAGTCTCACTGTTTTACCGCCCATCCCGTGATGGGAGGTGAAAGCCGTCACTGTATCCACCATACCGCGCACTATTCACCATCAGTCACCCTCGAGGGAGGATAAGACAAGGTCCGTCCCCTGCGATACCGGGGATTCGGCCTTATCCATCCGACCTCGACCCAGCCTCGACCCGGCCCCAACGCTCGACTTAGCTCGAAGGACGGTATGGCCTGGCACTCTGGGTCATTTCACCCTCTTGTCCCGTACCGCGTCAGGATACCCAGGGATGGCCGGCCATCCCGAAGCCACGTCGCTACAGTCAACTCAACAGGAATCGACGAAACATCGCCTCAAGCCTCCCCTCGACTTGGCCACCTCTCGCCCTATAAAAAGGCAGGCCAGGGAGAACCAAAGGGGAGGGGGAAAAGAAAAAACACGAAGCATCACGGAAAAAACGCGAAGCAACCATCTTTCTCCTTTTTCTCTTTGAGACTTGGGGCTCGACACCCTCTCTCGCCTGCTTGTAACCCCTACACGAGCACCCCGGTGCAAGGAAATACAAACCTCTCTTCCCCGCTGGACGTAGGGCCTTCTTTTGCCCGAACCAGGATAAACCCCCGTGTGTTCTCCTTGCATCACCATCCAGGAAAGAGTCACGCAGCATTTACTCGTTGGTTTAGGACCCCCTTGGTCCGAACACCGACAGTTGGGACTCTAATCGACCTCGTGCGTGCGAGGCTCGGGGTCCCGACCGCAAAAATGGGTGCGAAGCCCGCAATAAGTCTCGAGGGAGCGAAAGCTGGCCCTCGAACGGGGTTCGACAGCTGCCCTCGAGCAACAGAGTTAGGGACGACCCAGGGTGCGCCCGTACATGGCCAAGGGCTCGAGCCACGCTCTCGAGGCACCCCAGGACGTATTCGAGGCCGAAGGAGAAGGTTGTGGTAGGAATCCCTCCGGGGGAGGCATCGAGCCCTCGAATCCTGTCGAAGGGAATCGAGATCCACACGACCACTTCTTGGCATTTTTGAGGGCGCCTCCGGGCCACTAGCCGACCCCTAACGAACGGGGCACGGGTTCTCACTCGAATTCCCCCGCTAGCAGCTCACCGGAGATCGTCGTAACTCGGGCCCAAACGAGGGTAGTGCGACATTCTCCACCCCTCCTCCTTTTTTCGAAAAAGGAGCGTGAGGGTCGCGAAAGACGGCCGGGACTCTGATCGACCTCGTGCGTGCGAGGCTCGGGGTCCCGACCGCAAAAATGGGTGCGAAGCCCGCAATAAGTCTCGAGGGAGCGAAAGCTGGCCCTCGAACGGGGTTCGACAGCTGCCCTCGAGCAACAGAGTTAGGGACGACCCAGGGTGCGCCCGTACATGGCCAAGGGCTCGAGCCACGCTCTCGAGGCACCCCAGGACGTATTCGAGGCCGAAGGAGAAGGTTGTGGTAGGAATCCCTCCGGGGGAGGCATCGAGCCCTCGAATCCTGTCGAAGGGAATCGAGATCCACACGACCACTTCTTGGCATTTTTGAGGGCGCCTCCGGGCCACTAGCCGACCCCTAACGAACGGGGCACGGGTTTTCACTCGAATTCCCCCGCTAGCAGCTCACCAGAGATCGTCGTAACTCGGGCCCAAACGAGGGTAGTACGACATTCTACACCCCTCCTCCTTTTTTCGAAAAAGGAGCGCGAGGGTCGCACAGCAAAAGACGGCCGGGACCCTAATCGACCTCGCGCGCACGAGGCTCGGGGGCTTGACCGCAACAAAATGTCCCCCAATCGAACGCAAACAAGACCTCGGAGGAGTCTCCATACTCCACCGAGGCCTCGGGGGCTACACCCGGCGGGTGCGCTCGCGCGCCCCCACCGGAAAAATCACGACGCTACGACTCCAGTTCTGACTAACCTCTGGGAGAGTGATCACACACTCACCCAAAGGCTCGGGGGCTACTGTCGGTACCAACAGTACGGGGGTACCACAGCTATCGCCAAAACACTAACAAAAACCGAAACCAGTAGAAAAGATAGCCCGCTCGACGGGGCGCCTCGACCGCGTCCCGGCTCCGACTCGTACGAGGCCCGCTCGACGGGGTGCCTCGACCGCGCCCCGGCTCCGACTCGTACGAGGCCCGCTCGACGGGGTGCCTCGACCGCGCCCCGGCTCCGACTCGTACGAGGCCCGCTCGACGGGGCGCCTCGACCGCGTCCCGGCTCCGACTCGTACGAGGCCCGCTCGACGGGGCGCCTCGACCGCGCTCCAGCTCCGACTCGTACGAGGCCCGCTCGACGGGGCGCCTCGACCGCGCCCCGGCCCCTCGACGCCCTTTCTTTACCTACCCGGGACAAAAGCCATAGCATTCAATGCGGTTACCTACTACCACCGACCGACATGGCTACGGCATGGGTCAACGCGGGAACAATACCCACGTCAAGTCTCACTGTTTTACCGCCCATCCCGTGATGGGAGGTGAAAGCCGTCACTGTATCCACCATACCGCGCACTATTCACCATCAGTCACCCTCGAGGGAGGATAAGACAAGGTCCGTCCCCCGCGATACCGGGGATTCGGCCTTATCCATCCGACCTCGACCCAGCCTCGACCCGGCCCCAACGCTCGACTTAGCTCGAAGGACGGTATGGCCTGGCACTCTGGGTCATTTCACCCTCTTGTCCCGTACCGCGTCAGGATACCCAGGGATGGCCGGCCATCCCGAAGCCACGTCGCTACAGTCAACTCAACAGGAATCGACGAAACATCGCCTCAAGCCTCCCCTCGACTTGGCCACCTCTCGCCCTATAAAAAGGCAGGCCAGGGCGAACCAAAGGGGAGGGGGAAAAGAAAAAACACGAAGCATCACGGAAAAAACGCGAAGCAACCATCTTTCTCCTTTTTCTCTTTGAGACTTGGGGCTCGACACCCTCTCTCGCCTGCTTGTAACCCCTACACGAGCACCCCGGTGCAAGGAAATACAAACCTCTCTTCCCCGCTGGACGTAGGGCCTTCTTTTGCCCGAACCAGGATAAACCCCCGTGTGTTCTCCTTGCATCACCATCCAGGAAAGAGTCACGCAGCATTTACTCGTTGGTTTAGGACCCCCCTGGTCCGAACACCGACACATTCATTTCATCATCACATGCAATATAAGTTGAATGTAAATTGAAGTGTGAAAAACATATGTTTGAACCCTAAATTATTGCATTTGCTTGCTAAGAGTGGTAAAACTTGTTGGGCTATAACTTTAAATGACTTAGAATTAATTAGCATGATTTTTGGAGCAACTTTTGTATTCAAAATATCCCCCAAATTTTGCTTTTAAAAATATTCTAGAAAAATAAGTTTTTATTTAAAAATTGGACTTTAAATCACTAATTCAA
This sequence comes from Saccharum hybrid cultivar R570, assembly GCA_038087645.1. NCBI lineage: Eukaryota > Viridiplantae > Streptophyta > Magnoliopsida > Poales > Poaceae > Saccharum > Saccharum hybrid cultivar. The sequence continues at coordinate 41,565 of JAQSUU010000029.1, read as the reverse complement.
AATCTGTTTAGAATTTTGAAAAGTGCCCTAAATGAAAGTTGTAGAGAATTAAATTTTGAACAACTTTTGTTTTGGGGTCAACTTGTGAAAATGTCTTTTTTATCTTCAAAATTTGAATTTCAATCAATTTAACAAATCTAGAAATTTATTTATAAAAGGAAAAAGTTTTTCCTCACCTTTTGGGCCGCCGCCTCACTTCCCGACCTGCATGTGAAGCCGGCCCGGCACGCGCCCGCGTCCGCCTCCTTCCGCCCGCACCCGCGCGCGACGCCGTGGCGCTCGCGGCAGAGTCCTCTCGCCCCGTGTCGCCTGTACGCCGGCGTCGGTCGCCCTGTGGCGCCCGGTGGCCCCCGCGGCCGCGCTCTCCTTCACCCGCGTCTTGGCACACCCGTCCGCGCCCACTCACTCCTCCTCCCCTCCCTCAGCTCGCCAGCAGCAAGAGCAGAGCCCGCGCACCGCCTCCGCCCGTGGCCGAGCACGCGGCATCGCCGGCGCTGCCGTTCCGGCCACCGCATCGCACCGTCGACGCCTCCATCTTGCCCCGAGCTCCGTCTTTCCCTCGCGTAGCCCGTGCTCGCACCAGTTGCCCGTGGTAAGCCTCCCTTCCGTGTGAATCGCTCATCGGAGTTCCGGCCGTGCTCACCGGAGTGAGCCGCTCCGTGGAGCTCGCCTCTCTGCTCCACCTTTTGCCTTTCTTGCGCGCGCGTCTTGTTCGCCTCGACTCACCAGTGTTCGAGTACCCTTCCGGTGACCGTGGCATGGTCGGGGATGGCCGGCCGGTGACCACCCACGTCGCCGCTCCACCATTGGCGACGGCAAGCCTATTCCCGAGCTCCTCCGGTCACGCCGTTTGTACCAACGTGACCGCCTTGGCACGGTGATCACGATGGTGGTGACCTCACCGCCGGCGAGAACCGTGCGGTCAGCGCCTCCCCCGCCTCTGGGTGATTGACCCATGCGGTCGTGGGTCCACCTGTCTGCCTCCTCTCGCGTACGCGTGTGCACTGCACCGGGTGCACCTAGCGTTTTCAGCGGCTGATGTTAAAAGGATTTTTTAAAATGATTTTCTAGAAAAGATGAAAATGGTTTAGAAATTCATAACTTGCTCATTTTAGCTCCAAAAATTGTGAAACAAATTTTGTAGTGTTTCTCATAAGTAGATCTATGATCTAAAAATATTGCATGTCAAGTTTGAAATACTTTTTTATAGGGTTTTTATTTAATCACTGAAATTGTTGTTTTCCTGATAAATATGTAATAAATCATAGAAGCTCAGAAAAATATGGTTCCACTTGCAATAATTTTCTTTTGTGATATACTTTCTAGGAAAAATATGTTTCATGCTTGTTCTGTAGAAAAATTTTTATGTGTAGTACAAGTGCTAATTATTGTTAATAATTGTTATTTTTGATAGAGAGAAAAATATGAATAAAACATGCATATAATAATTTTTCTATAGTTATTGTTTATTGTATAGAATGTAGGAAAAATGCTAAATCTGTTGTTTGACACTTTTCAGAGTATAAAGTATTTTTATGCTTATTTTTAGGCCCTAGCTTGTTATTTTTGTGTAGGCAGTTCTAGTAATCCAAATGGAATGAAATTTTTGTGACATACTAGATTAGATGATAGTAAGCTACTGTAATTTTCTCAAATTTTTCTGTGCTACCAAAATAGGTGTTGATGTTTAAACCTAGTGGCAATTAGGGTTTAATTAACCTTGTTAGTGCATGGCTAGTTAATAGGATTTGCTTTGGTATATCTTTGAAGCATCTTAGATTTCTGTGGTGACTTGGTATGGTAGAGAATGTTAGTAGTAGTGTACGAGTACATATTCTTGGATGAAGTTGACTACCTTGTAGAAAAGTTGTATTTCCACTTTATGCAATAAAGTAAACATGTTCATCTACATTTCATTCATCGTGATCATTACATGTCATCTCTGCAATGCACCTAGGCATGAGCACTTATACTTTTGCATCATACAGGATCGCAAAAAGTAACTCCGGTAGCAGTTCCCGAGGAGCCGGAAGAGCAGCCCGAGGTGCAAGAGCATGAGGTGCCCAAAGCCGACGAGGAGGTCGGTGAGGATTTTTCAGAGTGTCCCGACCACCGCCCAAGCTCGTTCGAAAGAGGCAAGCCCCGGAGCATTTCTCTCCCGGTTTACAAAATATTTTATTAATGCTTTACTTTAACTGATGCATTACGTTTAGGAGTTGTTTGCAACCGCTGCTACATTATACCTTGTTTACCCTATTCTACCATATCCTTGTTACCTTGGTATTCGCAGTCAAGAAATGCTTAGTTTGCTTAGACCGGTAGAAGTCGGGTGATTTCCTGTCACCTGCGAGCTATAGTTGGTTACCTGGATCTAAAAATATTGCATGTCAAGTTTGAAATACTTTTCTGTAGGGTTTTTATTTAATCACTAAAATTGTTGTTTTCCTGATAAATATGTAATAAATCATAGAAGCTCAGAAAAATATGGTTCCACTTGCAATAATTTTCTTTTGTGATATACTTTCTAGGAAAAATATGTTTCATGCTTGTTCTGTAGAAAAATTTTTATGTGTAGTACAAGTGCTAATTATTGTTAATAATTGTTATTTTTGATAGAGAGAAAAATATGAATAAAACATGCATATAATAATTTTTCTATAGTTATTGTTTATTGTATAGAATGTAGGAAAAATGCTAAATCTGTTGTTCGACACTTTTCAGAGTATAAAGTATTTTTATGCTTATTTTTAGGCCCTAGCTTGTTATTTTTGTGTAGGCAGTTCTAGTAATCCAAATGGAATGAAATTTTTGTGACATACTAGATTAGATGATAGTAAGCTACTGTAATTTTCTCAAATTTTTCTGTGCTACCAAAATAGGTGTTGATGTTTAAACCTAGTGGCAATTAGGGTTTAATTAACCTTGTTAGTGCATGGCTAGTTAATAGGATTTGCTTTGATATATCTTTGAAGCATCTTAGATTTCTGTGGTGACTTGGTATGGTAGAGAATGTTAGTAGTAGTGTACGAGTACATATTCTTGGATGAAGTTGACTACCTTGTAGAAAAGTTGTATTTCCACTTTATGCAATAAAGTAAACATGTTCATCTACATTTCATTCATCGTGATCATTACATGTCATCTCTGCAATGCACCTAGGCATGAGCACTTATACTTTTGCATCATACAGGATCGCAAGAAGTAACTCCGGTAGCAGTTCCCGAGGAGCCGGAAGAGCAGCCCGAGGTGCAAGAGCATGAGGTGCCCAAAGCCGACGAGGAGGTCGGTGAGGATTTTTCAGAGTGTCCCGACCACCGCCCAAGCTCGTTCGAAAGAGGCAAGCCCCGGAGCATTTCTCTCCCGGTTTATAAAATATTTTATTAATGCTTTACTTTAACTGATGCATTACGTTTAGGAGTTGTTTGCAACCGCTGCTACATTATACCTTGTTTACCCTATTCTACCATATCCTTGTTACCTTCGTATTCGCAGTCAAGAAATGCTTAGTTTGCTTAGACCGGTAGAAGTCGGGTGATTTCCTGTCACCTGCGAGCTATAGTTGGTTACCTGGATCTGCTTGAAAAAGTATGTCATCTGAGAATAACTAAGTGTTAATGTGAAATTGAGACCGAACGAAGACTTGCATGGTTTTGGACTGTAGTGTTTTCCGTCTGTGTCGATTAAGGACCGACCGTTATTGGGCCTCGAGTCATGTTAAACGCATGCCTTACATTTAGCTGGCCAAATAATGTACCTTTCGACCGTGAAGCTGGGTGATTATTCGGGCCGAGTGGATTGCCCGCAACGCACTGTACCGGAGCAGGTGTGATAGGACACGGGGGCGCGATGATAAGGCCAAAGAGCAGTCGGACGCCCCCCAGGTACATGTGGTTCCTGGCAAACTCGAGATTTACCTGAATGGTTGACTCGGTGACCAATACCTCACTTTAGCGGGTGAGTGAGGTTTGTGTGAGGAATAAATTACCAGCTGGTTAATAATCGATTTGAATCGCCATCGTTCACTGGATAGTGAACACTTGACTTGAGTTACTTCATCGTAGTAATCTTGATGGAACACTTAGATAGTTATATGGAATATGACATGATGAGAGTTGTTAATGATCATTGTTTATCCTTACCTGTTTAATTACATGTTACTCTAGTACAGGTGCAAATGTAGTTGACAAGTTAATAAAGATTTAACTTGATGCAAAGCTTCTGGAAAAGATTCTTTAAATACTAAAAATATTTTTTTGCAAATGAGTCAGCTACCTTACCATAAAGTCTGTCATGATCTTTGGTGTCTTTTATTTTCGGTTATATCGGGTAAGTCTAGCTGAGTACCTCCTCGTACTCAGGGCTTTGTTCCCACTTGTTGCAGATGGGCAGATGTATTACGGCTACTGTATCAACTGTCTTTATCCTGCGATGGGAGAAACTTAGGACCATGGGCAATGGTCATTCACTACGTCTCGTCTGATGCTTTTGTTGGAAGATGATCCTGAGCTGGCACTTTATTTCGAACTCTGTGTGAGTGTGTGTGGTTTGAACTAAATGCTTCTGCTACTTTTATTTGAACTTGGTTTGTAATAACTATGTCTAAACTCTGATGTATTTGCGACGCAAACTTTTATGTAACTTGTGATGGTGACCACTAAACTTATTACGATCTTGGCTGGTATATAAATTGGTTTGAAATCCGTCGTGATTTCACGGACTACCAGGTTATACGGGCTTAAGTCTGCTAAATCGTCTGCTCGGTGGATGATTTTCTTACTTAATTTCGTATAATTGGTCGGTTCTGTTACAGCTGAAGCTTTAGTAATATAATTGCTTTCTAGTGCTGGTTTTATTAGTCCTTTGTTTTCCTTATGGTGCAAAATTTTGTCTTTGAGATACACTGGATCGTTTCTCCCCGTTTTGTAATAACGAACAGCCATATGCATTGATGGATGCAGAAACTAGGATATTAATATATCTCCTTTCCAAAAAAATAAATTATTGCAACTACTTTTATATTTTTCTCTCTCTTGCATTTTCATTGTCAGAATCCTATGCTATTTCGTTTTCTTTCCCATTCTTCCACCTTTCAGATTGGTGGGCCGATATACGCGTGGATATTTCCGCGGGATTGAATTATTTTTTTCTAGTGTGAAAAGATTGGGAGTTGAGATATAGAGTTGTTGGAGAACATTTTTTCATTCTTGCCAAAAAAAATTGGGAGTGAGTTCAGATGCTCTTACTTGTAATTAGATCATTTACCTAATTACTCTGTAACCGTTATATAATCCCACTGTTCCAAATTATAAGTGAATCTAACTTTTTTTAGAGAGTCAAAACATCTCAAGTTTGACTATAATTGTAGAGAGAATTATAAAGATTTATAACATCAAATAGATATCGGACCTGTTCAGCTAACTCTAAAACTGGGCTTTCAGCGCTGTTACTCTCGCTGTGGCCGGGATGCCTCTCACATAAAGCACTGTCACAAGCAGCCGAACACATCAATTACTATAAAATATAATTAATGGAGAATATAGTGATACTTATTTAGTATCATAAATAATATTATTTTATTATATAATTTCGTTAAAATTGAGATGTTTTGACTCTCCAGAAAAATAGAATAATGATATATTCTCGGAAAGAAACATTAGCCCTTGTACACATGACGAACTGTATCTAAATTGCGACGTTCATTGAGCAGCTTGAACATGTACAAACTTGCAGCTTTGAATTCTTGACGTTTTTTCAGTCTTCAATCACAACTTTGAGATGCTTTTGTACCACTCTGCACATGACGCCTGCGGCTGCGGAGAGACTAGTTCGGGATGCGGCGGCGCCTGTGTGGTCTCAGTGATGAAGGGGATGCAAAGCAAGGCAGTGTGGCCGGACTGCAGCCGCGCCCCGGCGAATGGAGAACTGGATCCTCTCCTGGCGGGCGCGCGACGTGGATCGGGCCGGTCTAGCGATCCGCGACCCAAGTTGCCTCCCTATGTTATTAAAAAAATTAATTGCCTGCCCATCTTAGTAGCCGCATATCCGGCCCGTCAACACGAGTCGATCCAGACAACTGATCAGTACCTCGCTCAGGGCCGCGTGAAACAATTCGGCCCGCCCAAACTCACGAGCGTTGGGCTCCTTTCCTCTACTCCCGCGACGGCGAGCTTCGCAGTCCGCACTGCAGGGCGCAGGCCGGCAGAGGAGGCTGGCCGTGGCCGCATGCCCGCACCGATCGCCGGCGGCGTCCTGCCAGGCTTGCCGCCGCCGCCGCCGCTCCGTCATCCACGTCGTCTCGCACCCGAGCCACACGTTCCCTCACTGGCAGGCATCCAAGCGACCGAGCCCATTTCTTTTTCTTTTTTATTTAACGATGATGATAGGAAGCCCATTTCCTAGGCCATGTTCAGATGCTTTCCAAATTCCAAATTTTTACACTACCTCTCCATCACATCGAATCTTTAAACACATGTATTGAGTATTAAATATAGATAAAAAATAACTAATTGTACAGTTTTGTTGTAAATCACAAGGCGAATCTTTTGAGCCAAATTAATCTATGATTGGACACTAATTACCAAATACAAACGAAAATGCTACAGTAACCAAATTCCAAATTTTTTGCATCTAAACGAGGCCCTAGTTGGCTCAGGGCCTGTTTGGTTCTCATAACTAAAATTTAGCTACTAAAATTAATGACTAAACTTTAGTCACTCTTTTTTGGTTCTAGTGACTAAAATTAATGACTAAAGACCATTAAAACAATTTAACAAAGACCAAACTACCCTAATGAATACCCAAATCAGGGTGGGAGGCTAGCAATAATGAGAGGCAGCCCTTGTCCACCGAGCACTTTAACACACTTTTAGTTACTCTTGGGTGATTAATGTGACTAAACTACTTTAGTCTCTTTTTAGTCGATTTGTTTGGCAATTTATAGTTAAAGTGACTAAAATTTAGTAGATAAACTTTAGCATGGGTAACCAAACGTACCCTTATTATCAGCTTATCCCGCTGCGTCCCTGCAATAACTTCTACAATAGGGCAGGGATTAATCTTCTTTTGAGGCTGAGAATCTGTACCGCTTAGGTAAGGCTGTGTTTAGTTGCACCTGTAAAGTTTTTGGAAACACAGTAACACTTTCGTTTGTATTTGGCAATTAGTGTCTAATCATGGGTTAATTAGGTTCGAAAGATTCGTCTCGTGATTTATAATCAAACTGTATAATTAGTTATTTTTTTACCTATACTTAATGCTACATGCATACGTCCAAAAATTCAATTAGACGAAGAATCTTATAAACTTTTTGGAAGTTTGAAGGAACTAAAACAGGGCCTAAGTCATTTGCCCAGAATTCATGTCCTCCGTTAGTGCGAAAAAGAACGAATCCCTTGAGTCCGCACCCCCCCCCCCCCCCCCCCGTATCGACACGCGGCGTAATCCCGATCACTGTCTCCTGTTTGTCGTTGGCGCTCCAAAGATCCGATGACCTGACTGCCGGGCCCCGCCCTGAGGTCACGAGTCACACCAGCTGAGAGCACTTGCCAGTTGCCAGTTGCCACTTTTGGCTGTCGCGTCCGCTGGAGCCAGTGAGAATACTTATAGGGTGTGTTTAGTTCCTCGAAAAAGTTGAAAAATGTATTGCAGCATGTTTTGGTTTTATTTGGCAAATAGTGTCTAACTATTGACTAATTAGGTTCAAAACGTTCGTCTCGCAAAGTACAACCAACATGTACAATTAGTTTTTAATTTCATCTACATTTAGTACTTAATGCATGTATCGCAAGTTTGATGCGACGATGAATCTTTTTTTACATAGTGTTTTTTGGTGGAACTAAACACAGCCATAGGCCCAGTTTAGTTACCCAAAAATTTTGCAAAATTTTTCAGATTCCCCGTCACATCGAATCTTTAGACACATGCATGAAGCATTAAATATAGATAAAAAATATAACTAATTACACAGTTTAGACAAAATTCACGAGACGAATCTTTTAAGCTTAGTTAGTCCATAATTGGATAATATTTGTCAAATAACACTGAATTTGCTACAGTGGCGTTTTCTAAAAATTTTCAGGAACTAAACATGCCCATAGATGAAAAGATGAACTACAGTACTACCCAAGAGAAGAAAAAAAAGGGAGCTGCAGCTTTATGCCCTGTTTGGTTTCAAGTTGTTAAAGTTTAACTCCCATCATATTAATGTTGCGGTAAATATATGGAGTACTAAATGTATTCTAATTGCATGCATGTCGGTACAGATTAGGAGTAATTTACGAGACGAATCTATTAAGCCTAATTAGTCCAAGATTGAAAATTTTTTCTCAAATAAGACGAAAGTCTACAACGTTTGTTAAACTTTAATACCCCAAGCCAAACAGGCCCTTAGCAGCCAATGTTTGTGTGCTGTGCTTTCCAAAAAAAAAAAGAAATGGCGATAGGACTACTGGGCCTTGTTTAGTTCTTTCTAGACCTCTGAATTTGGCATTATGTAAAAAAAAGATTTTTTGTTACATCAAATTTGTGGTACATGCATAAAATAATAAATGTAGACGAAATTAAAAACTAATTGCACAGTTTAGTTATACTTTGCAAGACGAACGTTTTGAGCCTAATTAGTCAATGATTGGACAATTATTACCAAATACAAACGAAATGTCATGGTGCACTGCAGTGCCAAACGGTGAATTTGGCACTCCAGGCAACTAAACGTGGCCCTAGTAATAAAAAGGACTGTGGATCCGGTTCCAAATCAAAAGTTCGGTGACAAGCGATCGCAGCAAATCTAGCTGGGAATCTGGAGCTGGCCCACTTGGCAGCCAAACAATTACATATATAGGATTTGTTGCGCGGCAACCGGAATGTCCCGCGCTTTGCATGTTTGCAACTTGGAAAACCAGATGCAGTTTTCGGAACTTTGGAGCGAGCGTGAAGCCAAGCTGCACCGCATTTCTGGCATCTTTTGTGCCCGGTCGCCCCTCCTGTTGAGACTTTTTCTTGTTTTGTTTACTAGTACTCGAAGGTACGTTCTTTGCCTACTCGTTTTTGGCTGCGTTTGGATTCCACCCAAATTCTAAAAGCTAGCTTTTGAAAGCTGAATTACTATAAGGTCCTGTTTGTTAAAGTTTAACTCCCGTCACATCGAATTTGCGGCAAATGCATGAAGTACTAAATGTAGACTAATTGCATGTATGTCGGCACAGATTAGGAGTAATTTACGAGATGAATCTATTAAGCCTAATTAGTCCAAGATTTGAAACTTTTTGTCAAAAAAAAACGAGAGTGCTACAGTATTTATTAAACTTTAACATGTGTAACCAAACAGGGCCTAAGCTGGATTTTAAAAGCTGGAACGGTAGACTGTTTGGATTCACATCTTCCAAGAGCAGAGACAAACTACGGTACAGAGTAAATTACAAAAATACCCTTACTCTTTGTATATTCCATTACTGTTGTCTTCTCATTCCTGCTGCACTCTTTCATGTAACGAAATGGCCTCTAATTTTTCTACTGACCATACAGAAAGTCAAGCAACAAAAGTAATACATATATAAATAACAGTCCGTACATATTTAACTACAGTGCACACACCACTTCAAATTGCCCTTACTTCCTGGTGCCCTTGGTCTCACAAAATGTCTCCAACTTTCTACTGGCCATGCAAAAGCCGAAGAGATAAACGGATGCCTCTTGTGTTATCTAGAGATAAACTTTTGTTATAATTCTACAAAGCTATCAACGTAAGAAGATTTGGATGGTCTCTCTCCATGGGTTTTACCCTGATTTAGAGGTTTTAGCAAGCGTTAAATTTGGTCTCATTGGTTCATGCATGTTTTTTTTTTAAAAAGGTTGATGTGATGCATATGTTTACTTGGTAATGAATAGATTGTGATCTTGGAGTGATGCCAACTTATGCTAAAATTATATTATATTATATTATATTATATTATATTATATTATATTATATTATATTATATTATATTATATTATATTATATTATATTATATTATATTATATGTTTTTGCTCCACTAGCGAATTGCGTTAGTGTAGTTTTATCCCAACGTATGCTACATACAAGAGTGTGCGTTTGTGGCTTTGCGCTACAAGAAGAAACGAAAGCAGAGTAGCCTTCCGTACGGGCGCAGGAAACATTTTTTTTACCATGTGTTAGACGTTGCTTACAGATAATAACATACCATTTCGTATCGATCATCATCCGCATCGGAGTCGGAGTCGGAGGGACACACCCCACCAAAATCATGACATGACACAAGTTTGGTAACGACACGATGGGCAGCAACGGTGGCACACGCAATGCGCGCTACGCGACGCTCAACGCCGTTTAGTATGGTTTCGATCTACATACAGTACGTGTGCGAAGGAGCCGGCCGCATTCGATATATACAGAGCTAAAAAATATCAGTTTCATTTCAGTGATAAGAAAAACAAAAACGACTAGTAGTCACCGTTTGAGCTGGTATACTAATTCTCGTCGTGTTCCTGTGATAGTTTCCGTGGCTAATAAATTGGCTGATGCTGTTTTGCTGTGAGAGAAAAACAACACACGGTTGATAAACAGTTCAAGTGAAAAGGACGTCTGACAGTCCACAACGGCCGGGAAAAATGACAAACACACCTCTCGTCTGTGTGTGACAGTGAGTGAGGCGCGGTACCGTAACTGACCAGCGCAAATCTCCCGTAACTGACAAGCGCAAATCTCTTGTGTCGGGTTGGCCGCGCATGGCCGCCTCCGCCTGGACAGTGGATCCATCGGCGGATCCGCAATAAATTGGTACGGGACCAGAGCCCTGCCCTGCGGTTCACACGTTACAGTACGGCTGTGTTTAGTTGGGTAAAAAGTGTAAAAAAAGTACTGTAGCACGTTTTGACTTTATTTGGCAAATAGTGTCCAACCGTTGACTAATTAGGTTCAAAACGTTCGTCTCGCAAAGTACAACCAAGATGTACAATTAGTTTTTTATTTCATCTACATTTAGTACTCCATGCATGTATCGCAAGTTTGATGTGACGGGGAATTTTTTTTTTGCATAGTGTTTTTTTTTAACTAAACACAGCCTACGTTTTCTTTCAGCACACTGATCGACCCTGCCGTGAGTGACCCATCGGCCGCGCGAAACATGCCCTGCCGGCCTGCCTCTGCCTGCGCATAGCGATCCATCGGCCGGGGCCGCTTTCATTCATTCACATGTCGTTGAACCCAACAAAAAGCGATAGTCACTCGCTGCTAGAGTAGATCCGTCTTCGATCGACACGGCACGACGGCAGACACACAAATCGGCCGCATCCACCCGTTTGTTGGCTCGTTGCAGCAGCAGCAAGTGGTAGTGGTAGGATCAGTACGTACGGGACCGGGGTGACCCTCTCACACAGGTGAACTGCGCCTCGCATCCGTATCCCCCGGTGCCCCTGCGGCCCTGCCCCCACAAACAAAACAAATCGTTTCCGTTTAAAGATCAGGGACCCCCTACGACAACTGTGAGGTTCACCCAGACGTACTTAGTATAACCACCACTCCCTGCGTTCTTTCGCTCTCCCTTTTAACAAAAAAATATAACGTTTCGAAAAAAAAAAGCTAAAAAATTTAGAGCATTTTTTTTTGGCAAGGCTATGATTCCTTCTAAAGTGTCCCAAACTATGTCTACTCAGTTGGAGCGGTTCGGCTAGTGGAGTTAAAGCAGTATGAAAAAAAAAACTTTGGTAAAACGGTTTCGAAGAGTATATTTTGAATGGAAGAGCCAGTGTAAGGTAAAACTTTTGGTTGCAGACAATTAGTTCAAAAGGGCTCTAGCTCCATATTTTTTTGTACCCTGTTTGGTAGAGCTTGTTGAGAAGTTCAGGCCACATTCCTTTTACAAGCCCTAGAGAAAACTAAGAGAGTTGTTGTATACTCCGCATCCTGAAATATAACGATGTCGGATTATCGTAAGTTAAACCGTTACTCCCTTTGTTCCCCAATATAAGGTGTGATTTGATTTAGAGTGGTCTTCAAGAGTAAATTTTGACATACAATTTCTCTTATAATATATAATTTATAGGAACAAAAGTTTGGTCATTAAAAAATATTTTAAAATACAAATCTAATGTAACTACTTTTGTAATACAAAATTAGGCTAATTGTTAGTCAAAGATAACAAAGTTTGAATTTTAAAATACGTGCATGCCTTATATTCGGGGACGGAGGGAGTATAAGTTTAACTAAGTTTTTCTAGAAGGCTACCGATAACACAACAAAAGAGGTAAACTACAAAAATACATCTCATAATGCATCTAATGATGGCAATTTGATATTATAAATACTACTACTCTATTTCTACAACCCGATCAAACCTAAAACAAATTGATTTTAGGATAATTTAAAATACCTTAAATTTCAGGATAGGTAGAATGTGTGGTTATGTACCTCAACCATCTAGATTCGAGTGCTCCTCAACTCAAATTTGGGTGCATATTTTCCCTTCGTAATGGAACAGTCTACCTGCTCCTAGGTTTGTCTTTTTTATCTGTTTTGTTAAAAAATGGTAGTACCAGATTACTTCTTACTAAATTACTCTTTGATTTACGATATGTATTGGCACCTTTGTATGTAATTCTTTGATTTACGATATGTATTGGCACTTTTTGCATGAACAAATAGGCCATAGATCACCACTTATATGTCTCGAATAAGTATTTTTCAATTCTAACTAAGAAGAGTGATGTTGAGTAGTGGTTTTTCAATTCCAAACTAAGAAGAATGATGCCGAATAGTTAAGGGAGGGCGAACGAAAAAAATAGAAGGTGAGAAATTTTGTCTCTTTATTATTATGTATAGATATAGAAGAGAGGCACGCATGAGGAACACCCAGTAGTTCACTAGTGTACAAAAATTCCGCGATGTGGGAGTGTTAACCTAAAAAATAATGAGGTTGGTACTTTTGATAGAAAACCGTCTAGAAGGATGGGTGTGCTGCACCTATTGATGGATGATGGTTAGTCGCTACTCAGTCCTGCCACTGAGATTTTTTTTGTTTATTTAGAGAAAAAAAGAATACGGCTTGTATTTCTGGTCCGAGAGAATATAAAGGACGATAGATATCGATTGTTTCCTTCACCCAAAACAAGTGATGTTATTTTGAGTCGTCACACGCAGTTATGACTAGAACTTTGTTGTTACAGATATTTATCAAATGTGGTAAAAGTATACTTTTACAAACTATGTTTTGAGAAAAGGAAAAAAAATATGCGTATCCTTTCACGTATCCAAACTTAACACATAAACAATATTGTGTCAAAGTTTAGAATGGACTTACGCATCAAAACGACAATTGTTTGCGTTGGAGGGAGAAACATGCATCTTAGGTTATTCTTTCTGTCGTCCACTCCCAAAATGACAAAAAGCGGTATCTCAGTAAAAAAATTGAAATCCTAGATTTGATTAAAGTTCGGTATCCTAGATTTAAGTTTGTTTGATCTACATTTTCTTAGAATAGCACGGTACCATATGGATGAACAATGTACTATACCAGATCAGACCTAGTATGAAAACATATGACGTGATTAATTTAATAATATTTATTTTGATGTCATAATATTGGTATATCTTTATATATACTCTGTATTTGATTAAGCTCACACATATTTGATTTCTCACGGGGTGAGCAATTATATTGAGACACTAGCTGTCAATCACAAAGTCACGGTAACTTTGACACCTGAGGAGACGCAGCGATGAACCGAAGTGTCCGGTAAACCCTCAGCGATCAACCGAAGTGTCCGGTAAACTCAAGTACTCGTAGTGATCCAGAATAGCTCCTCGAGTTTTATCCAGAAATGGTCCAGGAACAGGCAGCAGAGAGGCAGCAGCAGTGCCCAGTTGCAGTCGCGGAACCGGCCGGCCTAGTTTAGATGCCAAATTTTTCTCCAAATTGCACCATGCAAAAAGAAGATTCACATCACATAAAAATACCGGCACATGTATAAAGTACTAAATATAGATGAAATCAAAAACTAATTGTACAGTTTAGTTGTACTTTGCGAGACAAATCTTTTAAGCTTAATTAGTCAATGTTTGGACAAAAATTCACAAATAGAAACGAAATGCTACCTCAGGGAATTTTTTTTACTGTGCAGATTTCGACAAATAAACAAGGCAGCAACAACGACACATCAACTCGAGCAACTGTTTATTCCTTGCCTTCCCGAGGAGAGAGAAAACAGAAACGAAACGTTTATCACTCCCAGCTATGTTTAGATGCTAAAAAGTGCCAAATTTTTTTTGCATAGCAACTATTGCATCAATCTTTGAACATATGCGTGAAGCATTAAATGTAGGTAAAAAATAACTAAATACACAGTTTGTCTATAAATATCGAGACGAATCTTTTAAGGCTAGTTAATCCATGGTTAGAAAAATTTTAGTAAATAACAACGAAAAATATTTCATGGATTTTTCTCAAAAAATTTCACAGCTAAACGGGCCAAACACATCCCATCTCCTATGCTACGCCTACGCTGCTACAGTACACACAAGCAGGAGTAGCTGGCTCGTGGTTCCTTGCTTATATTCAAAGGGAAGCCGTACGAAAAGGTAGAGATCGATCTCACAGTCACTCCTGGTTCTCTTGGAGCCGCTACACGACAGGCAGAAGAAGAAGCACAGGAGGGCGGGGCACGGAGGGAGTGCGTTGCCACAGAGAATCACGCACGAGCGGCGAGCAACGAGACAGGCGCTGCACTGCCCGAACATAACCAAGGGCGTGTTTAGTTGGCAAAATTTTTGACGAAACGCTACTGTAGCAGTTTCGTTGTTATTTGGTAAATATTATCCAATCATAGTCTAATAGGCTTAAAAGATTTGTCTCGTCCATTTCGTCTAAACTGTGTAATTAGTTTTATTTTTTTATCTATATTTAATGCTTTATGCATGCGTTCAAATATTCGATGTGACGGGAAATCTGAAAATTTTGGCAAAATTTTTTGACGTCTAAACGGCCTCCAAACTGCTAGCTGCGCATGGGTGCAGTGCCCGGGTTCGTCAGCACGCAGCGGCAGCGCCCGCCAACCACTCTCGTCTCGGGCTCGGGAAGCGGCAGCGGCAACGGCGTCACGAGCTCTGATGGTGGTGCCCCCCTCCCGGGCCGGGCGGCCTGCCGGCCTCTCCCTGTCCGTCGCTCACATGGCCGTGTCCGTTCCCCCGTCCCCGTCCCCGTCCCCGTCCCACGACCACCCTGTCCCCGCCCGTACCACGCCAGCTCGGGTCGCTCAAGGAGTACGGTGGGGGAATGCGAGCCAGAGCAGTAGCACCAATCCATCTCGGGACTGTTTAGATCTCAAATTTCATCCCCAAATTTCACTATGTAAAAAGAAGATTCTCATCACATCAAAATACCGACACATGCATGAAGTATTAAATGTAGATAAAATTAAAAACTAATTGCACAGTTTTATTGTACTCTGCGAGACGAACATTTTAAGTCTAATTAGTCAAAGTTTGGACAATTTTTACCAAATACAAACGAATTGCTACAGTGCGCACTGTGCAGATTTCGTGCCCCAAATTGGGGATCTAAACACGGCCCTCCTGTTCGGCCCGCTCCCGGGCACTGGCAGGCCAGTACGTCGCCGTCCGTCGGTCGCACGCGGGTCATCATGTCGACATGCACAGCCATGGCGCCGAGAGCCGCATCAGCCTCTTTTCCGCCGCCGCCTGGCCTGGTGTTCGTCGTGTGTGGATCGGCACTGCGGACCTGTTCGGCTGGTAGAATTTCAGCTGATTTCGGCTGATTGAACAGTATCATGTGAGAGAGAAACAAGCCGAAACCAGCTGAAATATGACCAGCAGGACAAGCCCGCATGCGGATCGATACGGCAGAAACACCGCAAACCACATCCTTGTTCCGCCAAGTCGGGCCGTCGGTCAGCTAGCCGCGCGCGTACGGACCGGACGTGCCGAGGACTATGGAGGTGGTGGAGAGCTCTCCTAGTACTTGACCTGAGCGCGGTTGATGCGCGGCGCGACAGGGCCGTGGAACCGTGGAAGTGGAACGCCGGCGGCAAGAACGGCCAGCCGTCGACTCACTCCAGCGCCCTGTGCCGGTGCGCCCTGCCCTGCCGTTTGCCGCCACCCCGGGATTTTTAACTATTCGTCGTTCTAGGGATGGCACTCCTTCGTTTGCTAGGTTACATGAACTCTACGTTTTTATCACTTTTACCGACGTGGCATGAAAACGCTAATTGCGTATGTGAAAAGACCTATTTACCCTGATGTTTCTTGCTAACGCGTGGGTCCTACATGTCAGTTTCTCCTTCACCTCCCGCCATCATCCGGCCATCATCCATGGAGAATCGAGGCAGAGAATCCAGGAGACCCAAGCAAAGGTGGGCGTGGTGGAGAGCACGACGGCGATCTACTCGCGCCTATCTAGTGACGCGGCGCTGCACCCGCGGGTCAGTGACCGGCAAGTCCATCGCGTGGCCCCTGTCCCCGACCGCCACCGTCACCGGTCGCGACGGCCCGGACAACGTCGATGCCGGCTCGGCGAAAACAGTGGCGGTCGCTACTGCTGCCGCCGCCGCAATCAGCAACAACGACGAGGAGCGGCGTCTTCCTTTTCTGGTTGCCAAAACAGAGGACGCGCGGGCGGCGCCATGGCTGGTCATGGCAGAATTTTGCTGGCGCGGCTGGTTCTCAAGCTAGAGGGTTCGGCGATTAGTGACAGGGGGTGAACGGGACAGGAGCTCAAAGCGCGGCCGACGGCAGAGTTCGCGAGGGTCGCTGCCGAACAAAGAGGAAGGGAGGCGGTCAGGGGCGGACAGTCGCCGTCGTGGAGCTCCGGCGAGCCCAAGAATTCCCCCAACTCGCCGAACGTAGGGTCTGAGACGGCCAAAGCGTGGAGATTGACGACGGCGGACGGAGCCCGTCAATGGCTTTGGCGTCGACGGTTTGCAGTGCTACAACGCGCGTGCGAGAGAGAGATGAGCATATGCTGGATAGTCAGTGGCGGAGGCACAGGGTACGCCAGGTATGCACTGGCATATCCTGCGGCACCGATGAATATACTATTATATATATGTATTGTATTTGTATTTTTAAAAGAAAAAAACTTACCTGGAATGGATCACGCCACACGAAAGGCCCACTTGAGGCACCCCACGCGGCCCACGCAGCAAAGAGCTCACGAATGCATCACGCATCCACGCCACGCAACGCAGTTAGGCATAACTTTTTCCGAATCTAATCTTGATCGGAGGCGACGAACGGACGGAGAGAGAGACACGGTCACAGCGCCGGCGCCGCCGGACACCTCGACGGCCTGACGCCTGACCGTAGAGTCACAGAGACACGGTGAGTACAACTACACCACACTTTCTCAGTTCCCCTGATCTAATCTCATATTTGCTAACTTCACAAATAATAAATTGTTTAATTATTTATTATTGTGTTTTTTAATATTTGTGCAGTTATGAAGAGAAATTCAGATATTATATCTCTTTTTTAAAAGCATGAAGGCGGTAGCGGCGGCTGCTTTTCTAATCGTTCCCGGGTCCGATTGAACCTATGGTGCAAGGGCAGACTCTTGAGAGAGAGTAATTAAGGAAATCGTAAATCCAATGCCACCGCCACCGCCACAGCCGTCATCACTGCCGCCGGTTTATGACATCAATCGCCTTCGACACGATTCAGGTGAAAGATAGCCATCCTAAGTTATCCTGTTAATGATCAAGATGCAATTCGACGACCATATGTTAATAAAGGTCCATTCAAACCTTTTCTTTGAAGTTGATGAAGATGATATAGTCGAGACATTCATGTCTCTTCGAAAGCATCGAATAAACACAGTCATAAAAATAACATTTTAAGTCTTTGGTACTCATTTATGCCTATATTTGAACTATTTATAATGTATTTAGTGATTTTAACTTAATTCTTGAATTTACCGAATCATGTTGCAAAATTACCGAATTGCTAGAATAGATTTACCGAATTGTATACGAAAAATTTTTGTACGGCGTACCCTAAACTAAAATCCTAGATTCGCCTGGATACGGGGTGAGTGCACGAGGCTACGGCTCGCTTCAAAAGGGCGGAGGAGGGAGCGGAGGAGAGAGGATGAGCCAGGTCGCGAGCTCTGCTGCATGCCGACAATGACGGCCGTGACTCGGCGTGCGCGGAGGGTGGGTCGCGGCGCGACTGCAACTGGGGGCGTTGGTGTGGCGGATCCTTCAACCTATAGCACCACGCATGCTGGGAGCTACGGCGGCCGTCCCACCATGCCTAATGGCCCCGCCCGGGTGATGGCCGGAAGTTGAAGGAGAAACCGATATGTGGGGCCATGTGTTAGCGAGTAGAGGGAGAGAAACAGCAGAGGTAAAATAGGTCTTTTCTTGTGCGGATGCTGTTTTACTGTTTCATGTGACAAATTTACAGGAACCCACGTAAAACTAGCCAACGGAGGAGTGTCGTCGCTACCCTCGGGACTAGCCCTGCTAATGGGACAAAACCCGTCCCACACCCGTCCCAACCCATAGCTGTTAAACCTGTGATAGCAACCCAACCCAACCCAAAAAGTCAAAGGACCCACCCCAACCCGCGCCCGCTGCAGGTGGGTTAACCCAAATCGACGAATTGCCGACGGCCGGAGTGGATGCTGGCATGCTGCTGAGCTTCTGCGTGCTGTCCTGCATGCCATGGCGGAGAAGCAATTCGAAGCCAATTGGGTTTGCGCTAGCAGCGCAGTTAGACATGGTCGTTGCGACACAGGTTCATCTGTTGAGGCCCTTTTCTGGATGCGACTTGGACACTGCCTGGGCGCCTGGTTGCTGGCATGCTGACGCTGCTAAGGCCGAGGCACAGCAGCCGCACGTCGGGGCTTGCCATGGACACGCTACTGCACCAGCAGACAGCCTGATTCGTGGGCTCGGGCACGGCGACGGGATGCGCGGCCTTCCCCGCCAATGACGAGTGCGGCGGGCACGAAGATCTCGACTCTAGCTCTGCCTCCGCCGGGTAGTCCCGGACACAGCTGCTGCACGCGCCGGCGCTGCTCGTCCACTTAGCCACTGCGCGGCGACGCTTGCGGTCCGCTCATCTGGCTGCAGGTGCGACATCGACGGCTCGGCAGATGAGAGGTCAACTGCTCAGGCAAAGGATGCGACTACGACTCAAGCATGTGTGTGAATTAGGTCGCGCGAATTTGCAACCCATTCAAACCCGCCCCAACAAATCCCAACCCGAATTTGCTGTTAACCCGACCCACCCACACCGCTAGATAATGCAACCCGTTCTAACCCATCCAAATAAACCTCACACAAGCACTCAACTCATAAAACCCGTTTCCACCCGACCCATTAGTAGGGCTACTCGGGACCATCGGAGGCGCTCTGGCTGGCTTGCCGTTGGGCAAGCAAGGCAGTTGTGTTTCTGTCGCGCCGCGCTCAATCGGTGTCTCGGCGGGACCGGTTGCGATCGATCGGGCCGCAGAGGATCCGATCCGACGGCTCTCCCCTGCGGTGCGGCCGGGCCGTCGGGCACAGTGCCCATGCCCATGTCGCTGCCGCGACTCCTGTTCGTACTATTGGACAATGCATGTGCCGGTGGCAACCAGGTCCACCCTCCGGGCCCGGCGCCGTTGGACGGCACCGGGTTTTGTCACTTGGGCTCGTGACGAACTGATGCAAGTTCTAATGTTTTTTTTTTGGGAAATGGAACTGATGCAAGTTGGCCGTCGTCCCGACGTCCCCGGTCCTACTCCTGCAGACACGGGAAATGGAACTGATGCAACTTGCTACTTCCGCGCGGCGTCGTGGCCCTCAGTAGTCAGTACTACGTGCTGCATTTATAAATTTTTATTACTGTTTTACTATACTCCCTCCGTCACTGAATAACTGTGACCGGTAGTGTACGTATCACAGGTTTTGACTCGATTGGTAAAATATGCGGTGCAACATTTGTATCTCTAAATAAATTTATTAAAAAACTAAATTTAAAGATCTTTCTAATGATACTAATCATGTACCATAAATATTTATACTTTTTACTATACATTTAGTCAAAGTTGTTTGTCGGGAGACGAAACCGCCACGGTACAAGATAAATATAAGGCCAATTTCAGTGAGGGTTTCATAGCTCAGTTTTCAACACTCATATTTTGGAAACAGTGCAGAAGAGTTTCATCCCCGTGAGACTAGTCTTACTGGGAATTTCATGGCCCTGTTACCAATGTATCCATATTTTGGAAACGGTGCAGAAGAGTTTCATCCCCATAAAACTCTCTACTCCCATAAAACTCTTATCATCTCTCTTTATCAATACGGTGCCACATCAGCCTATTTAATGCCCATGAAACTGTGATAAAATCCCACTGAGACTGGCTTGAAACTCTCTACTCCCATGAAACTTTCATAATCTCTCTCTTCATAAATACAGTGTCATGTCAGCATATTTAATACCCATGAAACTCTATAAAACTCCCATTGAGACTGACCTAAGACCAATCTCAATAAGAGTTTCATGGGCATTAAATACGCTGACATAACACTGTATTGATGAAGAGAGATAATAAAAGTTTTATGAGAGTAGAGATAGTTGAAACTCTTCTGCACTGTTTTCGAAATAGGGGTGTGTTGAAAACTGAAACATGAAATTCTCGCTGAGACGGACCTAATACATACAGTACTCCATACAGAACAAAAAAAACTAGTAGAACGCGATTATATATTTAACAAAAAAGTCAGAGTCGAGTAGGATTCTGCGGCCCAGTACATCGCGCATCCAGTTCCTAAACACGATCCAGCAAGATGGGACGCGGACCGAACAAATATCGCTGCTGTATAGTACAGTACATGTACCCTCAGCACCACCCCCACCCAATAGCATCAGTAACTTGATTGGGCGTGCCCCCCGTGGCCCCGTCCGGCCAGCATGCACAGCGACGACGAGACGGATCTCACCCAGTCACCCGCCTCCGGCCTCCCGGCGTTTCCCACTGGGCGGGACCGTACGTCTCGACGGCGACAGGTAAATGCGTGCACAGATGGATCAGGTGGTACAGCACAGTAGTAGTTCAACGGTAGATGCAACGGAACGGACTGCACCGGCACAAAAAAACGTGGCGTAACATTGACGTGCCCATGGCGAGCAGAAGCTCAACAGCGACGCCGCGGCATTGTTGTGCTTGGCACTGTTGGGCTGATTGCTGCCGCGCGCCGGACCAGCAGCAGACAGCCAGACAGCAGTCCCAATACACGCGAGGCAATATGGCGAACCCCCAACAAACAACCGGAGGCCGCAGCAAGGATCAAGCGGACAAACAAAAGCCTCAAGAAAAAGAAGAAGATGAACAACAACAATTCATCAGATGACGAGACGTACTAATAACATGACATACAGGGGAGGAGAGAGAAGAGGGAGAGTGATTAACGTGCCTACCAAGAGCTAATTAAGTGACACGCGTGGCGTACGGATAGGCCGGCGGCACATGATTAAGAATAACCTTGGCGTAGCGTAGGTAGACGACGACGACGGAAGTACTAGAGGCTGAGGTTGAGGTCGAGCTCCCCGTCGCCGTCGTCGTTGTTACTGCTGCTGCCGTCGGTGGCGGCGGCGCCGGCGCAGGAGGTTGTGAGCGTGGTGGTGGTGCTGGCTGGCGACGCGGTGGTGGCGGCCACCGAGGCCGTGGTGCCGTGGGAGCCCCTCCTCCAGTTGAGCATGTCGATCAGGTCGTCGCGGCCGGCGCCTCCGGGCTGCTCGGCCGCCTGGAGCGTGGCGTAGCGCGCGCGCGGGGCCAGCACGACGCCCGCGCCGCCGGCCTCGCCCATCGCCGTCGTCGGCGCCCCCGCCGACACCGCCGCTGTTCCCTCGTGGTGCGCGTAGTACTGTAGCCCGCTGGAGCTGTGCGAGGCGATGGGGAACGGCGCCGGCACGGGCGCGTACACGTGGCCCGCGTACGACGACGCGGGGAGGAGGCCGCCCGCCGCCGCAGACGACGCGCCCGCGACGCCGTAGCCGACGCCGACGCCGGCGTAGGTGGTCGGACCGGTGGGGCTCGGCGGCGCCGCATTGGTGGACTGCGGGGTCATGTAGAAGTAGGGGTTCCAGCCGATGCTCCGCTCCTTCTTATGCGCGTTCTGGTGGCCCCCGAGCGCCTGCGACTTGAGGAACTTCTTGTTGCAGAAGAGGCACGGGAACAGGCGCACATCCTTGCCGTCCACGCACGCCGTCGCCACGCCTCCGCCCCCGGGACCCGCCGGAGGCTGCGCGGGAGGCGCCGGCGCCAGCGTCAGCGACAGGTTGGCCGCCGCCCCCGCCGCCGCAGCCTGAGGCGGGTAGTCGTCGTCCATCCGGGTATTTGTAGGAGGAAATGAAAGGAAACGCCTTGACTGCGAGAAAGAGGGAGCCGAGACCTGGGACTGGTTGCACGGCGACACGAGAGAGGTGATGAGCTGATGAGAGTTGAGAGGTGAGGGGAAGTGATGTGGTCTAGGTCTGGTCTGCTCTGGTGGTGGTCTAGAGAGCTGTGGTTTTTCTATATATGGAAACGCAGACTAGGCCAGGCGGAGGCCAACACTCGCATCATTTCTTTGGAGCTTCAGGTACCGCTACTAGTGCAATTTTTTATCTGCAAACAGTAGGCGCTGAGTACTGCTACGAGAGGAGGAGAAGGCTGGCCAGGGGTACTAGTAGAAACTAGTGTAGCAATGGAGAGACATGGAGTACGACTGCACTACGATGAACACGTAAGGCTATCCGTACTCGTCGTACTTTAAATTTATCCTGTAAAAGGAATATTTCGTCCTGGTCATCGAGATTCCACTATCTATATCAATTTCTCCCGCATCCATTCATACTCTATATCATCCTCTATTCCTGGTGAGGCTCACTTATCAGTTTTCTTTAATAATAAAACCACCGCCGGTCACTCCCTTCCCATTCTCTCTCTCCCTTCCTCCCTCCCGAGCGCCGCTCCCTCCTCGGCCCTCCCTCCCCGGCGGTCACGGCGCCCCTCCCCTCCCTCCCCGGCCCTCCCTCCCCGGCGCTTCCCCGGCCGGCGCGAGTGTGGGCGGGCGCGCGGCTCCCGACGGCGGGGCTCACCGGCGCGCGCGCGGGCGGATCCCGACGGGCGGGCGCGCGGATCTCGACTGGCAGGCGGATCCCGACAGCGGGGCTCATCGGCGCGCGCGAGCGGATCCTCCGAGCAGGCGCGGGGAGCACCGCGCCCTCCGGCCGCGGGACGACCGCCTCCTCCGGCTCCGGGCGTGAGGCGAGGGCGATGATGTGGCTCCTCCTCCGCCGGCCATCCCCTTCTCTCTCCCCCTTCCTGCTCATGGCACGGACGAACGGGTGCGCGGGCCCCACGCCACGCTGGCCGATAGCGGACGTCCGGGAAGCGCGCTATTCCTGGCGGACGCGAGCTCGTCCGCTTGGGTAGCGGACGCTTCCCAGTACCGCGTTGCGGCACTTCGGTCCGCTATCCGGTCCTCTAGGACGGGGATAGCGTACCGGTGCGGACAGCCTAAAGCTGAGAATTCACACACACACACAAGTGGAGAAGGAAAATGGTGGGAGCCCAATTTTTTATTTTTATTTTAAAAAAAAGGAATATCGAGAGGGTATCGACGAAACGACAAGCCCACTCGCAACTCGCAACAGACGAGAGAATATGTGCGGCGTGAGTGGAGGTCTCCGTCTGCCGCGTCCCGTCGCACGCCGGTCGCTCCTCCGCGGTCGCAGCCTCGCAGGCGCGGGGCCGCGAGTCAGTCGGCGGGGCGTGCCGGCGCAGGCGAAACGGGCGCGGGTGATTGGGTGGGGAGGAGAGGCGGGCCGGCCACATGGTGCCGCGCCATAGGGGGAGGAGGGAGGAGGGAGGAGCTCGGGTAAGATCGCCTCCGTACAGCAATTATTTCGTGCCATCGCCGTGGGGCCCGCCGGGAAAACGAGGCTCGCCGGCCACCGTCAGCAACAGGAGCAGCCGGCGATCCGAGCATGCAGCAGCGGGCCAGCGGCCGTAAAAGGCCGTAACATTACGGTCATGTTTGCTTCGTTACAATGGAAAAGCTTGACATGTTTAGATAGCAATCTCAGTCATCAAATTTCGTTACCGTTTCATCTTTTTAAAACTACATGTCGTTTTGGTTTTCTAACACATAGCTTTTACTATGCACATAACTAAATATAGAATATGTCTAGATTTTTAGTAAAAGTTGTGTCTAAGAAAACCCAAAACGACCTGTAATCTAGAAGGCAGTACGTGTGATTAGATCTTATTGCATGATTCGGCTAGCTTTCTCAAGGCTGCAACTAAACATGTTCAAAGAGCCTAGGACTAAACTTTAGACTTACGATATGTTTGTCACGGCTCTGGTTTCAGCTCCAGTAACGGTTTATTTGAAGGAGTCCTACCAAATATTTTAGGAGAAGAACCGTTTTTTTAAACAGTAGAGGAGCCTAGAGAATATCAATTCAGAACCGTGAGATCGACAGGTCTGGTTAGTTGTTTAGACTATCCGCACTGGGGCACTATAAAGCCTCCGTTAAACGTTTTTACCAGAGCGAAGTGTCGCAGCGGTGCTGTAACAGAACTGACCAATTATACGAGATTAAGTAAGAAAATCATCCACCGAGCAGACGATTTAGCAAACTTAAGCCCGTATAACCCGGTAGTCCGTAAAATCACGACGGATTTCAAACCAACTTACATACCAGCCAAGATCGTAATAAGTTCAGCGGTCACCATCACAAGTTACATAAAAGTTCGCATCACAAATACATCGGAGTTTAAACATAGTTATTACAAACCAGTTTTGAATGAAAGTAGCGGAAGCATTTAGTTCAAATCACACACGCACGCAGAGTTCAAAATACAGTGCCAGTTCAGGATCATCTTTCCACAAAAGCATCAGACGAGATGTAGTGAATGACCATTGCCCATGGTCCTAAGCTTCTCCCATTGCAGGATAAAGGCAGTTGATACAATAGCCGAAACACATCTGCCCATCTGCAACAAGTGGGAACAAAGCCCTGAGTACGAGAAGGTACTCAGCTAGACTTACCCGACAGAACCAAATAAAAGACACCAAGAAACCATGACAGACTTTCTGGTGGGGTAGCTGACTCATTCGCAAAAAGGTATTTTTAGCATTTGAAGAATCTTTCCAAAGCTTGCATCAAGTTTAATCTTTATTAACCTGCCAACTACATTTGCACCTGTACTAGAGTAACATGTAATTAAACAGGTAATGATAACCAATGATCATTAATAACTTCCTCATGTTATATTTCAAATAACTGTCCAAGTGTTCCATCAATATTACTACGATGAAGTAGCTCAAGTCAAGTGCTCACTATCCAGTGAACGATGGCGATTCGAATCGATTATTAACCAGCTGGTAATTTATTCCTCACACAAACCTGACTCACCCGCTAAAGTGAGGTGTTGGTCACCGAGTCAACCATTCAGGTAAAGTCGCAAGCTTGCTAGGAACCACATGTACCCGGGGGCCGCCCGACTGCTCTTTGGCCTTATCATCGCGCCCCCGTATCCTGCCACTACTGCTCCGGCACAGTGCGTTGCGGGCAATCCACTCGGCCCGAATAATCTCCCAGCTTCGCGGCCGAAAGGTACATTATTCGGCCAGCTAAATGTAAGGCATGCATTCAACATGACTCGAGGCCCAACAACGGTCGGTCCTTAATCGACACAGACGGAAAACACTACAGTCTGAAACCCTGCAAGTTTCCGTCCGGTCTCAACTTCACATTAACACTTAGTTATTTCATGATGACTAAATTACAGTAGCTTTCTATCATCTAATCTAGCATACCACAAAATTTTCATTGCATAACAAGCTAGGGCCTAAAAATGAGCATAAAAATACTTTACACTATGAAAAGTATCAAACAACAGATTTAACATTTTTCCTACATTCTACACAATAAATAATCACTATAGAAAAATTATTACATGCATATTTTATTCATATTTTTTCTCTAGAAAAAATAACAATGATTAGCAATATTCATCACTTGTACTACACCTCAAGATTTTTCTACAGAACAGGCATGACATATATTTTTTCTAGAAAGTACATCACAAAAGAAAATTATAGCAAGTGGAACCATATTTTTCTGAGCTTTCTGTGATTTACTACATATTTAACAAGAAAACAACAGTTTTAGTGATTAAATACAAACTCTACAGAAACGTATTTTAAACTTGATATGCAATATTTTTAGATCATAGATCTACTTATGAGAAACACTACAAAATTTGTTTCACAATTTTTGGAGCTATAAAACTCAAGTTATGATTTTTGAAAGCTTTTTCATAATTTCTGGAAACATTTTATTTAAACCCTTTTGAAAATCCGACAGCTCAGCGCTACGTGCACCCACGAACTTAACACAGAGAGCAAACACGAGACCGACAGGTGGGCCCATGACCCCGCATGTCAGTCACACAAAGAGAGAGGAGGACACCGGCGTCCACAGCTCGCCGGCGGCGAGGTCTCCGGCCAGGCCAAAGGCACCACGCGAACCACATCATGCTTGCAAACTCAACGGTACACAAGCGGTGGCCAATGGAGCTCAGAGGGCCGGTCACCGTCGGTCATGGCGGAACGGTGGCGCGGGTGACCGCCGGCCGGCCACCTCCGACCATGGAACGGTCGGTGGAAGGGTGCTCGAGCACCGGTGAGCCAAGGCGAACAAGATGCGCGTGCTAGAAGGGAAAAAGGTGGGGCGGAAGGGAACTGTCCACGGAGCGAAAAAAACTCCGGCGAGTTCGGCTCTGCTCCGGCGAGCAATTCACGCGGAGAGGAGGCTTACCACGAGCAACGGAGGCGAGCACTAGCTGCGTTATGGAAGAGCGGAGCTCGGGGCTAGATAGAGGCGTCGATGGTGCGCTGCAGTGGTCGGAACGGTAGTGCCGGCGATGGCGCACGGTGGCGGAGGCGGAACCGCGGCTGCTGCTGGCTCTCTGCTGTGAGGCGAGAAGGGAAGGAATGAGCGAGTGGAGAAGGAGGAGGCGGCTCTAGCGGAGGTAAGCTCGGGCAGCGGGGGCCACAGCGGCCACGCGCTGAGCGTCGCCGGCATGCGGCTGACACGCGGCGGACGCGGCCTGCCGTGGTCGTGAGCGAGACGCGCGCGCGGGGGAGGGGGAGGAGGAGGAGGCCGCGCGACGTGGGCCGGGGCGTGGTCACGCGCGGGCGAGCGCGGGCCGGCTTCGGTCGCTGGGTCGGAAGTGGGGCGACGGCCTGTTATGGTAAGAATTTTATTTTCCTTTTTCTAAATACAATTCCAGATTTTATAATTTAATTCAAATTCAAATTTTGAAGATGAAAAAGACATTTTCACAAATTGCCCCCAAAACAAAAGTTGTTCAAAATTTAATTCTCTACAACTTTCATTTAGGGCACTTTTAAAAATTCTAAATAGATTTTGAATTGATGATTTAAAGTCAAATTTTTAAATGAAAACTTAATTTTCTGAAATATTTTTAGAAGCAAAATTTGGGAACATTTTGAATACAAAACTTGCTCCAAAAATCATGCTAATTATTTCTAAGTTATTTAAAGTTATAGCTCCACAAATTTTTACCACTTTTACCTAGGATTTTTACCAATTCAGAGCTCAAACATGATTATCACAGTTTAAATAAATTCTAACTTAATTTGCATGTGATGATGATCATGTATGAAATGCAAATGCTCATGATTTAGGATGTGAATGCATGCTTAACACCCAGAGGTGTTACAGGTGCCCTGTAAATGGTACGCTAAAGTACCGGACGTCCTCTAGAACGCCAAATTTGGCGGATGTAGCGGACGCCCGCTACCACGATCTGCGGCCTCACCACGCGCTGATAGAGGAGAGAGAGAGGGACCGGGCGGAGAAGAGGGAGGGGGAATCTGGCGCCGCCGGTGGGATCCGCCGCCACGCGAGGAGGACTGTGGCGTCGAGGTCGAGCGGCGTCGTGGCTGCGGCAGAGCGGCGGGAGGAGCAGGATGGAGCAGGAGGAGGGAGCGGGGGAAGAGACGAGCCGCGTCGCCGATTCGAGCGCTCGCCATGGCCAGGAGCTCGTCCGGCCGCCACCGCGCCCGGAGCCGCCGCCCTCGGAGCCCGGCCTTCCGTCGCCCGGAGCCGCGCGCCCTCACCAGGGCCCGCGAGCCGCCGCGCCCGCGAGTCGCGCGCGCTCGCCAGGGCCGCCGCGCGCACTAGCCGGAGCCGCCGCCCTCGGAGCCCGGCCTTCCGCCGCTCGGAGCCGCGCGCCCTCGCCGGGGCCCGCGAGCCGCGCCCCTCGGAGCCCGGAGCCGCCGCGCGCACTCGTCGGAGCCGCCGCCCTCGGAGCCCGGCCTTCCACCGCTCGGAGCCGCGCGCCCTCGCCGAGGCCCGCGAGCCGCGCCTCTCGGAGCCCGGGGAGAGGGCGAGCGAGCAGAGTAGGCGGTGCGGTTGAATGGATAAAGGAGGAGAGGGGAAAAAGAAAAGAAAAGGAAAGAGAAAAAGGGAAAAAGGGGGGAAAATATGACAAGTGGGTCCCACAATGGATAGGGGATGATATAGAGTATGGATGATTGCGGGAGAAATTGATATAGAGGATGAAATCTCGATGACTAGGACCAAATATTCTTTCTAGAGGATGAATTTAGAGTACGACGAGTGCGGATAGCCTTAGCAACAGAACTAGAAAAGTTGAGCAATTGTGCCGCTGCAGCTGCCTAGCTGTGGAGTGTGGACTGGAGTAGTAGTAGTAGCATCCAGCAGCGACCACATAAATCCTGGTGGGATGCAATGATTAATATATATACAGAATCAACCAGATACGTCTGGTGGTGGTTTCCTAAAAACGGAAGCCCACGCCTTGTTTAGTTTGCCTCAAAGTTCCAAGTTTTTTCACTCTCTCTCCATCACATCAATTTTTAACCGCTTGCATGGAGTATTAAATGTAGGTAAAAAAATAACTAATTACACAGTTTAGTTGGAAATCACGAGATGAATCTTTTGAGCCTAGTTGGTCCATGATTGGACAATATTTGCTAAATAAGACGAAAGTGATACTATTCATCGGGTTGAAATTTTCTTCAATCTAAACAAGGGCCCAGTCACTCGTACCAAGATTCCCAATCTGTAGTATGCAGATCGATAACAGCCTGTGTGCTCCGTGCAAGCTGGGGGAGTATTATAAAGTCCAGAACATGTGCCACTTACCCCATATGGGAAAGCAAACAATCCTTCTAATACCTAAAACCACTCACTACGGCGAGTCTTGGAAGAGACACAACACATGGCCTAATCCAAGGATAGATCGTAATGCCAACACTAATTATATAGTATATCTCCCAGGATTAGGCGTAAACACGTCATCGTCGTCTGAATGAATGAATATACTCCGTGCTGCTGCCTGCTGCGTCAACTACTGGAGGGAGGAAGGACTGAAGGAGGGAAAAAAAAAAAGAAACGCCGAGACCGGTAAACGTAGCTTTTGACCTGGAACTACGACTCCAAAGTCCAACCGGCAGCGGCCGGGGGCTTTTCTGCTGCCTCCTCTGTTCTCTGTGCGGCAGATCTGGATGGATACGTCGCGCTGTCACGTCGCCGTCGCGCTTGGAGACAAGCCCACAGCCCCACAGCCCCACACCACACACCCGGTCCAGTTCCCCGTTGCCGTCCGGGAAGATGGGGGGACCCGGCCGCTGCGAACTCGACCTGCGAGAGAATTTCTTTCTGGTAGTATTTGTCACGGATTGTGTGTATTTTTGTTTGGGTTCCTCTCTGTTCGCTCGGCATAGTGGGTGATGATAGGATACGCCTTCGCTCTCCGACGGCAACCGGTGGTCCTGCACACATACATACGCGAACTGATCACATCACGTCATGGCCTCCCTCGGTAGTAATTTTTGTTGCGGACAGGTGGATGACGGATGAACGGTAGTACTCAATCCGTTCCGATTACAAGACGTTTTGATTTTTCTAAGTTCATGATTTTTTGTTACACACTTAGATATATACTATGTCTAGATACATAGCGAAAGCAATGTGTCTAGAAAAGTCAAAACATCTTATACTCTGAAACGAAGGGAGTACTAGTTTTCTATGCCTCCCATCCTATTTAATCTGTGCTGGAGACAAAAAAAAACTGCAGGGTCTTTATTCAGGTCCCTATAAGCAGGGATTTGATGAATTATCTTTGAAAATTTGAAATGTTGTTTTTGAATTCGTGGATTTAATTATAGGTCATTCATATAAACTCACCGTGTTCTATTTTAAAGTCGACTCAAATCCATACTTCACACAGAGCTAATTAGAAAACACCCTAAATAGAAAATAGGGGTCTTGATTTCGTGCTCTAGCTAAAGTTGAACCTAGAAAATAGGGCAACTAAACGTAGGAGAAGCCTGAAATAAAAAAACAAAAGTAAGGGCCCTAATTGAGGGGGGGGGGGGGAGCAGGGGTGTGCTGCTGAAGTTGAGACTAGAAAATAGGACGAACAAGAGTCGAGTAAGCTCCTAGGCCTTGGTTTTGGGTTTTCGCGATAAATGGACACAGTCTTAGAGTCAGCCTAATAAAAAGGTCAAGTGCTAGGCTATAAGTAAAATTGTAAGAGCCAAATTATACAACAATTGTCTTTTATTTGTTTACGATTTTTATTATGCTATGATATTACTCTTTACCCGTGACTAACATTCTATTTCATATTTCTCCTCAAATCTACTTGCTATCTAGACCTACCACCACAAGCTCTTATGGTCAGCTTGTTGCCTTTATGAGAGCTGAGTTCTCCTCTCACTCTTCTCCTTCTTTTCTTCACGCTACCAAAGAAATACTAACTTAACTATAAGATCGTTAGAGCAACTCCAGCATTAGCCCTTGCAAAACAAGCCCTTAATTTTAATTTGAGCGCTCCGCCACTTTCGAGGGCTCTATTCTATGGGTTATACTCCAACAGTAGCTCTTGAAATAGAGCCCTCAAATTCATTCTAAAACAGAATGATATATGGGACCTGATTCTCGTTGACTTTCTCAGTCAAAGCACCTGGGACTCGCTGAGGGAGTGAGTTGTGCCGTCGGGAGAGGGGGTGTGAGTCACGTTGTTAGGGAGGGGAGGGAGTCGTGCCGTCAGGGGAGGGGGAGTGAGTCATGTTGTCGGGGGAGGGGAGGGAGTCGCGCGCGCTGTGGGTGGGGTCACACGCGCATAGAGGATTTGGGTGTCTACAAATTTGAGGGCTCTAGTAAAGACTCTGGAGCTGTTCGGCTGGAATTATAAGCCGGCTGAAAAACACTATTGGCTGATTTTTTGTGAGAGAAAAATATTGTTCCGGCTAAAAAATAAGTTGAATAAGACGGATTATAAGCCAGATGAACAGGGCCACTATACTAGAGTTGCTCTTATTAAACTTGTGCTTAGGACGTCCGTAGACCGCAGTGGTAACAATGAAATCACCAGTTGACCCAGAAGAGAGATAAGAAAAAATATTATTGCTATTTAGCTTTCTCGTCAGGCTTTACGTTACATGGGTCCCATTTTCACTCTCAGCTCTCTTTTGCCTGTGTGAAATCGACTACGGATTACTTCCTCGCTATCTAGTCTTCTCTCTTCGTTTTAAGCTCTACGTAGGATGCAATCTAGCGACTAGGCCCAGTTCATCTGGCTTATAATCCGTACTTTTCAGCTTGTTTTTTTAATTAGAACAGTATTTTTCTCTCATAACAAATCGGCTAACAGTGTTTTTCAACCGACCTATCAGCACAACCGAATGGACCGTAGTCTATTGTCGGGGACACCCTCCTATAGAGAATTTTTTTATTTTTAGTCCAAATTTGAAACAAATTTTAAATTTAACCCGCATTTGATTTTTTTTAAATCTAACCCGTTTGGCCCCGCCACCATGCATGGCGGGACAAATGCACTGAACCCCGCCATGCATGGTGGCGGGGTACAGGTCCCACGTGGCGGGGGACGTGGCATGCCACCCGGGTGTACCCCGCCATGATGCGTGGCGGGTTTGGCCGCCACCCATCATGGCGGGGCACGGCCTAAATAAAAGCCGCGCCGCCGGCGTTGCCCGCGCCCCCAGCGACGCCGAGCCGCCGCCGGAGCCGCCACCGTCGCCCGAAGCCCCTCCCCCGCGCCCCGGCCGCCCCGGCCGCGCGCCGCCGCTCCCCGCTGCGCCCCCGCCGCCGCGCCGTCGCGCCGCCGCTGCCGCGGCCACCGTCCGCGCCGCCGCGCCGTCCCCCGCGCCCCCGCCGCCGCGGCCCCGCCGGCGCGTTCCCGGCCACCGCGCCCTCGGCCGTGTCTCCGGCCGCCATTCCCGCGCCGCCACCCCGGCCGCGGACCATCGCACCCCGGCCCGGCCCCGGCACGCCGTCGCCCGGCCAACCTCGTCGCGCCGCCGTAACCCGTTTTACGGTAAATTTTTTTTATTTTGTCGTTACTATTATTTATTTGTAGTAAATATTATTAAGTTATTATTATTTATTTAGTTAATTATTTAATATTCTTTGTATTAAACGATTATTTAGTTATTTAACATTAGTTATTTAGTTAGGTATTGAATTATTTAGTTAGTTATTTAGTTATTTAGTTAGTTAACGATTATTTGTAGTTAGTTAGTTAATATTATTTGTAGTTAGTTAGTTATTTAGTTAGATAACGATTAATATTAGTTATTTAGTTAGTTAACGATCATTTGTAGTTAACGATATTTTTGATAGTTAGTTAATATTAGTTTTTAGTTAATGGGTTCGTATTAGTTATTTAGTTATTAGTTAATTAGTTAACGATTATTAGTTATTCGGATGTTATTAGTTAATATTAGTTATTTAGATACTAAGTAAGTTAGTTACGTGGTAGGTAAGTAAGGTTAGTTAGTTATGTAGTAATTAGTGCTACCATATTGGTCAGTTGATAATCAGATATCAAATCGTTTTGTAGATGGATTACGGTGTAAGAGTTTTTTACGGAGGAAGTGTTAGGAGAGAGGATTGTCAGTTCGAGGATATGTATGAAGAATTGGAATGGTTTGATGGCACCCCTAGTTTCCGCGATCTATGTGACCGTTTGAGTTTGAAGTTTGGCGAGGCTTTCACACTAAAGGGTAGGTTCGATGTTGGAAAGAATAGGGCACACTATGTGACGATAGACTTGTGCAACCAAGCAGAGTGGTCCCGATACAATAGGGTCATCCAAGGTTCGAATGTCGGCATGGCTGAGTTGGTGCTGGAGAATGTTGAGAATGAGGAGTCGTCCTTCGACAGTGGTACTCTAGAAGATTGTGGTGTGTAGATGCAACAAACTATGGAGAGTATGGACTTGGATGGTAATTTGACGCAGGAGCGGGTTCATTCTCCTCCAGTTGGTCATATAAGCAATAATTTTGATGTAGACGAGTTTGAACAGGAGGAGGAGGAGGCGGTAGAGGAGGAAATGATTGGTGATGATGTTAGCACTGATTCTGACGATTCAAGAAATGAGGAAGGAGGTCCTCATGCCATGCGAGCACCGGTTAAAGCCATGCCCTCTGGAGGTGCACCTGCCATGTGTACACCAGTTCATGGCATGCCATCAGGAGTACCACTTGAGGCACTTCATGGCATGCAGAGTCAGGGCACATTAGCCACCGGTTATCTAGATGATGGAGTGGAATATGAAGGATGGAGCAGGGTTAGGGAGCCACAACAATACGTTGCACCACCCTCTTATACATCGGCAGAGCTTACACAGCTGAGGGAGGCTGGCTTGCCCTTTACCGGTGTGCCAAATTATAATGATGTAAGTATGTCGCATATGGCAGTTTGTGACACGGGTTTGCAGATGTGTAAGGAATCATTGTACAACCATAAAAATTTAATACTGAGGAAGGGAATGCTTTTCAATACGATGTTTGAGATGAAGTTGTTCCTTCAGGACTATGTTGTGTATCATCATAGGCCTTACACGGTTCGACATTCTGACAAGGAGGTAAAATTCCACATATTATGTAAGGCTGGATTCCCATGCTCGTGGAAGTTGAATGCACGAAAGAGGCGGAGTGATGGTAAGTGGAAAATAACTTCAGTGAAACAGCCGCACAGATGTCAGACTAATGAGGGTAAAAGGTACCATCCGCAGTTGACGGCTCGGTACCTAGCCCGTCGTATATTGGGTCTTGTAGATAAGGACAACGACGTATCGGTGTCTTTCTTGCAGGAGACCATAGTCACATTTGTTGGGTATGAGGTCACGTATGGAAAGGCTTGGCGGGCAAAGCAAATTGCCCTGGCAATTCGCTGGGGTAGCTGGGAGGAAGCCTATAACATGGTTCCACGCATTTTGTGTGCGATGGAACACTTCAACCCTGGTATGAGATCGTTCATATACACAGGAGGGTTGTATCTTCAGAACCCGTTGAGGCATATTCTGTACCGTGTGTTCTGGTATTTCAATCAGTGCAAACATGCATTTCAGTATTGTCGGCCAGTTGTTCTTGTTGACGGCACGTTCCTCACCGGCATATACAAGGGCACATTGATGATGGCTGCTGCTGTAGACCCAGAGAACCAGATAGTGCCAATGGCTTTTGCTTTGGTGGAGGGGGAAAACAATGATTCATGGTCATGGTTTATGCGTCTGCTCCGTGTTCATGTGCTTGGCCCTTCTCGCACCATTTGTCTGATTTCGGACCGTCACATTGGAATTCTTAATGCAGCCGGTGAACACATTGATGGTCACCTGCCCCTAGTGCACCATTGGTGCATGCGGCATTTTGCCGCCAATTTTTGGCGGCGTCAACGCAAGAAGGATGTGGCTGACAAGTTAAAGGAGCTTTGTAATAAATGTACGGAACGCGAGTTCAACGAGACTATGGCAGAACTAGAGAAGATGCTCAACCAAGCTGGCAAGGCATGGTTAGACCAGCAGATGGAAAATAAAGCCAAGTGGGCATTAGCATATGATGAGGGCGGCTTTCGGTATGGCATCATGACAACAAACTCCTCTGAGTCTTTCAATCGTGTGTTCAAAGGCGTTCGATCTCTCCCAGTGTCTGGTATTGTTGAGTTCTCTTTTAAGAAGTGCAATGAGTATTTTGTTAAGCGGTATGG
The DNA here is from genome assembly GCA_038087645.1 of Saccharum hybrid cultivar R570. Taxonomy (NCBI): domain Eukaryota; kingdom Viridiplantae; phylum Streptophyta; class Magnoliopsida; order Poales; family Poaceae; genus Saccharum; species Saccharum hybrid cultivar. The sequence continues at coordinate 6,493 of JAQSUU010000029.1, read as the reverse complement.
CCTAGCCCTGAGGAATGAAGAGGAGCTTGGAAGATGGGGGAAGGCTGCACACGAATATTTGAACGAGGCTGAGGAATTGGCCAAACAACAGGTCGCCGAGGCTTATGGACGGGACATGCTTGTTTTCTACGTACGAGCTAGAGGGGGCACAAACCTAGGCGGCGAACGATTTGGTGGGCGAACTTGTAATGATGCAGGTTTACGAAGGGCCACTTATCTTCTTCCATGTCGTCGAGATGCACTACCCTTTTAGGGTTTACAGACAGTTCGGGAGGTTGCAGGGAATTCCACCGCTGTACTCCACCAACGCTCAGCTGCATGGGTACGATGCCAATATGTTTATTCTACTTAAGTGCTTCATTTCTAATGCAATATGGCAATGCAGGATCGATCGAAGGCTTCGGACCACGCAAAAGGATTAGGCGGTGACGCACGAACCACATTGGCTTAATTGGTATAACAAGCATCCTCGCCACCTCAACGAACTTCCACAGCACCACCCGGCAAGATGGATGGAGTACCTGCAATGGCTGCAGCGAAGTACGAGGACTCATCTCATGGTCCCGTACACCAACATGCCTGCAGATGCGGCCGGTGAGGATGACATCGCCGATGCATTCGACGATGCGCAAAGGGTGCAAACACAACTTCTTAGGGCCCCTCTAAATAGATACGTGGTAAGTACTTTGCACTTACATCCTCAAGCGAGGTAAGGGTTTTAAAATTCAATCAAAATGATCGAGTTAACCTTGTGTGATGTTGTTGGCACAACAGTTGTCGAACTACTCCGAGGAAGCTTCCAGGCAACTTTTTCGGACTAGGGACGACAAGACCAACCCTCTTCACGCCTTTGTCAAGGTACTTTTGATAGTAACATTCATGACTACAACTCAGTTACCTTTAAAATTCATGCTTAATAATGGTTGTTGTCATCTAAACCTGTAGAGAATGAAAAAAGCTGCAAAAAGTTGGCTCAGAAGCTGAGCTGTGCGGACACGACTTTGGACGTACCTTACAACCCCACGTGGTCCAGGAGCCAGACGATGTCCACCGCAGCTGCTTCTGCAAGCGACACCAGGGCTGCGTCCTCGTCTATTCGTACTCCGCAGGACAGAGGGAAGGGTCCAGCGGCTGCGGACGATGTGGATGAGACACTTCAGTATGACACGACGAGTGGCGACGACGACGACGAGGACGTTCCCCAGTGCTAGAACAATTAAATTATGTGTAGGTGTAGCAGCAGTACTCTACTTGGTTATTTCGATTGGACTAATGTAGTTGGTAACACTCGTTTAATCTTTGGCGTAAATGCAATTCTTCGTGTCATGGCTTCCGTAAACTTGCTGTAAATGACTCAACATGGCATGTCTACATTTGTCACGCTCAGCTGACGCAAAATATAGGCATAGTTCCTGCGTGCCCGTAGTTTCAGGGCCACCCATGGCGGGGTGGTCCTGAAACTGCGGGCACGCAGGAACTGCACTAAGAAACTGCATTTATAAACTACACGGATAAACCACACAACAATCTTAGTGAGTGGACCAACAAATGAAACGAATGAAGATGTGATAATGAAAATTATTACAATGACATGTTTCAAAGTACAACACTGACAAACTACACCACACAAAGTTTCTAAGCCACTACAAATGACAAACACTAACAACGACGACGTGAAGACGTGACAATGCAAATTATTACAATGACATGTTTCAAAGTACAACACTGACAAACTACACCACACAAAGTTTCTAAGCCACTACAAATGACAAACACTAACAACGACGACGTGAAGACGTGACAATGCAAATTATTACAATGACACTTGTACGTCAATCAAATTGCGTGCACCACTGCGTAAGCAACTCGTCTTCGGATTCTGAATCCTCCACTACAACCTCCTTACCCTTGCTGGCCTCGACTGCCTTGGCCTGAGAGGCCTGACGCCGGTAGTAAGCCGCCTCCGCCTCGTCCGCGGCCTGAGAGTACAACTCGGCCTCTTCTTCGGTCATGTCTATTGGCCCCCATGCGTCGAACAGCGGTGTCTTATGGCTGTGGTACGCTGCCTGACCCTCCTCTAATTCAACATCCTCCTCAGGCATCGGTCCTAACTCCTCTGCAAGACGAAGTAGCTCGGCTATCCTTCCCATGTCGTAGGCATCCTCGTCCTGAGGGTAGCCCAATTCTTCGGCTAGACGAATGAGCTCGCCTATCCTCCCGGTGTCGTCGTCTTCCTCCGGCTCGGCCTCCTCTTCAACCACAATCGGACGGCTTGCGGTGCCACCAACTACTGCGTCCCGCTTTAGTGTCCTATTCTCCGTGTACCTAGCACGAGCCACATCTGCTTGCCAGTTGCCGGTGCATCCAATCTCTGCAAGTACAAAATGCAAACAATTAACACGATCTTTGCAATGACTTTATTGACAGTCAAACAAAGAAGATTGAGTTTCCAAAAACACAATGACTCACTCGCACATAATGAGTCAATAGTATCGTTCAAGCCTTACATCTCTGCTCTCGCAGCCTCCTCTGCAGCCTTCCTTGCATCCTCTTCAGCCTTCCGTGCCTGGTACTCCTCTACATCCTTCTTCTTTTGCTCGTACCACTTCTTCCACGTAATACTCTCCGGGTTACGAACACGCAGGTCTTGGGCCCGTCGTAGCATTTTCTTCTTATGGTTCTTAACGAAATCAGTGACGTAGTTTGCAGGATATCCTCTCATCTTGCGAAGTGCTACCATTGTCTTATACTCATCATCATATGATTCCCATTTGCATTTCTGAGTGCTCTGTTGCAACAAATAGATGAATACAAAGTTAGCGTACCAAAGCAAACAAAATAAAACATTAGCACTAAGTGTCAACAGTCCTAGCAAACCTCGTCATAATCGATCATGTGGCCACAGAAGTGCCCAATCCCAAGGCCTGAAGGGACAAGGCCGTAGCTAGCTTCAACACCACATTTGCACATCACAGGAGGCGCAATAGACCTCCTCTTCTTCTTCCAGTCTGGCACCTCCTCATTCTTCTCCGGCTCCGGCCAATGGCTCTTTGGACCATAGACCCATTCCTTGAAACGGCACTTGGAAAAATCATGATCCTACAAAATCAAAACAGTAAAACACACATATAGGACATGACATTCCAAGGTTCACTCAAACCTTACCTCATGTCGTAGAGGACAAATGAACTCTTGTTCATTGCGTGGGTTTATCACGGCTTCCTCTCCGCAAAGGCACTTTGGAGGATCCTCGAGCCGGCGTGCCGATGCTACGGCCTTCTCTTCCTCCGTCATAGGAGGAGGGTTAGGAGGGGGCGGAACCCAGCGAGTAAACATCTCACGCTTGCAATGAACAATGCCGGGGTAGAAAAGGAGAATCCTTGGGTCAAACTTGTCTAGACCGTCGATCCATTGGAAGAAAAAGCACCGGAAGTACGGCTACAAAAAAGTTCGAATTATCTCATCGCGAATACAACATCAGAAACCAATAAGAAAAACAAAGGGCACAATTACTTACGCTACAACTATAACATGTGTAGAAGCAACGAGCCGCAGTATCTGGATGTCTCGACTGGCTCACGTGCGCCGGATGACCACGGTCACAGTTAGGGAAAGGTTCCTCGGGAGGAACGGGCGCATCCTTGCAAGACACGTCGGGGTACATCTCTCTAGGACGACCCTTTTTCCTCCAAATCGACTCACGATACGAGTCATCCATCTAATAACACGAAATGATTTCTACACAAAACACATATCACTTATATAATGTACAATATCAATACGATAAAAACTAATATAACTTTACTAACCACATTAACCAAACATACTACAACGATGGACGTAGAGAAGAGGTGGCCGGAACAAGGTCCGACGATGGGCCGGTAGCCGACGGGGAGGGGCCCTGGGCGGGAGGGGCGCCGAGGGGAGGGGAGCTCGGTCCTGGGGCGGAGAGGGGCGCTGCGGGAAATGGAATGGATGAATGGCAAAAAATAAGAAGTGCGCGGGCTTTTAAATAGGCGGGGTTGTACCCCGCCATGATTCATGGCGGGTTACTCCTTTCCACGCTGGCCTACAGCGTGCCACGTGGGACCTGCACCCCGCCACATGCATGGCGGGGTTCAGTGCATTTGTCCCGCCATGCATGGTGGCGGGGCCAAACGGGTTATATTAAAAAAAATTTCAAATGCGGGTTAAATTTAAAATTTGTTTCAAATTTGGGCTAAAAATAAAAAAAAAACCTATAGAGAGAAATAGAGGGAATCCCCGTGCTCCAATCATGCGTGGATGAGGAGGTAGTAAAAGCACGGCGATGGAAAGGGAAGTGATAAGCGATGGAAAGGGAAGTGATAAAGGATCATCAAGCCAGTCGGGACTTGGGAGAGCCAGGGCGGCAGCGACGTGACCTACAGACGAATCAGCAGAAAGGGTTTGGATTTAAGATATTCGGCCCTTGTTTAGTTTAGATTGAAGAAAATTTCAACCCCATGAATAGTATTACTTTCGTCTTATTTGACAAATATTGTCCAATCATGGATCAACTAGGCTCAAAAGATTCATCTCGTGATTTCCAACTAAACTGTGTAATTAGTTATTTTTTTTACCTACATTTAATACTCCATGCAAGCGGTTAAAAATTGATGTGATGGAGAGAGAGTGAAAAAACTTGGAACTTTGAGGCAAACTAAACAAGCGTCGGTCCGGAGGGAGTAATTAGTGACAAACCTCATTTTGCGTGACAAGATGGAAAGCTGCCTCCCCACAGCCTCGCACACGAATAATCTAATACTTATAGGCACTAATAAAGTAGACCTTGCTTTATTAATTTATTGCTATTACTTTAATCGTCGTCGTCGTCGAATCGCAGCAGCGGAGTGGTGCGTGGTGGTGCCACAGGCAAGGCCGCACGCGGGAGCGCGCACAGTGGATGCCTCGACCACTACGTGCAACACCAACTGCAACCAGTAAAGGCTACCCAGCGGAGGCCCAGACAGCAGAAAGATGCAGCGCAGCACTGTGTGCGGTGCCGCCGTGCCGGTCCGGCGCTACGAAAAGAAAAGGAAATCCGGCTGCTGCGGTCGAACTGACCGTCACTCCACTCATCGAACTGGGCTGTGTTCACTTGGCATGCGAACCTAAAATATTTTCTCTTCCATCCATCACATCGAATCTTTGAACATATGTATGGAGCATTAAATGTAGGTAAAAAAAATAACTAATTGCATAGTTTGTCTGAAAAGTTCGAGACGAATCTTTTGAGTCTAATTAATCCATGGTTGGACAAATTTTACCAAATAACAACGAAAAGTGCTACAGTACTTTTTCACACAATTTTTCAAAACTAAACACACCCCTGGTCACCCGCCCGCCCAAAACAGGTGATGGATGTGAGGGCAGGCCAAGCGCGCAGCGGCACAGGCACTATTTCTGGGCGCTGACGTACGGCCGTAGTAGGCCAGAGGGCCCCACCCCCCGGCCAATGAGCGTTGGACAAGTGAGCGCGCTGGCCAGCACAGTACGCAACGCAATACGCAAGCGAACTGCCCAACTTTGGTAGCGTTGCTCGTGCTGGGCCTGGGGGAAGGCAGTGGATCGGAGCCGGGGACGGCGTCGGCATCTTTCTTGTTTTTGGGATGGATAGTTGGTGAGGCGAGTACGAGACTTCTCCTTGGATTTGGATGCGATGCAGCCGCGGCGGCAGAGAGGACGAGGACGCGCCACCGATAAGTTGTGCTTGTGCATGTATCCTCCGATCCTCGTGCTGCAGTCCTGCCCGGTGGCGGCAGTGGTGGTACGGCGTGAATACCAGAGGCGTCCTCTGGTCCATCCACCCGCGCCGCGCCTGGCATTATCCGGGCGGGGCAGGGGCAGCTCCAACTTGCGGAGTTTGCAACTGAGGGTGTGTTCACTTAACGAAAAGTTGATGAAAAGTTACTGTAGCATTTTTCGTTGTTATTTGGCAAAATTTGTCTAATTATGAACTAACTAAGCTTAAAAGATTCGTCCCGACATTTACAGACAAACTATACAATTAGTTATCTTTTTTACCTACATTCAATGTTTCATACATGCGTTGAAAGATTTAATGTGATGGGTGGAAGAGGAAATATTTTGGGTTGGGATGGAGAAGTGAACAAGGCCTGAGGATCTGGCGAGCGGAAGAGACAAATGACGGTGTTTCTAGCGGTTAATGGCGCAGGCTGCCGCTGCACTGCCACCGCTCCGTAGTCTGGACTCTCTGGGCTCTTGCACTGCGCCGGTGGTCCTGCCGTTAATATGCCATGCCAAAGCGGAGCCCAAAGGGTGGATCGTCGTCGTGTGGATCCCGTACGTCACGTGCTCGTGGGGCCTGTTCCAGCGAGCACGCACCAGAGCAGTGGCCACCGAGTTTAACTACAGTGCTTAACTGTAAGAGCCATCCATAGCACTATAGCAGCAGAGTTTAACATCGCTACCTATAAACTCCCCCCAGCGGACCACCCCGCCCGGAATAATC